>CM029661.1:23294548-23941252 GCA_017311315.1 Dendrocalamus latiflorus
CTGAGTTGGAAATTGCTAGGTCAATTAATGCATCAAAACTGGTTCAACTTAGTGATGTAAATGTTAAACTTGAAGAATTAAATATGGCACATGACGCTTGTGATGAAAAGTTAAGACTTGCAAATGATGAAATTGAAAAGTTTAAGTCTAATTCCTCTAGAGTATGTTCTAAGTGTGATTTGCTTCGGGTTAGGCTTAATTTTTCTCATGAGTCAATTCAATAAATGCTTTATCATGAGAGTCTCACTTGCTCTAACTGTCCTAAACTTAACACTAAAATAGAAGCTCTGACTAGACAACTTAGTGATTTTACTAAAAAGGAGAAGTTGGCTCAGTCTAGTGCTTCTAAGAATTTAGTGAATGATTCTGGTAAATCCGCAACCGATCCTGCTTTGGCTAAAAAAATGAGTATCTTAAGAATATTTTAGAAAGGTTTTCTTTTGGTAAGAAGAACTTGAATATGGTTCTAAATCATTCTAAAACAAGTGTGAAAAAACATGATTTAGGATTTAATTTTGTTCAGTATGCGAAGAATAATCCTCCTAAGGTTGTTAAGTTTCTTGAACTAGGAAAGACTGAGATAGAATCTGAACTAAAATAAATTGTGTTTAAATCTACTAGTATAGCAAAAGATCCCTCTACCAAAGTGAATGTTATGAAGCCATCAGACACGACTTCTCATCAAGTCAAGTATCAATGCACTCACTGTGGTAGAGGGGGTCATCTCATTCAGTTTTGTTTTCGAAAAGCAAAGAAGGAGAAGAAAGATAGGTTAAGAAAGCGTTCTTAAATGGGATCTATGCAAGATCTTTCTCGTCGCTCTGCTCCCTCTAGTCAATCGTTTGCAGGTTGTTGCTCTAATCAATCGTTTGCAGGTTCAGAAGTTTTTGCAATAAGATTAGTCAGACCTAGGTTTTCAACATGGTCGGATCAGCCTCGGGTATCACAAGTGATCATGTGGCAGTCAGACCACCCCGTGGATAGATGCCCCGTGGTCAGACGTCCTGTGGTCGAACACCAGTGTGTTGAACCAGCGTTTTGACCAATACTTTTAACTCGATCAAAACGGTCAAGGGTCAAACTATTTATATCAGCTTTACCTAAGCAGTCGGATCATTTTCAGTCAGTGAAGTCCATGCGATCTGACCGATCAGTGGTTAGACTCGCTCTGCTGAGGAGGTCAGACCACCCTGTGGTCGAACGAGCTTATCAATGACCATCTAGTCAAAATTTGTCAGATGCCAATGCTTCATTCAAATCTTTATCAGTGTCTGTTGTTGCCCCTATTCGTCATGTGTCACAGTACTAGATTTCTATAGCTTATCTCACTAACCCCAATGCTGTGAGACTGACGTTTTCTGTGATATAAGACTAGATAACTCGGGATGGATAACATACGCTTGATTAGGTTCCAGTCTTTTGCTTGGTTAGAATATTTGATCGTTCTTCATCTTCTTTGATGGCTCCCGAGAGATTTCACCTTTTGGCTAGACCATGTGGAAAAGGTAATGTTGTCCTACAAGGTGGTCTTTTCTCAGATTGCTCGTTCTCATTCTTTACTACCTGATTCTTTTCTTTGTACTCAATCGAGTTGTGAATTGGGTTGTTGCCTTCTTTTGGGATTATTCTAAAGGGGAGCTTGTTGTTTGAAGTGGTGTCAGAAGCTTTGTTTATTATACTTGTCAAATAATTCATCAAATCCAAGCCTAGAAATTAAATGAGTAAAAGAGCTTTCTTTGTCATATTTACACATATGTTGTGTAGTTGTGATCATGACTAGTGATAATTAATTAACCTGCTACACTTGAACTAAAGCATGACATGGCAGAACACGTTGACTAGATTGATTATAGATAGTACTTTGCGATGTTCATCTAAAAATATTAGCTAAATTGTAAGTCTTATTTAAAATCTTTGCTATGAGACTTGTATGCTCTCTCAAGTTGGTATGTCATAAATAAAAATTGAGATCATACATGTGGTATTAGATGAACATTGAAAAAAAGGTGCACAAGTGAAAAAATGTATGCTTCAAACATGCTATGGTCAAACAAAACAAAAGGCACAAATAGTGCACGAATGAAAAAAGTATGCTTCAAGCTTACCACCATTAATGATTGCGATAATGATGGCATCATGAAAAGAAGTATGCTACAAGCATGCCATATGCTTAAGAATTGAGTGTGGAGCAATATGTTGTCTTATAAGACTGCTAGTTCGTCTAGATTTAAATATTGCTTCACTTTTAGGCTTTGACTTTTCATTATAATATCTCATTGTGTTCTTCATAGATCAGTTTGGTCATGGTCTGATGCTTGTCATTAATCTAACTGACTTAATCATGCTAAAAGGCATGTTTTGACCTTGCTATATGATATATGAATTTATATGATCTAGGAATCTCTACTCAAAAAGTTGGCTTGGTTAAATTCTTAAATTAATGTAAGTGACTTGGATAATATACAAAGCTTTTGGAGGTTTACTCTCATTGCCCCTTCTTAGAATAGTTCTCTCTCTCAATTTCTTGATGATTACATTGCCAAAAGGGGAGAAATTAGAAGAAAGGAGAGAATTTTCAATTGCTTAAGAAAGAGGGAGTTTCATGTGGTTTGCTTTGAAACCTTCTTTTCACAAATTCTCTCAGAAGTGTTGTCGATTTATTCATCAAGGGGGTATTGTTAGACCATGTGGTGATCGTGATTAGGAATGATGATGAATAATTGACATTTGGATTGCTTTGGAATTTGCGTTTGTGAAAGTTTCGGTCGATCGCAGTAAAAGGTCTTGAATCCGAGTGATCTCATTCAGTTTTGAGTTGCTCCGAGTGGTTTCAAGTGGTTTTCGTTGGCTCCTAGTGGTTGTGGCTGTTTCGAGTAGTTTTGGCCTGCTTCGAGTTGTTTTGGTTGGCTTCGAGTGATTATTGTTGCTTCGAGTGGTTTTGGTCTGCTCTGAGTGGTTTCAGTCAGCTCCGAGTGGTTTCAGTTGGTTTTGAGTGGTTTTGATTTGCTCCGAGCAGTTTCAGTCTGCTGCGAGCAATTTCAGACCAATCCGATTGGGTCCAAGTAGCATCGGATGGTTTTTGAGTAAGCAATGGAGATCGGACGGTGTTTAGGTGCCACTAGAGTATTGGATGGTGTTCGAGTGGCCCAGAAGAATCAAACAGCGTTCGAGTACCACTGGAAGATCGAACGGACTTCGAACGACGTGATCAAAGATTCAGAGCATGGACCGGTCAAAGCTACTAGTTTTTTTGTATGGCTAAAGGTACAATGATCTAGTAAAAAACTATACGATCAAATGAACAGTACTCGGAGGTGAGCAGTAATTCAGCTAGTACTCGGAGGAGTACTATTGCAGAGCACGGCTTTATGACCACGTTCAACTTCGACCACGATGGACTTTGACCACTGTGGCTTTTGACCATGGCAGTACGAGCACCGCAACACGACTGCAGAAGAACAACCACGTCTGTTTTCGACTACGCTTGGCTTCGACCACGGCAACTGGATTACGGCATTCTAACCATGACTGAATTCGACCACGTCTGGCTTTGACCATGTTTGCTTCAACCATGTCTGACTTCGACCGCGTTCGACTTCGACCACGACAGAACGATCACTGAAGGTAATCGTAGCTACAATACTTTTCATAGTCATAGCTACAGTACTTTGCATGGTTGAAGCTACATTACTTTTTTATGGTCGTAGCTATAGTATTTTGTATGGTTGAAGCTACAGTGCTTTTTTATGGTTATAGCTACAATACCTTGTCAGTACTCGATAGTCATAGACTTTGTGATCGATAGTTATAGACTTTGTGATCGATAGTCGTAGATTTTACTGGCCGATAGTCGAAGGCTTTGCAGTCGATGGTCGTAGACTTTACGGACTGCTGATATAGTCGTAGACTTTGCAGTCTGCTGTCGTTGTCTTCGGTTTTCCAGTTGGTTGTCGTAGACCATGTGATCGGTAGTGGAAAGCTTTGCGATCAGTTGTCGTAGACTTCATGGTCGGTACTCGTAGACTTCATTGTCGGTACAAGAGCTTCACTTCTTGTGATCTTCGAGTATTTTGAGTACTTGTGTTAGACCATTGGGATGACTGACTGGTGCTTGGTGGTTGTGGTACTCGGTAGTGGAAGGACTCAGTACTCGATGGTCGGTGATCGGTTGTCGTAGGTGTTGTGATCGGTTCTTGGAGACTTGTGGTATGTGATCGATACTCAGTTGTCGGTACGCGATAACTCTGGTCGGTAGTGATGCTTGTTATTCTAGAGTGTTTTGAGCGGAGCGATGGTATTTCTTGAGTACTTGACGGTTTTCGAGTATTCGTTGAGCTAGCGGTCATAAGAAGTTGTCTGGAGCTATTTTGTGGAAAGTGATGGAATGTGTGGTCATGGACGACCTGGTTGATGGTCGTGGATGGTTTTGTTCTTGTCTATGGATGGACAAAGGTGGTGTGAGTGTGTGTGTGTGTGTGCGCTAACGACGATCAAGTTGTGGAGAACTTGTGCTGGAAGAAGGTTTCTTTGATATTTGCATGTGCAAGTGAGCATGGAGACAATCATGGTTGGTGACAAAGAGGACCGAGGCTAGGACGGGGTAATCTGATGTCCAGGCGGTCGGGATGTCATGCGAGGTGGTCGGGCTCATACTGGAGTGCGTGGAGATCGAAGGTGGATGATGCATGGAGGCGTGGAGATGGTTACGATCGGTGACAAGGAGGACCGGGACTAGGGGGTAATCTGAGGTCCAGGCGGTCGAGATGTCACGCAGGGTGATCGGGCTTACGCTAGAGCACGTGATGATGTATGGAGAAGCTACAGGAGGTGTGGTCCTGGAGGCTTCGACATGGGAGTTGGTGATGCGTGATGGAGATACAGGAGGTGCGTCCTGGAGGCTTCGTAACGTGGTGAGATTAGAGACATTATGGAAGGAGTCCATAACAGGAAGGTTTAAAGATATGGTAAAACCCGTGTTAGGAATGAAGAGATAGAGTTGTGTGTTCATGTTTGAGGCGGACACGACTTGGACATTAGCCTATAAAAGTAGGAAGAGACTAAGGGCTAACATGTGGGTTTTTAGAGGGCTTTCGTTGAGAGAGCTTTTAGGGGTGCCGTAATGGTATTTTGTAACCACATCTATGATACAAAAATAATGGATCAGATCTATACGAAGAAAAGTTTACTGGTATCGGTGACGTGTTTTCTGAGCATCATTTTTCTTCTATCTCCGTCGTGTACTCGTTCGAGTGATCGAAGTGTTCGAGCAGTTGATGTCTTCGAGCCGAGGAAGATTACGACTACGTGCATCAGCGGTCGTAGCAAGTGATTGAAGGGAGCGGTTGGACGATTGAAGCATTCATCGAGCACGGGCGAGCAAACCAGTGTCTTGCGGTCGTAATCTACATCCGGTAATTTAGATTATTTTTCTTCTGCTTTTAGTTTTTGTTTCAGGTTCTAAAAAGTGATGACAATCATTCACCCCCTCTGATTGTGCCATACGATCCTACAAGTGGTATCAGAGCAAGTTACGATAACATCAGAGAGGTATGTGCATCATTCCCCATGCTAGATGGTTCTGATTTTGCTTTTTGAAAGTGTCAGATGCAAGCGTACATTGAGAGTCAGGGTAGTGATGTTTGGAATAATGTTTCTAGACCCTATGAAGTTCCTACTACTGTTACGAATCTAAATAAAACATAAATATATCTAAATGCTCTAGCTCGTAACTTGCTTTTTTCAAGGAATTTATCACAAAGAATTTGATCATGTAGCCCATATTGATTTTGCTCACTTAATCTAGAAAACTCTTTGCGATTATCATAAAGGAATAACTAATATTAAGAAAGTGTATAAGAATCTTTATCAAAAAGAGTACTCGGATTTTGCTATGAAATCTGGTGAATCTATAGATGATCTTTTTGCTCATTTTAAAAATATTTTGAGTAACATGCGTGGAGTTGGTGTTGTTCTTGCTGATGGAGATAACGCAACTAACATTTTGAGGTCTTTAGATTCTAAGTAGTTGATGGTTGTCACAACTATTAATCAAATTATCGATCTAGATACTCTAACCATGGATGATCTGTATTCTAGATTGAAAACCTATGAGATGCAAACTTTGCCATCTAAGACTAGTACAATGTCTTGTAGGCTGCTACATCGAGTACAATGTCTTGTGTTTACTTATCTGCTTTGACTTCTTTTTTAGAAGATCAGTTCGAGCAGCTCCCTGAAGAGGACTTGGTCTTAATCTCCTCACAATCATACAAGACTCTCAACAATCTGAGGATGAGAAAGCGAGGTGGAGCTCTAGGTTCGATCATATGCTTTGAGTGTGATGAGTTGGGCCACATTAAGATGGATTACCCTAAGCTCTAGGGAAAAGTGGTCAAGGAAGAGAGGACTAATCATTGTTGATTATTCAAGAGTAACACCAAGGGTGGATCTTTTCGTTACAAGATTCTTGTAGCTATCGAGCGCCTTGACTTGAGCGATGTAGATTCTTAGAGGCGGACATAGCTTGGATGTTAGCATATAAAAAGAGGGAGAGCCTAAGGGCTATCGTGTGAATTTTTAGAGGGCTTTCATTGAGAGATCTTTTAGGGGTGCTGTGATGACACTTTGTAACCACATCTATGATACAGAAATAATGGATCAGATCTATACCAAAAAAAGTTTGCTGGCATCGACGACGTGTTTTCTAAGCATCGTTTTGCTTTTGTCTCCGGCGTGTACTCGTTCGAGCGATCTAAGCGTTCGAGCGGAGGGAGATTACAACTACGTGCGTCGACTTTCATAGCGAGCGGTCGTAGCGAGCGATTGAAGGGAGCAGTCGGACTATCGAAGCATTCATCGAGCACATGCGAGCTAACCAGCGTCTTACGGTTGTAATCTATATCCGGTAATTCAAATTGTTTTTATTCTGCTTTTAGTTTTGGTTTCATATTTTAAAAAACAGAGACAATCATTCACTCTTTTTTAATTGTGCCATACGATTCTACAATATTAGATGGAGATCAACTTTACTTCATGGATGATGATGCACCCATTTGTGTCTCCGCTAATTAAATACTAACCCGAGATCAAATCCAAGCATGTCTGGGTTCAGTGACGCTACTTTTTTGCAACTTTTGTTTGCCAATCAGAACAAAGTCAAAACTAACAATCCTGGCCACTTGGCCACTGGAATACTCTAATATATGGTCCTCATTGCTCGTTCGAAACCAAACATTTATCTTGTGAATTAATTATGCCGTTGCTTCCGGTACACGATCATGTACAACATACACATAGATTGCTTCTTTTTTTCTGTCGATAAGAACAGCTTGTGCATCGCAAGATCAACAACCCCTAGTAAATTGGTAGCTAGCTACTGCTTTGTTCTTCTCTGGGCTCTCGTACCACCACCAGGGTGCTCCTGAGGCTGCTCCGTACGATGACAGGGTCCACAGCTTAGTGGTGCTCCTCACCTTTCGCCGTTTCCCAAATGACTTCAGGAGTCTCACCTTTCGTCGTATTCTCGAAACAATTTTTCGAGTATAAAATTATATACACTGTTTCTATCAGTATTATCGTCATCCATTATCGTCTTAAAAAACACAAATAAAAATCATAAGCCACAACCAAAAGCTATCAACTGTAACCCAAAAGATTACAACTAGCATCAATCTGGTAACATTACAGGTCGCATAACATTACAACCGTCTGCAGCTCAATTCGATGACTAAAACATACGGCAGCTCTCTGGGCTTGTCATCCTCACCGGGCATAGTATTAATGTAGATTAGATAGAGATCAACTTAACTTCATTGATGATGATGATGTAACTGAATTGGTTCAAGCGTAATCACGCATTTGTCTCCACTAATTAAACACTAACCCAAGATCAAATCCAAACATGTCTTGGTTCAGTGATGCAACTTTTAATTTGTTTGCCAATCAGATGAAAGTCAAAACTAACAACCCCAACTCTTAAGGGTGCTTGTATTAGATTTTGCTGATAGTTTTTGGTTACAACTAAGGGTTTTTAGCTAAAAATTAATAGTAACGGCTGAAAGAAGTTGTTTTTAGAAGAAGGGGCAAATGGTGCAAAATGTGATATAGATACGTATGCGAGAAGGAAGCGAAATGAATGGGTTACATGATACGCCTATGACCCTTTGATTTATCCTCAAAGCGAGACGGAAGAATAGAGAAGCCACTTAAAAAAACTAAATATTCATATTAGCATACGATAAGAGCCTTGATCAATCTCATTGGCCAAATCCTCGCCACTTGGCCACTGGAATAGTCTAATAATATGGTCCTCATTGTTCGTTCGAAACTAAACATTTGTCTTGTGAATTAATTATGTCATTGCTTCCGGTACACAATCATGTACGACATACAAATAGATTGCTTCTTTTTTTTTTCTGTCCATAAGAAGCTATTGCAAGGTTAACAATACCTAGATAATTGGTAGCTAGCTACTGCTATGTTCTTCTCAGGGCTCTCGTACCACCACCAGGGCGCTCCCGAGGCTGTTCCGTTCGATGACAGGGACCACAGCCTAGTGGTGCTCCTCACCTTCTCCATCTTCTTCTCCTTCATCCTCCTCTACCTCGTCGCCGGCGTCGTCTGGGCCTCGGTCATCACCGCCTGCGCCGTCGCGCTCTCGCTCTCGCTCCGCTACCTCAGGGTTCGGCGGCGCACCGCGTTGAGCCGTGCCTCGGCCAACGTCGGCCTGCGTGCTGCTCGGAGCAACAGGGGGCTGGATCCCGCCGTTGTGTGCACAATTCCGACGTTCGCGTACAGGAGGGAGGGTGGTGGTGACGCCGCTGGCGCTGGGTCAGGGTGGGCGCAGTGCGTCATATGCCTGGGGCTCGTGCAGGTCGGCGAGGTGGTCCGGCGGCTGCCGGCGTGCAAGCATCTGTTCCACGCGGAGTGCGTCGACATGTGGCTGCGCTCGCACTCGACGTGCCCCATCTGCCGTGCCGTCGTCGAGCTCACGGCCGACGGACGGTCTGAACCGCCGGTTTGATGGGTTGAGTGGTTGACCATGCCATTTGAGGTTTTTAGAGGTAGCCGTGTAAGTTGTAATTAAGGTATTTGCTTTTTTAGATTACAGTGTTTTGAGATGAAGCGTGGCATTGCAGTATCTGTTCATCTGTTGCTCCGCAATGCCCTTCCTTGCCAGTTTTGTCTTTGTATGTAGTGCGTGTCTAGGCACCATTTGAATATTTTTTACTTAACACCCTTGTATGTATATATTCTCCACTTGACATTGTTAGTCCCTAGTAGCAGCTAGACTAGAAATTGGTGTCAAGTGGTGCAAGCATGTAACATATAATTAAAGCATGATATCTAACAGAAACAATCGCAAGTCTTCCTTCGACTATGTGTCCGTTTAGGTACATAGAGATGTCGCCGACGTTTGTGAGATACCCTAGCTAACCATGGTCCTGCCACTTAATTTCTAGGATGGAATGGATTAGACGCAACAACATAGGGAAGAAGGAGATCCATGATGGCAGAGCACAGACGATGGGGCTTCTTCGATAGTTGCTCAAATGGAAGGGTAGGCCGTTGACTGGTACTGATGGTATTTCAGAAAAATCTAAGTATGGCCTTTGAATTGCTCTTGATTGAACTAGATCTAGAGCTCACATCTGAGATCGGACTCACCCGATCACATGAGGGGAACCTGAAATGGATTTTAGGAATGTAACTAACAATTAAGACCCATTTAGATAGTTTTTCCAGATTTCTATGGACAGGTAAAATTCCTGCAACGAGTCCTTAAATAAATCAATGGTGAGTGTGTACCTACCAACCTCTGCGTAGACCAAATCAGACAGCTATGGTCAAAGAGTTCACCTTCAACTATTTTAAGGTATCACGCCCCGAGCGGGAAAATTATTAAGTGACAGTCGGTCGTATACTTCTGAAATTTATATCACATAAGTACACAAGTCAAATTGCAATGAACAATAAATCACAAATGGAGCACAAAGGACCGAAGACTTCATTTATTCAAGCTTACAATAAAGTTTGTTACGAATGCCCCGTTCAAAACAGTTTTTGTTGATAGCTTTTGGATGTGCATGTTAGCTTTTTGTTGAAATAGGCATTATAGCCACTATCAGCTTTTATCTGAGGTATACAATTAAAGAAAAATGAAGATAAAGAGGGAAATAAAAGAACCGTTATAGCTCCACAGGCAATGCAAAAAAAAAAACCATGTTAAGAAGCCAACGCAAAACGACTTTTGGTTTGTGAAAGCTAGAAACCGGACCATCTCAAGCATTCAATTTAAGCTTGTCCTGTGGGAGTAACCCACCAGAATTTTTTTATAAATAATCTATTTTTTGATTCAAAATTACAGAAATATACCTGCGGTAACATTTTTTATACAAATAGGTTCCAATCGCCAAACGGGGGGAGGGGGACGACTGGAGCCAATCGTCCAATGACCAGGCGACACGCGGGCAATCCGCCGGCCGTTGGGCGACTGGAGGTCCAATCACCCAATGGTTAGGCGACTGGAGCAACGGGCGGGGCGACTGGGGGGTTAAAAGCGGGAGTGCTCAGCCGCCACCGCCCACTCAAACAAAAGAAGAAATCGTTCTGCCGAGTAGAGAGGAGAAGAAGAAAAGAGAGAAGAGAATGAGGAAGGGGAGAAGAGGAGAGGAGAGGGAGGAGAGAAAAGGAGAGGGAGAGGAGGAGGAGGAGAGGAGAGGGAGGAGTGGGAGGAAGGAGGAAGAACTAAATCTAGGTAATTTTTTTATTTGTAATATTGTATTTGTAGTACATTTTTTATTTAATGTTAGTGTTTGTAAAAATTATAGATGTAGATATAAATAGTTCAAATTTTGGTATAAAAAATTTAATTAACGTAGTTATAGGAAATTAGCAGGCGTAGAAGCGAAGAGGAGAGGAAGAAGCAACAGTAGTTTTTTTGTATCTGTAATGTTGCGTATGACGGTTAGTGTTAGTATAAAATTGTAGATGTAGAGAGAAATAGTTAAATTTGTGGTATACAAAATTTAGTTTAAATATAGTTTTACAAAATTAGCAGCCGTATAAGCGTGTAGTTGTATATAAATTAGTGAACATAGTTTTACAAAATTAGCAACGTTAGCAAATTGACATGCGTACAAAATTGTAGTTGTAGAAAATTCAGTCGCCGTAACGTACAAATTAATCGTCCGTAGAAATTTGTACGTATTACAAAATTCAGTAAATATTTATGTTAGAATTTAATAATTTGGTATGTAAAAAACAACAATACGTAATATTTATGGTTAAATACGAACGAATGTAATGCCATTAGTACGTTGGAAAAATGTTGAAAAAACCGATAGGAAGTTCATAGTACGAGGTTATTGTAGTGGGTTACGACATGCGAACAATCGGTGAGATGTGAATTTCAGTACATCGGTACTTTGGTATTGTGCGATGTGATTTGACATGTTGCAAAATTAAAACATATATGCAGGAAGATATCAGCAATGCCAATACTCACTATATTGAGAGTACATTACGGTGCTGGAACCGTTCGTGAAGGTTCGAATGGTGTGGATTTGAGCGGTTTTCCGCAAGCCGTTCTAGTACATCCGGATGACAAGAATGCTTGAATCAAAGATGTGATGCATTGGCTGACCCGGAGTTTTTCATTGGACCCCAAGGTGTGTAGCATCGTCGTACAAGGGCTTTGGAGCCGGTCTCCCACAGATATTAGATGGGAGTTGAGAATATTGTTGTGCACAACTGCATGGAAGGAGTTTGTGTAAGGGTACCGGCGCCGTGGATGAGTGTGTGCTACTTGTGCAACCGTGCGCATTAGAAGTTGTGCAAGGTCATGCGTACGGCCTTGCTCCGGGAGGTGCTAATAGCTCGGGCGGCCCGCATGTTGGCGAAGAGGAGCAAGTTGCTCGTGATGAAGCCGATGCGGTACATAGAGGAGAGGTATAATGGTCAAGCCATGGAGAGGGAATAGGACAAGCCGATTGTTGTGGCTACGGGCCAAACAGAGAGAGAGAGAGATGGTAGTGGAGAGTGATGAAGATGAGTGTAATGGCTTGCCCCTTCCCCATGGTCGGTATTCTATATATATATACATGGGGAGTGCTTTTACAATTATGCCCTTATAGCTGATCATCCCCTTCAGGGGTATTTGTGTCATTACACGTGGCCTATTCTGGGCCTTATAACTTGCTACCAGGCCTACTGGGTTTAGGTGGGGGCCACCCCTACGCAGGAGCCTCTCATGGTGAAGGGCTTCACAGGGCCGAAGCCATGTCGCCGAGTCCTTTGGCCCCCTCCGTCCCCGCGGCCTGTGAACTTCTCCAAACTTGACCCGGGGCTGCGCTGTGGCCGAAGCAGATGCGTACGGCCGCCGCGTGAGCCTTAAATGATAAGGGACGCGCTGCGACGCTCGCTCTTCCGGCCGTCCACGTGGTCAAGCGTGCTTGGCGCGGTGCGGGCCTTGAGGCGTCGTGGCTATCAATGTGACGGCGGACTCCCGGCATGTGGATTTCTGAGGCGCGCGCGCTCCGCAGTCGTTGCCAGGGGGCAGGCTGTCGCATCGTGCAGTGCGCCTTCTCGTAAGTGGAGCGTGCGACGGTTTCCGGTGTGCACGCGGTGGGGTGCGGACGGTTGCACTTACGCACCCTTGGTAGCTGAACCGCCCGACACCCCCCGTTTGTGCTTCCGTCGGTTGGCATGCCTCCACGCTGGCGACTCTTCGCCTGGTGAGGCCGAGTATAAATATGTTGGCGTCGGGGGCCGCTCCCTAGACATCCCTTGCTGCACATCCCGTACCTGTTCATGGTTAACTTCTCACATGTAGGGAAAATTTTGTTCATCTGCGTTTGATGACTGCGTCGACCGGCGTCAATGCCCGCGAGCGCTGGTGAACAAAATATGTCCTATTTGTGGGAATGCTTCACAGCTTGATGTGGAAATGGCAAGGCCTGACTTGCTCTCGTAGACAGATATGAAGTCATCCATACGCTCTGATCGTGCGAACGAGCATATGCTGGTGTGGCGACGCATATCTGTTTACGAGAGCATGTCCGCTCTTGCTGCAAATTGACCTTTGCATGCTCGAGTTATTGTGGTCGTATGTGCTGTTCTGCGTTCTTCAAGCTCGCTCCGTCCCCTACCCTTCGAACGGGTGGCAGCGGAGGTTGGCGCCTAGTCGAAGTAGACGCGCGCGCTCCGTCCCCTACCCTTCGAACGGGTGGCAGCGAAGCTGGCGCCTAGTCGAAGTAGACGCGCGCGCTCCGTCCCCTACCCTTCGAACGGGTGGCAGCGGAGGCTGGCACCTAGTCGAAGTAGACGCGCGCGCTCCGTCCCCTACCCTTCGAACGGGTGGCAGCGGAGGCTGGCGCCTTGTCGAAGTAGACGCGCGCGCTCCGTCCCCTACCCTTCGAACGGGTGGCAGCGACGCTGGCGCCTAGTCGAAGAAGACGCGCGCGCTCCGTCCCCTACCCTTCGAACGGGTGGCAGCGGAGGCTGGCGCCTAGTCGAAGTAGACGCGCGCGCTCCGTCCCCTACCCATCGAACGGGTGGCAGCGGAGGCTGGCGCCTAGTCGAAGTAGACGCGCGTGCTCCGTCCCCTACCCTTCGAACGGGTGGCAGCGGAGGCTGGCGCCTAGTCGAAGTAGACGCGCGCGCTCCGTCCCCTACCCTTCGAACGGGTGGCAGCGGAGGCTGGCGCCTAGTCGAAGTAGACGCGCGCGCTTCGTCCCCTACCCATCGAACGGGTGGCAGCGGAGGCTGGCGCCTAGTCGAAGTAGACGCGCGCTCCGTCCCCTACCCTTCCAACGGGTGGCAGCAACGCTGGCGCCTAGTCGAAGTAGACGCGCGCGCTCCGTCCCGTACCCATCGAACGTGTGGCAACGGAGGCTGGCGCCTAGTTGAAGTAGACGCGCGCGCTCAGCGGAGGTTGGCGCCTAGTCGAAGTAGACGCGCGCGCTCCGTCCCCTACCCTTCGAACGGGTGGCAGCGGAGGCTGGCGCCTAGTCGAAGTAGACGCGCGCGCTCCGTCCCCTACCCTTCGAACGGGTGGCAGCGGAGGCTGGCGCGTAGTCGAAGTAGACGCGCGCGCTTCGTCCCCTACCCTTCGAACGGGTGGCAGCGGAGGCTGGCGCCTAGTCGAAGTAGACGCGCACGCTCCGTCCCGTACCCATCGAACGGGTGGCAACGGATGCTGGCGCCTAGTCGAAGCAGACGCGCGCGCTCCGTCCCCTACCCTTCGAACGGGTGGCAGTGGAGGCTGGCGCCTAGTCGAAGTAGACGCGTGCACTCCGTCCCCTACCCATGGAACGGGTGGCAGCGGAGGCTGGCGCCTAGTCGAAGTAGACGCGCGCGCTCCGTCCCCTACCCTTCGAACGGGTGGCAGCGGAGGCTGGCGCCTAGTCGAAGTAGACGCGCGCGCTCCGTCCCCTACCCTTCGAACGGGTGGTAGCGGAGCTGGCGTCCTCGCCCCGCGAACACCGCCACGCGGGCGGTGACTTGGGATCTTGCGATGCGGTCTTGCGCTGTAAAGGTTCCTGGAATCACGCCGGCCCCTGGTCTGCCAGGGTTAGGTTCCCGTACAGTGTGACCCGACGCGCCCGGGGCACGCGGCGGCCCATGACTGGTGGGCGGCGGGATGTGGACGGTTGCGTGCTCGCGGCTGCTCGCCTCTTCCCTAGGCAAGGGGGACACGGGGCGGGCAGTGAATGGCGCGGCGCCGGAGCTGTTGTGATCCCCTGGCCCATTAGTGCGCCTTTAACAGCGGCTAGGTAACGCCATGCTGTGACGGTCCGTGGCGCCTGTGGTCGTGGCCTTCCAGCTTTGGGTATAGGGCATTGCGTTGGACGGGCGCTTGTACGACTGCGGTCGCGCCCCGTACACGGACCATCGCGACATTTCGCCTTCAGTTGCGGGGAATCGTGCGGGGCGGGCCTTTAAACCGCTGCGGTTGCATCCGGCATGCGGATCGTTGCAACGCTTCGGTAGCGGCGGTATGGGCGAGGTGGCTTGAAATAGCCCCCCCGTAACAGCGTCCCCGCACCTTTGCGCCCTCTTTCCTGTCTGCTCCGCCCTCTACACCTTCGCGCTATCTTCACCACTTCCGTCTCTCTGTGGGAAGCGATGGCCTCCAGTAGCAAGCGCGGCCAGGCGGTTGGTGGCGCTGACATTCGCCGGCGGTCCTCGCTGTTGAAGGTGAAATACGTGCTCCAAGAGCGCGACCCGGCGGCGGCGGACCAGGAGCGGCTGGTGGCGGAGGAGGAAGGCACGTTCTCCGGCGAGCTAGGCCCCTCGCTCGTGACCGAGAAGACGATCCAAGGGCTCCTGCACGTGGGGAAGTTGTCCGGGCGCCAGGAGGTACGATTGCCCGCCGCCGACGAGACGGAACCGCATCCCGAGAGGTCGGAGGCGGTCGTGTTCGTTGCCTTTTTCGACGCGGGGCTCCGTATCCCAGCGGCGGCTAGGGTGGGCGACGTGCTGCGGACCTTCGGGCTGGAGCTGGCGCAACTGACTCCGAACGCCGTGGCCCGGCTCGCGGTGTACAGCTGGGCCTTGCGCTCGGGGGCGTGTTGGCCCAACGCGTCGTTGTTCGCCTATCTTCACAAGGCACGATGCCAGCCCAAGGGCCGGAAGGACGGGACGCTGTCGAGCTTCGGTAGCGTCACTTTTGTTCTTCGTCCGTCGTTGTCGTAGGGATGGCCCCCACCTAAACCCAGCAGGCCTGGTAGGAAATTATAAGGCCGGGAATAGGCCATGTGTAATGACATAACTGCCCCCAGAGGGGATAATCAGACGTAAGGGTATATCTGTAAAAGCACTCCTCATGTGTATATATATATGAGTAAGCCATGGGGAGGACCCAGGCCATTACACTTATCTTCATCACTCTCCATTACCATCTCTCTCTCTGTTTGGTCCGTAGCCACAACAGTTGGCGCCGTCCGTGGGGAGGACGAAGACAAGCCTGAAGACCGAAGGAAAAAAGATGGCACCGAAGAGAGCTTCACCAGCGGCGGCAAGGGGAAAGAAGACGGATGGGTCGGAGCAGCGCGTGAGCACCAGGGCTTCGGCATCGGCCACCGAAGGGGTTGGCGGTGGCGTACGCGCCGTGGTCGCGGGCGTCGACGCCCGCGCGGCAACAACCGACCCCGCCAGCACCGCTACGACGACACCTAACCCCGTCGCTGGCACTGCAACGACAGCCCCCGCCACCCTTGCCGGTAGCGCAGATCTGACGGCCGGGGGTAGCCGCAACGAACCATCTGGCGGATCTGGAGATCGTGAGGCGATGGTCCCTGCACCAGCCCGTCCACCAGGCGTTCCGGCAGCCCCAACGACACCTGCGGTGGAAAGCGCCCTACAAGTAGCCCTCAACGCGTTCCAGCGGGAACTCGGGGACCTTCGCGGGGCCGTCCGAGATATACAAGAGGCTCGGAGCCAGCAGGTCGCGCCGGTAGTCGTGCCCGAGCCCACGCCAGAGAAGGTGGACAGCCGCGAAGCCCCCACGTCTAGCAGTGTCCCGCTGAGACGCGTAGATCCAGAATCTCCGCTTTCGGCGGGGCTGCAGCAGGCGGCGTGGCCCGAAGACTTCAAGTTCCCTCGCATCACCGACCCGTGCAAAGGCGACACGGATCCTCGCGAGTTTGTGCGCGTGTACGAAACCGCGATCGAGGCCGCGGGCGGAGACGACACCGCGAAGGCGAAGGGACTCCCCCTCGCACTGCACGGAGTGGCGCTCTCTTGGTTTTTTACCATAGAGCCAGGCTCCGTCTACGCGTGGGAGCAGCTTCGCGACCGGCTTCGTAGCAACTTTCAAGGACATTATGTCGAGCGGATCAATGCGGACCAGCTCTTCGCTGTGAAGCAAGGACCCTCGGAGACGCTCCGGGGCTACTTCAAGCGCTTCGACAAGATTCGAGGCCAGGTAAACGGTGTTAATGAAACCACAGTCGTTAATGCAGCCATACAGGGCCTTCGCCCGGGCCCGATGGCTGAATACAACGCGCGGAGGCCAATCACGACAGTTGCCAAGCTCTTCGACAAAATAGACGAGTATGCACGGGCGGAGGAGGATGCACGGAGACGCAGCATCACCGCCCCCGGCCTCGCCCGTGAGAAGCACCCCCCGTGCGAGGTCAGGGTGGGTGGTCCCTCCTCGAACCTGGGTCGTAGCCGAAAGCCCCGAGGAGGCCCTCCCCGAGGCAGGGAGGCCGAGGTACAGGAAGGCTCCTCACGATGCAGGCCTAAACCTCGGCGCCGCCAGCGCCGGTCGCAGGCGGCCCACCATGTCTTCGCCACCGAGAGCGCTCGCCAAGGACCCGCCCCGCCTCACGGAGGGGAGACCGGGGATCGGAGGGCGGATTTGACTACAGCAGCCAACCCCACGCAGAGCAAGAGCTCCTGCACTATGGCAAGTGGTGCGAGGTACACGGCTACGGCGATCATTACACAAGGGCATGCATTGCGGTGATGGAGCTGCGGAGGGCGACGGCCGGGTCCCGGGCTCCGCCTACTCGTCCCCCCGCCGAAGCCCACGTAGGGCACCCAAGGGATA
This sequence comes from Dendrocalamus latiflorus, assembly GCA_017311315.1. Classification (NCBI taxonomy): domain Eukaryota; kingdom Viridiplantae; phylum Streptophyta; class Magnoliopsida; order Poales; family Poaceae; genus Dendrocalamus; species Dendrocalamus latiflorus. The sequence goes on from CM029661.1 coordinate 23,312,106, forward strand.
GCCCCATACGGGCCACCGCAACGGAGGACGCGCAGCATCGCACCGTCAACGTCATCACCGGAGGCTCCTCTTCAAAAGCCCCCGGGGAGCAGCCGCAACTGTGGATGCCACCCTGCAACATCACCTTCGACTTGAACGACGCCAGGGGCGTGGAGTACCCTCACCAAGACCCTCTAGTCATCCAGGCCCACATAGCACGCTGTGAAGTCAGGCGCGTCCTTGTCGACGGGGGAAGCTCCGCGAACGTCTTATTCGCAGAAGCCCTCGACCGCATGGCAATCCCCTGAAGCCGGCTAGAGCATCCAGGAGCTCCACTTCAAGGCTTCGGGGGTCAACCGCTGTAGGTCCTGGGGCACGTGTCCCTTCCTGTCACTTTTCGTCAGGAGGGCAACAAAGGTAACATCCGGACCGAGCATGTCACCTTCGATGTCATGGATATCCCGCACCCCTACAACGCCATACTGGGGCGACCCGCCATCAACTCTTTCGAGGCAATCCCGCACCACGCCTTTTTGTGTGTAAAGCTCCCAGGCCCGGAGGGTGTCATCACCATCTTCGGCGACCAGGACTTGGCCAGACGTGCCGAAGGCGGCAGCCGCGTCCCGCATCGCCCGGTGCATGCCCTCTCCGGCGCGCCCGGTGATGGGCCCTCCGCTCCCGGGTGGACGCCCAAGCCTCGGCCCGAAGGCGGCGTCAAGAAGGTGCCGCTCCAGGCGGAGGGGCAGTTTGTGTCCATTGGCGAGGGGCTCCCGCCGGGGCTCGAACGGGAGCTGCTCCGAGTGCTTCAGAACAACGTTGACATCTTCGCATGGTCCCCGGAGGACATCAAGGGCGTAGACCGAGCAGTAATTGAGCATCGTTTGGCGGTCCGCCCCGACGCCAAGCCGGTCAAGCAAAGGCTCCGGCGTATGTCGATGGATCGGCAGCAAGCGGCCAAAGCAGAGGTGGCGAAGCTTCTTCGCGCCGGGGTCATCCGCGAGGTCCACCATCCAGAATGGCTCGCTAACCCGGTGCTAGTCAAAAAGGCCAGCGGGGCCTGGCGCATGTGCATCGACTTCACGGCACTCAACAAGGCGTGCCCGAAGGACAACTACCCCTTACCGCGCATCGATCAGCTGGTTGACGCCACTGCTGGGTGCGAACTCATGAGTTTCCTGGACGCCTATTCCGGCTACCACCAGGTATACATGGCCGAAGACGACGAGGAGAAGACCAGTTTCATCACACCACTTGGGACGTTCTGCTTCGTCAGAATGCCCTTTGGCTTGAAGAATGCAGGCGCTACCTTCACCCGACTCGTCGCCATTGCCCTGGCCGCCCAGCTTGGGAGGAACGTCGAAGCCTATGTCGATGACGTGGTGGTCAAAACTCGGCAACTTGCTCTACACAGCCGGGACCTCCAGGAGACCTTCGACAACCTCCGGAAGGCGGGCATCAAGCTCAACCCCGACAAGTGTGTCTTCGGGGTACAGGCGGGCAAACTCCTAGGTTTCCTCGTGTCCGGGCGGGGCATCCAGGCGAACCCCGACAAAGTAGACGCCATCCTGGGTATGGAGCCACCCAAGACAACGAGGGAGGTTCAGAGGCTCGCGGGCCGCATGGCAGCATTAAGCCGCTTCCTCTCCAGGGCGGCGGAGCGGGGCCTGCCGTTCTTCAAGACACTCCGCGGGTGTGATGGATTTCGTTGGGACGGAGACTGCGCGAAGGCCTTTGACGAGCTCAAGCAGCACCTGGCAAGCCTCCCCACTCTGGTCGCCCCAGCACCAGAGGCTCCCCTCCTGCTCTATCTGGCCGCGTCAGCCACCGCGGTCAGCGCCGTCCTCGTCTTAGAGGAGGGCGCCATTCAGCGGCCCGTCTACTTTGTCTCCGAAGCCCTTCAAGGCGCCAAGACAAGATACACGGAGCTTGAGAAGCTCGCCTACGCGCTGGTCATGGCCTCCAGGAAGCTTCGGCATTACTTTCTGGCTCACCCGATCACAGTGCCTTCCTCATTCCCCCTGGCAGAGATGCTACATAACAAGGAGTCCACAGGGCGTATCGGTAAATGGGCCGTCGAGCTCGCTCCCTTCTCCTTGATGTATGCTTCGCGGACGGCAATTAAATCCCAAGTCCTGGCGGATTTTCTCGCCGAATGGACCCCGCCGGCCCAACCCGGCCAGACGCACGATGATCCTGTCTGGACACTTACAATCGACGGAGCTTACAGCGTCGCCGGCACGGGCGTAGGGGCGGTGATCATCACGCCTGAGGGACAACGCTTGCTGTACTCAGCGCGCCTTGCCTTCCCCGCCACCAACAACACGGCTGAATACGAGGCACTGCTCTTTGGCCTGGCAAAGCTCAAGGCGGTCGGCGCGAGACGGGTGTTGGTCCGCACCGACTCGCGCTTGGTGGCCGGCCATGTGGACAAGTCATATCAAGCCAAGGACCCTGAGTTGGCCAAATACCTCGCGGCGGTGAGGGCGAGGGAAAGGCACTTTTTGGGTGTCACTGTCAAGGCCATCCCCCCGGGCGGAGAATGAGCAAGCCGACGCCCTTGCCAAGGCGGCCAGCCAGCAACTGCCCCCCCCCCCCCCCCGAGGGGGCATTCTACGAGGTGTTAGCAAAGGCGGCCATCGCGCAGGACAACCGGGACGCGGCACTTGTCCACCGCATTGATCGGCCAGGAGATTGGCGAGAGCCCATTTTCAATTTCTTACAAGGTCTCGCCGAGCCGGAGGACCCTGCCGAACTGCGACGCTTGCAACACCGCGCACGGTCCTTCCAGGTGTTCGAAGGGACACTCTACAAGAAAGGGGTTTGCGCGCCGCTCCTGCGCTGCCTCTCGACTGCGGAGGGAAAGGAACTCTTGGCGGAAATCCACGCGGGCGTGTGCGGATCCCACCTGGCGCCGAGGTCATTAGTCGGCAAGGCGTTCAGACAAGGCTTCTACTGGCCGACTGCCATCATCCACGCCCAGGACCTCGTCCGTCGGTGCCAAGGGTGCCAGTGGATGGCGCGCATCATCCGCAGGCCCCCGACAAGCCTCAACCCAATTCCCCCGGTGTGGCCACTGGCGCACTGGGGTCTCGATATAGTAGGACCACTCGCCCGAGTTCCAGGGGACCTCCGGTTCGTGGTAGTCGCGCTGGAGTATTTCTCCAGATGGCCGGAAGCGATCGCTCTGGCCAAAGTAACTTCTGCGGCCATACAGCGCTTCCTATGGCAAAACATCATATGTCGCTTCGGTGTGCCTCGGGAGCTCACGGTCGACAATGGCCTGCAGTTCGACGCCACCCTCTTCAAAGATTATTGTGGCAGCATGGGCATCACCCTCCGATTCGCCTCGGTAGGGCATCCCCAGTCCAACGGGGCGGTCGAACGGGCGAATGGCGCCATTTCCGCGGCCATCAAGAAGCGCCTGGTTGGATTGCCAAAGGGCAGATGGCCAAGCGAGCTTCACAGCGTTCTATGGTCGCTTCGCACAACGGTAACACGCCCGACGGGATTCACGCTGTTTAAACTCCTTTTCGGTGACGAAGCGGTGACGCCCGAGGAAATCAAGGCCGACTCGCGAAGGGTCCTCGTCCAAGCACCCGAAGACGAGCGCCGTGTGTCCTTGGACCTCCTCGACAGGATACGGGCAGACGCAGCCCACCATGTCGAGAAGTACGCGCGGCAGACAATGCGTACTCGAGACCGCTCTATATGCCCGCGGGGGTTCAAGCCTGGGGATCTCGTCCTCAGAGTGGCACTCCAGGCCGAAACCGTTGGCAAGCTGGAGTCCAAGTGGGAAGGCCCGTACATCGTAACGGAGGCATTGCCGAAGGGGGCGTACCGCCTCGCCACGCTCGAAGGACAAGCCTTCCGGCACACATGGAACGCGGACAGGTTGCGGCGGTACTACGACTAGAAGAAGGACAGCAGGCGTAGAGCCACCAGCCCGTTGTTAGGTGATGCTCGCCCGCGCAAATGGGAGTTCAATAAAGGTTGCTGTTCCCAGAGCATCCCCTGTCCGCGCTGAGCAGAACAAAGTCCACGGACTTTAAATAAGACGTAGCGTCGAGCCTAGCTCCGCACGCGAGAGTCTGCGGACTATAAATAAGACGTAGCGTCGAGCCTAGCTCCGCACGCACCAGTCCACGGACTTTAAATAAGACGTAGCGTCGAGCCTAGCTCCGCACGCGAGAGTCTGCGGACTATAAATAAGACGTAGCGTCGAGCCTAGCTCCGCACGCACCAGTCCACGGACTTTAAATAAGACGTAGCGTCGAACCTAGCTCCGCACGCGAGAGTCTGCGGACTTTAAATAAGACGTAGTGTCGAGCCTAGCTCCGCACGCGAGAGTCTGCGGACTATAAATAAGACGTAGCGTCGAGCCTAACTCCGCACGCGAGAGTCTGCAGACTATAAATAAGATGTAGCGTCGAGCCTAGCTCCGCACGCACCAGTCCACGGACTTTAAATAAGACGTAGCGTCGAGCCTAGCTCCGCACGCGAGAGTCCGCGGACTATAAATAAGACGTAGCGTCAAGCCTAGCTCCGCACGCACCAGTCCACGGACTTTAAATAAGACGTAGCGTCGAGGTCCGCCTCCGCATGCACTCTACGGAGTATAAATAAGATGTAGCGTCGAGGTCCGCCTCCGCACGCACTCTACGGAGTATAAATAAGACGCAGCGGGGGGACGCCTCCGCGCGCACTCTAAGGAGTATAAAGAAGACGTAGCGTCGAGCCTAGCTCCGCACGCACCAGTCCACGGACTTTAAATAAGACGTAGCGTCGAGGTTCGCCTCCGCACGCGCGAGTCTCTGGACTAAAAGAAGACGTAGCGTCGAGCTTAGCTCCGCACGCAACAGTCCACGGACTTTAAATAAGACGTAGCGTCGAGGTTCGCCTCCGCACGCGCGAGTCTCCGGACTATAAAGAAGACGTAGCGTCGAGCCTAGCTCCGCACGCACCAGTCCACGGACTTTAAATAAGACGTAGCGTCGAGGTTCGCCTCCGCACGCGCGAGTCTCCGGACTATAAAGAAGACGTAGCGTCGAGCTTAGCTCCGCACGCAACAGTCCACGGACTTTAAATAAGACGTAGCGTCGAGGTTCGCCTCCGCAGGCGCGAGTCTCCGGACTATAAAGAAGACGTAGCGTCGAGCCTAGCTCCGCACGCAACAGTCCACGGACTTTAAATAAGACGTAGCGTCGAGGTTCGCCTCCGCACGCGCGAGTCTCCAGACTATAAAGAAGACGTAGCGTCGAGCCTAGCTCCGCACGCAACAGTCCACGGACTTTAAATAAGACGTAGCGTCGACGTTCGCCTCCGCACGCGCGAGTCTTCGGACTATAAAGGAAGTTGTAGCGTCGAGGTTCGCCTCCGCACGCGCCACTCCACGGAGTATAAACGAGACGCGCAGACCTGCCCTCCGCGTTCGGCGGCAGGTAACACCAAGAATAAGGTACTATTTGGTTCCATTATAAACGCAAAGGGGTTACATGGTTACAAGCGTAGGACCCAGTACGTCATCCCCCTGCCCTCCCGATCAACCGCTCAGCCTTGTCGCGGCACGGACGAGCCCGCGCCATCGTCATCACGGCGCTGAAGGACCCCTTCAAGCCACTGGAGGAGGTCCCCCTCCCCATGCAACGTCTGCTGCACGGCGACCCTCGCTGCACCTTCCCCGAAGCGGCCCCAGATCCGTTGATGGAAGTTCTGCAGGCTAGGCCCGATGGAATGGATGGCGTCCGACATAACCTCTGGGCGGTCGGGAAGATCCAGTTGAGGGTTCGCTAGCTCATGGGTATGCCTACACCCACGAGTGTGAAGCAGGGCGAGGGCGAAGCACGCACCAACATAGCTGCAGTGCTCGCCAAAGGTCCTGGCGCCACGAAGAGCAACGCCGGCCCCCTCCTCAATCAGCCCGAGCGACTCCGACAGGGCCTCCGGCTTGTGCGTGGTGTCCGGCACTCGGACGCACAGATCCCGGAGGGCCTGGTTCAGAGCCTCCATGGCCCGCCATGCCGACAGGGACGCATTTTCCAGGACACAGCGGTTCTCGGCAGCAGACTCCGCCAGCTGGGCCTTCTCCCCTTCTAGGACGGCGATCTGCTGCACGAAGGCGGCGCGCTCCCCAGCCGTGGCGATCTGAGCTTCCGTGGCCTCAAGTTGTGTGGCCACCAGGGCGTCCCCCAGTGCGCGAAGTTCTTCATCCTTCGCGGCGAGAGCAGTGTTTGCTTCGCGGAGGCTGGCTTCCAGAGCCCTCCGCTCCCAGACGCGGGCCTCGTCAAAGGACCGGCCGAGGGCAAGCGTCTGGCAGAAACAACAAATCAGCAGGCGTCCAGAAATACCTTACAAACGGAAGCGCACGTATTTACCCTCATCTCGGAGGCCTGCAGCGCGAGCGCTAGGAGGTCCCCCGCGCATGACGACAGCGCCTCTCGGTTGAGGCCGTTATCGGCACGCTCTGCGGCTGCGGTGAGGTCACAAAATACCTCCGGGCGAGGGAGGAAGTCCGAGCGAGCGAGCCCCGGCCCCAAAGCGCCCAGATTTATCGCGGCCACGGCCACGTCAGCAGCAGCGGACACCTGCGGGGCATCCTGCACAAGGCTCCCAACTTCGCGCATACCTCCGCTGCTCGATCCTTCGCCACGTACGGGAGACGTCGTCTCACCTGATGTCGGCAGAATGAGCGAGCAGATCGGAGAGAGTCTCGCGAAGTCAGGTGAAGAAAGGGACTCACACCTACCTCCTGCGCCCCTCGTCGCGGTCGGAGGTGGCGCCGGTTCGACCGCCCAGGGGGAGGCAGGCGCCTCGACACTCGGGGAGAACGTCTTCTCGGCCGTGCCAGACGCCGTAATCCCACGGCAAGGCCCCGCAACAGCGTATCGACCCCTAGTTGGCGGCGAGGACTGCATCCGAGGGCGTTTCGCCTGCGGTGGCACAGGCGATTCTTCCACGGCAGGACCAGCTCCAGTCACTGTTGCCCCCACGGCTTCCTCTGTAGGGGGCACGCCCTCGTCGGCCGCTGCGGTTGATAACGCACCTTCCACCGTGGTTGGCTCACCAGGAACGGTGCCACCCCCCGGGTTGATGAGTTCCAACTCAACAACGGCCGCGAGCCCAAGCACGGGCTCGTGGGCGTCGGCAGAAGGCGCCGGGGGATCCGCGGCGGTGCGCCCCTCCGAAGCAGTATGGCCAGGCCCACCGCCGGTCGCACGCCTCGTCTCAGCTGGGCTAGCCGCCGGAGGGGCTGCAGGGTCACGTATGGCGGCCGGGGAACGGGCCCGGCGTCGCGAAGATAGCACCCCCGAAGGGCTACCACCGCCCTGAGCGCCCGGAGTCCCGGCGGGAAGCTCTTCCGGCACCGCACGCTCGGGCACGGCAATGCCCACAGCCTCGCAGGTGCGGTTTACCCGCCCCTGCTTAGCCGCCTTGACTGCGGCCTCGCGAGCCTGGTGCTCCTCAAGCGTGTACGGGCCAAGGAGCGCCGCAACCGCGCGCTCCGCATCTTCTAGCCGGGCCACTGCGCAGGAGATCGCGTCAGTCAGGCGGAAGCCAAACAGATACAATGGCGCGCGTAAAGCGTGCTGGGCGACTTACAAGGGGCGGACGGCGGCAGCAGGCGAGACACGGATGGGTCGAACCCGTCCTCGCGGGGGCCATTCTGTCCAACATACTTTCCGATATGCAGATTTTCTGTCATCTTAATATATGCGCTGCGTGTTGATGCCACTTTGGATTCACCGGTACGCCACATGCTGCGCGGGGATGGGATCTCCACGCTCGACGCGCGCCGTTGGCGAAGTAGTCGCGCAAGGGTTCCTTAGAACGGCACTTCGCCTTTTTATAGTCCGTAGACTGGCGTGTGCGGAGGCGAACCTCGACGCTTCGCCTTTTTGTAGTCCGTAGACTAGCGTGTGTGGAGGCGAACCTCGACGCTTCGCCTTTTTATAGTCCAAAGACTCGCGCGTGCGGAGGCAGACCTCGACGCTACGCCTTCCTTTATAGTCCGGAGACTCGCGCGTGCGGAGGCAGACCTCGACGCTACGTCTTATTTAGAGTCCGTGGACTAGTGCATGCGGAGGCGGACCTCGACGCTATGTCTTCCTTTATAGTCCGGAGACTCGCGCGTGCGGAGGCAAACCTCGACGCTACGTCTTATTTAAAGTCCGTAGACTGGTGCGTGCGGAGGCGGACCTCGACGCTACGACTTCCTTTATAGTCCGGAGACTCGCGCGTGCGGAGGCGGACCTCGACGCTACGTCTGATTTAAAGTCCGTAGACTGATGCGTGCGGAGGCGGACCTCGACGCTACGTCTTATTTAAAGTCCGTAGACTGGTGCGTGCGGAGGCGGACCTCGACGCTACGTCTTATTTAAAGTCCGTAGTCTGGTGCGTGCGGAGGCGGACCTCGACGCTACGTCTTATTTAAAGTCCGTAGACTCGTGCGTGCGGAGGCAGACCTCGACGCTACGTCTTATTTAAAGTCCGTAGACTGGTGCGTGCGGAGGCGGACCTCGACGCTACGTCTTATTTAAAGTCCGTAGTCTGGTGCGTGCGGAGGCGGACCTCGACGCTACGTCTTATTTAAAGTCCGTAGACTGGTGTGCGCGAGGGCGTCCCCCCGGTGCGTCTTTTGTTTATACTCAGGCCCGTCACCTTTGGCTACGGCGAGTGCACACGCGAACATGCGACTTCGATTTATACTTAGTCCCGTACCCCTGGCTACGGCGAGTGCACACGCGAACGTGCGTCTTTGTTTATACTCAGGCCCGTCACCTTTGGCTACGGCGAGTGCACACGCGAACGTGCGACTTCGATTTATACTCAGTCCCGTACCCCTGGCTATGGCGAGTGCACACGCGAACGTGCGTCTTTGTTTATACTCAGGCCTGTCACCTTTGGCTACGGCGAGTGCACACGCGAACGTGCGACTTCGATTTATACTCAGTCCCGTACCCCTGGCTACGGCGAGTGCACCCGCGAACGTGCGTCTTTGTTTATACTCAGGCCCGTCACCTTTGGCTACAGCGAGTGCACACGCGAACATGCGACTTCGATTTATACTCAGTCACGTACCCCTGGCTACGGCGAGTGCACACGCGAACGTGCGTCTTTGTTTATACTCAGGCCTGTCACCTTTGGCTACGACGAGTGCACACGCGAACGTGCGACTTCGATTTATACTCAGTCCCGTACCCCTGGCTACGGCGAGTGCACACGCGAACGTGTGACTTCGATTTATACTCCGTCCCGTACCCGTGGGTACGGCGAGTGCACACGCGAACGTGCGACTTCGATTTAAACTGCGGGAACGCGCGCGTTGGCTAAGCCTGCGCGCGCCTTCACCGCGTACTTGCGTGTGATGAAGAAAGATTAGCGACAAACGGCGATCTTCATTACATCCCCGTTTGCGCGGGTGAGCAACTACAAGGGATGGATATACTAACCGTTTGCCCTTGGTGCGGCCGAAGCCTCTAGTCGCTAGACATCTGCAAGGCCCGCCAAGGCGCCTGTGAATGGCCCCGCGGACCTCCGCGCTGTGACGCCAGCTCTAGAAGCGCCGTTGGGCTTCGCGACGCGGGCACCTGGTACCTGGCTCGATGCGCCGGGCCATATCCTGGTCGCCTCGGACGGTGATGATGGTCCAGGGACCCGGGATCTTCATGCATAGATAGCCGTGATGTGGTACCGCGCCGAAGGAGTTGAGGATTGGGCGCCCTAATATAGCATTGTAGGGGTACGGAAGGTCGACCACGTCGAAGGTGGCATCTTCGGCCCGCACATTGTCATCTTGGCCGAAGGAGACTTGAAGACCTATTTGGCCCAGCGCCCGCAGGGGCTGTCCCCCGAAGCCCGGCAGTGGGATTCCCGAGGGCCCTAGGCGGCTTCAAGGGATCCCCATCTAGTCGAAGGCCGCCGCAAACAATACGTTCGCGGAGCTACCGCCGTCCACCAAGGCGCGCCCCACGTCGCATCCCGCAATAGTGACCCGGATGACCAGGGGGTCCTGATGAGGGAAGTCCACACCCTGGGGCATCGTCGGGTGTGAATGTAACTTCGTGCTGCGCCCAATCCGGCGGTTCTTGCGCTGGGTACGCCGCCACGTGATGTAGTCTTCGCGCATAGGCGTTCTGCTGCCGTGCCGAGGCGAATTCCAGCGCAGAGCCTCCGGATATGACGTTAATGACCCTGCCACGGCCGCGCCCCCAGCCACGGCGCCCCCGACCGCCTCGGCCCGCGGGAGCACCCTCGTCGGACCCGCCTTCAATGTCGAGGACGTACCGGTTTCGCCTCGACCTCTGCTGGCCGCGCTTGGGCTGATCGGACGACTCCTTATGCGAGGCGTCCCTGCGGTCAGGCGCATCCCTGGACAACTCCTGCTTACGTTTTCCCTTCGAAGAACCGCCATTCGGCGGATCTTCGGCTTTTGCCGGGGCTCCGGCCTGGTTGGTGTCGGAGTCGTCACCTTGCCTTCGCCGTGCGTCTTCTTCCCCCCTGGCATATTCTTCCATTTTGTCGAAGAGCTTCACCACCGTCTTGATTGGCTTTCGCGCATTGTACTCGGCCATCTGGCCCGGACGAAGGCCCTGTATGGCTGCATTAACGATGGTGGTTTCATTAACGTCTTTCACTTGGCATCGAATCTTGGCGAAGCATTTGAAGTAGTCCCGGAGCTTCTCCGAGGGTTTTTGCTTCACAGCAAAGAGTTGGTCCACGTCGACTCGGTCGACGTAGTTTCCTTGGAAGTTGTTGTGAAGGCGGACGCGAAGCTGCTCCCACGCGTAGATGGAGCCCGGCTCTATGGTAAAGAACCAAGACAGCGCCACTCCTTGCAGCGCAAGGGGGAGTCCCTTCGCCTTCGTGGTGTCATCTCCGCCCGTGGCTTCGATCGCGGTTTCGTACACGCGCACGAACTCACGGGGGTTCGTGTCGCCTTTGTACGAGTTGACAGCGCTAGGGAACTTGAAGTCTTCGGGCCATGCCGCCTGCTGCAGCTCCGCCGAAAGCGGGGACTCCGGATCTACGCGCCGCAGCGGCACGCGGCTAGACGTGGGGGCTTCGCGACTGTCCGCCCTCTCCGGCGTGGGCTCGGTCGCGATTACTGGCGCGGCCTGCTGGCTCCGAGCCTCTTGCATATCTCGGACGGCTCCGCGAAGGTCCCCTAGCTCCCGCTGGAACGCGTTGAGGGCCGCCAGTAGGGCGCTTTCCACCGCCTGTGCGGGCGGGGTCGCCGGTACTCCCAACGGGCGGATCGGCGCGGGCACGACCGCGTCGCGAGCTCCCGAGTTGGCAGTCGCTCCGTCGTGGCTACCTCGAACCGCCCGGTCCGCGCTGCCGGCGAGGGTCGCGGCGAGGTCGGCTGTCGTTGCGTCGGCGGGGTCGGTTGTCACCGCACCAGCGTCGACGTCTTCGATCGCCGGGTTCGCCACCGCAACGCCGGCGACGGGGTGGGTCGTCGTGGTGCCGGTGACGGGGTTGGTCGTCGCGGTGCCGGTGACGAGGTTGGTCGTCGCGGTGCCGGTGACGAGGTTGGTCGTCGCGGTGCCGGTGACGGGGTTGGTCGTCACCGCGCGAACGTCGACGTCCTCGGCCACCGCGCCTGCGTCGCCACCCGCACTCGCCGCTGCCGATGCCGAAGCCCTGGTACTCATACGACGCTCCGGCCCGGCCACCTTCTTTCCCTTCGCCACCGCTGACGAAGCTTTTTTCGGTGCCATCCTTCTTCTTCGGTCTTCCGGCTTGTCCTTGTCCTCCCCACGGACGGCGCCAACTGTTGTGGCTACGGGCCAAACAGAGAGAGAGATGGTAGTAGAGAGTGATGAAGATGAGTGTAATGGCCTGCCCCTTCCCCATGGCCGGTATTCTATATATATATATATACATGGGGAGTGCTTTTACAATTATGCCCTTACAGCTGATCATCCCCTTCAGGGGTATTTGTGTCATTACACGTGGCCTATTCTGGGCCTTATAACTTGCTACCAGGCCTGTTGGGTTTAGGTGGGGGCCACCCCTACGACACCGATTAAGGGGAGAATATTGAGTACATGGTGCAACAGATGGAATGCGATGACCAGACGGCATGGGCTGAAGAGGAAGTTGTACAGGATGACGACGAGGACAGTTCAAATGAGGATGAAGCTCCCGTCCCGCAGGAATGGAACCAGTTTAATGCTGAGAGTGTTTCTGCACATGATGAGCATGAATCAGCGTAGGAGTATCATGAGGCAGAGATTCGGTTGCATTCAATGTTTGCTGACAAGGCAGTGTTGTAGGATGCCATCAAGCTATGGGCCCTTTTAATGCAGCGGACTTTTCGGGTCGTGAAATCTAGCCAAGAGCAGTACACCATGAAGTGCGAGTAGGCTAGTTGTCCTTGGAGGGTGCACGCACGTAGAACCAAGTATGAGATTCACTGGATTGTGTCGAAGGTGGAGCCACACTCTTACATTCTCAACAGTGTTTTGGTGAGGCATCATAACCTAACATCCTCTTTTATAGCCAATTTGATGTATGGAGAGATAGTGGAGAAGAAACACATGGATGCCACGCATATCATGGTAGCTATCGAGAAGAAATTCAAGTACAAGATTAGCTAAGTGAAGGCATGGCGTACGAAGCAAAAGGCATTAGAAAAACGTTTCAGGTCTTTCGAGGTGGCGTACGACAATCTTCCTGATATGCTTAAGGTGTTGCAAGACTGGAACCTAGGCATGTATATCGTTGTGTAGGACAAGCCGTCCACGAGGCCACTAGGATATGCGGTGTTGCAGAGGGCCTTGGTAGCATTTGGTGCTTGCATCGAGGCATTCAGGCACATGTTGCTGGTCATCTCAGTTGACGGGACCTTTCTGACTGGCAAATACAAGGGGCAGATCCTGACAGCCATAGGTATTGACAGCAACAACCAAATATTGCCGCTGGCCATTGCATTCGTGGAAAATGAGAATTATAAAAGCTGGTTGTGGTTCCTTAGACATGTCAAGGTTGGAGTTGTCGACGCTTGTTCTGGTGTGTGTGTAATCCATGATCGCCACGCTAGGATTGTAAAGGCCATAAGAAAACTTTAAGAAGACCCCGAGGAGCCCTTTTCTTGGCCGGATATGAGGAACAGGTGGTGCATTCATCACTTAGGGGCGAACTTTTTCAAGTAGTTCCCAAAACAACCGTTGATGAAGCTATTCAAGAGTATCAGGGAGTACTTCATATCGGAGTACTTCTTCAAGGAGAGGGTACTGCATGCGTAGTGTGGGGAGCTCAGGGGGTTCAGGGTTGTGGGGAACTTCGCCACCTTGGACATTGCAGGGAGGACCTGGATTCCAGATGTTAACATGCTGAAGGGTGGGAAGGGTCGGTCACAAAGCCGACGTATTAGAAATGATATGGACGAATCGCAAGCCGGAGCAGCTGGTGCACGTTGCGGGCGATGTGGGCAGGAGGGGCACACAACTAGACGATGCAACGCATGTGCTGATGAGTAGGTAGAGCGGCATGGTGTTGTTGGAGACTAGAAATAAATTTGTACTGTAAATTATGTTTTGTTAGTAGGCACTTTTGACGTGCAAAATGTCATCCTAAATGTATCGTATATTTCATGTATCGTTTGTATAACTGCTATGTTACATCCCGTTTTCAGTAATGTAGTTGGTGTTGTTCTGATAGCCTAATATTGCTCTGTTTATTTACTTGCAAGTTCTATTTACTGTTACTTTACATGTGATGTTTTTTGGTTCCGTATAAGTGCTAACTTGAATTCATTTTGCAGGTATGGCTCGTGATCTTTGTGGGTCAGACTGGCCTTACGGCCTGTTGAACGAGCACGTGGACCAGCTGCATCACACTTCCCGTCGTGTCCCACCTATAGGGAGCAAGAGGAGAGCCAGCTGAGTTGGAAGTGATCCGGACACACACACCTCGAGTGGCATGGAGACTGGACCCCAGGTGGACAGTCAGGTGTGCACTCCGCCAGCATTGTACTATTGCCATAACTAGGTTCCGTGCTGACCTTTACTTGCTTCGCATATAGCACAGGCCAGCTTTGTGTAGTGAGAAGACCGCGTACGCCAGCTTTGCGCAGCGACATGACTGCACGGGCCAGCTTTCCACAGTGACATAACCGCACGGGCCAGCTTTCCTCAACGACATGACCGCACGGGCCAGCTTTGCATAGTGAGAAGACCAAACGCGCTTGCTTTGCCCAGCGACATGACCGCACGTGCCAGCTTTCCACAGCGACAAGACCTCACGGCCCAGCTTTGCACACTTGGTACCTCTCTGCAGAGACAAGGCCACACAGGAACCTTCATGTACCGACAGGGCAACAAGGGACCCTATAAAAGGAGGTCGAAGAGATTTCTCCGAGAACACTGCACAACCAAACCCCACACTACACCGGTGCTTCCTTCACCACATCAGGATGGACAAAAAGCAGAAGAAGCAATGAGGCAAGATGATGAAGCAATGGAAGGAGACCCGTGACCTAGCACGGTCAGTAGCCGCCCACGATGAGAAAGTAAGGGCTACTTAGCTTGGGTAGAATAAGTCCAGTGTGCTATGAGGTCAGCTCCCCGCAATGACGCACCCCATAGCAATAACCCCATCCCGAATGTTCCTACCGAGCGTTCGCCGTAACTCCCACCAGAGGGGGAGACGCCCCCCTTTGTTGGTATGAGGGCCCATGCAAGTTCTTCAAGTCTAAGCATCACCTCAGCCTAGGTATGCGTTACTGGGGTTGCGCAAACTACTCTAGTGATTACCCCGACTGCCGTCTAGACACCGCAACCTATCGGCAGCCGGTCAAGACCTGGTGCACCATTTTCCCCATACCTTTTCTCCTTCATAGTACGCACTAACAACCTCTCCCCTGTATTCACAGTCCCTAGAACCCCTATGTGGTTTCCGCAAATAGATCGATCTTGAGATCCACCCAGAGGACCGGTCGGCCCTTGACTTCGAGAAGTGGAATGTCGTAAGGTCCTCCGAGATCCAGGAGGAGGAGCGCCACAAGAACGAGCAAACCCTGAGTATACAGCACGAGACGAAAGCTCATCTCGAGGTGTGCACGCATAGGGAGAGGGAGGCTCGCGAGAGGGAGCACGAGAGAAAGAGGGAAATGGCGACCAAGGCAAAAGAGGCTGCCGAGGAGTTCAACGTGGCCTCAGTCCACACAGTAGGTCGTACGAGTAGTTGGTTGGGTTAGTCGCACATGATGCTATATGTTATGCATGTAATCAAAAAGTATGCGGCATATTACTCCCAACTATATTATGAAGTCTATTTAAATTCAGACAACTTTATTTCCTCGTCTCTTCGCATTCAATTATTCACATAGCAAGTCATCCAATAATATTAACATACCAGTTTTCCTCCGTATACAAATTCCCAGTAACATCACAATATCACTTACCATCGTACTTACCGATCGTTCTAATGTCAATCATTCTTAAAAAAACTTTCACAAGTTTTTTTTACGCACCTACAACATACAACAACCATAAACTCTTATTACAAATCCAGCAGATTATGTTCCAGTTATAATCTACAAAATTCACGGGGGCAAACTTGCAGTTGCCCTCTGGGTGGGCGACTCTTACATGCAGTCGCCCCTCCGTTGGGCGACTGGATCTAATCGCCCAATAATCAAGCGACTGGTTCCAGTCACCCACTGGTCGGGCGACTGGAAACGTGTCGCCTGGCCGTTGGGCGATTGGCTCCAATCGCCCCCTCCCCCCCCCCCCCCCCCCCCGATTGGGCGACTGGAGTCTATTTATGTAAAAACTGTTGCCATGGGTATATTTCTGTAATTTTGAATAAAAATAGATTATTTATAAAAAAATTCTAACCCACCACTCACCCAATTCGCTCAAGAGGATATGCAACCTTGCGGAACCAATCCACTAACACATGGGGTCCCAATATTGTGTAACGTAAGTGCCTGTAGGACGTGAATATCTCGCAAGAGCAACTATGGTACCCAGCCTAATAGCAACTCATGATTTTTTTATATATATATAATTTCATCAAGCTCTTTCCGATAAGCACTTATTTCAAAAGCATATAACGCAATTATTTTATGTTATAGGTTTCAAAGTGTGGTTCATTACATGAGCGTGGTTTCAGAAATAATAAAATCTCAACATTATATCCAAGTGTTAAATCTAGAATAAACCAATGACTCATAAAAAGATTCTAGCAAGGCTATGTATCAAATCATTCAAATAATCAGGTTTCAACAAAACTCTACACATGCTAGTAATGTAAACAGAACAACCCAAGTATGGCAAAGCTAATTCATGTAGAGGGCAGTAGCAAAGATATTAAGGAATGCTCCTAGAATGCAAATACAAAAGCAAGGACACAAGAAAAATACAAAAAGAAAAGCACTGAAAGACAAGAAAAACTGAAAAGAAAAACGAAAAGAAACTAAACATGTCAAATAGACTTAGCTTTCCTTCAACCTACTTCCTGGCTACCGCTTAAAATTCCTAGCTCTCTGCGCAAGGTAGCAAAACAAAAACACATAAAAGAATAGAATTACAACTCCCCGTATCACCAACTAAGATTTTGCTATTTGAGTTGGCATCAAAGATTTGGCATCTGCCATTGCAATCAAAAGAGACTTTGGAATGCACATTTTTTGTACTTTCATAGTTGATGCAATATGATTAGTATGTTTATCATTCTTGACTATATCCTTAGATTTCATATATCTTCTCCTACGTCTCTGCCAAGGCTTCTTTTGATAAAGAGTAAATTATCAAAAGAGTAAATGAAGCATTGCCAAGGTAGGGGCCAAGCTGAGTCTGACTTCGCGGATACAACGGTGGATGAGAATCGTACCCACGATGTCATCCAAAAGCATAGCATGAATCAAAATAAGCATTTTTATAGTATTGAGCTTCCTCGTGATGTTGTTTAAGATAGAAAAATTCAACAAAGTGACCCTTTTTGTGACAGTACTTGCAATGACAGAGCTTCGATTGAGCTTTAGGGGCAGCAATTAGCTTGCGTACAACCACCCTTAGGTTTTGTTAGAACAATATAATCTTTGGGCTTGGTTGATGTGCTAGTCTCATTACACATCCTTGTGCTTGAAACAAATTTAACTAGAGTCATTAGATAGTAACAGTAGACTACCACCATGTTTGCCTTTTACAAAACCAATGTCTTCCTTGTTAATTATATGAAACATCATATATGTCTAAAATCATGTTCAACTCCTTTTGACTAGTGGTAAATCTTTTAAGAGATGTCTCAAGATAGGCAATCTTTTCAGTAAGAGTTGAGAATGTCGGGCAATCCATGGATGAGGCAAGTCGCTCTTTCACTGCCTCCTCAAGCCTTACCATGAATGTGGAATAAGTGTATCGACCCCTTTGTTTAAGTTGTTTATATGTGATGCATGGAGCAGCAGCATGATTTTCATGTAAGACTTGAGTATCTACAGAAGACAGGCATGGCTTTGTTTTCAAGTCATCAATCTCATGTACATAATTAGCAAGTGATGTTCACAAAGATTGGACTTCAACCTCCATGCCCCATAACTTTTGCAAGTTTCGCATTGGTCAAAAGGAGCGTGAGAACAAGCACATAACAACTTGTCGCATTCCTTTTTTAATATTGCGAAGCTTGGGACACATGATGTGTAAAGCCTGATCTTGATGATTCACAATTGCAAATAAGGAACGTTTTCTTATCTGGCATAGTTGTTCCTCTGGAATGTTGTCATCGTCATGGTCACCCACAAATGAATCAAATATCTCATCATCAGAGTCGATGTCATCGTCATTAAAACCAGATAGAACACATGCTTCAAACATATCTGTAAAATCCCGTGAGTAGCTCCCACGGGCATGTTGTACACTCGTACTAAACAGATCAAGATCACATGCTGAAAATGAAGTTTCGCCGTTGTCATTGTCCAAATTAACCATAGTGCAAATACTAGTAAACTCCAAATCATAGTCAGTGGATGCGAAGGAATAATGTCATCAAAGACACATTTAATCTTCTCATCTAGCCATGAGATCAGCATGAGTTCCATCTCCTTCACGTTAGTGGAGAGCTTTGATTTATCAAACTTTTTGCTGGTCTTCTTCTTCTTCACCGGCTTCTTGTTCTTATTTCCTTTTCACCCAGGACAATTGAATCTGAAGTGGCCCCCCTTGCCACAATGAAAACATCCCTTAGTTTGGATGCCTTTCTTCCCATGCCTATATCTGAGTACCCCACCAAATTTACTCACTAGAAGCACAAGTGTATCATCATCAAAAATATCAAAAGCTTCATCCGTTAGAGTAGGAAGGGTAGCAAGCAAAAAACTAGTCATCGCATCATTAGGCCTCGATGAATTCTCGCGAGCAGTAGTTGAAGCCATTGGCTTAATCTGCAATGGAAGCATGCTGGATAGAGTCATCCCCATATGTCTTTAGCGAGGAGTAGAGATAGTCAATCGTAAGCATATCTAGATCCTTTGTTTCCAATATGGTAGTGGTCTTAATATGCCGAGCTTATTTAAAAACAGTGGCGAAGCTAGAGCAAATGGGTGGGGGGTGCACAGTGGGCTTGTTGGGCTGCCGGCCTGGTGGGGGGTGCCTCGTCTTGGGCCATGCGGGGTGCCTATAGGGCCGAATTTTTCCAATCCTTAAGAAATTCTGGAAGTGAGGGGGGTGCCTGGGCACCCACGGGTCTCTATTGGGCTTCGCCCCTGTTTAAAAAGAGATGTAAGCACTTTACAACACCTTTCTACCTCTGTGTAGGTCTTGCCTACACCAGAATGATGATTAACAAGCGAATTAAACCGAGAAAAGAAAGCATCAATTGACTCTCTGGGTTTCATATTAAAAAGCTCATATTCAGAAGTCAAAAGTTCAATTGTTATGCTTTTAATCTAAGAAGTTCCCTCATGGTATTTTTTTTAGAGTTTCCCGAACCACCCGAGCCACTGGTCTGACCACTTGACGGTTGAACTGCCTGAGGCGCCGGTCTGACCACTCGCTGAGGAACAGTGCAATCAGCACTACACTAGATACAAGAAAAGATCCAACTCTTAAACCACTGATCCAAATACAATGAAACTTGGCACACTCTCAAGAATGTTAGGGACATATGGGATCTTATCTCCAGGAGATATCTCCACCTCTTCACATCCTTGGCACTAGGAAAGGTCAACAAGAGAGAAATCCAAATAATAAAGCCAAGCAAATCAAAAGCACAAAGAGGGATCCACGTCACAACTCACTTAGAGTCTCAAGAGCAAGAAGTAATTTGGTTTTAGGGTTTGGTCTATTCTTGTGACCTAGAAAGTATTTCTTCCAAATTGGATGGATCAAATCCAAAAACCTCATGTTTCTTGCACTCATTTGGTTCCTAACAACCTTGCTGAGGTCCATACCAAGCTTGATAGTATTTGAACAAGGTTTGATCAAGTTTCTCAATTTTGTTTTGTCCCGAGTGATTTGTACTTAGGAACAAGGCAAGCAGTTATACCAGCCTCATGGTGGTGGTACTACCGTAGCGGTAATACCGACAGGAAGCGGTAGTACCTACTTGGCGGTACTATCGGGTTTGGAGTCAAGACTAGGTATTGGTTCTTTTGATTCAAGATCTTTGTGTAGGACGTGTAATATGATCTTGATAACTCATAGTTATTTGAGTGAAGATTTTAAATACTAGGGGATTTGACAAAGCTTTCACAATCATTCACCTTCCCTCTAATTGCCTACATCGGTCCAACAAGTGGTATCAAAGTCTCGTTGAGCTCTTCATCGTAGATCTTAACCAGTCTTAGAGCCATGGCATTGGATAAGTATTCCCCCAAGCTTTCCATCTTCAATAGGGTCGACTTCCCATATTGAAAGGTGAGGATAGCCACCTACATTCAGGCGAAGGCCATGCTATCTGGGAGAAGGTCAAGAGTTCCTATATTGTCCCTACTAATGATCAGATCACTCCGATAAATCTTCTGGATATGGAGGCAAATAACAAAGTGAGGAACCTCCTGATTCAGGGACTCGGTAGAAATGAGTTTGACAGTGTGTCTCATCTCAGCTTGGCGCATAGCATGTGGCAGACCCTGTGTGATTACTATGAAGGTTCAACTACCATTTAAGGAAGTGCATCAGAACAAGTTCAAGAAGGAATATCAGAAGTTCAAGATGAGACTTGGAGAATATTTCGATGAGTGTTTCTCTCACTTTCACAAGATTCTTAGCAACTTGTGTGCCATCGGTTAAGATGTAACATTTTTTTAATCTAAAAATGCACGGCAAATGCTTGGAGCCTTAGACATAGTGGTTCGGCAAATGGAAGTCATGTCCATCAATAACACCACTGCCATGAATGAGCTAACCTTGGATAAGTTTTATTCAAGGCTCGTGACTCATGAGATTGACTTGTTCTCCTGTAAGAGCAAGTCACAGTTGATTGCACTTGTGACTGATTCCACTAAGGATCATTCTTCTGGCTCACCTGAGTCTACTTATGTTGGTATTTTCTTGTCTGCCTTGCATGCTTTAAGTGATGATCAACTTGAGCAATTGGCGTATGAACTTTAGGGCACTTTATCTGTATCAATGTAATCAAGGGCATTTTATTAATGGCACATGAACTTGAGGCAAATGATCAATTTTCTCTAAAACAATGGATAACAAAAGCCACACCCCAAAGTGTATTAGTTCCCTAGACTTATTTTAGTAGTTTATCACTTTTTATTCATTAACTGCTATGATAATCCTCTAACTAAATTGACTGTACAGGGTTTTGATATTTATTGTGTTATCCATAATATCTGACCGAATAAAGAGAAATAAGGAATGAAATTGCAGAGATCTTGTCAAGTGGAAGGAAACCGAATTTTTAGTAAATAATCCATTTTTAATCAAAATTACAGAAATATACCCACACAATTTTTTTTACAAGAATGACCTCAGTCGCCGAACCGTTGGGCGACTAGAACCTATTGCCCAATGGCCGCGTGACACGGAGGCTATCTGTGAGCCATTGGGCGACATAATTGCAGTCACCAAGCGGTCAGGCGACTAGGACCAGTCGCCCAACCGTCAGGCGACTGTAAGTTCTAGTTGCCCAACTGTTCAGCAACTGGAACTCGCATATAAATCACCTTTGGCTGAGCCCCCAGCCATTTCCATCGCCGATGCCGCGCCGCGAAGAGAGAAAGGGGAAGGGAAAGAAAGAAGAGAAAAGGAGAGGGAAGAAACAGAGAGGTGAGGAGAGGAAAGGGAGATAAAGAAGGAGAGGTTTTGCTACTTCTGTGAGGTAAATTTTTTGTATATTGTAATCAATATTTTTTGTATGAAGTAAATAGTTTGTTTAGTGTGTAATTAGCATCCGTAGAAAATTATAGCTGTAGAAAAGAATAGTACAAGTTTGGTATGAAGTAAATAGTTATAGAAAATTTAGTAAATACAGTTATAGAAAATTAGCATCTGTAGAAACTTATAATTGTAGAGAAAAAATTAGCATCTGTAGATAATTCTAGTTGTAGAAAATTTGCATCCGTAGCAAATTAGAATCCGTAGAAAATTCTAGTTGTAGAAAATTTAGTGAATATTACGTACAAAATAAGCATCCGTAGAAAATTATAGTTGTTCAAAATTTAGTCAGTACTTTTGTACAAAGTAAATAGTCCACTATGAATGTAATGCCGTTCATATATTGAAAATTCACGCGTACCGTTAGAATTGGTACATTGGCATTTAAATCAATATATCATGTAAATTGTTAAAACCCACTAGAAATTATTTACAGTAGGAGAGAGCTCGAGCAGCGAGAGAAGAGCGGCATCAATGTGCGTGGAAGCCGATGGGGAGTTGATGCTTATTGGGTACTTCTATAATCTGCGATGCGAATTTACTAGTTGGAACATTGAAAATATTTGCAGGCAGACATCTGTAATGCCGATACCCACTGCATTGAAAGTGCATTACAGTGATACCCACTACATTAAAAGTGCATTACGGTGTGGGCACCATTCGTGAAGGTCCGAACGATGTTGACTTGAGTAGTTTTGCATAAGCCACTCTGGTACACCTGAATGGTGAGAATGCTTGAATTACAGATATGATGCTCTAGCTCACCACAACTTCTCCTTGGACCCTAAGGTGTGCAGCGTCGTCATACAAGGGCTCTAGAGCTAGTATCCCATAGACATTAGATGGGAGTTGAGAACATTGATGCACACTATTGCGTGGAAGGGGTTTGTGCAAGGCTACCGGTGTCGTGGATACGAGTACGTACTGCTTGTGCAACCATGCCCAATAGAAATTGTACAAGGCCATACTGACAGCTATTATGCGAGTGGTGTGAGCAGCTCAGGCGCCTAGCATGTTAGTCAAGAGGACTCGGAGGCCGATGTCACATTGGTTACAAAGGAAGTTGCTCGTAACCAGGCCGATGTGGTACATGGATGAGAGGAAGAAGGGTCACGGCGTGGTGACCCTATAGGATAGGCTGATAAAGGAGAGCATGTGGAATACATAATGCATCAAATGGATAGTGATGACCGGTTAGCCTAGGCTAAAGAGGAAGTTGTACAGGAGGATGACAAGGATAGTTCCGATGAGGACAAAGCTCCCATCCTGTAGGAATGGAATCGGTTTGATTATGAGGGTGTTGCTGCACATGATGAGCACGAATCACCGTGCGAGTAGCATGGCACAGAGATTTTGTTGCATTCAATGTTTGCTGACAAGGCATCATAACAAGATTCCATTAATTTGTGAGCCCTATCCATGCAGTGGACTTTTCGGGTTGTGAAGTCTAGCCAGGAGCAGTACTCCATGAAGTACGAGTAGGCTGATTGTCCTTGGAGGGTGCATGAACGTAGAACAAAGTATGAGACTCACTGGATTATCTCAAAGGTGGAGCCACACGCCTACATTCTCAGTAGTGCCCCACCTTTATAGCTAATTTAATGTACGGAGAGATAGTGAAGAAGAAGAGCATCGAAGCCACGCACATCATGGTGGTTATCGAGAAGAAATGTAAGTACAAGATTAGCTACGTGAAGGTGTGGCGTACGAAGCAGAAGACTTTGAAAAAATGGTTTAGGTCTTTCGAGGCCACGTATGACAATCTTTCTTGTATGCTTCAAGTGCTGCAGGATAGGAACCCAAACATATACACTGCTGTGAAGGACAAGCCATCTACAAGGTCGCTAGGTTTTGCGGTGTTGCAGAGAGCCTTCTTAGCCTTTAGTGCGTGCATTGATGCATTCAGGCATATGCTTCCTATTATCTCAGTTGATGGGACCTTTTTGACTAGCAAATACAAGGGTCAAATCCTTACGGCCATTGGCGTTGACGGCAAGAATCAAATTCTACCCCTAGCCATCACATTCATGAAAAGTGAGAATTACGATAGCTAGTTGTGGTTCCTTCAACATGTGAGGGTTGAAGTTGTCGGTGCTCGTCCTCGTATGTGCATAATCCATGATCGCCATGCCGAGATAGTGAAGGCCATAAGAAAATTTCAGGAAGACTCCGAAGAGCCCTTCCCTTGGCCGAATATGAGGAATAAATGGTGCATTCATCACTTGGAGGGCCAATTTCTTCAAGCAGTTCCCGAAGCAACTGTTGATGAAGCTATTCAAGAGGCTGGCTATATAAAACCAGAAGCAAAAATTTGACGCTTTATGGGCATTGTTGGATGAGCACAGTAGGAAGCACGTCTACGAGAGGAACAAGGGATTGGCCATGTCTGGGGCGGCAGAACTCGAATGCCTCACAACACTGGCTAAGCCGGACGCAACTGGTCTGAGGAAGAGGAGCTCATGGAACATCAAGTGCTTCTCGCAATGGATCAAGGCCGAGCCATTAGAGAAGTGGACCCTGCTGCACGACACGAACGGCGTGAGGTACGGCATAATGACAACTAACCTTGCTGAGCTGTACAACTAGGTTCTCAGAGGCCTTTGTTCTCAGTCCCTCGTTGCCATCGTGGAAGGTGTTCTATACAGCACAATTGGCTATTTCAGAGAGAGGCATGCAAATGCCGCACTCCATGCAGGCAACCCACAAACATTGTACTCCTCGAGAATTACGGCTAACATGGAGGCGAAGATAGAGAAGGCCCAATTGCACACAGGCACATGATGGGCAATAGGGAGCATCATTTCAACGTGCTCCTCTGGGATAGAGCCGGATTTAGGATAGCTCGTTCTCCTATCACCCACAGGGTATGCCATGTTGTCATGCACTAGGCTCCCGTAGGTCCACACGCTCACACTAGGTGCACACTCGGTGCGTCTGCCGGTGCCGTCCCGTCCGGCATCACACCGTGCCGGAGGTTCTGTGTGGCCACATCTGCCACACCCTTACAAGGCTAGATGGTCGGCCTGGGCACATCCGACACTACCTTCGCCTGATAAGGCCAGGGGGTCAACCTGGGCACGGCCCCGTACACTGCCAGTGTAGCAGTTCGGGCGTCCTTTGGACTTCTCTGGCTTCCCCAAGCAAGGCATGTACCGACGTGTCGTATGTCCCTATGGACAGCTTTGCCCACACCATGGCGCTAGCCGAGGGTACACCTTGCCTTTTTTTCTATTTTCTCCCATCCCTTTACTTGACGAACTAACGATATCTGCACTGCAAGTCTTTGCGCCCCCTGAGGTCTCCCCAGGCGGGGAGGACACGAACCAGTACTTTACGGATTAGGCCGACTAGGCGATAGGCTCGGGACCTCAACCCACACCCCTGGAGGTTTTCTCCGATCATAGCTCAGCGGTGCACTAGTAGCCACGTAGGTAGCACTGCAGTCCACCCCTCTAGCTTTGGGACCTCGTGCACTTAGGTCTCCTGATCGTGTTACCTTGTTAGGGCCTCAATACCCAGCGCTAAGGAAGACGACCAAGCGAGGCCGTATGGGAGGACATGGACACGGACGTAGAGACGTAGAGGGCCAGGGTAGTGACGGAGGTGGGGCTGGGGGTACTATTGGGGACTAGTGCTAGTTGTACTTATGTTGTTCCTGTAATACTTATATTTCTTATTTACTATGTGATGTTTGCAATACTGTTGCGTTCTTAGTTGCACTCCTTTTTATGATGTCTGTTTATTCGATCCATGTCGACACCTCTAGTTCAATGCACGCGATGCACCACTAGAACAGCAGTGCACTCAATAAATGATAACCGCACCGACGCGTAAACCATTCGATGACATGCTTTAGGACATTGAACAATACCGCAGAAAATATGGGAGAGTACTATGCTACAAGCTTCTCCGTGCATGTCTACTGGTAGAATGTGTCTCATGCTACCCACATAGAGTGTTGCAGAGGGGGTGCCTCGGATGTGGCTGGCCGTAGTTGCAATGGCACGCACACATGCAACTAGGGTTCACGCAGCAACATGTCATATCGTACAAACTTCCTATGTTGACGACCTCCTCGTTGCCCTCTCACGCTGCATCTGCTGACGGAGGTCATCGTTCTCCTCTTTGAGACTTTCAATCCGTTCCTCCAAGTCAAAGATTCGCTCCTACAACATATCCACGTACCTCACAACATACCGTTCATGGGGAGGATCGATCCAGCAGTTGAAGTCGCATTTGGCCATCTACTGGAAAGGATGGTTAACATAGAAACTCTATTAGCAGTAATACAAAATAGACGATTATCTAATTGTACCCTAGAGTGTGGGTATCAGAAGAAACGTTACCCAGTTGGCCTTCCGCGACTTGCACGACCGTGTCCTCCCTGTGTTTACATTTCGGCCACACCGGTTGAGCACACCGAAGTCCTCCCTCCTTTGCAGAGGAAGGTCTACCTTTGGTGACCCATGTTCAGCTGGCCCTCGGCGTCTGCCATGGTATATTACTCTAGGACGGAGAAGGTAGTTCTTCCTACTATCAAGGGGGGTAGAGCGTGCACTTTATAGCCCGTAGGGGGGCAGCGTGCTTTATAACAAACTGGGTCATGTGCTACCTTTGTGCAGGTTTGCCCTAGACGGGTAGCTTTGCGCAGTGACAAGCCCAGAGGGTACAGCTTTACATAGTGGTAACAACAAATGGGGCAGCTTTGCCTAGTGACAAGACTAGACGGGGTAGCTTTGTGCAGTAACAAGACCAGATGGGCTAGTTTTGCACAGTGATAAGACCAAAGGGTGTAGCTTTGCGCACTGGCAAGACCAGACGGGATAGCTTTGTATAGTAATGAGACCAAAGGGTATAGCTTTGCGTAGTGACAAGATCAGATATACCAGCTTTACACAATGACAAGATCGAAGGGTGCAGCTTTACACAGTGGCAAGACTAGATGGGGCAGCTTTGCACAGCAACAATACCAGACGGGCCAGCTTTGCACAGTGACAAGACCAAACGAGACAGCTTTGCGTAGTGATGAGACCAAAGGGTACAGCTTTGCATAGTGACAAGACTAGATGAGCTAGCTTTGCGCAGTGACAAGACTAAAGGGTGGGGCTTCGCGTAGTGACAAGACTAGACAGGGTAACTTTACACAGTGACAAGACTAGAGGGGCCAGCTTTGCGCAGTAACAAGACCAAAGGGTTCAGCTTTGCACAGTGAGAAGCCCAGACATGGCAGCTTTTCGCTAAAAACTTTTTTGAAAGACAGGGCATCACTCTGCCTCGTAGGCTACTCACATGAAAATAACCACACCATACCAACCCTTTGCCTTATAAAAGGAGGTGAAAGAGATCTAGGAGAGAACATTACACAACCAAACCCAACACTACACCAGAACTTGCTTCACCACGTCGGGATGGATAAGAGGCAGAAGAAGCAATGAGACAAGATGATGAAACAATAGGAGGAGACCCACCAACTAGCAAGGTCTGCTGCGGCCCGCAACGAACAAGCAAGGGCTGCGGCGGCCCGAACCGAACAAGCGGAGCGTGCCAGGAGGTCAGCTCCTTGCAATGACGCCCCCCGTAGCAGCAACCCCATCTCGAACGTTCCAACTGAGTGCTCGCTGCAACAACCGCCCGAGGAAGAGACGCCACCCTTCTGTTAGTGCAAGAACCCATGTAAGTTTTTCAAGTCTAAGTAGCGGCTAAGCCTGGGCATGCGTTATTGGGGTTGTGCAAACTACTCCTGTCAGGAAACCAACTACCGTCGGGACATGAGCAGCTATCGGCAGCCGGTAAGAACCAGGTATAATGTGTTCCCCCTACTATTTCTTTTTTAAAGTGCGCACTTACAACCTCTCCTGTCTACCTGCAGTCCCCGGAACCTTTATGTGGTTACCGCAAGTGGATTGACCTAGAGATCCACCCACATGACCAGTGGGCTTGTAACTTCGAGGAATGGAATGTCAAAAGGGCCTGCGATATCCGGGAGGAGTAGTGCCATAACGACAAGCAAACCGAGTGAATACGTCAGGAGACAAAACCTCATCTCGAGGCATGCACGCACAAGG
The DNA here is from genome assembly GCA_017311315.1 of Dendrocalamus latiflorus. Taxonomy (NCBI): domain Eukaryota; kingdom Viridiplantae; phylum Streptophyta; class Magnoliopsida; order Poales; family Poaceae; genus Dendrocalamus; species Dendrocalamus latiflorus. The sequence continues at coordinate 23,339,482 of CM029661.1, forward strand.
AGCGTGAGGCTCACGAGAGGGAGTGCGAGAAAAAGAGGGAAATAGCGGCCAATGCCAAAGAGGCTGTCGAGGAGTTCAACGCCAAACTTGCAAGGAAGGAAAAATGGGCCCGGTCCATACAGTAGATTGGGGCATTCCGCACTAGTCCCCCGAGGTCGAATTTATTTCGATTCCAAAAAGGCATATATGTATCGTAGGAGTACTTCAGTTTGATGCATCGTGCATGATGCTCTTTCTTATGCATGTAACCAAAACCCTGTGCAGCGTGTTACGTCCAGCTTCATTATGAAGTCTATTTTAATTCGTAAAAGCACATGTCCTCGTCTTTTCACATTCAATTCTTCCGCGTAGCAAGGCATCTAACAACATGAAAAAACATGTTCTCCTCCATGTATGAATTTCTGGTTGCATAACAATATCATTTACTTTCATACTTACCAACCGTTACCATCCCAATCATTCTAAAATAAAATTTTCCAAATTTTCTTGCACTATAATAACATACGACGATCGCAAACTGTTACTGTCAATCTAACAGATTTTCTACCATTCATAATTTACGAAAATCACAAATGGATCAGCCGACATTGTTTCCCTTTTTTTAAAAAAAATACAACCAATAGACAAAATTTGATAAATATTGCCTACCTACAACAATTGTCATTAATCCTATGCGCGGTCGAGGGCCCAGTTGCGCAAAAATGGGCGAGTTCCAGTCGCCGGATGGTTAGGCGACTGGAACTTGCAGTCGCCTAATGGTTGAGCGACTGGTTCCAGTCGCTTGACCGCTCGGTGACTGCAATTATGTCTCCTAACGGCCCACGGACAGCTTCCGTGTCGCGCGGCCGTTGGGCGACAGGTTCCAGTCATCCAACGGTTCGGCAGCTGGAGGTCATTCCTATAAAAAATTTGGCAATCATATTTCTGTAATTTTGATTAAAAAATGAATTATTTAGAAAAAAATTCGAAGGAAAACATATTTAGGACGTTGAATACGGAGCCTCCAGATGGCAGTATGGACTAAGTATAGGCCGCCATGCATACCGCTGCCCATATCGAGTTATTTAGCCTTTAGTTTAATTCTTTTTCTACAATTTATATTCTTGTCTTTATATTCTGCATTTTATTTACTCACAATTATTTCATTACTCAGTATTTGATCTATTTTTCAGCATTTAATATCCGTAATTCTTCTTGGTTTTATGGCTGATAGAGATAAAAAACAAAAAGTCGTCTATAGTCATATATTAATTTCTTGACGAAAAACCCTTAATAAAAAGAAAATATTATAATATTGCAATAGAAATTCGTAAATATTTTTTTGTCCGCTTCGGGATGCGGATTTGCATAGATATAAATGTAATCTGAATGTAAAAATCGAAATATTCACGTCCGTATTCGAGTATGAATATGGATGGAAAAGATGTTATTCGGATATAAACAATATTCTCAATTTATCGATAATGCAATATCTCGTATATTATAACATATATGTTATTGGCTAAGCCCCCAATGACATCTGGACCCCGCACTGCACGTCCACGCTGCAGCGGACACGGACGCATCTGTGGCCCTCTTCTTCCCCACATCGCAAGAACGCAGAGAGAAGAACAAGCGCACGATTTTCCCTAGATCTGTCCCCCCATCTCTCCCTGCCCCCCTGCCGCCGACCTGCTCTCCTTCCGCTGGCATCCGGATCCAGTCCCCCTCCTCGGGCAACACCTGTGAGCTCTGGCGTGTTGTTGGTCTCCAGATCCACGAATAGGGTAGGGGACCTGTGAGCCCTGTATTTCCTTCTTTTCTGCCGCTCATGCGTCTGACATGTTCGCTGATCTCCATCTATTATATGTTGGGCGAAGTTGTGTTTGTTTGTTCCTCAAGTTTCAAGAAGCTGAGCTAAGGTCTGTTCTTGATTTGAAGAGTTCTAGCATGAGCGACTAGTTTGGGACTCCTAGTCGGATTTTTTCATTTCAGTCTTCAATTTATCTTCTTGGTTTGAGTTGCTAGTAGTTATTTTCTTACTTTTTATTATGGAGTCCTATTTAGATGCAGTATGATTGATTGTTCTGCACTTCTAGTCTTCTTTAGGAAGTGAACACCAGATTCAGATTGGAAAACCATCCTAGGGTGATTCAAACAAATTTTGAAGTGGTTTGCAAGTGGATTCTAGCATCGTCCTGATTCACATTCTAGTAATCATGAAATCAAATATACCAAAACATTTAATTTGTTCCTATAGCTATTTAACATGCTAATAGCCTAATACTGAAGGTGAGAACCCCATGATAAGATATTCATTTGCATTTTATTATAAGTGTAGATATGATGTTCGATGGTAGTATATAAGATTAGGATGGTGGTGCAAAAAAGTTTTGTGCTACATGTAGTCATGATACGATGGTGTGATTCTATCCGTCGCTGGAATACAACCCCCCCCCCCCCCCCCCCCCCAAAAAGCAGAAACTGGAGTAACTGAGATACATTACAGTTTTTTTTTTTGCATTCTTGTTCTGTTTTCTCCTTCTCTAGTATATATAATCAGCTTATTTTACTGTTCAAATTGTTGGGTTAGTCAACCATTGCCAGAATCTATTGTGATCTTTTTGTTCCTTTGACCGAGTAGGTAATGTACTGATGAAGACAGAGATCGAGGAGGGAGGCACTGTAGGGTCCTGGACTGAGGAGGACAAAGCCCTTTGTGCTTCTGTGCTGGGCTTGGATGCCTTCGCATATCTGACGAAAGGTGGTGGTGCCATATCTGAAGGTCTTGTAGCGGCATCTGTGTTGGTGGACTTGCAAAATAAACTTCAGGACCTGATTGAGGTAGATGTTCAAAGCCTTCGTTGGAACTATGCCATCTTCTGGCAGCTCTCCCGCACCAAGTCTGGTGACCTAGTCCTTGGCTGGGGTGATGGGTCTTGCCGTGAACCCCATGATAACGAGATGGGCTCTGCTACTTCCACTGGTATTGATGATGCGTCTTCAGTGACCAGACAGAGGATGCGAAAGCGGGTCCTGCAGCGGCTGCACACAGCGTTTGGTGGGGCTGATGAGGAGGATTATGCTCCTGGAATTGACCAGGTGACTGACACTGAGATATTCTTCCTAGCATCTATGTACTTTGCATTTCCACGCCATGTAGGTGGCCCTGGGCAAGTTTTTGCTTCAGGTGCACCACTTTGGATTCCAAACAATGAGCGCAAGGTTTCCCCAGCAACTTATTGCTATCGGGGATTCCTTGCAAGTGCAGCAGGATTTAGTACTATTGTGTTACTGCCATTCGAAGCTGGCGTACTTGAGTTAGGCTCTATGCAGAATGTGGCTGAGAGTGCTGAAGCGCTGGAAACTATTAGGTCTGTGTTTCTAGGGGCAAGTAACACGGCAGCAACTGAGAAGCATGAGGGGAATGGTTCTGTTCAAATATCACCAGGTTTCGCTAAGATTTTTGGGAAGGATTTGAATCTCAGCCGACCTTTAGCAAACACGGGAGCTGGTCCATCAAAGGTGGGCAAAAAATCTTGGGATGTGCAGAAGAATGATGGTGGTGAGAGCTTGTTGCTCCCCAATGTCCGGAAAGGTTTGCAGAACTTCACATGGAGTCAGGCTCAAGGCCTGAATTTTCATCAGCAGAAGTTTGGCAATGGTATCCTAGTTGCGACAAGTGAGACTGCACATCGCAGCAATGGAGCTGCACATGGCCCTGGATTGAGCCCATTTCAGCTTCAAAAGCCACAGCAGATACTGACACAGCCACCACCTCAGCCACAGGCACCAAGGCAAACAGATTTCAGTGTAGGGTCCAGTTCCAAGTCTGGTGTTTTGATTTCACAAACAGCTGTGTTGGATGGGGAGAATGGCAATGTGGATGGCTTGTGCAAGGAGAAAGGGGCCCCCACAGTGGAGGACCGACGGCCAAGGAAGAGGGGAAGGAAACCAGCAAATGGGAGGGAGGAGCCACTTAACCATGTTGAGGCTGAGCGCCAAAGGAGGGAAAAGCTCAACCAGCGGTTCTATGCGCTGAGAGCCGTTGTGCCCAACATCTCAAAAATGGACAAAGCATCCCTTCTGGGAGATGCCATAACGCACATCACTGATCTCCAGAAGAAGCTCAAAGAGATGGAGGCAGACAGAGAGAGATTCTTGGAATATGGTATGGTTGACTCCAGGGAGCGAACACCTAGGCCAGAAGTAGACATCCAGGTGGTGCAAGATGAGGTTCTTGTTCGAGTGATGTCCCCTGTGGAGCACCATCCCATAAAGGATGTGTTCCAAGCTTTTGAAGATGCAGAAGTCAAAGTGAGTGAATCAAAGGTCACAACCAATAATGGCACAGTGGTGCATTCCCTTGTTATTAAATCCCCTGGCTCTGAACAGCAAACAAGAGAGAAACTGATTGCTGCTATGTCAAATGCAATGAGCTCCGTGTAGAATTGGCTGATAACTTGTGTGTTGGAAGCAAGTCGCTTTTCTGGCTGTGAACTACAGGCTGATAACTTGATGTGTTGGAAGCGAGTCGCTTTTATGCAGTGGTGGACTCAGGATTTTACCAAAGGGTATGCCGCACCAAAATTTTTATATGCAATTCGGTAAAACCATTTGCCAATTTGGTAAATAATTGTAAAATTTGCATCGTAATTCGGTATATAGACATTAAATAATATGATAAGCCTTAAATTCAAGGATTAAGTTGGAAACTTGTACAAATTACAATATAAATAGTTCAAACAACATACTAATAGTCTTAAATATACATAAAAGAGACTTATAATACTACTTGTCTTACTTTTTTGGCCTACGCTTTCTAAAGGACATGAAAGTCTCGATTATATCATCTTCATCCACTTCAAAGAAAATATCCCGTTCAATGAATGTGACTAGACAATCATCTAAAAGAATATCACCCATCTTATTTCTTAACTTTGTTTTCACTAAACCATTGCAGAAAATACCCTTTCAACACTTGTTGTTGCCACTGGTAGAAGCAAAACCAATTTGAGAAAAATGTAATCTATATCATACACTTTATGTCTTTTTGTTTCAACAAGCTTAACTGAGAGATTAACAAGATTGTCTAGATCTTTGAAGCTACCTAAAAATTTAAATCAAATCAAAGATTTGCCACTACCTAATATTCAAGTCTATATCCATATATAATCTCCAATTTGATCTTTTTATAGGTTGGTATAGATTTTCTATCACCTAATATAACTACTATGGTTCAAGATTCGTAAACTTTTCTAAAAGAGATACACTGAAGCAAACCCCAAAACGAAAATTCCAACTAGTGTTCAACTTTGATTCCAGAATGCATCTTACTGTCCAAATTACCAGCCTGTGAGGATAGAATGGCAAAGCAATTTCTTGGAAGCACTTACTAAACATGACCAAATTAAGACTTTCGCATTGCCTACGAGCGGCGCGACCGCGACGAGTCGTCAAAGCATGTACTCAGCCACTAAGTTCGGCTGGGTTCCAGGGTATGCCGTGGCCCACCCGGCACTTGGCATACCCTGTCCTGCTTTTATGGCTGTGAACTAGTAGCTACTGTGGCACCCGTCACCCGTCAGTGACCATATGTGGTACATCCCCATAGAAAGCTCAGATTGTAATTCTAACTTAGCAAGAAGAATCTGCGAGTGCAACTCACCACTAAATTTTTTTACTGTCTGTTCCCGAGGTCCATTTAGCTTTGATGTTCTAACTTAGCAAGAAGAATCTGCAAGTGCAACTCACCACTGTAAATTTTTAACTGTCTGCTCCCGAGGATCATTTAACTTTGATGTTTTGTGGGCGGTTGGTCATGTTCCTAATGTTTTTAGCTGTTTAGCATGGATCAATAAGCAATAACTTTTGAGCTGGGAATTTTTGTTCCTTTTGCTTCAAAGATATTACCATTTAATAATGTTGGGGCTTTTATTATTGATGATATATAAAAGGACGAACAAAAGTGATGGTGCGGAAGCAATTCTTTCCCTTTCCTGTACTGTGCATGGTGCAAAAGAAATGGAACGAGTTAAACCTTAGTTTCTTTTATTTCATCTGTAGATCCGAGGGAACGAAAACCAAACACAAAAAAACAAACTTCTGTTAATAAGTGAACAAAGGATGTTTTCTCACCTTCCAAAGAAAGTAGGCAGAACTCATATATTAATCATTGAACTCTGCCTCGTTGCTCATATGATTCAATAACTTCTGGCACTGATACCTTTTTGTCTTAACTCTATTGATGAAGTGCCTTATTTTTTCAGTTTATATATATTTTTCATTGGAATACTATTTTGTCTAGTGAAACCATTCTGCCTATGAATGCTTCCTCATCAGTGGGCAGATGCACACATCGCCCACCTGTACTTTCTTTAAAATGACATGTTGGGAATTGCTGTATGGTTAATAACAGGTTCAGAAAATCAGTGGTTATCGGCCGGTAACCGGAAATACCGCCTAGGTCCGGTAGCGTAAATACCGGCCAAAATTCGTCAAATGAAAATTTGAATTTGTAGGCCATGTATGGGGAAGATTGGACAGTATTTGCTGCAAAAGAAACATTGGATGCTTCATGTTGGCACTTAGGAACAGCCAGAGCCAGCAGTAGCAACATGTAAAGGGGAGGAAAGTGTTGCAGGCGGCATCACACCGCGTGGGGGGTTCTATGTGGCTATGTCTGCTACGTCCTTACGAGGCCAGATGGTCTGCCAAGGCACATCTGGCACCACCTCAGCCTGACGAGGCCAGGGGTTCAACCTAGGCACGGCCCCGTACACTGCCAGCGCAGCAATTTGGGCATACTCCGGACTTCTCCGGCTTCTCCACACAAGGCACGTATGACATGGTGTACGTCCCTCCAGATGGCTTTGACCACGCCATGGCACAAGTCGATGGTATACCTTGCCTCTTTTTTGTTTTTTCCCATCTTTTTACTTGACAAACTAACGATATTTATAGTGTAGGTCTTGCACCCCCTAAGGGATTTGGGGTCTCCTCAGGCCAGGAGGACATGGACTAGTACTTTGCAGATTTAGTCGACCAGACGACAGGCTCAGGACCTCAGCCCACACCCCCGGAGGTTCTCTCCGGGTCACAGCTCAGTGTGCACCAGTAGCCACACATGTGGCATTGCAGTCCACCCCTCTGGCTTGAGACCTCGTGCACGAAGGTCTCTTGATCATCTTACCTTGTTAGGGCCCTGACACTCGGCACTGAGGAAGACGGCCAAGCGGGGCCGTACGGGAGGACGCAGACGCGGAGATGGAGGAGGCAAGGATGGCGACAGAGGGGGGCTAGGGGTGCTATTAGGGGGTCTAGTGCTGGTTGTACTTTTGTTGTTCCTGTAATACTTATATTTCTTCCTTACTATGTGATGTTTGCAATATTGTTGCGTTCGTAGTTGTACTCCTTTTTATGATGTCCGTTTATTTGATCCGTGTCGAGCCTCTAGTTGAATGCACACAACGCACCATTTGAATAGTGCACTCAATAAATGATAATTGCACCAACGCATAAACCATTCGATTAAATGCTTTAGGACACTAAACAATACCGATAACAATAAGGGAGAGTACTATGGTATATCCTTCTTCGTGCGTGCCTACTGGTAGAATGTATCTCGCGCTACCCACATGGAGTGTTATAAAGGGGGCATCTCGGACGTGGCTGGACATCATTGTAGTGGCACACACATATGCAGATAGGGTTCGTGCAGCAGCATGTCAGATCATACGAACATCCTATGTTGACGACCTCCTCGTTGCCCCACTTGTGCTGTATCTGCTGATGGAGGTCATCGTTCTCCTCTTTGAGACTTTCAATTCGCACCTCCAGTTCAAAGATTCACTCCCACAACATATGCATGTACGTCACAATGTATCGTTCGTGGGGAGGATCGATCCAGTGGATGAAGTCGCATTTCACCATCTGCTGGACATGAAGGTTAACATCAAAACTCTATTAGAAGTAATACAAAATAGACAATTGCCTAATTGTACCCCAGAGTGTGGGAATCGGAAGAAACGTCGTCCGCCATCAAAATAGCCTTCCGCAACTTCGCTATGTCTGTATTTCAGCCACACTGACTGAGCATGCCTGTTTGGCATCAAGTGGTAGTTAGAGCCGAAGTCTTCCCTCCTTTCCAGTGGAAGATCTTTCTTTGGTGACCCATGTTCGATTGGCTTCTCGGCGTCTGCCATGGTATGTTACTCTAGGACGAAGAAGGTAATTCTTCGTACTATCAAGGGGTGGGCCGTGCATTTTATAGCTCGTGTGGTGTCATAGTGTGCTTTATGACAAACCGGGTTATGTGCTACCTTTGTGTAACTTTTTGGAAAGACAAGGCAAACACTTTGCCTCGCAGGCTACTGACATGAAATTAATTGCACCTTGCCAATCCTTTGGCTTACGAAGTGATAAGCCAAGGCGATGCAGCTTGCACAGTAGCAAGACCAAACAGTGTAGCTTTACGCGTTGATAGGACTAGACGGAGTGCTGTGCAGTAATAAGACCAGACGGAGCAGCTATGCACAGTGACAAGACTAGATGAGTCAACTTTGCGCAGTGACAAGGCCACACGGAGCATCTTTGCACAGTGACAAGGCCACACGGGGTAGCTTTGCGTAGCGACAAGACCAAAGGGCGCAGCTTTATGCGGTGACAAGACGAAAGGGTGTAGCTTTGTGCAGTGAGAAGACCAGACGAGGTAGTTTTCCGCCAACAACTTTTCTGAAAGACAAGGCAACACTATGCCTTGCAGGCTACTCACATGAAATTAATCACACCATGCCAACCCTTTGGCTTATAAAAGGAGATGAAGAGATCTAGCAGAGAACATTACACAACCAAACACAACACTACACCAGGGCTTACTTTATCACATCGGGATGGACAAGAGGCAGAAGAAGCAATGGAACAAGTTGATGAAACAATGGGATGAGACCCGTGAACTAGCAAGGTCTACTACAGCCCGCGACAAACAAGCAAGGGCTGTTGCGGCCCGGGCCAAACAAGCAGAGCTTGCTAGGAGGTCAGCTCCCTGTAATGATGTCCCCCGTAGCTACAACCCCGTTCCAACCGAACATTCGCCGTAACACCCGCCTGAGGGGAGATGCCGCCCCTATGTTGGTGCAGGGACCCGTGCAAGTTCTTCAAATTTAAGTAGCGCCTCAGCCTAGACAAGTATTACTGGGGTTGCGCAAACTACTCTTGTGACTATGTCAACTGCCATTGGGACACGAGCAACTATTGGCAACTGGTAAGGACCAGTTACAGTTTGTTCCTCCTACTATTTCTCTTTTAAAGTATGCACTAACAACATCTCCTGTCTACCCACAATCCCTAGAACCGTTATGTACCTACCGCAAGTGGGTCGACTTAGAGATCCACTCACATGATCAGTGGGCTCTCGACTTCGACGAGTGGAATGTCAAAAGGGCCTGCGAGATCTAGGAGAAGGAGTGCCACAATGACGAGCAGACCAAGCGTATATGGCCCTCTTCTTTTCAGCTTCTAAAAGCTGTTTTTCGGCTTTTCTACAGTAATTAACTTTTAAATGGAGTATTTTTTTCAAAATATGGTCTACTAGTTAATTGTAGTATATACTTTACTGACTTCATTTATATGGGCAAAAACTGCAATGAGTTTCTGTTACTCTGTAATCTCTTGTACAAACAGTCCAAAAGCTACAAGCTGCAGCTAAAAGCCACAAGCCGCAGCCAAAAAGAATAGGCTCTATATCAGGAGGCGAAAGCTCATCTCGAGGCGTGCAAAGAGGGAAATAGTGGCCAAGGCCAAAGAGGCCACTAAGGAGTTCAACACCGAGCTCGCAAGGAAGGAAAAATGGCCTCGGTCCACGCAGTAGTTTGAGTCGTTCCACACTAGTCCCCCAAAGATCGAATTTATTTCCATTCCAAAAAGGCGCATATGTATCGGAGTAATTCGGTTTGTTGCATCGTGCAGGATACTCTTTCTTATGCATATAACCAAACCCTACGCGTTGTGTTATTCCCCGCTTTATTATGAAGTCTATTTTAATTCGGGCAAGCACAACTCCTCGTCTTTTCGCATTCAATTCATCATGTAACAAGTCATTCAACAACATGAAAAACAAGTTCTCCATGTATGAATTCCCGGTTGCATTACAATATCACTTACCTTCATACTTACCAATCGTTGCTATCTTAATCATCCTAAAAAAAATTTCACAAAATTTCTTGCACTACAACAACATACGACGATTGCAAACTGTTATTGTGAATCTAACAAATTTTCTACCATTCATAATCTACGAAAATAAAAAATGGATGAACCGACATTGTCTTCTTTTTTTTTAAAAAAATACAACTCATAGGTAAAATTTGATAAATGTTACATACCTACAATATTTGTCATTTACCCCATGCACGGTCGGGGGGCCAGTTGCGCAAAAATAGGTGAGTTGCAGTTGCTGAACAGTCGAGCGACTGGAACTGCAGTCGCCCAACGGTTAGGCGACAGGTCCGAGTAACCTGACTGTTGGACGACTGCAATTATATCGCCCAATAGCCACAGATAGGTTTCAGTCGCCCAGCGGTTCAACGTCTGGAGGTCATTCCTATAAAAAAAATTTGCACGAATATATTTTTGTTATTTCAAATAAAAAATAAATTATTTATAAAAAATTCCAATTTTCAAGCCCAATCTAGTCTACCGCTCCCAAACCCACCAGGGAAGCATAGGGAACCTTCTGGTCTTCTCTTTTTGTCCACGCGGCCCACCACTCCCGTGGTGGCAAAATTCATCCCGCACGCACGCGCATCCGATATCTTTCCAGCAAAATGCATCAAATTTTTGAGTAAATTTCACAAAATTTCAGGTTTTACTATCCAAGCTACACAAAATTATAGGGCTTTCGGCATACGATACATAATTTTAGGTACTATAGTCTTGCAGTTTCACAAAAACTCACCCCTAGCAAACCTGATATATCCTTACATCTAGAGCCCACTTTATATGTTGACGTAGCACTTAAAATAAAGACCAATTTGACTACCGATGTAGAATCGAAGGGCACATGGAAGAGTGTGTCATTTTCAGTATCGTAGCAACGAGATGATCATCAGCCACTCACCCCACTCCAAGGTGGCCAACGTGTTAGGTTGTGTTTGGTTTAGGGACAAGGTGGGATGGGATGGTCTTGTCCCTGGTTTTGGGATGAGATGATCCCATTTTTTGTTTGGTTGGGGGATAGAGTCATCCCTGTTTTTTGTTTGGTTGGAAGGATAAAGTGGGATGGAATTGTCCCATCCTTTGTTTGGATGGAAGGATGAAGGTGGGACATGTGTGTATGATTACTCTCCTATCAAGCAAGGTGAGGTTACCTACTCCTACCATACTTCCTATTATTGATATGTTTGTACACATAAGCCTTTGAGTTTTTTAAAAAAAAATTAAACAAAACAGTACTTAAAAAAACAAAACCAAGGAACATAGCAAGATAATGACGTTCATATATAAATGCAAGGCTTAAACATAATTGTCCATATGCAAATCCAAGGCTTACACATAATTTGACATCCAACACTTACCCGCCGTGAAGACCCGCCGCGCCGCCCGCCTCGAACAGCCAAGCGCCGCCCGCCAGATCCGCCACACCGCCCGCTTGGAAGAGCCGCGGCGCCGCCGGCCAGAGCAGCCGCGCCGCCTGGCTAGCCTCCACGCGCCGCGCCCGTGGAGAGGTGCGTCGGAGAGGCGGCACCGGACGAGCGAGTAGAGAGAGGGGGGCGTGAAGACCGGAGCCGGCGAGCAGAGCGGAGGCAGCGCGGCGCGGGGGAGCTGGGACGGCGCTGTGGTGCGGCGTAGGAGGTCGGGGCGGCACCGGGGTGAGGGGAATCGAGAGAAGAGGGAGGAGCCGAGGCGCGCGCGGTGCAGGAGAGAGAGAGCTGCGTGGGATTTTTTTCGGAGGCGCGCGCGAGAGAGAGCTGAGAGAGAGGCGCGCGTGGCGCTGAGCGGTGAGTTTTTTCGATGGGGGTGAGAGGAATGGCTCGCTCGTGGTGGGATGACTCCGTCCCTTGAAAAAAAGAGGATTGCCCGGTCCCAGATCTACAAGGAATATTCCTAGTGGGATGTTCTTGACTCTGTTTGTCTCCCATCCAAACACCTACAAAAACATTTCCATCCCATCCCATTCCACCTTGTCCTTGCAACCAAACACAACCTTACCTACATTTCACATAAGTTCTCTTTATCTGAGCAAATTACTAATTTGCGCCTCTTGGTTTGTTGCAGGTACCAAAAGCTCAGTCCAGACTGCCTCTTGCTCACCAACGATGATGGCAGCGACGGCGACGATGTGGTCTGGAAGCTGGCTTCAAGATCCTACAAGGACGATGACGGCCCAGGCGTCACAATCGACAGCTCCCACTGGGCCTCCTACCTCGCCGCCTCCCTGCTCAACTCCAAGTCACTGTGTGCCCACGCGTCGCAGCCTCCTTCGTTGTTGGTTGCTTGGAGTCTAGCATGCGACCACGGTCACCACCACCTCTCGGACTCCTTCGACACGGCCTCCCCGAGCTCTACTGGCACTGGCGTTAGCAACGTGCTACTAGAGTGGGGGCATAACAAACGGTCCCACTGTCAGCACGACTCCTCTGCGACGTCCTTGGCCGCAGTGCGGCCTGCGCAGCGCCGGTAGGCCGGCGGTGGCAGCAAGATCCAGTGGTACACGTCGGCAAGATCTAACGGTTGAGGTTTTGTGAAACTGAAAGACACTAGTAACTAAGGTAATATGTTAAATAACAGAAATATGTAGTTTTGTGCAACTTTAACCGCAAAACCCACCTTTTGTCAAATTTACTCAATTTTTTTCCGCAAGAAAGGCAAAAGAGCATCCGAATCCATTCCAATCCCCGTCACCTCATCGCCCTCCTCTACTCGACGGAGATCGCGAGCAGCAGCTTCCAGCCTTCCTCCCCAGAGCCGAGGTAACCACCCCATACCGCCGCCTCCTCCTCCTGCTGCTCGGGTGCGGGCGACGTGCTCGCAGGAATGCCTGTGTGGTGTATCGCTTGCTATTGGCTTATGCCGATTTGGGTCAACCGCCTGTGCTGAATCGGTTAATTTGGATCCCGGGGCGCTAATTGAGGTTAGTGTGGGAGCAGTTCTTGGCCGGTTTGGCCGCCAAAGTTTGGATACGGAGATTGGTTTCGCTTTCTTGAAGTGTAGAGCCAAAAAGCAGAGCTCTCTTGTTTGGCCGTAGTGCCTATAAACAACAACCTATGAACAACAACTTGTAGGATCTGATCATGATTAATGTGTGTAAGAGCCAAGACTCTTGTGTTGAGTGGAGCACAGAGGTCTAGTTGTCATCCATCGTCTTCTGTGTTGAGCCAAATCGGCGTGATAATTTTGTCTTTGATCTGGTCTGGTCTAGTTAGATGCTTTGCTGGAGGCCTGAGTTTCGAAGGTGATTCTTTCTCTGCTCGTGTTGTCGAGATTCGTTCTCCTAATTGAGTGTGCCTATGCCTCAAGTAGTAGGATTGCGTCCCTGCTTAAATGGAAGTTTAATGGTTGAACAAAGTGAAGAACATCAGAATCGTGTGTGTGTTTTCCTCTACCGATGGACAGATGGGGCATTTTGTCGCGCAATAGAGATTCTGGTTGAGGACATGGGATCCAGCTCGTGTGCTCATCTACCAATTGGGTTGGTGATCATACTTGTGTGTCTGTTATTTGATGATGATTTGCAAGACACAGTAGGTTTAAGGCACCATATATTATTAGCTTTTCGAGATCAAGCATGTGTTCTTGAGCTAATTATGTAATATAACCCCACTCCCATACACTCACCAACCAATAGGGATGGTAATCGGGCGTGGCAGGTACGGGTAGTGCTCGCCCATACCCGTACCCGCGACCCCGATTTACGCCCACGGGTATACCTGCGAAGGACCACAGGTAAAAAACCTCGCCCATACCCGTCGCCCGCAGGCATACCCGTTTACCCGTGAAAGCAATGCTCACCTAGTCCTCAAGGATTCAGGCATTCAACAAATGTGGCAATGTGAGCAGATGTAGTATCAAGAAATGATACTGCAGCGATGCAAACATTATAAGAGACCAACCTTAGCACTTCGAATTAATTGAGGCAAATTGAATTGTTCATGTATAATGGTACCAAACTACTTACGTTTTCTCTAGGTGCCATTAAGAAAAATAAAGCTACAATAATGTAAATTTTCCTGGAAAAATCAAGCAACAATAGTGTAAATTCCCCTGGTATCTACAACCATGGCCGCACTTTAGTTCCAACTACTTTATGTGCTCCTCATGAAAGTTTACTATGCCAGAGCTGCAAGAGATGGAGAAAAGCATATCAGTGCCCAAATCAGAGAGCAAAAACCTCAAAACCCAAAAGAACAAGCAAGGGAAAAAATTCTCACTTGCAAAATATTTCTTCCACCACAAAGTCACAAGATTAGAGAACAGAAAAGGATTTGTATTAGACAACTAAAACCAGGAAAATAGAGAAGAAACTACATAATGGACAAGATCGAAAAACCAAAAGGCTCTTGCTAGTCACCACCATAGGCCACCACGAAACAGAGGACTGGAGATTGCCGGTACAGATTGCCGGTTGTACCTGCGGTGGTGAGGGAGGAGGTGAAGCCTAAGTCACCGAAGCCCTCGATGGCCAGGGGTGGTCAAGGGAGGCATGGAGGATGGCGCGAGCCCCTCAGCGATGCCGGCGGGCGAGGCGAGCGAGGAGGAGGAGACGGATCTAGGGCGGAGGAGGAGGCCGGCGGCCGGGTGGGGGGCGGAGGCGGCGGATCTGGGCGAGGCGGAGGCGCTGAGGCGAGCGGGGCGCAGGGCGGCGGGCGAGGATGAGGAGACGGATCTGGGGCGGAGGAGGAGGCTGGCGGCCGGGTGGGGGGTGGAGGCGGCGGATCTGGGCGAGGCGGAGGCGCTGAGGCGAGCGGGGCGTAGGGCGGCGGGCGAGGCGAGCGAGGAGGCGGCGGATGAAGGAGGAGAGTGCGAGACGAGGGTGGAGATGCGAGGGGCCGAGGGGGGCGGCGGGCGAAGAAGTATCTGGGCGGGCGGCGGGGAGAGTTAGGGACTTAGGGTTTATTACTTTAGGGGCCCACTTGTCAGTCTATTTCACGGGTAAACGGGCGAGACGGGTACGGGTAGAGCTAACCCATACCTGTACCCGTTTACCCGATGAGCAGAGATTTTCCCCCATTTTCCTACCCGTGGGTAAAGAATGCACCCCATACCCGACTCTATTAGGGTATTTACCCACGGGTAAACAGGTAAACGGGTACAATTGCCATCCCTACCTACCAAGTAGCAGACGCTTTTTGTTTCTGGCTTTTTGGACCTGTACCTGATGTGAATGGCTGTGTCAGAATATTCTAGTCCAATTGGGAGTTCGGCATGCTGAAGTTTCTCATTTGTACATTTTTTTATTTTGAAATCACACTATTAATTGCTTTTTTAATACTAAGAACTCTTTAAAACTGTTGATCTATCCAATGACCCAAAAGCTAAATACATCGCTTATGCTCTGTTTTTTTGTTGTTCACCATTTTTTTTCCTTTCTTATTCCATTTATTTTTTATCTTTTGAATAATCTATCTCTTGTATCTAATATGTATTTTGTGGTATATGGCCTAATGTGTAGGAGGTATAATAGGAATTATGGATGTCAAGAACAATATAATTGATGATTATTTTGAAGAAAATGCCCTGCCTCCTGGAGATATAATTAATATAGGAGGAAGCAATATGGAAATTCTTACAAGAGTAGAACTCGAACTTGCATTTGCCTCTGAGAAATTACTAAATTTGGAGATGTTGGTGATGGAAATAGCTCGTCGAGCTACTGATTTTGAGCCTCTTACCTTGGAAAATGAATCTGTTTCTTCTGAGACTGCTGAGAGTGCTTTCGAATTGGACATCTTATATGGTATTCTAGATGCAGAGGTCAAGGAGTTGGATAACTTGATTAGTTCTCTTCAAATTGATATAAAAAATGTTGAGCATAAGATTTATGAAGAACCTGGAGGCAAGGTTAAAGCTAAGCTGGATGGTGCTATGGTGTCTTTGAAGCAGATGCAGGATCTAATTGCTGATATTAGAAAAGAGTCTGCAAAGTTTGAGAAATCCATAGAGTTTTTCCATGACAATGCAGGTAAATGCTCACTTATCCCCTTGTTCTATATGCATGAATTGCGTTCTTTTCTAACTGGACTTCTACAGGGATTATTGATGATCGTGGGTGTGAAAATGGTCATATGTTATCCTCCACTAGTATGCAAACAGAAGATCAGCAAAGAAATGTTTTGCAGATGTTAGAACAATCCATAGCAAGTGAACTAGATCTTGAAAAGAAGCTCTCTGATTCGAGATCTATTGTAGAAGAACTCAAATTGAAGCTCCATCATCATGAACATGAAACATATTTCCTGGAGGAATCAATTGAAACTATTTCTGGGAGAATGTTTGCAGCAGAAAATGCTTCCGGGTTACTCTTGGGAATTTCAAAGGAACTTATAAATAGACTTAATACAATACAGTTCCATCTAAGCACATCAAGATGTAGGGAAGATGATCTCAAGTCGAAGTTAGAACTAAGCTTGATGAAACTGTCTCCTCTCCAAATTAACCCGGAGAAGATGCAAGAAGAGAGTCAACAATCTGGAGCTGAAGAAGCCGTGCAGAATCTCACACATGCAATCCCTGAATTATCATCCTTGCAGGATAAAGTTCAGGAAGTCGAAAAACAGTTAAGGGAGACTGATTTACAATTGCAGTTGGCAAAGACATCAGCAGAAGCACGTCATGAAGAGAAGAATGTCCTGCACTCTGACCTTAGCATATTGGAAAATATTATTAAGAATCTCAAAGATGATGTCTTGAGAGCAGAAAGTAGAGCACAGAATGCTGAAGTAAGGTGCATGCAGCTAACGCAAGCTAATATAGAACTTAATGGGGAGCTAAGTTCTCTCAAAAGTCATAGTTTAGATAAGACCAGCTTTTTGGAGAGGAAACTGAAGGAGTCAAATACCCAATTAGAGCATGCAAAGGCATCAGTTGATGCCATCGTTGAACAGCAGAGTATGCTGAGATCTACAATGTCTGATATGGAACATATGATTGAAGATCTGAAAGGAAAGGTTTCAAAAGCTGAAACCAGGGCGGAGAGTGCTGAATCAAAGTGTACATTGTTAACAGGCACTAATTTGGAACTTAGTGAAGAGCTATCATTTCTGAGAGGTCGGGTAGAAAGTCTAGAGAACTCATTACATGAAGCCAACCATGTCAAGATGTCCACTGTCAAGGACATTGGTATCAGAACTAAAATCATTACTGACTTGGTCACAAAACTTGCATTGGAAAGAGAACGACTTCATCACCAGGTATATGCATGATTGCATACACTCTTTTCCAAAAAGGTTTGCTATTACAATATTTTTCTCCTTTTCCTACATGATTCAGAAGAATTCTTGAATTGGAGCATTTGATTTCAGTGTGCTGGACCACATTGTGTGTATTGGTGTTTTGGGTTCCAAATTTAGAAGTTAGTCTTTAAGGCACAAAACCAGATTTGGTTAAAAAATGAACATAACTTTCAAGATTCTTAGTAAAACAAGAGTTTTGTTTGAAACTATGTTTGAAAGATTATGTTGTGTTGAACAGATGGAACAATATATAATATTTACACTTGCAGTGTTTGATTATTCTAGTTGGCAGAGGTAAAAATGGGGTGGTTGAGGATGGTATTACATTTGATAACTTGGTATGCATGCGGCTTGGACAGTGGGTGATATGTGTGTCCAAGCTGCAGCATATCAAAGAATCAGCAAAACATGTACCCTTTGAAAGTTAATAAATAATCCATAAGCTTTATAGTGAAGAGTTATCCTATATAGGCTTCCTGTATACTGATTACTGACACGGCACTGTGCGTTACGTGTTTTATATGTGTATTGAAAATTGCTGCTAAATGTCTTGGATCATTCTAGGAGCAAATATTCTAAAACTCAACTGACCAGCTTATGATTCCAGTTAGCATGCTATAGTAAGTACAGTGTGGTCTTATATTCTACGGACTATGAATCAACCAGCTGTTCCTTGAGTAGTCAATTTGACCTGTTGATTTTTTTTAGAGCAACCACTTGTTCCTAAGGCATATATGGAATAGAATACAACTCTATCTCCTAATACAACTCTATCTCCTTAACACCCCCCTCAAATACAAGGCGTATGCAATAGCATTGCATTTGAAAAAAGGTTAACACTTAAACAAGATAAATCCGAAGTCCGAGTCTTGATGATGTCGTCGTTGCGTGCAGCCTTTGAATAAACTGTCAAATCAAGCCGAAGAGGAATAGATAGATGCATGACGGCGCAGATCGAAGCCCAAGAGGCGGCGGCGTAGTGCACAGAGGACGCGCGGTGGCCTTTAAAGCTCGGGGCGGCGGTATCATAACGACTTCTACGATCTGCACGCGGCTCAGAGAGTAGAGCGGCGGCTGCTGCCATGCAAAATAAAATTCCTACACTTCTATGACTGACAATAAATTTGTTGGACTCGCACGGCTTGAACGAACTAAAAATCAGAGACTACGGATTTTGGATGGACGCGACGGAAGACTCACGAAAAAATAACTGAAGACCGACTAAAATGCGACTAATACTTAGCGGTGGACAGATGCAGGCGGAACAAAAATCACAACGAGACGTGCGTGTGCCGCCGTTCGGCCGGGCCTTCGGCCCGTTTACCTTTCCTCGGCCCATGCGGCCCGCTGGCCCCCTTCCCTCACTCCCGCATGCACGCTCACCTCACTCTTTTCTCCCTCGCGCTCCCCCATCTCGCCCTCCCTCCCGTCTCTCTCCCTCGCTCAGAGAGGAGGGGAGCGGCGGGCTCCAGCGGGAGGCGGCGACCGGGAGAAGGGAGAAGCCGGCGGCGGAAGGAGGCAGCGGTGCGGCTGCGGAGACGTGGGCACGACGGCCGGGAGGCGGCGGCGCGGGCGCGGAGGCGCGGGCACGGCGGTCGAAGGAGGCGGCGTCGGGTGGCCGGATCCACGCGGGGAGGGCCAGAGGCGGCCGGAAGACGGCGTCCGAAGGCGGCGGCGCGGGCGCGGAGGCGCGCAAGCGGCCCGGAGGCCAGGTCAGAGATGGTCGGATGTGAGCCCCATCTGGCGGATCCGAGGCGACGGCAGCGCGGCGGCCTGCGTGGAGCGCCGACGCGCCATGAAGGGCCGACTGACGGCCGGATCTGGGCGGCGGCAGCTGGAGCAGTCGAGGCCAGGCAGCTGCCAGCAAGCCGGCGACGAGAAGGCGGCGGGTCGACGCAGATCAGCGTGGCGAGGCCGGATCCGGCCCGGAGGCGGCCGGATCCGGACTTGGCGGCGTCGGAGGCGCCAGATCCGAGCGGCGACGAACGAGCGGCGACGAACGGCGGCCGGATCCAACGCGAAGGCGACCGGATCCAGGCGGGGCGAGGCCAGAGGCGGCGAGACGGCGGCCACGGGAGCAGCCGCGGCGGCGTGATCCGATGGGCGATGGCGACGGCAACTAAGAAGGTGGCCGCCCCCCCGGGAGTGGAGCACATTCCTCCCGGGGGCGGCGGCGGCGGCCGGTGGCGGCTAGAGCGGAAGTAGATCGAGGTTAGTGTTTTAACCTAAGCTCTGATACCATGTTATGAATATTGTGTGTATTGATATGAGACCCAAAGGGTCATATATATAGGAGAGTACAAGAGGGTATGCCATATAGAGATAAGGCATATATGGAATAGAATACAACTCTATCTCATAATACAACTCTATCTCCTTAACAAATTTGACTTGTTGATTTTTTAGCAATAAGGGTTCTGGCAATGCTATTTCTTAATTATCTGCTGTTCCTTTTTGAAAAAGGTGTGCGAGATTGAATAGTATTATACTATTATTATGTATTTAGATACTACTCTGCATAATTTTTTTTGTATATTGTACTTACATCATAGTTGCGTTAATATGCTGAGCTGGTTCTTTCTTATGGCCGCAGATTTCTATGTTAACAAAGAAGAAGATATTGTCTCAGAAGTGCAAAGGAAGTCTGAAAGATGGTATACAGTTGAGCAAAAAAGCTACCGGCAAAGATGTTGAACTTCAGTCCACTAAATTGGCTGAGGACATAGTTCCTGATTCTTCATCATCACAATCTAAGGTATGAATTCTCTGTAGTTGACTTATCTCTTCTTTAAAGTGAAGTGCAAAAGGAGATTAACTGCTGCACCATGTCATCCAACTATTAATAGTTATCCTAGCAACAATTTGCTGATGTTGAGCTGTTGAAATAGTTGAGTTTGCCCTGAGTTTGGGCTGAGTTTGAGTTTGGTTATAAAGGTTGGGTTGATCTTTGGCTATGCTTCAGGCATTCAGCCAGCTTGGATCATGCTCAGGCAGGACATGCCTAGCCCAAGCCATTAATCGAAAGCCCAGTTACCACTGGGCCAAGCACCTGATGATACTAAAGACATAATGTTATTTATAAAAAGAAGCAGTTAATCTCATATCGACTTTTTTCAAGTTAAATTTCCTTATAGCATCCATGTTATAATGTGGGCAATTGAATTCCTTTCTACTACTTATGACAATTGAACTATAGGTTTTAAATATATTTACTCCTTTGTACCTAAAAAGTTTTTTTTTTAAAAAAATTGCTCTATGTTCTAAAACAACACATAGATGTAGGAACAATTTTCTATCTTAATTCCATTGCAACTCACATGCCTCATTCTAGTTTTCTATGAAGATGTACAAGTCTACAAGCAGCATTTTTGTTTTTAAAAAATCTCTGCGATTGCTATTAGAGCAATGTATTGTGGTAAAATTTGAAAATGAATCCTGTACTTATTTATCTGCATAGTCACTGCTCCATCCATCTGATTTTCTGAATGCAAAAGTTTAATAATAGAAAAGGGTGTAAATGTAACTTTTGACTTGCTGACCCATATGCAACTTAGATCAATGTAGCTAAATAACTGAACTATTTTTGTATTGCGGGTTTGTGTATGTGCGCAGCTTATAGCTTGGCTTCATTATTAGGCTCTTCGTTCTTCTAACATTTGCACTTATCCTGTTTTAACATGTCAGTGAACATGCCTACATATTTTGATCTGACTTCTGAGTTGTTCAAACTCTTGGCGCATTACAAAAATTGCAATGTTTATCCATGTGATGCCCAGGTGGAGAAACCTGCACATCCTATCGACGAGGAGGAAGCAAAGACAAACACCCCGGAGGAGGATGACTCCGCTGGTGAGGACACGCTTGAGACAGTGCGGACCGTAGAGCCGTCACTGCTGAACTGGAAGTACATAGCCGTGGCATTCCTGGCCTTGTTGGCTGCTGTCCTCGTTTACTTGCTACGCAAAGAAGATGGCAGCGCTGCATGAGAGTCTAATGTTGGATTACTTAAAAAAGAGTCTAATGTTGGGCTAATGCAATTCTGTAGCGCCGGATAAACAGTTAGCTCGTCAGTGTAGTGTTTACCAATATTTTCATCACTATTCATCCCCCCCCCCCCCCCCCCCCCTTCCTTTCATTTCCGTTGTGATGGTAGAATAAGCAATTTTGGGTGTTGTAGCTTGTGCTAGTGCTTTGACCTGAAAGCTCTACTGATGCACCCCTGCTTGTGCCGTTTTACCACTTCTCTGAGCAAGAAAGAAAATGGCTATTCCTAGTCATTTTCCCCTCGTGATTATGATTGACAGTAGTGGAGTATGCAACATTGGAAATGATAGAACTCTATACTATTGTTTTTTTCCCATACGCACTAAACTGCATGGATAACATGCATTTTCTTGATTTCATCCCCTCTAATTTGAATTGGGCTTATGGTGCACTTGGCATGGAAGTGGCTTTTTTTTTGAAGCAACTATATATATAACTATTTTTTTGGGGACATGTTCGATAACTATTAGTCTCTCGTATAGCTACTGTTATGATAACTAGATTCCACGGCATAACCATGCTAAAATGCCCATTGAAGTTGTTCTCTGCAATAAAAAAAAATACAGGAAAATTTTGAAAAATTGAAAAAAAAATGCAAGTGCTTGTTCACACCCAGCATTAATAATAACAAAGAAACGGAACCGAACTTGTCCTACCCTCTGCTAGCTTGCTAGAAACTAATCTGCTCCTGAAATTTACTAGAAAGTTCGTGAACCAATGTCGGCAAGAAAAGACTAAATTTACAAACCAATCGACTTCAGTCGGTTTTGTAAAAGCTGTTCGCAACTTCAGTTCCGCAAATGCGGCTACTTCATTTCAAGTATGATTGTTTAATTCGTTCAAAAAATAAATGACGCAGCGTGCCTTATTTAACAAAAGTTCGCACTTTCTTTCATCAAAACCCGTGTTGGAAAAAAAAAATAAAACAAAAAAAAGGTTCCACGGAGTTTTGAACTCGGCTTAATGGATTCAGAGTCCAATGTCCTAACCGCTAGACCATGGAACCAATTTATTTGAAATTGCACATGTCAAGTAAATAGTCAAGTAAATATTTGTTGTTTGAACGTGGCCTACTCGTCTTGAATAGCTCCCCAATTTCATCTTGCTCTCCATTAGAAATGAAAAGAATACCAGAAGGGGAGGGAGAAACTACATGTGAACAAACAGTAAAGACTAGAGAGCGGATTGGTTTGCTGCTTTGTAATGTACGGTCGAACAATTGTAATCTTAATTGTAAAAGAAAAGAAACTAGTGCGTCCGACATCATTACTTGCTTGAGTTGCTTCACATACCAGGAAACCAACCACACGCATTGCGCCCGCCAACGCTACCGAATTGTATTCCTCTCAAATCTCAATTCAATTTGTTTGAGCATAACAAAACTAGAGGAGAAACATTCTATTTGTTTCTCTCCTTGCCTCCCACGGCAGCTTCAACCACGGTCAGAGACAAAGCCAGAGGGGCTTAGTAAGACTTGAGCCTCATCTCTCCCGGCGGTGGCAACCCCCCTTCCGGCGCCCCCGCAGCAGCCGGTGACTAGCAACGACGTTGACGCATAGAGAGAGGCCTAACAAAAAACAAAAAAAAGGCCTAGTCAAGTGGGCAGCCCACTACCCTTAAGAGGCCAAACAAATTCAACTCATCGGCCCACCAAAACACCCACTCGAACTCACAAACCTAGCAATTACAATTGGTTCTCACTTCCCAGAGGAGAGACGCACTGGTGCCGCCACAACGCAGAGGGGAGCGGGGGCGACCGGGTGAGGGTGCACTGCGCGTAGACGGGGGTGCCGCCGGAGCTGGACCGAATCTGGGGTAGCTAGATATGGTGGCGAGCCGACCTAGCCGCTGACCAAGGGGAGGCTGATCACCAGATCCAGGGTCGAGGCCACGGGGTGGGGCTGGGGGGAGTCGAGCCGGGGAGATGAGGAGGGCCGAGTCGGGGCAAGGGGAACCGGACCAGGGCGGTGAGGGCCGAACCGTCACAGACAAGTGTGGGCGGCAGCGTGGCGCCGCAGAGGAACACCGGGCGCCAGGCCGGCTGCGTGACCGTGCCATGAGCTGCTACCTACCTGGTCACCTCGAGGCTAGAGAAGATGACTAGACGAGGACTCAGAGTCTTAGACTGAGCGACCGAGTCTCGGAGGCCGGAGATCGGAGTCCGAGTGATGGAACGAGTGAGTGACTGAGAGTCTGAGAGTGAGACTGAGATTGAGAGAGGCAAAGAGCTGAGAGGCTAGAGGACAGAGGAGATTGGAGAGGCTGAGAGGGAATCAGGCAATCAGTGAAATAGGGGGAGTCGACAGTCGAATGAGTCGGCGTCTGTCAGACCCGGATTTTTTTAATCCAGAATCTACTATGTTTCACTGCACTATTCCCTGGATCAGTAGATAGTGTACACAGGTACATTGTTGAATCATGTCATACATCGCATAGACAATAATAATATTACAGAGTTTAAGATACACCACATCGGGTGACAGTTTACAAAAGGACCGCTTAGGCCAAATGTCTTCATTGCATTCAAGCAGCGGAAACAAAAGCAAAAATAAGTCCATAACCACAGGCAAGCGACTGGAGGGTAATGTGTGCAATATATATCACCGGGGCTCCGATAATATACGTGCACAGAAAGCCAAGGGTCAACTTTTCTATGGTTAGAAAATGTAGCCTACGCCCTACTTCCCTTCATTTGTTCTTCCTTCAGTGGTAGGGGTATCCTCATGGGTGTAATGATCCCGCGCCCCTGTTTCTGTGTTGGGTAATGCGAGTGTGAGCACAAATCCACCGTGCTCAGCGAGCCAACACACAATATGCAATAGGTAGTATGCAAGGCTTATCAAGGAAGGCTCGGGTTTATTTTATTTTGCCAGAAACTGCATTTAAATATGATACTAACAAATTCCTAAGACCTAGCAGTTTAAAATCCATGACTTGAATTTGTGAAACATGACTAACTTATTATTGACACAGATTCCATCTACCATTACATGGCATCTGTACCATATAGCATCTTCCAGCGTTATAGCCGCTTAACTTACCACTGGGACGACACCCAGGACAATTTAAACTAGGGCGGTCCTTTGCCCTCCAAGTTCCCATTCCCATTTCCAACTTGTTTTTAAATAGAACTATATCTAGTTAAGTTCCCATGTCCGCCCTTGACCGTGGGTACGGCTATTCGAATAGTTTTGACTCTGCAGAGTGTGTACACTTTCACCACAAGAGATAATCAACTCGTTGCCCCACACAATTCCTTAGTCATGTGGTTGAGTAGATTATCACAGTGAGTTTTCAGATTATCTAGCCTCTTTCGTCATCTCACCTGATGGGCTGCTCCCACTTGCGCTGGGTCCCATACGTTGCACGAGATGTTTCCCACAGTCACTAACACAGCCAGGCTCCACTCCCCGCAACGCTAATACAGCTGGGAAACTTCATATTTGCAAGAGATGATTTTGGGGCATTTTTGTACCCCCATTTATCTAGCAATACTAAGCAACGCAATATTTATATGGACTTATTTTCAAAAGTTACATTACTATAATTTTGCTACGGCGACAAGGTTCATATGTCCAAAGTTTCAACGGACTATTACTAGCAAGCATAATATTAGGTGCATAAATATCATCTTTAAAAATGAACGTAATCCACCACATAAAATAACAGCATGCATGTGGATAATTTAAAAGAAGTTAAATTTGCATAAACATGGATTCAACATGGTCAAAGTGTTAACTCACCTTGGTCACAGTGGTCTGGGTCTTGGTTGTCTTGAGCTTGTAGATTTGCTGCCTCAGCCTCTTCCTTCTGAGCCTCGTACGCTATTTTATCGTGCGCGAAATTCAAATGGAAAGAAAAGCAGCAAATCAAACAAAATATCACCATAAATTCGAATGAACTCTAAAAATCATGGTTTCTGTTCCATTGGATAGATCTTGAATTTAGATGGATTTAGAAATTTGTTTCACTCAATTTGGAGTTAAAATGAATAAATTATGCTCATTTAAAGTCCTCAGTTTGATTTAATCCCAAAAATTATCAAAACCCTGAAAGGTGGGTCCCTCTGTGCATTTTTAATTCATTCTTTTTATTTTTATTCTCCATGTGCTGCATCTATGACAGGTGGGACCAGGGGTTATTTTAATATTTGAGTTATGGCCCACATGTCAGTGAGGTTGGCTGGATTAACCCCTTTTTAGCTTTTATGACTGTCATTAATCCCTAATTACCGGTCATTAATGTTAATTAAGTGTGCCTCTGACAGGTGGGACCCTGCTGTCAGTGGGCCGCTCGGGATAGCAGCCGCTGACAGGTGTGGCCCACCGGTCTGACCGAATAAAAGGAAAACTCAACCGGCGCGCTGTGGAGCCGGGGGCTCAAACGCGCGTGGCCGGGGAGTTGCCGGGGGGGGGGGGGGGGGGGGAGAGTTAACGGTGCTAGCCAGGCGGACGCTCAAGTGTTACTTACCCTTATAGGGGAATTTATTCCTCTATACTATCTTGCCGAGGGAGTCGGGCAGAGAAGGTCGGAGGCGGCGGTGGGTCTGCGGTGCCGACGGCGAGCGGTGACCAGAAGGGCTTAGGTGAACGCAAAAATGCGTTGCCTGCGTGCTGGTGAGTCAGATGAAGGTGTCGGCGGGATCCGGAATGCACGGGGGAGGGCCGATGGCGGCCCAGGGATGGTTCTCGGTGCCGGCGTGGTATGGGCACGGGGAGGCTCGGGCAAGATCGGGAGCGACTTCGCGAGGGGCTGAGGGTGGCTCGGGTGCAAGGAATTGGATCCGGGTGGCTCGGATCGATGGGGAGCTCTGGCGGCCGGAGTTGGGGGAGATGGAAGCGCCGGCTAACTATGGGGGATGAGGGTCTAATTGTGCACTGTGGGAGAGAGTAGAAGGCTTGGGGAACAGTTTGGCGGGGCAACGGCTCTTATAGGAGCACGGGCACGGCTACCACCGAGAGGCCGCCCGTTCGGTCACTTCGGTGAGCGGCGGAGCAGACGGTTGTAGGTGGTGGGGCTGGGCGAATGATTTGCCAAGATACGGCATGATTGCCCTGAGCAACGCGTGGGGTGGCAGAGAGGAGCTGGCGCCACGCGCTGCTTGATGCGACGGAGGCCTTGAGCCATGCGACCGAGTGACGCGGGGTGAGAAAAAGGGGAGGGCGCAGACAGCAGGGTGGCGCGGTCGGAGGCGGCGATGACCCTTGGTCCGAACGCGGGGAAGGCGGGCTGGGCTGCGGGAACGGACGAGGGTGGAGCTGAGTTGCGGCCCAGGAAGAGAGAGAGCGGAGTGCGGGGGAGGAAGAAGAAGAGTGGGCAGTGGGAGAAGAGAGATGGGCCGGAAGATGGGAAGGGTGCGGGGAGATGGGAAAACAGGGGGTTGGGCTGGGCCAACCGGCCTGGTCTGACCTCCTTTATCTCTCTCTCTTTTTTATCATTTAATTATTTATGTCTTTACTCATTTATGCTTACACTTGTACATATATGTATATTCCCTTTTATAGCCATTTTATTTGTGTATACCCTTTTTATGTCTTTGTTCATTTTGTTATGCCCTTATGTAATACTTTTTATTAATTTCAAGATTTTATGTTTAATTCTCTGTTATTGGAACCTCACCCAAATTTTCAGAAAAATACCATAAACTCCAATATTCAGATAAAAATATATTGCAAAAATGATTCAAGGGCTTCACATTTTCAAATTCAAATTTTCAGGATGTTACAAACCTACCCCCCTTAAAAAGAATCTCGACCTCAAGATTCAGCCTAGCTAGTGAACAATTCGGGGTAATCTTTTCGCAGTTGATCTTCGTGTTCCCAAGTGGCTTCTTTCTTTGAATGATGACTCCATTGCACTCTGCACATGCGGATGGTTTGAGTTCTTGTCTTCTTCTCTACGGTGTCCAAGATCTTAATTGGACGCTCCTTGTAGGTTAGGTCATCTTCGAGTTTGATTGCCTCCAACGGAGCTTGGTCTTCTAGTACTCGTAGACACTTCTTGAGTTGAGACACATGGAAGACATTGTGTGCATCAGATAGATTTGAGGGTAGTTCTAATTGGTATGCCACTTCCCCTTTCTTAGCCACGATTGGAAATGGTCCAACATATCGTGGGGTAAGCTTTTCTTTGACCTTAAATCGCTTAACTCCTCGCAAGGGTGATACTTTCAGGTAGACATAATCTCCTATGTCAAAACTTAGCGGTCTTCTCCTCTTGTCTGCATAATTCTTCTGCCTGGATTGGGCTGCTAGCAATCGGTCTCTAATCAGGCGAACCTTTTCTTCTGCTTGTTTTAGAGTGTCTGGCCCAAAGATGTAGCTCTCCCCTACTTCTGACCAGTGTAGAGGGGTTCAGCATTTTCTTCCATACATGGTCTCAAATGGTGACATCTGAAGACTAGCTTGATAGCTGTTGTTATAAGCAAACTCGGCATATGGTAAGCACCGATCCCAATCTTTGGAGAAATCTAGGGCACAAGCCCTAAGCATGTCTTCTAATATCTGATTCACCCTCTCTATTTAACCATCCGTCTGAGGGTGATAGGCGGTGCTGAAATCCAAATGGGTGCCCAGAGCTTCATGTAAGCTAGCCCAGAAATGCGAGGTAAACTGGGAACCTCGATCTGAGACTATCCGTTTTGGTACACCGTGTAAGCACACAATGCGTGACATATACAATTCTGCCAATTTATCTCCCTTGTAGGTTGTCTTGACTAGAATAAAGTGTGCAACCTTAGTCAATCTATCAATTACGACCCATACGGAGTCATATCCTGATTTGGTTCGGGGAAGTCCTGTGATAAAGTCCATCCCGACTTCTTCCCACGTCCACTGAGGTACTTGCAATGGCTATAGCAAACCTGCTGGCCTTTGGTGTTCAGCCTTCACTCTCTGACATACATCACAACATGCCACATATTCTGCTATGTTCCTCTTCATTCGTGGCCACCAATAACACTACTTGAAATCCTGATACATCTTGGCACTCCCAAGGTGGAGGGAATACGCAGAGCTATGAGCCTCTCTGAGTATCAGGTCTTTGAGGTCCTTCTGGTGGGGTACAAAAATACGTGCCCCATATCTCAGCACACCTTGTTGATCCATAGTCATCTTGGGAGCCTTCCCTTCCTCCATTAATCTTTTCATTCTCAAAGCGGTTGAGTCTTCCTTTTGTGCTACTATGATCTTCTCTTCTATACTTGGTTGCACTTCCATTGCAGCTAAAGTGCCTTCCCCTACTATTTCCAAGTTCAATGCCTGTAACTCCTTGTACAGCTCAGGTTGTTGCTCTTGAACCATGAGGTTATTGCAATAGGCCTTACGGCTTAAAGGATCTGCTACCACATTAGCTTTTCCTGGGTGGTAGTGAATACTCAGGTCATAATCCTTAATCAATTCCAACCATCTTCTCTGCCTCAAGTTAAGATGTGACTGGGTAAAGAAGTACTTGAGGCTCTTGTGATCTGTGTATATATCACAGTGGTTACCAATCAGATAATGCCACCAAATCTTTAGGGCATGGGCCACCGAAGCTAGTTCCAAGTCATGGGTTGGATAGTTGACTTCATGGGGACGAAGCTGTCTAGATGCATATGCAACAACCTTGCCTCCTTGCATTAGTACGCATCCAAGTCCTTGATGTGAGGCATCACAATATACCTCAAAGTCTTTGCGTACATCGGGCAGTACTAGCACAGGGGTGGTGGTCAATCTCTTCTTCAGCTCTTGAAAACTTTCTTCACAAGCCTTGGTCCATTCGAACTTCTGTTCCTTCTTAAGCAGCTGAGTCATTGGCCTGGCTATTCGGGAGAATCCCTCTATAAACCTCATGTAGTATCTAGCCAATCCAAGCAAACTCCTCACCTCTGTGACGGAGGTGGGTTGTTTCCATTCCATTACTGTTGCTATCTTGGCGGGGTCAACGGATACTCCTCCTGCTGACACTATATGCCCCAGGAAGCTAATATCACTCAGCCAGAATTCACACTTGCTATATTTAGCATATAGCTGGTGCTCCTTTAGCTTCTCCAACACTAAGCGTAGATGTTCCGCATGTTCTTCTGCATTCTTAGAGTATATAAGGATGTCGTCGATAAAGACCACGACAAATTTGTCCAAATATTCCATGAATACCTTGTTCATCAGATTCATGAAATAGGCTGGGGCATTGGTTAATCCAAAAGACATGACTGTAAACTCATACAGCCCATATCTAGTGGTGAAAGCTGTTTTGGGTATATCCTCAGCTCTAATCTTCAACTGGTGATAACCCGACCTTAGGTCTATTTTAGAGAATATGGTGGCTCCTCCAAGTTGGTCAAACAAGTCATCAATCCTGAGAAGGGGGTATTTATTTTTGATAGTCACTTCATTCAGAGCCCGGTAGTCCACACACATCCTAGCGGTGCCATCCTTCTTCTTCACAAACAATACTGGAGATCCCCAAGGTGACGAACTAGGTCTGATAAATCCTTTTTGTTGCATTTCCTGGAGTTGTTTCTTCAACTCCTCCAACTCTTCTACCGTCATCCTATAGGGCCTTTTGGAAACTGGAGCAGCTCCTGGCTTCAGGCTAATAACAAACTCCATATCTCTATCTAGGGGCATGCCGGGCAGCTTTTCGGGAAACACTTCAGGATAGTCTTGCACCACTATCATTCCCTCTAGGGGTATCCTCACAATAATACACTGCATGACCCCATCGATATGGTCGGTCCACTTTTACATTTATGGTCATTCAAGGACACTTGGTCAGTTTCACTATCCTGGTGGCACATTCTATGACCCCTTCATGTCTAGCTAACCAATCCATTCCTAATATAATATCCAGGGTCTGGGAGCTTAGTACTATCAGGTCTGCTAGAAAGTCATACTTCTCCATAGTAACTTCTACCCTAGGGCATACTAGGGTAGCAGTGATTATACCAGCTGGTGAGTTAAGTACCAGTGGTTTCTTTAGAGGATAGATATGTAACCCCAATTTATCAGCATATCCCTTGGATATAAATGAATGTGAAGCTCCCGAATCAAATAATACTTGTATTGGTATGGACTTGACAGAGAACATACCCATAAGAACTCCCACAGCCTCCTGGGCTTCCTCAGCTGTGATATGATTAACTCGGCCGTGGTTTGGTGCTAGAATATTCTTGCTGGCTTGCGAGGCCTGCTGCCCCTTGTTGGGTACTGAAGCTTGACTGCGAACGGAAGCACTCTACTTCTGTGGGCATCTGCTGGAAAAATGTCCCCTCTCCCCACAGCTATAGCAATTAAGATTAGCTGCAGGGTTTGCCCCCGTGTATTGACTACCTGCGCGTGGAGCTTGAGAAGAACTTCCACTTGGTCGGGATGTTGAAGTCAGAGCCTTGGACTGATTAGGCCTTGAGAATGAGGGGTTGTTGAAGAACTTCTGGATAAACCTTCCTTGGGGTCGCTGAACTGACAACTTCCACTTGCGGCTAGCTTCTAAATTCTTCCTCTCATTTTCCAAGATCAACGCCTTGTTCACCAGCTGGTGGAAGTTGGTGAAGTCTTGGATGATCAATTGAACTCTTAACTCCTCGTTCATTCCTTTGAAGAATCTATCAATCTTTTCCTCTTCATCCGCCACATCCTTCGGGGCATAACGGGCCAGTTGTGTGAACTTTGTAAGGTATTCATTAATTGACATGTTGCCTTGCTTGAGGGTGCAAAATTCATTCTTCTTCATCCTCATTACTCCTGTCGGGATGAAGTTGGCCTTGAAGGCCGTTCTGAATTCTGCCCAGGGTATAGCCTCCATGTTATTCCCTGTAGTGCCATCTTCTTGGCCTCTGGCGGCTAGATAGTTTTCCCACCACGCCGCTGCAGCTCCTTGGAGCTGATGCGTGGCAAATATGACCTTGTCTTCCTCTGCGCATTTGGCCAAACGCAGTTTCCGTTCTGTGTCCCGAAGCCAATCCTCGGCTTCGAGTGGCTCATCGGCTGATGAAAAAGCAAGTGGCCTCATTCTTTGGAAGTCAGCCAAATCAGCTCTATGTCCGCTGGAGTTTCCTCGTTGTCCAGCGTAGATGGCCTGCAACAGCTGAGTTTGCTGCGCCATAACTTGAGCCATAGTGGGGTTAACTGGAGGGGTCGTAAGGTTATCATCTTGATTTTAGCTCCTGCCTCGCCTTTCAAGCAAGGCTCCTTGGGTAGAGTCTACCTCGGCTTGATTGAGGTTAGCGTTGGCCTGGGCCCTTGTTATCCTTTGGCTGGCCATCTGCAGTTATAGCTTTGCGATTTAATACTACTACTAGGCAGATAAAAAGAAGGGTACCATTCCATGCAATAAAAACCAATAAAGCAAGCAACAAGATAACTTCCAACATAAGTCTACATTAAGCATACAAACACCACATAGCCAGCTTTTATGCTGGACTTACGGTTACAACATGATAAATAAAGTTCGACATGATAGCGATTACAATACTGAGGGACTAGTACAACATACTACGATACATGAATTAGTACTTGCACTACACATGGCAAGTACGACACTACTCTACCTACTCCTCCATGTATCCTGCACCTGGGCTAGAGGGGCTGTAGTTTGGTGACTGAGAGCGGGACTTGCTGTCGCTAAACTCCGATGGGTCGGAGTCTGAGTAGGAACGTGATTGGCTGCGGCTGCGGTGCGGCTCTCCCCATCGAAGAGCAGACTGAGGCCCTGGGGGCCGCATGCTCTTGCGCGTGGTCAGTCTGGTACGGGGCCCTGACCCTGGCGGTGGTGGTGCTGGAGCTGCTACGGGTGTGGAAGCCTACTGGAGCTGGGTCTGGGCGGCAGCTGCCTCTGCCTTGGCCTGGGCCAAAGCTTGCTCGCACTAGGTGAGCTGCTCACGAAGGGTCGCTGTCATAGTGCGACTGGCGACGAGGTGCTGCCGGAGGGCTGTGATCTCCTCCAGGGCGACAGTGTGGGCCGCCCCCATGGCCCTGGTAAGGTCGACCTGATGCGTGAGCATCGGGTCATCCTCGTTGGTCAGCATGTAGGTCTCGTTGAGTCGCGCACCCTCCTGGCGCGAGAGGTGGTAGCAATAGGGAGCATGCCGCAGGGTGGTCTTGTAGATATCACATAGCCACGCGGCGGCTAAACGTGCAACGTCTTGGAGAGCTGCTGCCCGGGTGCTCCTCGAGTGCTCCGTCTTGAAGACGTGGGGTGGGTCGTGCTCACTCTTGGGGTAAATGAACACCTCTATCAACCAAGACTCCTCTCCTCCAGCAGTAGACTTGAGCCCACGGTAAATGGGCTGATCCTTGTAGCCTAACTAGTGCAAGAGCTTGCGCAGTATGCTGGCAAACTCCCCTTCATGGACTCCATGGGCCAGGTAGTCCCAGTTGCCCTCATCACCAACTCTTGCCATCTGTAAATTAAATTACTAGTGTTAGTAACTTTTCAAAATATTTAAGGAAAGGCAGAGTAGAACAGATCTACGAAGGGTACGGAATGAAGTAGTATGCTATATTTTTCGAAACCATTTTTATAAGTTTTACAAATATTGTGGTCCTAAGTCCTTCCTAGTTTCCATCCTAAGGCTTTTACCCTACAGTCGTATGCTCTGATACCAGCTCTGTCAGACCCGGATTTTTTAATCCAGAATCTACTGTGTTTCACTGCACTATTCCCTGGATCAGTAGATAGTGCACACAGGTACATTGCTGAATCATGTCATACATCGCATAGACAATAATAATATTACAGAGTTTAAGATACACCACATCGGGTGACAGTTTACAAAAGGGCCGCTTAGGCCAAATGTCTTCATTACATTCAAGCAGCGGAAACAAAAGCAAAAGTAAGTCCATAACCACTGGCAAGTGACTTGAGGGTAATGTGTGTAATGATCCTGCGTCCCTGTTTCTGTGTTGGGTAATGCGAGTGTGAGCACAAATCCACCATGCTCAGTGAGCCAACACACAATATGCAATAGGTAGTATGCAAGGCTTATCAAGAAAGGCTCGGGTTTATTTTATTTTACCAGAAACTGCATTTAAATATGATACTAACAAATTCCTAAGACCTAGCAGTTTAAAATCCATGACTTAAATTTGTGAAACATGACTAACTTATTATTGACATAGATTCCATCCACCATTACATGGCATCTGCACCATATAGCATCTTCCAGCGTTATAGCCGCTTAACTTACCACTAGGACGACACCCAGGACAATTTAAACTAGGGCGGTCCTTTGCCCTCCAAGTTCCCATTCCCATTTCCAACTTATTTTTAAATACACTATATCTAGTTAAGTTCCCATGTCCGCCCTTGACCGTGGGCACGGCTATTCGAATAGTTTTGACACTGCAGAGTGTGTACACTTTCACCACAAGAGATAATCAACTCGTTGCCCCACACAATTCCTTAGTCATGTGGTTGAGTAGATTATCACAATGGCTGTTCAGATTATCTAGCCTCTTTCGTCATCTCACCTGATGGGCTGCTCCCACTTGCGCTGGGTCCCATACGTTGCACGGGATGTTTCCCACAGTCACTAAGGCAGCCGGGCTCCACTCCCCGCAACGCTAGTACAACTGGGAAACTTCACCCTCCACTTGGTGTCCCTTTAGGCCTTCTCTTGCCCTTGCATAGCCACTCCTATCCACTACCAGTGAGATGAGTCCGGGGGATTCGATAAAACTACTTAGCCAAGTTGTATTTTACAGACTTGCGGTTGTACTATTTTACACGGGATAGCATGAAAAGATTCGGTCCTTAGGGCTACCTGGATGGTTCTACCACATTTCATATTTTGTGCGTCCACTGCACCACAAACCAACCCCCAATCCATCCACCCAAGTACTTAAGCATTATTGGGGTTTTTCGAGAACATTAAATAATGTATCAACGTACTCCAGTCATTCCCACCATGACTGCCCAAAACAATTCATATTTGCAAGAGATGATTTTGGGGCATTTTTGTACCCCCATTTATCTAGCAATACTAAGCAACGCAATATTTATTTGGACTTATTTTCAAAAGTTACATTACTATAATTTTGCTACGGCGACAAGGTTCATATGTCCAAAGTTTCAACGGACTATTACTAGCAAGCATAATATTAGATGCATAAATATCATCTTTAAAAATGAACGTAATCCACCACATAAAATAACAGCATGCATGTGGATAATTTAAAAGAAGTTAAATTTGCATAAACATGGATTCAACATGGTCAAAGTGTTAACTCACCTTGGTCAGAGTGGTCTGGGTCTTGGTTGTCTTGAGCTTGTAGATTTGCTGCCTCGGCCTCTTCCTTCTGAGCCTCGTACGCTATTTTATCGTGCGCAAAATTCAAATGGAAAGAAAAGCAGCAAATCAAACAAAATATTACCATAAATTCGAATGAACTCTAAAAATCATGGTTTCTGTTCCATTGGATAGATCTTGAATTTAGATGGATTTAGAAATTTGTTTCACTCAATTTGGAGTTAAAATGAATAAGTTATGCTCATTTAAAGTCCTCAGTTTGATTTAATCCCAAAAATTATCAAAACCCTGAAAGGTGGGTCCCTCTGTGCATTTTTAATTCATTCTTTTTATTTTTATTCTCCATGTGCTGCATCTATGACAGGTGGGACCAGGGGTTATTTTAATATTTGAGTTATGGCCCACATGTCAGTGAGGTTGGCTGGATTAACCCCTTTTTAGCTTTTATGACTGTCATTAATCCCTAATTACCGGTCATTAATGTTAATTAAGTGTGCCTCTGACAGGTGGGACCCTGCTGTCAGTGGGTCGCTCGGGATAGCAGCCGCTGACAGGTGGGGCCCACCGGTCTGACCGAATAAAAGGAAAACTCAACCGGCGCGCTGTGGAGCCGGGGGCTCGAACGCGCGTGGCCGGGGAGTTGCCGGGGGGGAAGAGAGTTAACAGTGCTAGCCAGGCGGACGCTCAAGTGTTACTTACCCTTATAGGGGAATTTATTCCTCTATACTATCTTGCCGAGGGAGTCGGGCAGAGAAGGTTGGAGGCGGCGGTGGGTCTGCGGTGCCGACGGCGAGCGGTGACCAGAGGGGCTCAGGTGAACGCAAAAATGCATTGCCTGCGTGCTGGTGAGTCGGATGAAGGTGTCGGCGGGATCCGGAATGCACGGGGGAGGGCCGACGACGTGCGACGGCGGTGCCCGGGGATGGTTCTCGGCGCCGGTGTGGTATGGGCACGGGGAGGCTCGGGCAAGACCGGAAGCGACTTCGCGAGGGGCTGAGGGTGGCTCGGGTGCAAGGAATTGGATCCGGGTGGCTCGGATCGATGGGGAGCTCTGGCGGCCGGAGTTGGGGGAGATGGAAGCGCCGGCTAACTACAGGGGATGAGGGTCTAATTGTGCACTGTGGTAGAGAGTAGAAGGCTTGGGGAACAGTTTGGCGGGGCAACGGCTCTTATAGGAGCGCGGGCGCGGCTACCACAGAGAGGCCACTCGTTCGGTCACTTCGGTGAGCGGCGGAGCAGACGGTTGCAGGCAGCGGGGCTGGGCGAAGGATTTGCCAATATACGGCATGATTGCCCTGAGCAATGCGTGGGGTGGCAGAGAGGAGCAGGCGCCGCGCGCTGCTTGATGCGACGGAGGCCTTGAGCCGTGCGCGGTCGGAGGCGGCGATGACCCTTGGTCCGAACGCGGCGCCCGCTTGTCTGAGCGCGGGGAAGGCGGGCTGGGCTACTGGATCGGATGAGGGTGGAGCTGAGTTGCGGCCCGGGAACAGAAAGAGAGTGGAGTGCGGGGGAGGAAGAAGAACAGTGGGCATGGGGAGAAGAGAGATGGGCCGGCCGATGGGAAGGGTGCGGGGAGATGGGAAAACAGGGGGTTGGGCTGGGCCAACCGGCCTGGTCTGACCTCCTTTATCTCTCTCTTTTTTTATCATTTAATTATTTATGTCTTTACTCATTTATGCTTACACTTGTACATATATGTATATTCCCTTTTATAGCCATTTTATTTGTGTATACCCTTTTTATGTCTTTGTTCATTTTGTTATGCCCTTATGTAATACTTTTATTAATTTCAAGATTTTATGTTTAATTCTCTGTTATTGGAACCTCACCCAAATTTTCAGAAAAATACCATAAACTCCAATATTCAGATAAAAATATATTGGAAAAATGATTCAAGGGCTTCACATTTTCAAATTCAAATTTTCAGGATGTTACAGCGTCTCAGTGAGATTAGAGAGGGAAATAGGGGAGTCAGTCAACCATCACATGTCTGTAGAGCCAGAGAGTGAGTAATTTTTCTCCAGTTCCTTCCTTATCAATTTAATATTACAGATTTTTTAACTACGTTCCCCTGATAGTGACTGCTATGAGTTCATCTTGTAAAAAAAAGATGCCTTGATTTAAAAACATTATGAGGTCGTGTTGGAGAAGCTAGAGAATGGTTTGGTTTCAGCTGGGATAGGACTGCATCAGGAAGCTGGACTTGCTAGAGCTGGAGATACATGGTGGGGCTCACATCACAAAACTTTGCTTCACATATACCAAATGTGGGAGGCAGTAGTGGATGTGCTTGAGCTTGTAAGTGAAGATGCTTGTCAAAACTCAGGTCATGGTGGAGCAACAGGTTTGCTAAAAAATATGGAATGTTTTGAATTTATATTCATCATGCATTTGTTAACAACCATGTTGAGCATTACAAATGAGCTATCACTTGCTTTGCAAAGGAAGCATTAAGATATTATTGAAGCTATGGGCTTGTTACAAGATGTCAAACATTGCCTTCAAGATATGAGAGACAATGGGTGGGAGCCATTGTTCAACCAAGTCAAAAACTTTTGTGAAACATATGAGATTGATGTGCCAAATATGGAAGATCCTATTGGAGTTATGGGTAAATCAGTACGTCAGAAGCATAAAGTGACTCAACATCATTATTACCAAGTTGACATTTTTAATGTTGTTATTGATGCAATTATGAATGAGATGAATCATTAATTCAATGAAGTTTCCTTGGAGTTATTGGTACACATGTCTTGTCTTGATCTAAGCGACTCTTTCTCTAAGTTTGATATTGATAAACTTGTTCGACTTGCTGAGATTTATACTGATGATTTCACGGATGCTGATCGACTCTTGTTAAGAAATCAACTTCAAACCATCATTCTCAATATTAGAAGAAGTAAAAATTCAATGGATGTCGTAATATATCAAATTTTGCTCAATTGATGGTTCAAACAAGAAAAAGTAGAACTTTCCCGTTAGTATATCACCTCATCAAGTTGACATTGATACTTCCGGCGGCAACGACATCTGTTGAGAAAATATTTTCAGCAATAAATATTATCAAAACAAATTTGTGCAACAAGGTAGCGGATGAGTGGCTCAATGACTTGATGGTGTACTACACTAAGCGAGAGATCTTTAAAAGCATTGAGGATGATAAAATCATAAACCGCTTCCAAGGCATGAAGTCGTGTAGAATGCATTTGCCCTATGATTCAAATTTGTCTCATGATTCAAATTAGCTTGTTTGTGATATTTTCATATGATCTAAAATTTTATTGTCATTTAATATTTTCAATTATATCATTAATTTTCATATGTTTCATACACAAGTGACTTATCGCTACTCCGCACTCACAGCAGAATAATTATATATTCTTGGGTATGCTCTTTCTATTGTCAAGGTGATAAGGGGTCGCCCGATCTTCTCGACGTAGGATTGGATACTCATGTGCAGTCTATTAAATCGTAGCGATCCTCCGTAGCCAATGCAAGAACGAACGCTCTTTAATTCGCAAGATCAAACGCGTCAGGCTTCATGACCATCAAGCGAAAGCCCTATCGCGCTCCCAATTCCCAACGGAAAGGTTGAACGATCTCAATTTGCAAGAACTCATAAAAATATCTATTGAATTTGTTTGGCTAACCAAAAGAACAAATTCATGCACAAAACTCTCTTTTTCCATTATCTAGTCTCCATGTGTTTCTAGTCTCATCTTTCTGATTTCTAGCCTCCGTCTCGTGTGGATGGTTTCCGGTATATATACGGCGACTGCGTATTCTTCCGTCTACACATGGGCCTTGGGCCGGTTCTGAAGCCAATTCGGTCGCTAGCTTTTAATAAGCCAACTCAACGCTAGTCGTGAGCTTCCCAGCAAGTATGTTGTTGCTTGGCTAGATCTTTTATGTGACCTTTTAAACACATCTTCACTTTAGGCTTGTAAAGATCGAGTAAAGACCTGCGTATAATTAAATAAAATAGTAGTAGCTCTGTATTTTTACGTATAATAACTAAAGACCCAATAAAATTAGAATTCACCTGGCAATATTTAATGTTGCTCAATAATTCTTTCCAGTCAAATAACAAATTTAACTAAAAAGTGTAAGATATGAACATATCCGCATCATCCTCCCCTGCTTCAAGAAAAGCCGTCCTCGGCTTTTGATAGCCTGAATTTGTACTAAACAAAAAATACAACGTGTATGCATGGTATATATATTTATCGTCAACACTTCTCCTGTTTAGCACATCATAAACATTTGAAGGTGTGGTAAACAAAAAGAACAATACATATGCATGATATATGTATAAATCATTATTGTACCATTCTCATTGTTTTGCATAAACCAATAAGCACAACAGCAACCATAGCAACTATAAGATGTATACATTGCGATATTGTCATTCACATCATTCTCCCTCCCATGAGAAAAAGTCGTCCTCAACTTTGCTAAGTACATGGACAAGTCATTAATGGGCCAAACCAAATTAAGTTGTTTAAATATGGGGGAGAAAATTTTTAGTGCCTTCCGTGCTTCAACTGCGCTACTCTGATTATTTATACATGATTGTCCATCAAAGGATGAATAAATAGGTTTAAGAAATCTTTCAAAACATGAAGCACTATTTTTTAAACTCATCTCATTGTAATCATGATATGGCACAAAAGATTGTTTATCCAAAATATGCAATTTTAATTCAGCAAGCTTATCACATGTAATGCATATTCGGTAAACATAAAACTTACCATCTACACCATAATCTCCAATCAAATTGAACTTAAAAGTGTAGGCATAGGTACTAACTAGTGATTTTAAACATGAAATTTTAGCAACATTCTCAATCACACTAGATAGCTCTCTAGGATCATCAAACATGATATAATATAAAAAATTGTTAGGAGATATTCTAGTAAGAACGTTCGTATGAATAATTAATTCCACATTATGTAAATTGACCAAAGAAATTTCAGAACATGGACTTTTCAATTGAACACATGAGTTGTCACAATTACTCACCTTTTCACAATTAAATTCAGCACCAATATGGTTACCTTTATCGTCCTCTTCAGTTGATGTAGGTGCTATGGGTATTAAATTATTATGATGTAACAACAGGGCAGCAAGTACTTCATCTTCAACCGTGGTTATCTCCTCATCGGTTTTCTCCAGTAGTGCCAGTTGTGGAACATTTGACTTCTCTTCTTTAATGTTAACCTACACAATGTAAGAAACAACACTAGAAGTAGACATTAATGTGTTAGTTTCAGAAGCAACCTCACTTTATCTAATATCTACCTCTCTCTTTTCTGTTGGTGTATCTCTCACACACTCAATTTGGATACTCGCAAACTCACATATAGTGGGATCACCTCTCATCTCCCTCAAATAAGATTTGGTGGCTAGCATGACTAATTTTTTCTCTCCCTCACCCTTTCTTTTTCCACTCAATTTTTGAGAGACCATGTGGAGGTATCCCCATGTTTGTGATGAGTAATTGATGGTTGGTTTAGAGATTTTGAGTTTATTTTGGGTATTCTAGGTTTGAGTACCTTTCATATGCTTTTGTTGATATGCTGTTTCGTGCGGTGCTATGTGACGGTTTGCTTGTCTGTGTGATGGCAGGACTTCGGAGCTAGGTCATGGTGAGGCGAGGAGGACCGGGACTAGGCACAGGAGGTGTTGAGGTCCAGACGGTCGGTGATGCCGAAGATGATCGAGGCTGGTGAGGTGGTTGCGAGTCAGGAGACGAGGAACCGGAGCTGGACCTACCGGTGACGGACACGACGGGCAACGACGAGAGAACCGGGACTAGGCTCAGGGAAGAGTTGGAGGTCCATAATGGTTGGATGTCGGTTGCGGTCGGGTGCGACGGAACAGACCAGGACTAGACTCAGGTGGAGTCGGAGGTCTCGGTTGGAGTCGGGTGGACACGATGGGCAGCGGCGAGTGGATTGGGACTAGGCTCAGGGAGGAGTCGGAGGTCCAGACGGTTAGGATGCTGGGTGCGGTCGTGTGCAGCGAAGCGGACCGGGACTAGATTCAAGGAGGAGTCGAGGTCCAGACGGTCAAGGTACCGGATGCGGGAAGCTTCCGGGAAGGCGCTTGAGGGGCAAATTGGAGATTTGACTCAAGTGGCTGGTTTTCCCTCCATTTCTTGTGTTGACTATGACCATTGCCTCATTTGGATGTGGAGTTTGGAGTGGGGAGTGGCCTGCACTTCTTGAACTTCTAATTGAGGATTGGTGTTGGGTGATAAGAGGAGGTAGAGGTGCTGCCTTCCAGGTTATCCAAAGCAAGAAATGAGGAGAGTGTGAGCTGTTCTGGAGAGAGAGCTCATGGAGTGAGTCTGTGTGTTTAGCTTGCTTGAGCAGTAGGAGAGGGAGTGAGCTCCTGTGTGTGTTCTCAAGCATGTAGTGTGATTCCCTTGTATCAATTGCATATGGGGACGTAGTGTTGGATGTTGAACACTTCATGTAATCATTCATCTTCCAGAAATGAATCCATTTGAAAAGTTCAGCTTGCTGTCTGCTCTCTATTGATTTTCTGTTCTCTTCTGCTCTTTTGAGTTTGAGTCGATTTCTTGGTTGAGTAGCTGCATTTCTTGGCTCTCCTTGGTGGGATATAGCCTCCAGGCCATTTGGCCAGATTTTCCCTGAGAGCTTCTCTTGGATTCAATGTGTATTGCTTTGAGGTTTACTTCCTCTGTTTTGATTCCCTAGGGTTTGATGTCAGGGGCATTTTGGTTCCTGTGATTTCCCTTCAAAAGATGGCCTAAGATTCATGCCTTGTTGTTGTGGAATCACCTCAAGTTGAAAATCACAAGCATATGAGCAAAAGACTTGAGATTGAGGAGAAACTTGAAAATCAGTCCTCTCACTGATCAAGTTTCAGATTTCAGTCAAAAAGTCAGTTTCTTGTTATTTTGATTGATTCTCTTGTTTCCTAAGGTCTTTATGTTGTTTAGAATAAATTCTAGCTCAGTTGGACAAAGAGAAACACTAGTATTTCATCAATTTGTCTGATTTCTGCAGTTTCAGGTTTTACTGCGTAGTTATTTTCATTTGACTGCTTGTCGCCTGCTCTGTCTTTCGAGGGCCGGTCAGACCGGGCCTTCAACGGCTGTCAAACCGCCCCTCCCATGGCGGTCAGACCGCTAGGGTTGGCAGTCCAACCGCTTGGGCTCAGAAGATCAGACCGGCGGTCAAACTGGAGTTAGACCGATGGTCAGACCGGCGTTAGACAGGCGGTCAGACCGGCCCAGTAACACCGGTCAGACCGGCCTGGTTGCTGCGGTCTGACCGCCCGGCCTACTGCGGTCAGACCGCCCCTGCTGTTTGTTCTCTGAGTTGATTTTCCTTCTTTGGCCCTTTTTATTTGCCTCGACTTCTTCTCTGTAGGACGGAGTTTCCAGTGAACCTGAGCTTTCATTCTTCATAGCTTTGGTAGCTATCGGAGATATTAGTCGCATGTGGATACTTGGGGGCCTCTGTTGCCATTTCCGATCCTACAATTGGTATCAGAGCCGATTAGCTCTTATAGATTTTTAACCGGTCTATGAGCCATGGCAACGGACAAGTATTCCACCAAGCCCCTGATCTTCGATGGGCTCGACTATCTCTTTTGGAAGAGTCGGATGGAGACCTACATACAGGCTCAGGGCTATGCGATTTGGCGCAAGGTCAAAGTTCGCTTTGCTGTTCCTGCCGATGAGAACATCAATGCCGGAAACATGGCTGATGTTGAGGCGAATGCTAAGGCAAGGAACATTATCATCCAAGGTTTGAGCCGAAATGAGTTTGATCGCATTTCTCATCTTTCGTCGGCCTTCGACATTTGGGAGACCCTCGATGCTTACCATGAGGGCACCACCCAAATTAAGACGGTTCGACAGGACCAATTCAAGCGAGATTACAACAAGTTTGAAATGCTCGCTGGAGAGTCCCTTGATGAATGCTTTGCGAGATTCCACAAGATCTTGAGCAACCTCCGAGCGGTCGGTCTCACATACCCCGACTCGGACAACGCTCGTCAGATGCTTGTGGCCTTGGATTTGCGAGTTTGGTAAATGAAAGTGACCACCATCAAGGACACGATGGATCTTTCGACTTTGACTCTTGATGCGTTGTATTCACGCCTCAAGACTCACGAGATTGACATTGTCTCTTGCAAGTCGAAGTCTTAGTCGATGGCTTTGGTCACTGATCCCAGTCCTGCCTCTGGATCTTCTGTTGATTTAGCTTTGGGTTTCTCTCTTGCTGCTTTGTGTGAAATTGATGATGATCATCTATAGTAGCTCCCAGAGAACCAACTAGCCCTCTTAGCTAGAAAATTTTCTCATGCATACAAGAGGGTTAGGGAGAGAAAGAGAGGAGGAGGACGAGTGATTTGCTTTGAGTGTGGTGGCCCCAATCACATTCAGGCAAATTGCCCCAAGCTGGAGGGCAATAACGATTATGGCGGTTCGAGCAAGAACGTCTACACTGACAAGAACCGCAACAAGAAGCCTCCAACAAAAAGAAAAAGTTTCGCAACCTTGGCAAAACCAAGAAGCTTTTCCATCGCGTCCTCACCGCCTTCGACGACCTCAACCTCAGCGAGGTGGAGGGGTGGAGCGACGACGATGGGAAGGACGACCAAGATCCCAAGGATGGCGATGACTTCTCCGGTTGTGCTTCATGGCCCTTGAGGGCGACATCAGCAACAACGACCTCTACTCTGACTCCGATGAGGTATATCCCTCCTACGACCAGCTCAATGAAGCTTTTCTTAAGCTAGGTAAATTTCATGCTAGATCTAGAGCTAGGTGTAGTGAGTTGGAGAAGGAAGTAGAGAGATTGTCACGGGAGCTTACTTCACTTATATCTGCTCCCTCCCGTGACGACTGTGATGTATGCTCTGCTTTGCTTGGTGACATGGAGAAATTAAGGACCTCTCATGATAGTCTGTCTTCTGAGCTTGATATACTTAAGGTGGAGAATATTAGTCTTTTAGCTGACTAGAGATGAGTAGGGTAGCTG
Source organism: Dendrocalamus latiflorus (assembly GCA_017311315.1). Classification (NCBI taxonomy): domain Eukaryota; kingdom Viridiplantae; phylum Streptophyta; class Magnoliopsida; order Poales; family Poaceae; genus Dendrocalamus; species Dendrocalamus latiflorus. The sequence continues at coordinate 23,383,203 of CM029661.1, forward strand.
CTCTTTCATCTACTGTTGAGACTACATCTTGCACCTCATATGAGGATAAGGACAATGCATTTAGAGGTCTTTATACCATACTTCTCGATCTGCCTAAGACTTGTGAAAATTGTAATAATTTGAAAATGAACCTAAAAAGGATAGATCATAAATTGCTGAATTACAAGCTTTTCTGTTAGAGTCCATTGCTTCATGTGTAAATTGTCCCAAACTGACTGCTGAGCTTGAATCTGTATGCTTCTAAGGACCCTGTTAGCTCACTATGCAATATTTGTGACAAACTAAAATCTGACTTGATTGCATTGGATGAAAAGTGTGTGAAGCTAACTAAGGACCTTCTAGAGAAGCCACCATCTGCTTGTAATGTGTGTGTTGGTGTTGGGAAGGAGCCCAAGGGTAAGGTAGAGACGCTTAGCGACGTGAACCAAATGGTTAGTAGTAGGATTGTCCCTTCTGAGGCGGTTGTGCGTGCACATGCCATTCGTTCCTCTGTTGTTGGTTCTTCTTCTACTCCCTTACCTTCTGCTGTCTCTTCTTCCCCCTGCTCTTCTTGCACCTCTCTCTTTCGAGAGTGTCAGTACCTTATGAACATTCTTGAGAGATTTGTAGGAGGCAAGAAGAAGCTAAATCTTATTCTAGAGCAATCCAAGATTTGCAAATTCAATCAAGGTCTAGGATATAATTTTTCTGAGGATGTTAGGAAGCATCCACCTGTTGTTCTTAGACCCATAGCAGCAGGTGTGATCGAGATTGAGCCCAGAACTAAGAAAGTTCAATTCAAGTCAGCAGGCTTTGTCCAAGGGATTTCTGACAGTAAGGTGGTTCCACCTGTTGCTTCGACTTCTCAGAAGGCGAAGCCCCATCATGCTACTTCTACCTCTCAGAAGGTGAAGTATCATTGTACGTTCTGTCAGAAGGATGGACACTTGGTTGAGAGATGCTTCAGGCGCGCCAAGATCGCGCGTAGAGACCGTGTTGAGGCATTTAGGCATATTCAGGGTTAGCCCCAGACCTTGAGTGCACCTAAGACCAACACGAGGTCGAGAGTTGCTTTAGTTGATGGGTTTGGGTAGTATCGACGACTTGGATTTTCTGAGTTTTCTGGTTTTCGTCCTCGATATGCCTCTGGTCGTGACTTCTGCCGTTCTGAGGGTAGATCTCATTTCCCCCGTTGAGATGGCTACCCGCGGCGTGATCAGCGTGTTGTTGGTACTCCGACTCGCTCTCCCATAGCAGTCGGAGCCAGCAACAGCTTCAGGTCTACACATAGACCTTCTGCTTCTTTGAGTGACAGAGAGCGTAGGGTAGTTAGAGGTCAGTCGTGCGTGACTACTTCTTCTGCTCGACGTGTGACTCAGTATTGGGTTCCAAAATCTCTTTTGATTTATCCCAGTGCTGAGCCTTTACTCTCTGTTTGACTCAAGTTCGCTGGGCTGGTAAGGGAGAGGTTTGGCCTGTAGACTCCGGTTGTTCTCGTCATATGACCGGAGACTCCCATTGGTTCTCTTCCCTAGCCCGTGCTCCAGGTGATGAGACTATCACCTTTGGAGACGCTTCGTCTTGGCGCGTCATCGCTAAAGGTACTGTGCACATTAATGATTCATTTATTTTAAAAGATGTTGCCTTAGTGAGTAAACTGCAGTATAATTTGCTTTCAGTTTCTTAGCTTACCGATGACGGTTTTGAGGTGAGCTTTAAGAAAAACAATTGCAAAATTCTTGATTCTTCAGGTAGTCTGGTTTGCAGGATTTCTCGATATGGGAGGATCTTTCGTGCTGATTTTGTTGAGTTTTCTGATCCTCTCAAGTGTTTAGTTGCTTCTGAGTCCCGTGACCTTACCTTCTGGCATAGCAGACTTGGTCATATTAGATTTGACCATTTGACCCGAGTTAGCGGCCACGATCTCATTCATGGCCTGCTGAAACTCAAGATGGTCAAAGATCTAGTCTGTGCTCCATGCCGGTAGCGCAAGATGGTTGCCGCTTCTCACCCTCCGATCACAGTGATTATGACCGATGCACCAGGACAGTTGCTCCATATGGACACAGTTGGACCAGCTCGAGTGCAGTCAGCAGGAGGGAAGTGGTATGTTCTTGTCGTGGTCGATGACTTCTCGAGGTTTTATTGGGTGTTTTTCTTAGCCTCGAAGGATGAGACGTTTACCCACTTTCGGTTTCTTTTTAGTAGGCTTTCTGTTGAGCTCCCGGGTGCCTTACGAGCGATTTGCAGTGACAATGGCACCGAGTTCAAGAATTCCTACTTCGAGAGGTTTTGCGGTGAGACAGGTGTAGAGCATTAGTTCTCTTCTCCATACGTCCCCCAGCAGAATGGCGTGGTGGAGAGGAAGAACCGTACCTTGGTCGAGATGGCCAGGACGATGCTTGATGAGTACTCTACACCGAGGAAGTTTTGGGCTGAGGCTATAGCCACCGTGGAATTTTTTGTACGGATAATCCATTTTTTATTCGAAATTACAGAAATATACCCGCGGGAAAATTTTTTACAAAAATAGGCTCCAGTCGCCTAATGGTTGGGCGACTGAAGCCTTTCGCCCAACCATTGAGCGACTTTAATCCAGTCGCTCAATGGTTGGGCGACTGCATCCAGTCGCCCAACGATTGGGCGGCTTAAATGCAGTCGCCCAATGGTTGGGCGACTGCAGTCAAGTCTCCCGTGAATGTTTTAAATTTTTTCAATTTTGTAGTTTTAAACTGGTAAAAAATATGCTGGAGTTGTAATAAAAGTTTATGTTCATTGTATATTATAGGTGTGTAAAAAATTTTGGGAAATTTTTTTTAGGAACGATTGACCGTAGAACGATCGGTACATACGATGGTAAGTGATATTTTAATGTTATTGAGAATTCGTGTCTCTGGGCTAGGATTGGGTTGAGGAGGATCGACGGGCCCAGCGGTCAGATTATCACAGACGGTTCTACATACAAACCATCTGTAATACTCGCTATCACAAGTTTTATATATCGATGCAATATAAACAACTAGTCTGAAAAGATAAAATAGCAAAGTTGTATATGGCTTATATATACTCATTAAAAAGGTTTCGACGAGATCTACAACTTTTCAGTTGAAGCAAAATCCAAATTCCGAAAGGAAGGCCAAGAAAAAGGGCAAAAACAGAAACCAAAAACTTACGACGCGGGTTTAGGTCCAAAGATGGCCGATTTTCGGGGTCTTGGAGGGCGACTGGCGCAAGCGGGTCATTTTTATTGGATCGGGCTCGTCGTTAGCTTTCCAACGAGTACAAGAACGTTGAAAACGGACACCGTATGCAAAAGTTATGCCCGTTTTACTGAAGGTGTGTCGGAAACAGACTGAAACTGCTATAACTTTTGATCCCGTGGCCGAAATTGCTCAAATTTTTTTCTAGAGGCTGTTGGATGTATGAAGAACAGCTCCACCAATTTTCACTTTTTTTAGCGAAGGTTTGATGCACTTTCCAAATTCTCAGTAAATCAAAATATTACTTACCATCGTATGTACCAATTGTTTTATGGTCATTTGTTCCTAAAAAAAGTTTCCCAAAATTTTTTACACACCTACAACATACAATGAACATAAACTTTTATTACAACTTCAGCAGATTTTTTACCAGTTTAAAACTATAAAATTGACAAAATTTAAAACATTCACGGGGTCCTGAGTGCAGTCGCCCAACCATTGGGCGACTGCATGAAAGTCACCCAATGGTTGGGCGACTGGATGCAGTCGCCCGAGGGTAGAGCGACTGGATTAAAGTCGCCCAATGGTTGGGCGAAAGGCTTCAGTCGCCCAACCATTAGGCGACTGGAGCCTATTTTTGTAAAAAATTTTCCCGCGGGTATATTTCTGTAATTTCGAATAAAAAATGGATTATCCATACAAAAAATTCGCCACCGCGTGCCATGTTTCGAACAGAGTTTTTCTCAGGGCACACTTGCATCGCACCTCTTATGAGTTGAGATATGGGCGAAAACCCAGCGTCTCACATTTTTCGTGTGTTTGGTTGCAAGTGCTTTATTTTGAAGTCTAGGAACCTAGATAAGTTCGAGTCATATTCTTGTGATGGGATCTTTCTAGACTACTCGACTTCTTCGCGAGCTTATAGGGTTTGGAACTGCGAGTTTAATAAAATGGTAGAGACCTACGAGGTGACCTTCGATGAGGCCAGTCTAGAGACTAGGCCCGATATCTCAGGTTCTTTAGAGTAGTCCGAGACCATCTTTGTGGATGATGAGGACGATGGAGATGAGGGTTGTCTACCTGATCCAGTTCCTCATCCTCCCCTTGAGGTGCCTGCTTCCTCCATTGCACCTCGAGGAGACCAGCCCATGCCTTCTGCTTCTTCTGAAGCTAGTGGCTCTGTTCCTACCTCATCAGCTCATGAGGTAGAGGCCACTTCTTCATCTCATCCTGGACCTCCCCGAAATATACAGAAAGACCATCCTTCAGAGCAGATGATTGGAGACCTCTTTGAGCGAGTCACTCTCTCAAAGTCTGGCATGTCACATTTCTGTCTCCATTCTACCTTTGTTGCCACCTTTGAGCTCAAGGATGTTAATCATGCTCTTTCTGATGAGTCTTGGGTCAATGCCATGCATGAAGAGTTAGAGAATTTCGAGAGAAACAAGGTCTGGTCGCTTGTTGAGCCCCCTAGAGGTCACAATGTCATTGGTACCAAGTGGGTGTTCAAAAACAAGCAGAGTGAGGATGAGGTAGTCATTCGAAACAAGGCTAGACTGGTAGCTTAGGGCTTCTCCCAAATTGAGGGTCTAGATTTTGAGAGGACCTTTTCCCCTGTAGCTAAGCCTGAGGCCATTAGAATCTTGCTTGCTTTCGCAGCTTCTAAGGGTTTCAAGCTCTACCAGATGGATGTCAAGAGTGCCTTCCTCAATGGTTTTATTGAGGAAAAAGTTTATGTGAGACAGCCTCCAGGTTTCGAGAACCCCAAATACCCAAACCATGTCTACAAGCTTTCCAAAGCTTTGTATGGACTTAAGCAGGCCCCTAGAGCTTGGTATGAGAGGCTTAAATCCTATCTGTTGAGTCATGGTTTTGAGATGGGTAAGGTAGATAAGACCTTGTTCATTCATAGGCATGGCACTGACCTTCTGCTCGTCCAGATTTATGTGGATGACATCATCTTTGGCAGCTCTTTTCATGCTCTTGTTTCACATTTCTCGGATATCATGAGCACTGAGTTTGAGATGAGCATGATGGGTGAGTTGACCTTCTTCCTTGGCTTCCAAATCAAGCAGACTCGAGAGGGCACTTTCTTGCATCAGGGCAAGTACACTCGTGACCTCCTGAGACGTTTTGACATGAGTGATGGCAAGCCGGTGTCAACTCCCATGGCATACACAGCTTCACTTGACCCAGATGAGGATGGCGAGCCAGTTGATCAAAAGGAGTACAGAAGCATGATCGGCTCCCTCTTGTACTTCACCGCCTCAAGACCGGACATACACTTTTCTGTGTGTCTATGTGCTCGGTTTCAGGCTTCTCCTCGTGTATCTCTCCGCCAGGCGGTGAAGCGCATCCTTCGGTACCTTCAAGCTGCCATTGACTATGGTATCTGGTACTCTTCCTCTTCCTATCTTTCCCTCAGAGCCTATTCGGACACAGACTTTGCTGGCTGTAGGATAGATAGGAAGAGCACTTCTGGCACCTGCCAATTCATTGACACTTCTCTTGTCTCTTGGTCTTCTAGGAAGCAGTCCAGTGTTGCACAGTCCACCGCAGAGGCCAAGTACGTTACTGCAGCCAGGTACTTTGGATGGCTTCGACCCTGCGGGACTTTGGGTTAGTTATAGACAGTGTTCCACTCTTTTGTGATAACATTTCTGCTATTAACATTGCTAAGAACCCAGTGCAGCACTCTCGGACCAAGCACATTGATATTAGATATCACTTTCTTGGAGACTATGTGGAGAAGGGTGATATAGTGCTCCAGTTTTGTGGAGAGTGACCACCAGTTGGCTGATATCTTTACCAAGCCTTTGAATAGCTCTAGGTTTTCAGCCTTGCGGGGAGAGCTTGGGGTGGTTTGTCCTTATAGACTGTAGTGAGGGGGAGCTTTGTGCTTTACTGTTTTATCTTGCTTATTATGCTCCTGTTCTTATTTTGTTGCATTGCATCGGGGTGTATTGGGTTTGTCCTTCTAGCATAGATTAGAGTGTATCTCTCGTCTAGTTGCTTAGATTTCTTCCTCTCATCTTGTGATCTAGGATGCTGCTTATTAGCTGTTTCTCTTCTCACTAGGTTGAGCTCACTTACTTCTTATAGGTTCTAGCAAAGATTGGGCCACCCTTGGGTAGACAGGGAACGTGTTTGCTCCTTAGTGGGTTAGTAGAGCAGCTGATAGTCCTAGAGTCATATGGGGTAGATGAGACTCAGTCTGAGCCATAGTATCCTCTATATCTTCTCTATGCTTTAAGGACTGTCTTTTTTGTTTTCTTTGCCAGCTTCTCAGTTTTTAGCTTTGGTTCAGGGGGAGTTCATTTGGGAGCTTCTGGAGCTTAATATTGACATAACTTAACTTGAACTAAAAGTGTATCACATGTTGAGGGGAAATTGGATTTTCTTGCATTTCAGCATTCTGCATTGTAATATAACATCATGGAGCCTTGACTATTATCCTTATATGACATGTTTACAATGCTTTACATCTCGCCATGATTCATGCCTAATTGTTAGATTTATCATGTCTTTATATGTGTCGTCAAGCTTTTGCCATTGATAAGTTGATTAAAATTGCATAACTTGAATTAAGATATGTCATGTTAGCACTTGAGACTAGTCTGTCTTTAGTTATCCTCTTATGATTCATGCCATGTCAAATAGGCTAAGTTGAGCTTTGAATCTTTATTGAGCTTTAGATTGAGCTATGCTAGTTTCTTGATAAATTATGAGTTAGTACAATTGTTTAAAGCAAAAAGATCTCTTTTTATGTGCGAAAAAACTAATCTCACCAATTCTTTCTCATGAGACTGCTTGCCATTGCACAAGGCATGAATTCAGGGGGAGTTTTGGATGACCAAGATTATCTCCTTAAGCTTCTTGCCAATGCAAGAACGAATGTTCTTTAATTCGCAAGATCACACGTTGAATGATCTCAATTTGTAAGAACTCACAAAAATCTCTGTTGAATTTATTTGGCTAACCAAAAGAACAAATTCATGCACAAAACTCTCTTTTTCCATTATCTAGTCTCCATGTGTTTCTAGTCTCATCTTTCTGATTTCTAGCCTCCGTCTCGTGTGGATGGTTTCCGGTATATATACGGCGGCTGCGTATTCTTCCATCTACACATGGGCCTTGGGCCGGTTCTGAAGCCAATTCGGTCGCTAGCTTTTAATAAGCCGACTCAATGCTAGTCGTTGGCTTCCCAGCAAGTATGTTGTTGCTTGGCTAGATCTTTTGTGTGACTTTTTAAACGCATTTTCACTTTAGGCTTGTAAAGATCAAGTAAAGACCTGCGTATAATTAAATAAAATAATAGTAGCTCTGTATTTTTATGTATAATAACTAAAGACCCAATAAAATTGGAATTCACCTGGCAATATTTAATGTGGTTCAATAATTCTTTCCAGTCAAATAACAAATTTGACTGAAAAGTGTAAGACATGAACATATCTGCATCACAAGGTACCTATTTTGTATTTCTCTGTTTTTCATTGGTTATCTCCAATTGTATAATCTCTATATGAATTTAAAATTCTATAAGAGTAAATGACTATATTTGTGCCAACTTAGTTTAGTCCGACAAATGATTCAGTCCACCCTTAATTTTATTCCTAGCTTCACCACTGACCATGGTCCTCGCCTATCTCTCCTCCCCTCCTCTGCCGAGTTTATTATCCAGGTCAGAACAAATTAATTGATGGTGGTAAGATCCTTTTTTTGACGTCCTCCATATCCCCTATGTGCGTGTGGTATGGCAGCATGAGGATGTCAAAAGGAAAGGATGAAGTTTTGGTCCTCTCCCATCTCTCCTCCCCTCCTCTGTCAAGTTTATTATCCTAGGTCAGAACAAATTAATTGATGGTGGTAAGATCCTTTTTTTTTGACGTCCTCCATATCCCCTATGTGCGTGTGGTATGGCAGCATGAGGATGTCAAAAGGAAAGGATGAAGTTTTTCTCACTTTTGGCATAACAAGACTTCTTTGGGAGTTCGATTCCTAACCTCCCACACGTGTGTGAATGGACTGGCCATTGGGCTAGAAGGCTTCATTTGCCTAGCTAAAGGATTTCTAGGTACTATAACCCTTAGTAATTCAAGTTAAAACGAAAAAATTGATTAAGTTGTTTTTTTATAGGTAGCAAAAGGAATGGATTTTCTGAAATTTTGACAAAATTTCACTGAAATTATGAACCCTAAAAAGCACTAGCATCGCAGTTAGAACCAACACACCAAGATTAATCTCTCATTGGAAATTCATAAGAATGCAAGCACAACATGGCCGCCATCCATGGCATTTTTATGGTTTATTCAACTCAATCTAATATCATAGATAATACATCTGACCTCCCTAAAATACCTAAAATAAGAAACAAACTCTTTACATAACTTGGACTCAAAAAAGGGAAACCCTAAACTTTTTGCCATTGGATTGTTTTGGAAATTACATTGTACACAGATAGAATCTAAAGCTGTGACTCGATTCCTTATGTAGTACTTAAAATTTTCTTTCCAAAGAGTCTAAGAACACTCAAATCAGACTTCGTATGTAAAAGTTATAGCATTTTCAAGTTGGACTGTCCTGGCTGTTCCAAATTGAGTCCAAATTTACTTGAAAGTTTTATATCTTCAATTTCCATGTTTGAGACAACTTGAATCCTTGTGAAACCTGAAAAGGAAGTTTATTAAACCTTTGGACAATTATGGAATATCTGGATATGACCCCAACATTGCGTACAAGGCACGGACTCCTCAACTTTGTCAACTGTTGTGTGTCACCCGGTCTGCCCGTGCAGCATGCATTCTAATAGTCATAGCTTCTTTTATAAAAAAAAATCTAAATCACTTGTCCTTTGATGCATTAGAAAATAGACTTTAAGAGCTTTCCAAATATAAACTTTGTTTGCACTGGTTTAGAGATGGCAATGGGTACCCGATACCCGAATACCCGACGGGTTTTACCCGATAAAGAGACGGGTATGGAAAATTTTATGTACCCATAGGTACGTTATTGGGCGAAATTCTCTACCCGCTGAGTAGGCGGGTGCGGGTGTGGGTATATACTACCCATACCCGCCTACCCGCGGGTAATGAATACCCGCATTAGACAACTAGACATCCCACTCAAATGTTAATTTTATTATCTACTTGTTGTTGATTGTTTATTTGTTTGTCATATGTTGATATGGTCATGTCAAGTATGTTTATGTGATGTACTAATTTTGATCATTAGACGCTTTTGTGCTTGGCATGTATGATTAATGAATGTCTAAATTGATGATATTCTTATGTGTTGAACTGGGTATGCTTGCGGGTACGGGTTACCCGTCGGGTAGTAATACCCGCGCGGGTATGGGTATGGGTAAATTTTCCTACCCGCGTGCGGATACGGGTAACCCGACGGGTAAATTTACACCTAGCGGGTACGGGTATGGAATGGCAATACCCGATGGGTATTTACCCGTTGCCATCTCTACACTGGTTCCATAAAAAATTGTACAGATATCTTTAGAAACGTGACAAACAAAACTGCACCACATATCCTCATCTATCACGGTCATTGGTGGATCCCATCCAAGCGCACGTAAGGAAAGAGACCATCGTAAGAAAAATATCAGCTTGCCACCCTATACTCCTTGTGCGGCAAGAATAGAAATAACAAACATATCTTCCTAGTTTGTTGGTTCTTTCCTTATCTTCAAGAATATCTTCCAAATACATGACAATGTAGGTTTCCTGAGCTTGTTCGATGTGTACTTAGTGCAGCAAAAATCCATCTTGGATTGTTGGTAACGTGTAATGAAAAAACTTGGTTTCAAAAATAAAGGAGACATTCAAAGTTGTATTAATTATAGAGGAATTAAGCTCATGAGTCACATAATAAAACTCTGGGAATGAGTGATTGAGCGTCGTTTAAGAAAAGTGACTAGCATGACGACAAACCAATTTGGTTTTATGCCTGGGAGGTCGACTACGGAGGCGATTTTCTTGCTATGACAGTTGATGGAGAGGTATAGGGAGCAAAAGAAGGACCTTCACATGATATTTATTGACTTGGAGAAAGCCTATGACAAAGTGCCAAGAAATATCATGTAGTGGGCGCTTCAAACGAAAAGAGTCCCAACAAAATATATTATCCTAATTAAGGACATGTACAAAAATGTTGTGACCAATGTTAGAACGTGTGGTAGTGTTACTAATGACTTTCCCATTAAGATAGGACTACACCAAAGATCAGCATTGAGTCCATACATTTTTGCCCTAGTGATGGACGAGGTCACATGGGACATACAAGGAGATATCTCTTGGTGTATGCTTTTCGCTGATGATGTGGTGTTGGTTGATGAGAGTAGGATAGGTGTTGATAGGAAGCTCGAGTTATGGAGGAAAACCTTAGAATTGAAGGGCTTTAGGCTTATAGAACTAAAACTGAGTATATGAGGTGTGATTTCAGTGATGCTAGGATAGATGATGGAGATGTTAAATTGGATGGACAAGTAGTGCTTAAGAAGGACAAGTTTCATTATTTGTGATCGATACTACAGTGGGACTATGAGATTGATGAAGACGTGAGCCACAGGATAAGAGCAGGGTAGGTGAAATGGCGCCAAGCATCTAGTGTCCTGTGTGACAAAAAAGTCCCTCAAAAATTAAAGGGTAAGTTCTATAGGATGGCAATCAGACCCACGATGCTATATGGAGTAGAATGTTGGGCGACTAAAAGACAACATATACAAAAAAATGAGTGTAGTGGAGATGAGGATGTTACAGTGGATCTGTGGTCATACAAGGCGGGATCGCATCCGCAATGATGATATATGTGATAGGGTGGGGGTAGCACCAATTGAAGAGAAGCTTGTCCAACATCGCTTGAGATGGTTCTGACATCTCTAACGATGGCCTCTTGAGGCACGGTACGTAGTGGAATTTTAAGACGTGCTGAAAATGTAAGAAGGGGCAGAGGTCGACCAAAACTGATGTGGGAGGAAGTAGTTAAAATAGACTTGAGGGATTGGAATGTGTCTAAAGAATTAGCTTTGGATAGGAGCGCATGGAAGTTAGCGATCCACGTACCGGAACCATAAGAAAGTTAGGGGCAGTGTTTTAGGCTCTTGGCTCAGATAACAGGTTGTACAGCTTAGGGTTTTAGCATTGTAGATTTTAATTCAATGCTTATATCTCTTTGATCTTGAGAAGGTTTCATTCCTAACCTAACCTAACTTGTTTGGGACAAAAGGCTTTGTTGTTGTTGTTATTGTTTGTCTTGTTGTGCTTCACTTGGCTTGACAATTTCTTCTGGCTCATGCTTCTGCCTCACGTGCAACTCAATCGACTCCTCTTGCATGCACTACAGCCCATCTTTGTAGGAAAACACACACATGTCCTTCTCTTCCTCCTTATCAAGCTTGTTGTTTTCATCAAGAATTTTATATTGAACAACAATCAGAGCACTAATCTCATCAGATAAAAGAATTGATGCAATAGTAGGATTTACGCCCGCATCAAAACAACTAGAAATTTAATAGATTAGCAAGTGAGCAAAGCACTCCATGATCTTCTACCAAAAATCAAAGAGTTATATTTGCATTCGTGCACTTGAAAAAGAATCGAAGGATGTTTTTTTACATTGATGCAGTTGGAATAGAATAAAAGAGTGTTCCTTTGCACCAATGCATTTGGAACTAATCAAAGACAATTTCCGCATTAGTGTACTTGGAACTAAATAATCAAAAACCAATTTCCATAGGATCCATCATCCACGAGAGATGTAATGTCCCCTATTTTAGAGAGAGAGAGATTTGTTATGATACAAGTAGGCTACACTAGCACAAAATAAAATTTTTTACCACATAAACTAGAAAGCCACACTAGTAAGAGATCATGGATCATTACCACTAGACAAATAATGCAGCAGAAGGAGAGTTCAAGCCGCCCGGTTCAATGAAACATGTGTCAATGTAGTGAAAATAGTTGATCATCTAACATCCCGATCAGCATCCTTGGAAGGCGATCAACCTCAAGTAGTAGCTGATCTCCATGAGCTAATTGTATCTTTTCCTTGGATCATCTCGATCAGTGCTAGAGTCGTAGCAGTGCCTCCACCAAAGTCCACATGTTTGGGGTTGGAACACCGTGCGCCGGTGTGCTAGCACCAGTGTGCGTCGCATGGCCTCTAAGAGGTGGCAGCTAGGGTTTTGGTGGGTGTGTCTCATGATCTCCTCTAATTCTTAGTTTTCAATATCTATAAACCCCAAGCCTCCTCTATATATAACCTCCTATCAGATTCTATACTATGAGAGACCGTATCCAACTCGAAAAGCCTCTGAACAGATCCTTGTCCATTATGATTAGAGATTACATCTCACTCAGAGTCTATCATCCAGACCCTTACTATTCTAACCCATTATGTGTGTGACCCTGGGTTCATATATACTTGGTTGTAACTCAAAAATACCTTTCCGTTCACTGGTCGGTAGAAGTCCCTAGTAGGACATATCGACCCCCAAATATATGTAAAGATTAATGTATATGAACCTTATGCAATATGATCTATAACTAGGTCTTGGTCACTCATGATGAGCTCATAACTCCTAATGACTTGATCGTATATGGTCATGACCATTTCGTATTCCCATATGATCAATTCGTTAACCAGTCTATGATTTGTCCGATCAGGTCACGACCAGTGAGTATACTCATACTACCAGTTCACATCCGGTCAGACCTATTGTTGGATCGGAAACGGCGACAGAGGGGGGTGAATGTCGACTTTTAAAAATCGCCCCCAAAGTATTCTCACCAACTCCTCCTCCGATAGCTAAAGAGCTATGAAGAAGGAAATCTAATTCGCTCTCTAACACAGATAAAAACACTTCAAAAACTGGAGCGGCAAAGAAACTGAAAAAATAGCTGCCACGGCAAGGAAACTGGAGGAAAGTGCTGCCACGGCAAGGAAATCTGTCACGGCAATGAAGAGCTACCACGGCAAGGAAAATCGGTAGAAAATATTGCCACGGTAGAAGAAACAGCGGAAATCTATTGCCACGGCAGGAAACCTGAAGACAAAGTAAATGGCAGCACACAGACTTCAGACCGAAACCAGACAAGACTAGAAGATGTAAACGCAAATGAGAAGCAAGAATAGAAGCATATTATTGATCTTTTGTACCAAGAAACCTAGCAAACTGCTGCTGCAAAAATCTTTGCTGTGGACTAAAAAGAGTACAGAGAGTCTAATTAGAACCAACAGCAAATTGACCATAAATCTTAGATCCAACCGAAAAAGCAGCTGCCAAGAAGATCAGAGAAGCACTGCCGAAAAGCACTCAAACTGTAGCCAAACTGCAGCTACTTTGCTGCCCAACATGTAACTTTGTTGCCAACAACTAAAGGGTGAATGAAAGTACCATGCCTGCTGCCAAAAACAAGAAAGAGAAGAGCATTGATCCTGGCCGAACAAAAAGAAGGGAGCAAAGATATTTTAATTGCAGCAAACAAAAAATAATGGCTAGAATCTGCAATCCCTTTTGGATAAATGATCATTACTTTGATCCAAATAACAGCTTAATCCTAGGGACGCACAAGAAACTGTTTTGGCTCAAGGTTTAGAGAAAGAACCCGAAAAACAGAGGAACACCAGAACACAAAAATAACTCAAGCACATGAATTCTTAGATTGAGACAAAGAGAGATGAATGATTAAATATGTGTTCTTACAGCACTCTCATTTTCATCTCTCATTTCATGCTCATTTCATTGCATGGAGAGAACCAAATAAAACCCTAACTCTTACACCCACTCTCTCAAAATTCAGCACAACCTCTCTCTCTCTCTCTCCTTTTATAGCCTCCCACTAATGGGTTTGCACATGCTTTACCCATTAGGTCACCACCTACTCGATGCTTTATCCAACCCGCTTTCTTTAGTGCAGCTTTGCGTTTTTACCAAAACGCCCCACGCGCGCCTTCCAGGAAGCTTCCTCCTTTCTTGCCTTGCAAGCCTCGCAGCCACCTCGAGCCCTCGCCGTCTTCGACACCTCCCGACCGTTCTGACCTCAGCGCCACCTGCGCCTAGTTTGGTCCACCGTGTCCTGCAGCCAACACAGGCAAGAAAACACATCAAATAGCACCGCTCGATACATGTAAGCATAAATGCATTAATGAAATAGCCCAAACCTGACAAGTCGACATAATATGCAACCTAAACTCTTTTTACCAGGTTTGACCAAGTCCGACCGAGTCCATTGCACCACGCAACGACATGGTCCGAACCAACCAAAACAAACTCGACTTCCCTAAACCGATGTCAATTACTCATCACACACACGGGATGACCTCCACATGGTCTCTCACCTATCGATCTATTTATGTATTCTTCTTTTGCCTCGCGATATCCAATCGAACTCCAGGTGAGAAATATGTTATCCATGGGCTACTCAATCTTTTCCCAATCTAGCGATGGATAACTTCATATAGACACTTCTCAACCACTTGTGGTATGGCCGTGCACTTTCCTTATCCAACCACATTAAGAGACTTAGAGATATCTCTCTAGTTATGTAGGAGGGGCAAATCCTATATCCGACTAGTCATATTCCTCTGCATGCTTCATAGTATACCTGAAAGCTACCTTTATAACTATCCAATTACGGAATAGAGTTTGGCAACCCCTAAGTGCATTATTACACATGTAGTAAACTACGCTGATCTCAAGTACAAGGATTGTACATCATCATTGCTTGAGACCAACTTACGACACATAGGAAAAATATAACAATCTCAACAGTGTCTCAAGATCGATCAATCCAACACCATATTCTCTAACATGTGTCCACATTTGTGATTTGATTATGACTAGTGAAACGTGGTCATCAATCAATACATATGCTAGTCTATAAGTCACTAGTGTCCCAACTAGGAATCTTTTAGAATGACAACATACAACAAATAAATGGCTTTACCAACAAGTCACATACTTGCTAACCTTTATAAATGATAATTTATCCAAGGAACATAACAACATTTATTCAAAGGATTATAAATATAGAACTGATAAATTATCTCCATGATTACCTTTAGGGTATATCACTAACAATCTCCCACTTGCACTAGAATCAATCATGCAGATATCTAATTCCCATAGCTCTTGTGTGCATCTCATGCTTTGGCTGCGGGAGAGACTTAGTCAACAGATCAACAATATCTAATTTTGTGTGCACTTTGTATATCTTTACATCACCTCTATCAACAATCTTGTGAATAAGGTGATGACACTGAATTATGTGTTTAGATTTTTTTTATGCAATCTAGACTCTTTGGCTTATGTGATGGCTCTACTGTTATCACAATAGAAGTCCATTGGACTACAAGCACTAGAGACCACACCTAGTTCAGATATTAACTAACTTATCCAAATACCCTCCTTTGCAACTTCAAAAGTCGCAATATACTTATCTTCTATTGTAGAATCAGCAACTGTTTATTGCTTGAAAACTTTTCAGCTCACTACTCCTCCATTAAGATAAAAGACAAACCCAAATTGTGATAAAAAAATCATCTTTGTCTGTTTGGAAGTTAGCATCAGTGTAACCACTTATGACCAGCTCTTCGTCGCCTCCATAAACAAGGAACGCATCTCTTCTCCTTCTCAAGTATTTCAGAATGTTCTTTACAGCTATCTAGTTACCTCCACCTGGATCCGACTGATATATGCCCGTAACACTTAGAGCATATGACACATCTGGTCATGTACAAAGCATGCCATATATGATAGACTCAATGACAAAAGCATATGGAATTTTACTCATCTGGTCTCGCTCATCAGGTGTGAGGGACACTGAGTATTGCTAAGACTAATACCATATAACATAGGCAAGAAACCCTTCGTAGAATTTTGCATGTCGAACCGCTTCAACACATTGTCAATATTCATATATTGGCTTAAACCAATTAGCCTTTTAGTTCTATCTCTATAGATTTTTACTGAAGACTTGACAGATTCAAGCATAGGAAAGCATTTTCAATTAGTAATATATCAACCACATATGAGACCATAAAAATAAGTGCACTCTCACTAGCCCTTTTGAAAATACAAGGCTCTTCATTTTTAATGAAGCCAAACCCTTTGACTATCTCATCAAAATGAATGTTCCAACTATGAGATACTTGCTTCAATCCATAAATAGATTTCTAAAACTTGCATATCTTTCTAATTCTGTGGATCAACAAAACCATTAGGTTGTGTCGTGTACACATCCTCATTAAGGTTTCCATTTAAGAAAGTTGTTTTAATATCCATCCGCCATATCTCATAATTGAAATATATAACAATAGCTAGAATGGTATAGACAGAATTAAGTAGAGCGACGAGCAAGAAAGTTTCATCATAGTCAATACCATGAATTTGTTTGAAACCCTTCACCACCAATGGTGCCTTATGGATATGAATATTTCCATCCAAGTCTATTTTTTCTTAAAAACCAACTTGCACTCAATAATTTTTAATCCATCAGGCAAATTAACCAAGTTCCAACTTAATTATCATACATGGCTTGTATTTCAGATCTCATGGCTCCAAGCCATTTCTCAGAGTCTGGACCTATCATTGCTTCAACATAAATCTTAGGCTCATCATTGTCTAACAATAAAATATCATACCTATACCTTATCGATAATTGACATAGCCTTTCAGACCTTTGAGAGACTAGTGTCTCTTTTATAGGTTCTACAACATCTTGTATATATTGTAAAGATCCAATAGGAGCTTAAATATTTTCTGATGGTTCCTGAATTGCTTCGAGTTGCACCATGCTCCCACTAGATCCTTTTGAAAGAAACTCTTTCTCCAAAAAGACACTAATTTGAGTAACAAATAATTTGTTCTTATCCCTTTTATAAAAGTAATATCCTTTAATTTTCTTAGCATACGCCACAATGCAACATTTATCTGATTTGAGCAAATCAAATGTTTTACATACGCCTCACATCCCCATATTTTGAGAAAATACAATCTAGGACATTTTCTAATCCATATTTCATATGGTGTCTTCTCTACGACTTTTCATGGAAGACTGTTTAATGCGAACGCAAATGTTTATAGAGCATACATTCAAAAAAACAATGGCAGATCAGATTGACTCATCATAGACTAAACTATGTCTAACAAAGTACGGTTCCATCATTTAGACACCTCATTCCATTGAGGTGTTCCCAACGGAGTGAGCTGTGGAACAATTTCACATTGTTTTAGATGATCAATAAACTCATGGCTCAAATATTGACTTCCATGATAAGATCATAGGGCTTTAATTATCTTGCTAAGTTGATTCTGTACCTCATGCTAAAATTCTTTGAACTTTTTAAAAGATTCAAACTTATACCTCATTAAGTAGATGTAACTATATCTACTAAAGTCATCGGTAAAAGTTATGAAGTACTGAAAATCACCTCTAGCCGATGAGCTCATTGGTCCACATAGTTCCATATGTACAGGGGCCAACAAGTCATTTGCCTTCTCACCTAGGCTAGTAAAATGTGTGTTAGTCATTTTGCCAAGTAAACAAGAGTTGCATGTCTCAAATGATTCAAAATCAAATGAGTTTAGAAAACCATATTTATAGAACTTCATCATGCGCTTCTTATTGTTGTGACCCAAATGACAATGTCAAATATAGGTGAGATTCAAATCATTAGGATAAAGCTTCTTAGCAATAATGTTATAGACATGCACATTCTTAATATTTAGAACATATAATCTATTCACCAATGGAGCATGACAATAAAGCATATCATTCTAATAAATTGAACAACAATTGTTTTTGTTCTAAATTCATAATCTTCTACTCCCAAACATAAAGGAGAAATTATGTTTTTGCTTGTGGCAAGAACATAATAACAGTTATTTAATTTTAAAATTAATTCTGAAGGTAAAGATAATGGTAAAGTGCCAAAAGCCAATGCAGCAACTCTTAATACATTACCCATGTGAAGATCAACCTCGTCTCTTGCCTAACTCCTACTCCTTATCAGCTACTATATCGAGTTGCAAATATGAGTACCCGATCTGATATCAAATACCCAAGAACCAATATGAGAATAGTAAGATTTATTTATATAACATTTATACCTGAAGTGGAAGTCTTATATTCCTTCATCTTTTCCAATCTGCTAAGTACTTCATGCAGTTCCTCTTTCAATGTCCTATCCTATGGCATTGGTAGCAAATGGTGTTAGGTGCATCACCAATCTTGAGCTTCTAATGCTTAGATTTGAGATTCAAGATCTCATCTTAAGTTTTACTTGCACCCTTTCTTTTGCCCAAAGGCTTAGCCTTCTTTTTTTTTGAAGTTGGTAGTCTTATAAACCATCATCATATAATTAGAGTTTTTCTTAATGCTCTCCACTAATGACTTGAACATCCCATACAACTTGGTAATTAACTTCTCCATATCATTCATATGAAAGTTCAAAATAATTGGCTCAAAGCTCGGAGGGAGCGACCGGAGAATCATATCAGTAGCCAACACTTGGCTAAGAAGAAAACCAAGATTTTTTAAACTCTCAATATGATCAATCATTTTGATTACATAAGGACTGACTAGACTTCTGTTGATGTTTTAGTATCGATCTTATGTATGATTATTTTGTTCAGGGGATCTCTTAGCTACGGATAACATAGAAAAAGACACAGGGATTTTATACAGATTCGGCCCTTCTCTTGAGAGAATAATAACCCACCCTTGTGTGGCTATAATGTATGTAGTGATTACAATCCAGAGGAAGAGTAATGCAGGATGTCTTGCACTCCTTTCTCCTCTGTTGCTTTTGTCCCCCTCTCCTACCTTCCCTGACATCAGCCTTTATATAGCATATGAAGAGGTGGCGGTTGCTTCATGCCAACAAATGTCCCAAAAGATGGGCCAAGAGAGAGTTATAGTCTGTAAAGCTTGAGCTGGTTGGTGCATTTGTCTGTTATGAAACTAGTATTGTACATATTTTTTAACCAACTCTTTAGCATCATGGAAGGTTGTCGGCAAGTAAAAACCTTGTCAAAAGGTTTTTTCGACCAGCGTTCTATAAGAAGTATGTGCTTTATAGATGCCCCCATGCATGTCATAAAGGAGATGTAATCCTTCTTTCTGCGATATGCGTCGCATGAGAACCCCTTCAGTACTTCATTTATGAAGTACTCCTTCAATCAATGTATACATTTTGGCCTTGCAAGATAAATGATCTGCTCCAAGATCGAGTATTGTACCCTTCTGAAGATACTTCTAGATGAGGCCCATCTAGGTATCCTCGTATTCTAGAGAGGCTGTCTCATTAGGGGGCATCTCTGGTGTTTTGACCAGAGACATCTTCTAGAGCTATTCCAAGAAGACTCCTTTCAGTACTTGTGATCAGGAAGAAGCCATTTGAGCTAACTAGCCAGGGAGAAAATTATCATTTTGAGGGATATATTGTATCTTGAAACCAAAAAATGCTTCTCAAGCTTCCTGACTTTCGATAAATACTGAGACATGGTCGAATTAGAGCACTGGTACTCTTTTTGACCTAATTCATGACCAATTGAAAGTCTCCTCTGATGAATAGTCATCGAATCCAAGCGCTTTCACTGCTCATATGCCAGCCAAAAAACCTTGTTTTTAACCATGTTATTAGTGTTTACAAAGTTTAATTGAACAACATACTTTAAGGTATCTCCCGTAGGAGATTCCAGGACCACCCTAGCGCCTGAACCACTAAGTATAAGTGACCCATCAAAGTACATCATACACTGGTCGTGGGAATTGTACTAGAGATTTTGGACAGGTTTAGGATTTGTCTATTTGGCATCAAAGTCTGCCAAGATCTGAGATTTAATGGTCATTCAGGACACGAAATGGAGGTCAAACTCCCCAAGTTTGATCGATCATTTTGCCATGCGTCCTGCTGCTTCCCTATTCTGGAGGACCTCCCCTAAGGGAAAATCAAACGTAGAATAATTTGTGTGCCTGAAAAATGCCTTAGTTTCCTCAAAGAAATGAGGAGGGAATATAAAAGTTTTTGAATATGAGGATAGCACTCCTTAGGCCTGTGTAAAACTTCGCTTACATAGTAAACTGGTCATTGGATATTTTCACGTTCCACGACCAGTACTGTGCCCGCTATCTGTGGCATGGTAGCTAGATATATTAAGAGTGTCTCTTCTGGTTTCAGAGAAACCAGAACTAGAGCACACGTAAGATACCTCTTGATATCCTCGAAGGCACTATTAGCCTCCTACAACCACTCAAAACTCTCATGCTTCCTTAAAAGTTTAAAAAAAGTGTCTTTTTCTCCTAGTCGTGTGATAAAATGACTTAAAGCCACCCTGCACCCTATGAGTTTTTGGACTTCTTTCTTAGATGTTGGAGAGCGCATTTGCTCAATGGCCTTTATCTTTTCAGGAATTATTTTGATGCCTCTTGCAGAGATAAGGAATCCGAGTAATTTTCCTAAAGAAACTCCAAACATATACTTCTCAAGATTGAGATTCAAACGATATTTTCTGAGGTTGTTGAATGTTTCTTGCAGGTTAGAAATATGATCAAGTCATTTGATGCTTTTTACGACTAGATCATCAACATAGGCTTCCAAATTTTGGTCTAGTTGAGGTGAAAAAGTCAATTGCATCAAACATTAAAAGGTAGAACTAGCATTTTTTAAACCAAATAGTATTTCTACATAGCAAAAATCCCAAATGGTGTAATAAAAGTGATCTTCTCTTCATATTCTAGACACATGTAATCTGAAGATAACCGAAGTATGCATCTAGAAAACTTAATACTTCACAACCAGCAGTAGAATCAACCAACTAATCGATACAAGAAAGAGGAAAATCATCTTTTGGACAAGTTTTATTAAGATTAGTATAGTATATAAACATATACCACTTGCCATTAGACCTTTTAACCATATAAGGTTAGCCAACCACTCTAAGTGATTGACTTCTCTTATAAAGCGTGCTTTCAGTAGCTTGTCTAATTTTGACCTAATGGCATCCAGTCGATTAGGTGTAAATCTCCACAACTTTTGTTTTACGGGTTTCTTATCAAGCTATAAAGCTAGCATGTGCTTGATCACCTCCCTAAGGACTCCAGGCATATCGGATGGTTGCCACGTGAAGACATCTGCATTAGCCTGGAGGAAGGTGATGGGGCATCTTCCTAGGCAGGGTCGAAAGTGATCGCAATGCGAACAGTCTTTGAAGGCTCCTCTGGATCCAGTAGAATGTCCTTTACTTGTTCGTTTAGCTTTGGTGCAGCTCTAGGCTTTGACTACTTGGTCAAAGGTTGCACCTTACTTGCTTCTCGAGTTGGTAACTGGCCTACCATCTCGAGGGATTTGCGGTCACATGAAAGCGTCATCTTTTTATCATAGCGGACTGTGACTACTCCTTTGGGACCTATCATCTTAAGACATTGATACCCATAATGAGCAACAATTAAGAATTGTGCCAAAGTTGGTCGTCCGAGTATAGCAGTATATGCCGTACTAAAATTGATCACATCAAAAGAGATTTTTCTATCCTGAAATTACCTGGAGAACCAAATGTTACAAGAAGAGAAACTTAGTCAATTGGCTTGGCTAAAGATCCTGTACAATCCCATGGAATGAATATCGTATGAGTTTTATTCTAGTCCGAGGAAGTTGCAGCTTGCCCAGGGCACTTATAAATAAAATATTTAACCAACTTCCACCATCAATTGACACTTGATTTACTTGGCAGTTATTGATGGTGGGCTCGACCAAAATCAAAAACTGACCTGATCGAGTTGAAGGGATCGAGCAGTCGCTTTTCTCAAAGGAGATGGTAACTTCTCACCACTTAGAAAAATTATTGAGAAGGGGATGATCAATGGAGTTTACCTCTCGTTCAACAGCTTTAAACTGTTATTTTGACTTGTATGCCAAAGATCCTCCATAGATGTACTCGATGGTGTGCTTTAGATCGTGGAATTGCATCTCCTCGTCATCATTCAACTAGTTCCAACCACATGTTTGTCCTAACTCCTTGAGTGTGGGAAGTGGTCCTTCATCGGAGTAGTAATCCTTGAGTTTATGTTGGAAAACTTAGCAGCTGCAAAGGTCTTGTCCTTCCTTTTTACGGAGAGGACACTACCTAAGTTTGTTGTCTTTCCGTACGAAGAATTTGCCCTTGCCTTGATCAAAGTATTGTTTGGAACTTCATGGCTCCTTATTGCCTATGGCCAAGACTTCTTTGGAACTGTTGGTTAGAGGCATTTGGCCTTTTGTCTTGTCCTTAAATTTCTTGGCCTTCTTCTCCTTCTTTTTGCTACCTTAGCCTGCCTCTTCAAGACTTTTATTGGCTTGATCGATGGTTTTGCTCCACTCAACTACTTCAGCAGTAGTCACATATCGATCAACCATCTCGAAGAGTTCGGCGATAGTAGTTAGAGAATTCAAAGAGATATCTTGGTGAACATTCTATTGCAAACATCCTACTTAAATGCTCTGATAACAGAAGCGTTAGAAACCTCAGGTATGGAATTACAAACCTGACTAAAACATCTGATAAATTAATGTAAGGTCTTATGACTATTTTGTCTCATCCTATGCAAGTTGTTCTTCTTCCCAGGGAGATTGTATGTTGCCTAGAAATTGGCTAGTAGAAGGTCACAAAGGTATTGCCATGAATGGATCAACTCCAGTGGTTGATTTAACAACTATGATCGAGTAGATCCCTCAACATAGTCAAAAGGTAGTTCACCACGACATGCTCTTCTCCTCCTTCTGCTCGAATAACGGTTATGTAAATTTGAAGAAATTCGATGGGTTTTTAAGATCCATCAAACTTCTCCATGTTTACAGGTCAAAACTGCAGTGGCCAGCGAACTACTCAGAGATCAGGTGTAAAAGCCCAACATCTGGTAACAAGATTGTGATGCCTCCTTTGTTAAAAAGGATAATTGGCATCTCCAAGCGATCGTATTCGATGATGCCTAGTAATTGTTGGACCCGACATGTGATAAGTCTCGGCCCTACGAGGATAATACTCCTCGTATTCCATCTATTGTTGCAGATTTCTTGCTCGAAGTGGTGAACGATTACCTCCTCTGGAAGTTTGCCAATCTTTGTATGTTCGAAGAACTCTTCTCTGACTAGAGTTATGGTTAGGGGAACGACATGACCTATCATCATGTAGATTTCCATGAGGTGAGTTATTCGAATAACTAGTGTTTATTGTAATCGTAGCTATTCAACTACCAGAATTATGTCGGTGAGATTGTTCGAGTCTGGTGATCATGCTCCGGAGTCTTCGTGTGATCTGCTCAGCAAAGTGGTCATAACCTAGCAATCGTCCAAGTTCTTAAGTTGGGTTTTCAAGCAAGTAATTTATATGCTGAAGCTCTTGAGCCTTATTGGATTAACACAGGATGTTCCCAGGCAAACTCCTCTGGGTTGCCAACCTTTTCCTTTGAATGGTCTCAAGATCTTATATGTCTGAGGCTGCTTGAGTTTGTCTTAATGAAGAGCGATTAAGGATTTCTCCCACACTCATTAGAGTACTAACCTCGTCCATCACCGGTGGCCTCCTCACCATCACCACAAGAGGTCGAAGTGTGTGAGTGGCTGAGAGCATCCTTAGTCCTTCTTCTGGGAGAGCGAGGAGTATCTGGAGGGAGGGCAAAGACCTCATGGATATAATCTCCACATTCGTTCGATGCCTCCTGGCTTGAGGAGTAATCGAATGATAGCGCCTCATGATCTAGAGTAAGCCCCTCCAAGTGGGGAACTCTGGGTTATAACCATCTCTGATCAGAGTTGAACCCTGCAAGAGTATGGATGGACTCATAGGGAGCCCACCCACATTCTCTGCAGGGACAACCAAAGGGTAATGACCACCAGGTGCAGATGGAGCTTCGGAATGACGGATCCCAGGGCTTGCCGAACTAGAACAAACGATAGCTGAGGGACTTGAACATTTAGAAGCAAATCCCTCATCATGTTTCGGATCTGCCTTAGTGTAGTCCTATTCATGGTCGGATTGACCCTTGCCCTCTGAGGAAACTGGTTTCTCTGTTGAGTGTAACGGTGTGGGCGATAAGGATCCCTCCTCAACCGTATTCATGGTGCGATCTTTGGGATCTCATGAAGGATCTATGAAGGTAGCCTCACCATCAGATGAAGGCATACTCTGCTTGTAGTCATAGCAGGCATCCATGTCAAGATCTACGTAGTCAACCAGGTCGAACCAATTCTCCTTGTTCCATCCTCCTGCCATGAGGACATCAGAAAGAAGAGAATTTATTGATAATGAATTACTAGAGTTTGGATAGTCCCCACGAACAATACCAACTATTGATGTTTTAGTACTGACCTTACATATGATTATTTGGTTCGAGGGATCTCCCAGCTACGGATCACATAGAGAAAGACACATGGATTTTATATAGGTTTGGCATAGAGAAAGACACATGGATTTTATATAGGTTTGGCACTTCTCCAGAGAGAATAATAACCCTACTCCTATGTGGCTATTGTATGTAATGATTACAATCAAGAGAAAGAGTAATACAATATGTCTTGCGCTCCTTTCTCCTCTATTGCTTGTGTACCCCGTCTCCTGCCTTCCCTGACGCCAGCCTTTATATAGCGTACGAAGACGTGGCAGTTGATTCATGCCAAAAGACTTCCCAACATATCAAATGATAACTATCTGATGGAGGTTATTGTCAGATTTGGGATAGCTCTTCATCACTAGGTAGTTATCGCTAAAACTAGGAAGAAGTTACGAGCAGTTATTCTAACTGCCTTGTCAGACAAACCCATAATGTAACTGGTTTTCATAGACAAGCTGGTCAAAATCAAGCTAGTCATAGAAGAGTTCACAACCATGAGATAGTCGTAGAACGGCTTACGATGTAGGACTTACGATCATAAAGTGATCGTGAAAAGACTTACGACCGTGGAGTGGTCGTAGAAAGGCTCATGGCCACCTGGTTAGGTCTCTCCCTTACGAATAAGGGGTATACTTAAGGAGTATAATGACATAATAATACCATTAATAAATAATAAATTGAGGATTATTATATCCTCGTCAACTTCCTTTAGCTGGCTTACACGTAAATAATGACTTAGATGTGTTATACCTTTCAGTTCTTGCCTAGTTCTTAACACATGCCTCTAAGACCCACAATCATATAATAGGCATCCATGATCTCATATTGCTTCTAAAGCTCAAAGCTCATGGTGGCAAGCATGAGACAGCTAACGTTTAGTGAGTCATTGCTATGTTTCTCATAATCATTCTTTTTAGCACGAGTAGTATTTTCAGCTGGTTCATTAGGGTATGGAACCTCTAGAACATATTCCTTCTTTTCTTACTTAAGAACTATACTCAAATTTCGATACTAATCAATAAAGTTTGTTCCACTTTGTTTTTCTTTCTCAAGAATAGATTGCAAATTAAAACTGAGTGCAGAGGAAGTAGATGGTGGCATTATCTACAGCATAAAATGTATATGCAAAATTTCAATGCTCTATTTATGTAAAATCTTTCATTAAACAATTTAACGAAAGATACTCCTACTATACGTTTAAAAACCATGTTCCCTATAATAACATGTAGTGATTTAAGATCCATATTTCACTAAGTCCTAGCGAGCTTTGGCATCATCGCTAGATACCTAGTGGTGTAAGTAAGTAATCACATGCTAATTACATCACATGTAACTTTTATTTATTGAGTAACATACATATGTCCCGGCATCAACACTATGCCCCTAGGCCCAAAACTATTTTGATAGTATAGTCAAGCTAAACCAACATTATGCATGAAGTGTCCAATATTTTTCTATCTTATTAAGATAATTGAAACAAGTTCATTCTTGGCCCTTGAACTCTAGTTGGAGTCTAATTTTCACTCTGAACTTGAAAACTGCTTGTTTTTCACCCCCTATTTCCAAATCTGAACAAATAACTGCCCGACCCAATTCCACCACCAGGTGGGGGTGAAAATCAAGCGATTTTTTGAGTTCAATGTGAAAAATGGATGTTGACCAGAGTTCAACAAATTAATTAAAATTTTCATTTGCTAACAGGAACTCCCTCCATTCTTTTTTACTTAATGTTTTTGACTTGTTGTGGACTTCATGATGCAACTTTGGCCATTACTTTTTATAAATGTATATTAAGTGTACCAATAAAATTATAATATTATAAATGTATTTTTAATGACAAATCTAATGATATAATTTTTATTTAGCTAATCTAGATAGTTTTAAAACTATTGGTAGTCAAACTTGAGAAAGTTTGATAGCACATATTTTAGGATGTCAAGTAAAAGGGAACAGAGGGTGTACCAGTTTTCATCCATGCACCTTTTGGATCATTGATCTACTCTAAAATTTTTGCATTCTCCACTTCAAGGCATCACCCGAGCATAACCCTATATCTTTTCAAGATGACAGTGACTGATGGCTATACAATGAAGTTGCAATGGTGCTGCCAACTAGAGAGTGGTGGTGGCGAGCTATGTGATTGTGAGAGAGGTGTGAGTGGAATGGTAAGGAGAATTCTAATTTTGGGACTGATCAATTATATAGGCACTTCTAGTTGAACTTGCATTTATATTATTTAAATATAAATAATTAGGTCTGGGTGAAGCCTTGAAGCAGAGAATGCAAAAAATTTGGAGTAGATCAACGATACAAAAGGTGTATGGGTGAAACTGGTACTAATTAGACAATTGATTCTTTAATTAATTTATTGGAGAAAAGCCTATTTTTGGCCAATGAACTCTACTCGGAGTTCAATTTTCACCCCGAACTAAAAAACCAGTTGTTTTTCACTCCCATCTAGGGTGGAATTGTGTCAGGGGTTATTTGTTAGGATTTGAAAGTTACAGGGTGAAAAACAACTAGTTTTCGAGTTCAGGATAAAAATTAGACTTCGATTAGAGTTCAAGGGCCAAAAATGGACTTGTTCTAAGATAATAACACCCTACTTTGGTAGACCTACCAATTAATGGTCAAAATCTTGATAGGTGCAACAATTGAAAAGGCAGCAGACTTGCCTTTCAATCAGCTGATTTGGGGGGGTGGAACCATGGGACGACCCTATAGTGGCAGGCTAATAAAGTACGCAACATCCTGTGGGTGATAGTCATCTCTTCCACCGAAAGTGAAATGTGTAGGTCTCCGCCCTCCACCAGTCAATAAGTGTCGACAGAAGTGGCGAGTCTAACGCAAATGACTGCTAAATGTGCATCATCCTCGCTATGGGTGGTAACCCATACTGCCACAAAACTAGAACGTAGCTATTGTCAAGAGGCCAGTCCTCCCGAGCTTCCCGAAGAACAAAGAGGGGCGGTCGATCACTACTCGACCACGCCCGATAACGATGTTGTCTATCCCAAGATGGGTCCAACAATGTACCACACATGTGACTGTCACTAGCATCCATTCCCTGTAATATAGAAAATAACGTGTCAGTGTCCAACGACGCTTACAACATACCATAACCGAGAATAGTCATGCACACGTACATAGCTAAACTGCCTACTATGACTACTACCATGTGCTTATATGCATGCATACAAGTACGCATGTATATGCATACATATGTATACGCAGATACTACAACTAACAGTATGCATTTCTGCAATCCTGGAATTATTTCCTATAATTTTTGTAGTCTCACATAAGCAGTTAGTATATATGTGTAGACTTACATGCATACTTCCCAAATTATGCACGCACTGGGAACACTAAAAATAATGGCGGGTATTTCTTCAGCTATTTACAAAAAAAGGTCAATATGCCTAAATGCATGCATACACGTACACACGTATTTGCACATATACATATGTACACACAAATACTACAACTAATGGCCTGTATCAAACCATCATTTTCTACAACTTTTTATAATCGTACGAGAGCAATAAATATAGATGTGTCGACTTACATAAATATTGCAGGTATTTTCACATGTATTTTTAGGTATTTATAATTAATAATTATTCTCACCACTATTACATCCTAAACTTAGCTAATTGTAGAAACATATATGTCAACTAAACATAGTTACCAAGTGTATTCAATAGTACCAAACCACCATTACGCTAATGAAACGCTAACAATATTTTAAGCGCATTGCTTGCATGCGAATAGAGCATACCTTTTCCTAAAGGTCTTCACTTATACTGTAATCCTTCCAATTATGAAAGATCATAAATCATAGCTAAACCACCTCAAAATATATTACAAACTTACCTTTCAATCTCTCTTTCCTTCCCCTCTCTCGCTGCTCTCTCGCTCATCAGGAAAAAAATCGAGCGCGGCTTCAGATGAGAAGGAAGACTACAAGACCTCTAATTTATGCACCCTGGAAGGCGTTCTTTCGCAACACATTCCTACACGGGCACACACAGGCATGAAGCTGAACCCCGAATGAATAAAATGGGAATCATACATCGTGTCACCACATCATCACGGTCGGCCATGTGAGAAAGAATCTCATCACCATGCAAGCAGCCAATGCAGCCCCCGACCCCCTCCTATGTGCGCTTCTGCCACTTGCTGAGCCGGTGCTGCTCGATAGCGCCATACGAAGCAAGGCGGGCCCGATAGGCAACTACTGAGCAACGGGAGCTCAATAGCACCTCAGGCAAGTACTACTACCACTCTATGCTTAGCTACCATGCCTATCCGCTCTTGTCGAGTTCCCTACGTGCGGTAGGTAATTGGTGTCACCTGTCGTGCCTTGCGAGCTTGGGGACAGGGCTATTTTTACAAAATAGGTGTCTGAGAACTAAATTTAAAATAAAAAAATAGCTACAGTACGAAGAGAGTGAGCAGTTTGTCTATCCCTCCTCAGGTATTACACCAGACCTGCCCAAATGGGTGGCATGGCACGAGTGCGTTAGGTACGGCCCGTTTAGCCCATCAGCTGGAACGTGTCGTGTCTTGTCAGCCTATGGGCTGAAATGCCAGCCCAAGCATGGCCCAGAGGGAGTTTGTGCTGTGCCTAGCCGGCACGTGGCCCATTTAGCCTGACAAGCCACAAAGGCACGGCATGCTCGTTTGGCCTGGCTTGCCCGTTCAGCCCAAAAATATTGGAAAAAACTTAATAGTTCAAACAATGAGTAGAATTCGAAAAAACATAATAAATCATAGAAATTGTAAAAAAGTTGCATTAAATTATATAAATTATAGAAAAAGACACCATATATTGTAGAAATGTAATAATGAGCTTTATTGATATTAAAATGGCTACCTCGTTAAAAACTTTGCCAAGTAAAAACTAAACTTGAGAAAACTTTGTCAAGGAAAAAAGAGTGTAGCCTGTAGGTCAGCATTACATGTAAAAATCAGAAAAATTACAATGTATACATGGATGCTCTAAGAATCATCAGTGTCATCGGTGTCTTGACTACCTTTGCTGCCATCTAAATAGAAAATGTTGAACACATGTTCCAACTCCATATCTACCATGTAATGTTGAGCTCACACATCAATTTGTTTCCAGTCTTTCACTGTGAAAAGTACTTCCACCATCTCACTAACAAGTCTTGTTTTTCTCTCTTCTAATATTCTTCTAAAAAGACTAAAAACAGACTCGAAAGAAACCGTCGAGATAGGAACGGTTAACACATCCTATTCTAATATGGATAGCGCTGAATATGTTAGCTTGTGCTTGCGCCACCAGTCCAAAATGTTGAAGTCCTCTGTATGGTGAGGTACGGGATCACTGTCCAGAAAGACTAATAGTTCCTCGTGAGCCCTGATATGGATTGCTCCACCACTTGATGATGTAGATCTTGATCTTACATAGGATCTTCCAGAGGAAAAGATGATGTCCCACATATGTGTCTTCTTACCGATGGTGAGTGCTAGTGGAGGTTGTTGCAAGCGAACTCCCTGAAACTTATGCTTGTACTTATGGTAAACTTCAGATAATTGTGAATGAACACTGCAAAATAGTTAGAATAATCTATTCCTATAGAACCACCTATAATTGAAAGAACATTAGTGAATTCTGCAATTTTAGCTCTTGGATCTAGAATAAATGCAAATGCATCTAAGTACGGAATCTCATTCAAATATTTTAAATATTTAGTTTTCATACAGCCTCTTGTAACACTACGCCATTTTAAAAAAAATTTAAGTGAACAACAATTACAAATATATGATGCACAATTACCGAAGATATTGGATAGTAAACTCCGGATAAAGCAACAATGGATTCATAAAAGATTTTCAGAAATGTTAATAACTTCTCAGCGACATACTAGTGCTGCTCAGTCAGTAAGTGTATTGCTAGTATAGTTGTGATAGTGCGTGTGAATAAAAATAGAAAATATGGGCTTGTAGGGTAATAGATTTTGTATCATAAGTTGAGTTCTACCTTACCGACATATCCACAGCGAACTTTTGTGGATGTACATGCATGGCAAAGAAGTAGGTCTTATATGCTATAATTCATTGGTTAGAATTATTTACAAAATAAATTGTATAACAAAAAGCTTAAAGATATGAATCCAACCTCTTCAAACCAGTTTTAACTATATTAATAATATGGTAGACATATCACTAATGTAGCAAGAATGATTTGGCGTATGTACCAAATAAGGGTGTGAGAATATCAATTGCCATATAATTTGTTGCATTATTGTCCAGGGTAATAACAAAAATTTTATTTGTAAGACCAAAATCTTTCACAGCTTTGATAATAATTCTGATATATTCTTACCTGTATATGCTACATCAATTAGTTTAAAGCATATGATTCTCTTTTCTAATACCCAATTATTATTTATATAATGAGCGACTACACTAAGATAATCTTCCCTAGAACGACCACTCCATATATCCGAGGTCAAGGCCACAAAAAATATGCAGGTTTCAAATAACTCTTTAATTTTTTTTCATGACCATTATTATAGTATTTAAATAAATCTCTAATGGTTGTCTATATAGAAACGTGAGTAAATCTAGAATTATGCACAATTCTAATGTGCTTTTCAAATACATCTAATGCATCAAAGTTTAAAGAAAAATCTTGTGAAGCAATGAAACGGACTAAAGATTCTCGAGCTACCTCAGAATTATGATCCCAGTTACGTATCGTACCGTCAAAATTGTACATCAGCTACGTCTGCCTCATGGTGATGCCTTGTTTTTCTTTACATCTTTGGGCATGTCTATGCTAGTGTCCAATTCCACCTGTAGACTTTACAGACAATTCATGATATATTTTGCAAACAACAACTCTTACTTGATCTCTAGATGGCAATTGCTTCATGACCTTGTCGAAATCTGCCAACACGTCCGACGTGTTGGGTCTAGACTTCTTTGATCCAGTGCTTGCTGACGTAGAGGCACTTGTAGAGCCTGACGATAGTACAACGATGGTCTGTTCATGGCCTCAACCATTTGAGGTGGAGGCGGAAACGTCCCAAAGGATATAAGATCTTTCAAATTAATATCGTATTCACTCGTAAGAAAATATCATGATTTTCCATGAAGAAATGTCAAAAACTGCAATATACAAATAGAAAATTAAACTATTATCTATTTTGAAAATAGAAAATACATTAAAATTAGTATTATTACCTCTTTCCTTGAATATATGCCGGATTTTGAATTTTCCAATTTCTGGCAAAATTATTTCGAATTTTGCCAAATTACCACAAAGTGTTTCAAAATTTTCACAAGAGAATAAGGAGAATAGATTGCTGATTTGAGTGTGGATGAATGAGAGACGCATGCTGCCTATTTATAGAAAAATTAGATTTTTTGAAATTTTTTGTATTTTTAAACTCACAAGCGGCCACAAAACGGCTATAAATTTTAAAAAATCGACTGTTGCTCGTGCTAAACGGACCAAATAGGCTGTACCTACCGTGTCGTGCCCGTATCTAATGGTCAATTTTCGTGTCTATCGATCTTATCGTGCCTAATAGGTCATGCCTACAGCTTACGCGTGCCAAATGAGCTAAACGTGTTGACAAGCCAAGCGTGCCAGATGGTGGGTTGGGGCACACCACCGTACATGTCGTGCCGACACGGTGGGACGAGACAGCGCCTAGGCCCGAGCCACCCCTTCGTGCCATACCGATGTAGCCCGTGGACTTCCGCGTTATGTTACGCACCATGCGTACAATGTCATATCGTAGACCAGCACGCTAGGCACCATCGGTTTGGACACCACTGGATTACACCCCATTTCCAAAATTCGAAATTCATCATTATCCACCTACTACTGCATGCGATTCCGCTGTCAGTGCCTCGTTGATGCTACGGTCTACCATCAACACCACCTCCGCCCCCACGAGACCACATCCCAGGCGACGGCGTCGTCGCTGTCTCTCTCCGCGCCCTTTTAGACGCAAGACCAACCCAATCACCCAAACGCAACGAACCCACCACCGAGCGCAACCCTCCAAAAACTCCCAAGCGCAAACCGGAGCGCGCACGGCGCGGAGTCCACCATGGACATGGACAGCGTGGAGTGCCTCTCCCTCCCCGACGCCTCCATGGACGTGGACGACGTCGACAGCCACGACCACAACCACAACCTCCCGCTCCACCCCGCGCACCTCGCCGCTGCCGGCGGCGGCGGGGGCGGCGCCGCGGGACGCGCTTTCCCGAAGGTGAATGCCGGGGCCGGCGTGGCGGGGGGAGTGGGCGCCGCCGGCGGGCCGCCGGCGACCAGCGTGCACGAGCTGCTCGAGTGCCCCGTCTGCACCAACTCCATGTTCCCGCCCATCCACCAGGTGGGTGCGCTTCTTGTGTGCGCGCTTCGATTTGGGTTGGTCTTGCGTGCGGGTTTGGGTCTGGAATGTGATTCGGTGGGTGCGGATTTGGGGGTTTCGGCGGGCAAAGGCGGGATCTTTATGGTAGCTTTTGGGGGGCGTCGAATTAAATTGACGAATTCTGGGCGTATTTGGTGAAGTTCGAATTGGGGATTTTTGACCCCTGTAGGATTGGGTGATTGGGTTTGGGTAATTTTGTGTTGGGAGTTTGAATTACGTGCATCTGGATTCGTGGTCAGTATATTTATTCTGCGAAGTGGGGCTTTTCATTAGACTTCTGTATCGATTTGTCTTCTTTTTGTTCGAGATTTGAAATGAAACGTCTCTTTCGTCTCGGATCTGAATTTGGGTGTGTGAGGCTCTGGAGTCTTTCCTTGCCTGTGGATTAATTTGGTCCTTCTTGGGGACAATTTATTGCGTTTGTTGTTGTCGGAAGCTCCAAATGCTTTGGAATAGTAGGAATGCTTACTTGTTAGCTTTTTGGTGCTAATCCTTTGTCTTGTTATTAATCGTTGGTACTTCTAATTACTGAGAGCTTGTTGAGATGCTTCTGTGATAAATTGGTGATAATCCGGTCAAGCCTGGAAATGTAATATGGCGCAATTCATTCTTTTTGACGACTTAGGTAGCGATCGATTGCCTTGTGCATTTTAACAACAGAGGATGTTCATCTTTGTGAAGCCAACCTGGATTTGGAAGAGAACAACAGAAGATTCTTATCTCTTAGCACACTATCTCGTATATGGTGGTGGGCAGTAATCATTGTTCGTTACTGCCTTCACTCTTACATTCATTGTAGTATACTTGACAGGTTGGCTGCTCTGCTGTTTGTTTAGGATTAACTTGCCCTTGTGAGTCATAGCCCAATCCCATTCTTTCTAGTTTGCCCTAGTGGATTTAGTACTGATGGGAAAGAGTGTAAATTTAG
This sequence comes from Dendrocalamus latiflorus, assembly GCA_017311315.1. Taxonomy (NCBI): domain Eukaryota; kingdom Viridiplantae; phylum Streptophyta; class Magnoliopsida; order Poales; family Poaceae; genus Dendrocalamus; species Dendrocalamus latiflorus. The sequence continues at coordinate 23,417,110 of CM029661.1, forward strand.
AGAAAATAATGGTTGAGCAGAGAAATGGAAAGGAGTGAAACCACACTGTTTTATGTAAATTTTCTGAGCCCATTTATTTCCATTATCCATGAATTTGGATCTATGGCGTTGGATTCGTGCTCTTCAGTAAGACAGCTTACCAAACAGATTAGTTGAGGGTTGCTCAATCTAACATGTTTGCTTATTGGTCCATTTGATCTGCGCTCTCCATGCTGACGTGAATGAAGAACATGAAGAGCTGCAGTTTCCACATGTTGACTTTGCCTTTTAAAGGACCACGATATAAGAACATTTAAGACCACGATATAATAACATTTAAAACAAGAAACTTGGGAAGGCAGGTGTTCCCTTGAAAGCATACAGTTAACTCTGTTATTTCACTAATTTAATTTATCATTTTATCATCAAAACAGAAGTTGATGTTTTGACCTCCTTAGCTACGTTATGTGCAATTTTAGTTCTGGATAACTTGTATTGTAGTACTTCTAGCACTATAGTTCCATTTCAGCTTGGAGATAAATTCCTCCTTGAAAAAAACAGACTGGCTATTTGGAAGCTATTTGAAAAAAAACATATCGTTGACTGGTTGTTTGCTGTTGGTTTTGTCAATTAGATTGCTTATCTAACTGGTTACTCAGATATATTAGCCCTGTTTGGACATGAGCGAACCAATGTGGGAACGGATTTTAATGGTTTGAACATTAGACTTGACATTCTCTTTGGACATTTTATGGAAGCAAGGGAGAGGAGGCAGGTGTTAAGAAATTAGGTATACCAATACCATTCACCTCTATTTGCACAACATATTAGGTGTTCTATTCACCTTTATTTGCACAAATCATAGATCTTTTCTCGAACTAAGTTGCAAGGTAGAGTAGGGAAGTAGGGGTAAATCAGGTTTTGCTTTCATAGTTTTCTACCTTGTACGTTAGGGTAATTTTTGTGATTTCATACAAAGGATGGGACAAGCAAAAATGAAAGCAAGGGAATAACCAGAGATGCGGGTTACTTGATGATCTTAATCTCAAGTTTTTGGGATTACAATAAAAAAGCCTTGGGATTGTACTTCATTTCTTTGCGGAAAAATTCTTGGTGAATGGAATCGGGATGAACGTGTACTTCTGCCTCCAGATCCCCCCACTCTTGACAGGAACGTCTGAGTAAATCTTTAGGTCATGTTTGGAACACGGGAATTTCATAGGAAACCGTTCAATTCCCACATGAATCTATGAAAATTTCCTCGTTCCAAATGTGGCCTTAAAGTTCTTAGCTTTTTTCATTTTTCTTTCATTGTCACGTCCCCTTCATGCCAGTGAGTTGTTCCAAAACATAGCTACAATGAAGGTGTGATAGAATATTCACATTTCAATATCTTTTTATCCATTGGATAGAAGAGAGGTGAGAAAGGACTAGAAAACGAGGGGAATTTATTTACTAGTAAAGAAAGCACCTATTCTGGATCTTAATGTAGCAAATATCTGTGTCATCTATGCTTCTAGCATGAGTTATTCGGAAATATTTCATTCTCTAACCTTTTTTTTTACTATTACAAGATGAGTGTTTATGCTAAATATGTAAATTTTAGTAATCTGTTTTCTTGTGTCATTTGGATCCATCTGCACGCCACTTTGCCACTTCTAGAGAGTAATTCTTGATGGTTTGATATGTTCTTAATTAATATAAGTAAAATATGATTTCATACCGCAACAATTTGGGGTGACATTCGTGGTCCTGTAGACAAATTGTGGTACAACCAATAGATAAGCAAGCTATTAGGAGTTTAGGGCATCACTAACAGCATGCACCTACTAACTACGTTGCAATTTTCAATTGGGCTGTTGACTGCATCAGTTCCACCACAATTAGCCGCCCACTTGAAGAGGCCAGATTTCGTGTGATAAGCAAAATTCAAGCATTACTCATCTAGTTTGAGTCAGGTGGGTTTCCAGGACATTGTCATGGTGGGCCATTACCGAATCAAGACTGATATCTGAGAAATATTTCTCAAATGGTTTTGCATTGTTGGAGATGATCAGTTAAAACTCTAATTGTTTAACATTTTAATGATGGAAGGTACACCCACCAGCCATCACTTAAAACAGCTAGGCTGAAGCATGCAAACACTATTAAGTCCATTGTTTTTGTATTCTATGTTTCTGTTTCTTTCGAGAATGGCTACAATAAGTGTATGCACTCTATTCATGTTATCACGGCCATCCATAAACATACATCATACATCTATTGCAACATAAGCTTATGTACTTATTAGCTTGCATATATTGGTAACCTTAACTAGATAGCTATAGTAAGAAGCCGAAAATGAGTTCTATATGGCTAGCATGTTTGTACCGGTAGTATATCTCTTTCGTCTGTCCTGACCAAAGTAGCTGCTTACATAAAAAAAATTTATTGCCCCTATGGTTGATTTTGATTTGCCAAAAAATGATAGAAAGTATCACTAATCATCCCTTAACATGAAACAGTAATTGCTAGGGCCTATTGTTGCTATCCTGTTTCTAGACCATTCTATAAGTCACCAGATCCATTATCTAAAAGCCCGACACATGTGTAATGTTGGTCACTATCTTCTGTTATCTAATTGTAACACAGTCATTATCTTGAGTCTGTAAATTATAATTTATCAGGTAGCTTGGAATTTTTATTTCTGGTCTTTGATGTCAACCGTGGGCCTAGGCGTCTAGGAACCAGCTACTTCCAAGTTTAGGAAAGAATTAAAAATATGGAACTTACATCATCCGTGTTTAGATTCTGTTACTGTAACATATGCTGCTTATTCTAAACTATCTGCACTTGTTCTGTAAAGTGAGTGTTTGCTGTCCTTTGAAATGTTGAACAAACCCATTTCGAGGAAACATAGAAGTTGTCCTGTTGTGCTCGCAGCATATGTTATGCAGACACTAACAACGAATGAAAACGATTCTTGTGGTGCTAAAAGAATTCATCATTTAAAGCCTAGTATTCATATAGTTTTGTAATTTGATTGTTCACAACAATTTGATTTTTTTACAGTGCCAAAATGGACATACTTTATGTTCGACATGCAAGGCTAGGGTGCACAACCGGTGCCCTACATGCAGGCAAGAGCTAGGTGATATCAGGTGCTTGGCATTGGAGAAAGTAGCAGAATCACTTGAGCTTCCCTGTAAGTACTGCTCTTTAGGTTGCCCAGAGATCTTCCCGTACTACAGCAAGATAAAGCATGAAGCACAGTGCAGCTTCAGGCCATATAACTGCCCCTATGCTGGTTCTGAATGTGCTGTCGCTGGTGATATTCCTTTCCTTGTTGCACATTTGAGGGATGATCACAAAGTTGATATGCACAGCGGTTGCACATTCAACCATAGATATGTCAAGTCTAATCCACGAGAGGTGGAAAATGCCACCTGGATGCTAACAGTAAGTGTAACAATAGCTCCTAGTATTCAGTTGCACATATATCACTCTTATGATCCGTGGTTTGGGATGCTTTTAACAACCTTTTTAAGTTACTGATTTGATGTTTCTTTTGAATCAGGTGTTCCATTGTTTCGGACAGTACTTCTGCCTACACTTCGAGGCTTTCCAGCTCGGAATGGCACCAGTATACATGGCTTTCCTCCGTTTCATGGGGGACGAGAACGAAGCAAGGAACTACACCTACAGCCTGGAGGTTGGCGGTAACGGCAGGAAAATGGTATGGGAAGGCACCCCTAGAAGCATCCGTGACAGCCACCGGAAGGTCCGGGACAGCCACGATGGCCTCGTCATCCAGAGGAACATGGCGCTGTTCTTCTCCGGCGGCGAAAGGAAGGAGCTGAAGCTGAGGGTAACCGGCCGGATCTGGAAAGAGCAGACGAACCCCGACGGAGCCTGCATACCGAACCTTTGTAGCTGAGCAACGCGGAACGTTGAAATGATTGTGCTATTTGGCTGGCTTGTTATTTATCCAAATGCCCTGTCCTCCTATTTTCGATAGTCCAGTGATGTCCCTGTGTTGTATCTTAAGCAAATTTTAGAGGTGTAAAATGTTCTTGTAAAGTAATTGTGTATAAGGAATCCAAGAAATCGTACAATTTGGCCAATAAAGTAATTTCTGTTTCGTTCTTGCTTTTTTTTCAGCAACACATGCTGGACGCTTTGGCAAGAAGACGGAACTCCCACTGTATATTGAACAGTTCACATATATGGCTTCCTAACAACGTTTTTTTTATTTTAGTCCCTAGCATATTTGTTTTGTGAAAATAGAACCCTCTCCAACCTTAAAAAAGCATGATAAACGATACGAATCATCTGCCGCGTCTTCTAACTCGATAGGTAGAGTAGCCCACGGCAAGTGGCTCTAGCGCAACAGCTAGCTCCTACTGAGCTGCCTCCTGCTGAGCCACCATGCCGCGGTAGGTATTGCAGCACGCGACTATATCACTCATTCATTAGTACTAAGGACAATTAATTAGTGCTAATAAGGGCATTCCCAACGCAGAAATCACCCCATAGTTTCTATACGTGCCAGATCAGCAAGACATTACTGTTGGAAACTATCCTACACAACGCATGATGTCTTCAGGTGGGTCCGTAATAAATTGTCTCCATTCACTTCATCCTCTCGCCCCCGTCCTTTTCTCTCTCCCTCCCAACCTCTGCATCGTACTTTTCTCGCAAGCTCGTCCGGCGGAGGCTCCTTGGCGAGCTTAGCCGACGGAAGCTCCATGGCGAGCTCGGCTGGCAGAAGCTCCATGGCGTGGCCCAGATCCGGCCACCGCCGCTCGCCTCCCATGGCCCCCGCGGCCCAGATCCACCCACCGCCGCTCGCCTCCCATGGCACTCCCCTGCGCCGCCCCTCGCCACCGTCCTCCTCATCTCCCTCGCCGCCCTCCTCGTCCGCCGCCCTCCTCATCTCCCAAGTTCGGCGACTACGAGGCACAGCGGCACTGGATGGAGCTCGCACTCCACCTCCCATCCTGGGCGACGGCGGCGCGGCCTGGGCGGACGGCGGGCACGGCCTGGGCGGACGGCGGGTGCGGCCTGGGCGACGGCGGCGCGGCCTGGGCGACGGCGGCGCGGCCTGGGCGGACGGCGAGCGCTGCCTGGGCGGACGGAGAGCGTGGCCTGGGCGACGGCGGCGCGGCCTGGGCGGACGGCGGGCGTGGCCTGGGCGACGGCGACGCGGCCTGGGCGGAAGGTGTCCGATAGTGGGCCCGGGAAGAAACCATTGCTTCTGCCCATCGCGTGCTTGCTGGTTTCTTCGTTCGTTGGATATTGTGCCGAAATCGTGTCTCACCTGAGAAACGATTTCTTGGTGTTTTGATCTCTTTCTTCATTTATTGGCCTTCCACATCAGCACTTTGGGTACGTGGCAGGCTCATTTAATCGGATGGAAACGATCCCATCTGGCGCGTTGGGACTGCTCTTAATTAACTATGCCAAAATACAATGCTAAATTAATAGCATTTTATTTAGTGCTAATTCTATTTAACTAGCATTAATTATGTAGTGCTAATTAAGCGTGTATGATAATTTATTGCACTCACAATTAATTAGTACTAATCGCATTTAATTAGTGCTAGTTAAAACTAAAAGTCTTTCGCGAGATAAAATTCAAGATTTACTCCTCTTGCTACTGTACGCTACAGGGATAAGGCTAAGGATCACAGGTGCATCACGCACTCCACTCATCTTGCTTCTGTTATGTGAACGCACCTCCCTCACTTTTTCCACCGCTCGCTCTCTCCTTTTAAAAGGCACTAGTTTCAGCCATCACTATTCAATTCCGCTAATGGCTTTTAGATATAGGCTGTGGATTTTAGATATAGGCTGTGGATTTTAGATATAGGCTATTGCCGAGCTGAGGCCCGCCCTGGCTCGGCAGACAGGTGCAGTGTAGCGGGAGGCACGGAAGGCAATGGACAAGTGCAACACACGTGCGAGAGAATTGTGTTAATGACACGACGCGATGCAGTCACGTGATGAGATGCAATGTTAGATTTGTTTTATTCGCGCATTAATTACAATGTGTTCGCACGTGCGTGTATAAAATGTGACACATGGTAATATTGCTATCGAGCAAGAGAGAACACAACTAGGGATGGGAAGGAAATAAAAGAGACATTTTCTACCAAGCGAGAGCATAGGGAGGCAATGCGGCCGGGATTTACTATCTTTCGTAGTTGGAAGCATGGTGAAGCTGGTGATTATTTTCAGAAATAATATATGCTTAATTCGCATGTGATCAACGAACTTAATATATTATTAGCATTTTATTAGTGTAACTGTGGTTTTGTAATATGGATTACGCTAGGTAGCCATGTTTAGTTGACGGATATGTTTATGTAAGTAGCCATGTTTATTTATTATAAATAACTATAGTGTATATCCGCACGTATATATTTATCGCTCTCGCACGATTACAGAATGGTCGTTATCCAAGGACCTAGTCTTAGTTCCCTAAACTAAAAAGTAGAAGCTTCGTTATATCTTTAAACTATTACTAATACCCTCTTGTTCAAAAGTAGATGGTCGAATCAGATGATTTTGAGCCATGGGACTACTTTACCCATGGAGAGGATGAAGGAGAGTTCACCGACATACTGCGTGAACTAATACAATACCTGCATTACTGGCACCATCCCATCTTCAGGGGGCAGAAGACCCAAAAAGGAGACAGGGAGCCCTGAATGATGGAAGTCTTCCTATATGCAAGGGAAGGCGAGTACACCCCGCATCTTCCACACAGAGCATCTGAGGAGCACATGCACTAACGCCCTTCAGGACGCTACCTGCTTGGCTTGTGCTCGCCTGTGTGAGACCACGAGGTCTCCATGCTAATCTCCCCATTTTTCTACTATCCATCCCTCCAGTAAGGAGTGCGGCGAGACGTTCATCCCTGGCTCCGAAGACGACCCACTCCTGACCCACCAAGTCCAGCTAACCTGAGGTAAGGGAGCCACCTACACTGAGGCTCTAGAGGAGATCTCAAACTTCCGCCAGCTACAGCCAGGCCGAGACTCTTCGTGCTCAGCTTGCCAAGTGCGAGAAGGTTCTGGCTGTAGTGCAGTGTGAGAAGGATGCCACAATCATTGAGCTCGAGTGCACCGCAATAGCAACAACGGTCCACGCACCAGCTGCCCCCAGATCCCACATCATCCCCACCAACCCTATTCTGATCCATCCGCTCACCCAAGGACTACACATGAGGAGCAGCACACATAAGAGCGTGTGACGCCCAGCCACCGATCGTCCTCAACATTGGAGAAACCAACTGAGGCCACAGTAGTTCCCATTCTCGCTCCTACCCCAACTACAGTAGTTCCCGTTCTCACTCCAGTTCACCCATGTACTAAAAAGTAGACATATAATATGTAATGTATTGTATCCATATGGCATACCACGTGCTAAGTGTCATATGCAACTTGACAAATATATTATAAATGTTATGTAGACATCTTAAGCCTTCTGGTTTATTTTTTGTTTGTCTTATTTGCATGGTTCTTGAAATCCTTTCTTAAGATATATATCAACGAGTGGACAGTACGTACCAGCTTTCCCAGTGATTTCACAACACACACCGGCTTTCTACAGTGAGTGGACAGCACGCACCAGCTTTTCTAGTGATTTGACAATACACTAGTTTTTTGCTGAGAGTGAACAGCACGCGCCGGCTTTCCAATTGATTTGACAACATGTACCAATTTTCTGCAGTGAGTGGATAGCACACACCAGCTTTCCGAGTAATTTGACAACATATATCAGATTTTCTCAGTGAGTGGACATCACGCAGTGGTTTTTTTAGTGATTTGACAACACGTACCAGTTTTTTGCAACAAGTGGACAGCACATACCAACTTTCCCAGTGATTTGATAACACGTACTAGCTTTTTCCAACAAAATGACAACGTATTCAAAGTTTACTCTCAAACAGTGCACACCGACCACCTATAAAATCTAGCCAGCCCCCACAAGCAGACCTAAGACTCCAATCGAGTTGATCTTAAAACTAGGGGAAAAGGAAAGGGAGAAGAGAGAAGAGATACAAGACATCATTGCGACACTAGTTAGGGTGTCGAACTACGGAGAGATGCTTCGCAAGCGAAAGTAGATGGCTAAGAAGAAGGGTTCATACCCCGATAATTCTTGCAAGGATGCACCCGTGCCGCCGGAGTTTCCGCGGCTGCAGTGTGACTACGACAATTCAACACATATCATTCAGTCCACACACCCGGCAATCATCGATTTGCACCAAAGTTCTTGTAAACACATATTTGATATTTCACACTGTACATTCTATTTTGCACATCTCTAACCCACTCCGTCCATGCTGGTAGAGGATAGAGCGCTACTACTTCTAATGGATAGACGGCCCGGATATGTACGGTAGGGCATTCATTGAGTAGAAATACATGCTCAACTATCCGGTGGCACTTGAGAGATTCACATGCTAGAAACCTTACACCTCGGATGACAGCAAAAAGTTCAAGGGTAAGGTGTCAGTGATCCCTGAAGCCCCCATTGAATGTTAGGTTATCTCCGACTGGGACAAATCTACACAAATTGTAGAAGCTGAGTACTAGGCCTGGGTCGCAAAGGTTAAAGCCTACATGGGAGAAAAGGGAAAGGCACCGATGGACCTAAATGTGTACGATAACTGACTAGAACCACGGCTTCAAAAAGACACACATGTATCTTAGTTGTAGTTGGGATTGATGATTCATGGATGTTGCCACTTGTATTGTATGAGTAGTGAGGCAAATATACGCATCAAACCAAACCCCACGCGCCATGTAATTCGCACACTCATTGCGAACTGCTTTATCGGCATACACATAGTCCATTACGAAACGGTTTGTAATAATATATCTTTACTACTTAACACAAAGAGTTTGTGTTAGTGGTTCATCTGCCTCTATGAAGCCCCTTGCACCTTTCTAAACAATTTCTATGCGCATGCGAATAAAACATAATAGAATTTCTTAATACGTATCAAAGCATGCGTTTTCAACTAGTTTGCGCGGGAAATCACTAATTACAAAAAAATACGAAATTTACCACGTGGCGCTTCCGAGCCAGTATGCAACTAAGCGGCCCGGACCCCAAGCTCTCCTCAGCTAGGTGAATACCCGTCCTCGTTTTATCGAGATTTTCTTGAAATTGGCACGGTTTTATTTAATATTATTTTATGTATAGTTTACAAGTATTTTTATAATCGAGCTAACAAGTCAAGCTAAAGAGCCGGAAGTTTGTATTCATGTATTAAACCAGCCGGTGAAAAAATAACAATGCTGCAATAAAAGACATTGTCTTATCTTATGAAATGAATAGTGATGGCTTTTAGATATATGATGTGGTTTATGACTTTTGGCTGAAATGAATAGTGATAGCTGAAACTAGTGCATTTTAGGAGGGGCGAGCAGTGAAAAAGTGAGGGAGAGATACGTGCGTGTAATGAGAGCATGAGAAGTGTGGTGCGTGATGCACCCGTGACCCTCTACCTTATCCCCGGAGCAAGACGATAGTAAGAGGAGTAAATCTTGAATTTTATCCCATGAAAGACTTTTAATTTTAACTAGCACTAATTAAATATGATTAGCACTGATTAATTGTGAGTACAATAAAATATCATACACGCTTAATTAGCACTAATTAAATGCAATTAGCACTAAATGAAATACTATTAATTAATAAATGAACAGTACTGCTACAGTGCACGTTGCAGTGTCTACCATGGCATGGCGACTTGGTAGGAGTTGGCCGCCACGCCTGCTCGCTTACTGCCTCGTCTGAGCTGTCTGCCATGCGTCACCCGACCTACTGAGCTAGGGGCGTGTTGTAAGTGATACGTGTTGTCTGCCATGTTTTTTAGCTAAAAAGAGATTTACTTCTACTAAAATTAAAAAAATATATAGCTTAGGTCATGTATGTAAACAGTTCTATATTTTGGTCTAGCACCTGACTGTTTTTGCTGAAAGTCTAAAACAATGGGAATATAAAGCATAGTTTGGACGGGGTCCCAAGTCTTATGTCAGATGGAAGGTACAGCAGCTTGTCCTGTGAGCTGACCGCCATCCAAATAAAAGTGAGCAGCAAGCCAACCCAAACTCTGTACTGATGTGGTAGTACTAGTACAATATTGTACCTGCGCAAACCTTGTAGTTGAAATGGAAAAAGTAGTTCCTGCAGTCGCAACGCTGCAACATGGTTAGATTCTGTGCACTGACAATATGCCTGCGAGTACAGTTCTCTGCTCTGCTGTGTGACATGGTGCAGTACATATGGGCGGCACTTGCATTGGCCATGGCATCGCAGGGCCGTACAGTGCCGTGTTAGCTTCGTATGTCAGTGACCGACATGCACACCTGGAGGGCTTCCTTGTTTTGCTCACGGGAAATCTCGCAGACGGTAGGTTGGATGGAGTACGTGTCCCTCTCGCGATGGGCGTCGAGTCCCCGAAACACGATGGACTCAGATGCTAAACTCTCATGTCTGAGCTAATAATTATAGGGTATTTTTTAAAAATTGCCACTATAAAGATGGACGTTTTAAAATTTGTCACCTAATAGATTTTTGTCACCGAATAGATAGTAATCGGTTTTTGTCCACTCTAAAGCTTGGGAAATCAAACTTTTGCCACTTTCGTATTATTTTATTCATTTATGTGTTTTGAGTCCTCTAAAATGACCATTCAACCCCTCGCTTTGTTATCCTTTCCTTCCCTTGGCCACGGCGGCCGACAGCTCCTTCCTCGTCATCTCTCACAGATAGATCTTAGTGTCAATATCGTTTAATGTCGTCATTGCAGAACTTATATTAGAAGAGATACATGCAAAACTTGAGACTATAAGAGATACAACAAATAATTACCAAACAAGAAAGTCCATGTCCAATACAGACACAAGAGTATGTGAATGTGAATGATTAACAATGTTGTTTGCATCTAAATCAAAACGAAAACTTTGAAGCCCGTGGAGTCCAAATTTGTATTCGAAATCCTCTGTGATTTCACCGTACTATTCCCTATATCAGTAGATAATACTTACAGATACAATGTTGTTTGAATCAGTATATAGTGCTCATAGATACAATGCTGAATCAACTCATACATCATATAAATCATACCAACATTAATATTACATAACTAAGTTTAAATAACCCATAACGGGTAGAGTTTACATAATAGGCTGTCGGGCTAAATATTTACATTACAGAAGTGAAAGTGGAAGCGAATAGTAAAAGGTGAGGCCACACCTTGCCACAAGCAGGTGACTGAGGGCTAAGGATGTCTTACTACTTTTCGAGAGTTTGGAAAATGCACACAATCACTATTAAAATCTACCTATCTGAGGTAAGGACTAAACTGCTAGAGAACATTCTAATATCCACCATGTTCTTCTCCGTCTATCCCTGTAGCGGCGTAGTGGTTATGATCCACAGGTTCTAAGTTAATTGAGTGAGCGAGGGTGTACACAATCAACTGTGCTCCATGGTCCAACGTACAGAATGTAATAATATAGATGCATGACTTAACAAAGGAAGGCTCGAGTTCTTTTATTTGCTAAATATCTTAGTTGAAAGTTACAGTAAGTACAAATTTCTAGGTCTTAGCATTTTGAACAAAACCATATTTTTCTAAATAATGTAAAAGTATGTAGTAATGATAATAGTGCAAATTCTATCTGCCTTTTACATGGATCCATCCATCATATGCTAGTTTTATTACTAGGGTTACATCTAGTTATTATCATCATTGGGTACATCCACCTAGGAAAAATCAACTTAAGGTTACATTCACCCATCGTGTTTTTCGTCTCACCCACAAGGTTTTAAAAATAGACACTAACTTGAGTAAGTTCCCATGCTGCCCATGACCATGGGCATAGTTGTTTGGACAATTTTCACTCTATAGAGGTCGCACACTTTACCTATAAGAGATAACTAACTTATTATATTTCACATGTATCCTTAGACATGTAGATCAAGAATATCACCATAAAGCCTTTATAGTGCATCTTCCTAACAAGGATACACCCGCTAAGATTTCCACCGCTGTGGGGTTATGTCCACTCGCTCCAAAGGCCCCTATTGCATCGCAGGCGGCTTAAATCTAGCGACACGACTCATGTTCATTCAGATGTCGCAACTCACGTTGAGTCGATGCAAATTAATTGGTTAGTTTGTACCCATTATAGACTTGTGATTACACTGATTTACAATGAGAAGGTTTTACAAGATTAAGTCTTTAGGGTTATCTGGGCGGTTGTACCATAAACCACACTCTCATGCTACATTTGCAACAGCCTCTCTTACCATTCACTCGGGTATTTAAGCAAGTTTAAAGTTTTGGGATTCCAAAATATCCTTTCTAGTTTAAATATCAGCCATTTCCATCCAATAGCTGCCTAAATATAAGTTTTCATGTTTGAAATGGTGTTAAGGCAATTTAATGCCCCCGAGGATCTAAGCAAGACTAAATATAGCGCTTAGATATGGATTTGTTACTAGTATATTTACCATTATTTCTAGGGTAACATGGTTTTTATGTCCAAAGTCAAGGAGCAAGGTGTATTAGCACAATTATTAATTAGGACTTAACTATGAGCTTAACATTAATATAATTTGCATAATAAATTAAGGCAATGCAATTTAATAATTTAAATCAACATAACTTTCATTCAAAAAGTAGGTGCAAAATATTGAATCACCTTGCTCATAAGCTTGTTGGTCTTAAAGGTCTTGGTTGGGCTCAAATTGCTGCTCTTTCTAGTCTTCGTATTCTAAACGAGCAATTACGATAAGAATCAAATAAACACTAGAGAATGCAAATAAATACAAATGGAAATGTAAATGGACTCCAAAATTTAAGGAGTAAAGGACACAAAAATCGCTCAACCACAAGTAAGGACTAGAACGTTATGCTGAGTAAAAGACACAGAAATCGCTCAACCACAAGTCTTGACTTGTCAAGCCTAGTGTAATAACTGCTCAAATCAATTGTATATCTACTGGAGGGTGCGCTATTCCTAGAAGGGAATGACCCGCAGACAATGGGGTGGTTTAGAAGGAGGGTCTTCCATACATAACAATAGTAGGTCCAATCATTCAAGTTGCTAATTTCATTTCAAGAATCTTGATACCATGAGGTCCGTAACCTATCGGGTAGAGACTAGAAAAGAAGAGTAGTGAAAGACCTTATTTCCTCAACTCAGTCACACGTTATCTGTTGCATGTCTATTGCATGATATTGAGAGTTTGAGGAATCTTGTGAGTAAAGCTAGGAAACTCTACAGAGTATAATAAATGGTACCCAAATATGTCGTGCTTTCGGTAAATAAAGTTGTGTTTGATAGGTGATTCCAGCAGCAAGGCATAAGTAGCTTTCATAATGTTTTAACCTGGTAATTCAACATGTTGAAACCCCACCTTCTTTAAGAAATTAATGTTTATTTGTTTTATGTTCAAAAATATTTACAACTAGAATTGCATCCACAAATACATTATTGAACCATTATATTTGCATCTCTTAAGAATTCTGGCAAGTAGTTAAACAGGGTTTCCCCTTGTGACATGTTAGTTACGATTGTACTCATTACTTGTTAAACAAATAACAGAAGAGCCTTGGGATGATAAAGAGGACCCCATGACGAAGAACTGAATAATCTTACAGTGTAGATGATCAATAGTTCTGAGTTTCGTCCTCGCTTAGGCACACCTATTAAGTTTTTTTGTAATGGGATATAACTTTAGGCCTGAAAGCCCCGCTATACCAAAAACTTGGCTGTTATGCTATACTTTTGAGATAAAGTTTGATTCTTTGATGTAAGCATGTGTTGGTATGATGCTCACTTCTGTACAGCACTCCGTAGCTAAACAATCATGTGCTGTTGTGGGGATTTCTAACAGTCCCAAAAATTAGGGCATTACAGCCTTAGCCAAGTGAATAGATTTTGAATCCAACAATTTTGAAATATCATTCCTAGTTTTAAAGATTAGCACTAAGTTGGGATGATTAATACCACACAGACACACCTGATATGCAATTCAACAAAATGGGAGATTCATACGACGGACGTACTGGCCACAGTCATTGTCTGTTACCGGCGAATGGGGAATCCAGTGATGGTGCAACATGAACCGTATGAACCCTCTTGACATCATCGCTGATATCACCAGGTACAGGGACCCTGGCTCCGCCTCCTGCCGTCGGGTACAGAACGGCGCCGAGCACCCAGGCTATGCCATGATGAGCGTGTTGTGCGTCGTTGTCAACGAACAAACAACTAGCACCTTCAGTGCTGGCGATAATGGGGGTACAAGAAGATGTGCAAATGGATGGATCGAGGAGTTTGTTATAAGTTGTTGGGGATGTGGAGGGCGAGAGGAGAGTATCTATTCGCTAATGCCCCATAAGAGTTGGGTGGACATGTCTAGGGGATGATGGATCAAAGGGATCACGATGGGCGGAACTAGGTGACGGAGAGTCGAATTGGGAGGAGGTGAGATGACGGTCAAACTCCTATATGATGTTAGCAAAGATGTGAAAGTGGCAAAACATTAACTACCTATACTTTGGAGTGAAAAATAATTATAATCTCCTCTGCGGCAAATTCTGAAACACCAATTTTTAAAGTGACAAATACCTAAAACTCCCTAATTCTAGCAGCGTGTTTCTCATTAATTATGTTGGCTCCATGAGATGCTCAAGTCAAATGCCAGCTTCACTACATGTCAGGAATCTTTTGACTACGTCAGGTCTGAAAGTTAACCGACAAGTTTATAAGCTATTGCTTCGGCAGTTAATTAGGAGGATACAAGGCCCACTCCAAACGGCAGCTTCTGGGCTTCTTAATTTTGGCATTTTTTGTTTTTTAACTTTTTGGTTTTTTTATCTTTTATCTTTTGCTTATTTCTTTGTATTATTTTAAAAGATATAAGATATTTTTTAATTTTCTCATTTTTGCTATTTTTTTATTTTTTGACTTAGAAAATGTAATAACTGATACAGTGCATTTGCAACCAAAAATCTAAAAAGTAAAAAAAAACTACGTTTTGAAGCCGATTGGAGCAAGCCTTTAGCTGTTTGAGCTTGGGTATGGTAGTGTGATGTATTTCATAATACTAGTATTTTGTTTAAAGGGATGGACTAGTAATCGTATAATACATATAAAATATGACTAGGATAATTGATGCGGATACGCATATGTCGTACGCTTTTCAGTTAAAAATATTATTTGATTGGAAGGAATTATTGAGCCACATTAAATATTATCAGGTGAATTTGTTTCTTAATGAATTTCCATACATTGACAAGAATAGTATTCTACCTCATACCAATTTCTTGTGTATACTTAGATATGAGGAGAGAACAAAGCAATAGGGAAGCACAAAGTTAGTAAGCAAGAAGATATTCAGTCGACTGGTTCATGCGACAATGATAGAGGTCACGGCTTGGAGAGAAGTTGACTGAAGGAAGATGGGCCTGCGAGCATGCACTTGGCTGCACCTTAATTAATGCAGCAATGTAATAGTTAAAAATCTAAACATTTTTTGGGGTTAATTGGGCCCGAAACCCAATAGTGTACGCGGATGGGCGCCGTATACGAGCCGCCGCCGTATATAATGGGGAGATCGATCAGAATAGAGGGGGACGAGGAAAAATCATGGAGAGAAAAACACTACACGTGACGTGAGGATGAGACTAGATAATGGAGGATGAACTTTGTACACGTTTTTGGATTTGTGATAGCCATCAAAATTCAATAAAAGATTTGCGAGTTCTTGCAAATTGAGATCGTTCAATCTTTCCGCTGGGAATTGCGAGTACGATACGGCTTTCGCTTGGTGGTTGTGAAGTCCGACGCGTGTGATCTTGCGAATTAAAGAGTGTTCGTTCTTGCATTGGCAACGGGGGATCGCTACGATTCGAGAGGCTGCACGTGAGTATCCAATCCTACGTCGAGAAGATCGGGCGACCCCGTATCATCTTGGTATCATAGCGTGGTTTCCTTGGTATGATTCTTTACCCTTGTTTTAGATTGATTTATTTTGTCCTATTGTCCAATAACCAAAAACCAAAAAAATTCCAAACCTTTGTTTTTGCATCTGTTAATTTTGTGAGTTTTGTTAGGTTTTAATCTATTAGAAATTTGTTTAGGTGCTGATCGTGGTGAATTTTTTTGCGTCGCTTATTCGTTGATTCCACATAAAAGCCAAAACAAAAAAAACAAAAAAAACACATCAACACTGGCCGGTTGAAAACTCGTCACTTGATTTGTGATTGGCCGGATTGAATCTTTTTAATCATAGCATTGCTGTTCGGTCTTGTGGGAGGATCAGAGTTGCCGATTGCTGTTCGCTTGGAACTTGTACTAAACCAAACAGGTGGCTCTCTGGCCGAAACTCAATTGGTGCTTGCCGTGTTGTTCTGGCCGAAATCCAAACGAAGCTTGCCGTGTTGTTCTGGCCGGAATCCAAACGGAGAAGCTCTGTTTGGAGATTGAAACCAGTCCGTAGCAATTAAACCTTTATTAGCGGGCTGAAGATCTTGACTGTTATCGGTTGGCACATGCAAGAGTTGAATACAAGTTTCTAGTCCCATCCGAAACAGCAGACAGGCCGGTTCTTCTTTTCTAGCTGCAAGTCAACTCGATTGCATAGTTAAAAAAAGAGAGAGAGAAGCATTGCTTAATCGAGTTTCATTTAAATTTTCCTTCATCTTGAGACTAGTCTTTGATAATTGCTTTAGGGCTGTTCTTGAGTATTTTACACACCTGCTAAAATTTGACTTGTGAAGGCATTTCAAACAACCATAGTTCGGCCACCTACACACAAAAAAAGAAAAAGAAAAGGCAAGCCGTTTAAAGAAAAGCCACGGCAAGGAGCAAAAAAAAATAGAAAAGTAAGCATTGGCCGAATTGGGGTTAGTCAATTCTAGTCGTAATTTTCAGATTGTGTAATTTAATTTCTTGAGCAATCTTGTGCCCTTATATTCATATCATTGCAATTGGCTAGCGTCTCTCTTAGTACTTGATGCAAAAACGAGCTATTTAATCCTCAATTTCAGATCGTCTTTCTATTTAGCTCATTCCTTTGTTTGCATTGAGTCACATTGATCTTTGCGTGCGCGTTCATATACTTCACTTAAACCTTTTGGATCAGCACTTAGGCAAAATATTCTAGCTTGGATTATTACTTAACTTTACAATATCAAGAATTTCAGATTGCTAAGATATACACTTCCATACCAAGCTCCACAAAATAACTGTTGTTGTGCAATTGTGAACACTTTTACATTCGCTTGATCATCACGTTGCTATTGTAGCTTCTACCAAGTGTAAGTTTTTATTGGCCTTAATTCACTTCGGAAAGATAAAAACTTTACTTGGGAGAGAAAAGAGTGAGATTGAGTGTTTTCCACATATATATGTTGCACAACTAACTATGACAGGATATTCAATGATTCACTTATCTCGATGTGAGCCAAATGGGAATGGATCTTCAGTATTTCGTTCCTCTTGGTGCGCTGCCGAGCCCAACAATTTGTATCTTCCTTTCTATGGAAGTGATGATCCAGGGGAGTATCTTGAGTGGGAATGGCAAATGGAGAAAGTGTTTAAATTTCAGAAGCTTCCTAAAGACCATGAGGTGATGCGAGCCACTATGAAGTTTGAAGACTATGCTTATAGTTGGTGGCAACAATTGTCTGGAAAACGATTCATTAACTCTTGGGTAAGTTTGAAGGTGATCATGAGAAATGAGTTTGTGCCATCCTATTATGAGTAGGGATTGCTTCACCATTTAGAGAGTATCACACAAGGGGGTAATAATGTTCAAGATTATTATTTTCAGTTGCAAGATGTGTTCGTCGTGCAGGTGTCACTAGTGAATTAAAAGAGATGTCATACTTCAAAGGAGGCTTGGATTCTAAGATTGCCGCTGCACTTCAACATAAATATTTTAATAATGTGCATGATCTTGTGAATTGTGCTATTGAGGAGGAGAAAAGACTTATGGAGAGGTGTCGGATCCATCCATATACATACTTCAGTTCTTATGCCTCTACTAATGTGACACATGAGAAGATGACTGAGCATGGGACTTTCCCTTCGGTCAAGGAGACATCTTGTGCTACCCCAATGACACATACAACATTTGAGATGCGTCAAAACCCATGTGAGAATGAGAGCCACATAGCCAAATTGAGTGAGAGTGTTAAAAAGAGTGAGTCGAATGTTCGACAACTGGCACCACTGGAGATAAACGATGAGGAGATAACCATGGTTACAAATGAAGTACTTGCTGCCCCATTGTTACATCATGATGATTTAATACCTACAGCACCTACATCAACTGAGGAGAACGATAAAGGTAACAATATTGGTGCTGAAAGTAATTGCGAAACGGTGAGTACTTGTGAGAACTTGTATGTGCGAATGAAAATTCCATGTTCTGAAATTTCTTTGCTCAATTTACATAATGTGGAATTGATTATTCATAAGGAAGTTTTTACTAGAATATCTCCTGATGATTCTTTGTACTATATCATGTTTGATGATCCTAAAGAGCTATCTAGTGTGATTGAGAATGTTGCTGAAATTTCATGTTTAAAATCACTAGCTAGTATATATGCCTACACATATAAGTTCAATTTAGTTGAAGATTATGGTGTAGATGACAAGTTTTATGTTTACCGAATATGCATTACGTGTGATAAGCTTGCTAAATTGAAATTGCATATTCTGGATAAACAATCTTTTGTGACATATCATGATCACAATGAGATGAGTTTCAACAGTAGTGTTTCATGTTTTAAAAGATTTCTTAAGCCTACTTGTTCATCCTTTAATGTACAATCATATAGAAATAATCAGAGTAGCGCAGTTGAAGCATGGAAGGCACTAAAAATTTTCTCCCCCATATTTGAACAACTTAGTTTGGTTTGACCTATTAATGACTTGTCCATGTATTTAGCAAAGTCGAGGACGACTTTTTCTATTGGAAGGGAGAATGATGTGAATGACAATATTGCAATATATACATCTTATGGCTACTATTGTACTAATTGGTTTATACAAAACAATGAGAATGACACAATAATTGATTCATACATATACCATGCATATGTGTTATTCTTTTTGTTTACTACACCTTCAGATGTTCATGATGTGCTAACCAGGAGAAGTGTTGACGATAAATATATATACCATGCATACACGTTGTATTCTTTGTTTAGTACAATTTCAGGATATCAAAAGCCGAGGACGGCTTTTCTTGAAGAAGGGAAGGATGATGCAGATACGCAAATGTCGTACGCTTTTCAGTTAAAAATATTATTTGATTGGAAGGAATTATTGAGCCACATTAAATATTATCAAGTGAATTTGTTTCTTGATGAATTTCCATACATTGACGAGAATAGTATTCTACCTCATACCAGTTTCTTGTGTATACTTAGATATGAGGAGAAAACAAAGCACTAGGGAAGCACAAAGCTAGTAAGCAAGAAGATACTCAGTCGACTGGTTCATGCGACAATGATAGAGGTCACGGCTTGGAGAGAAGTTGACTGAAGGAAGATGGGCATGCGAGCCATGCACTTGGCTGCACCTTAATTAATGCAGCAATGTAATAGTTAAAAATCTAAACATTTTTTTTGGGTTAATTGGGCCTGAAACCCAATAGTGTACGCGGATGGGCGCCGTATACGAGCCGCCGCCGTATATAATGGGGAGATCGATCAGAATAGAGGGGGACGAGGAAAAATCATGGAGAGAGAAACACTACACGTGACGTGAGGATGAGACTAGATAATGGAGGATGAACTTTGTACACGTTTTTGGATTTGTGATAGCCATCAAAATTCAATAAAAGATTTGCGAGTTCTTGCAAATTGAGATCGTTCAACCTTTCCGCTGGGAATTGGGAGTACGATAGGGCTTTCGCTTGGTGGTCGTGAAGTCCGGCGCGTGTGATCTTGCGAATTAAAGAGTGTTCGTTCTTGCATTGGCAACGGAGGATCGCTACGATTCGAGAGGCTGCACGTGAGTATCCAATCCTACGTCGAGAAGACCGGGCGACCCCGTATCAATAATTGCTCATTTGCTTTGCAAAATGTAAACAACACAATTCTGTAAGCAAAATACGAGAAGCTAATTTGCAACTACCCACAGCTGCACTGCTAATTGTAAACATAGTAAATTCTAGTCTTATTCTTTTCAACTTATGATTTACGGCTTATTACTTTCTTCGAATAAACAAACGGAATATCGTCTTTATCATCTTTTCAAAGCGGCTTATTATAACAACCTTTTTAAAGTAGCTTATTAGTATTAGGTTTATTTGTACAAGCGCTCGTTTTAGAGGCAAAAACCATTGGTTGCAGCCATAAATTATCAGTTGCAGCAAAAAAGAATAAGCTCTTTGTTTTTGGAATTCATGTATGGAAAATACAGCGACCAAATAGCATTTGTGGCACATGTTTTGGTTCTTTCAGCACTGGCTGTCAGATGTTTTAGATGGGATAAAATGCAGAGATGGTCAATATCGAAATAGGTTAGCTTTAGCTTCTTTACTAAGTGATTCTTAGGTTAAATTTTGCACTGAAGTAAAAAAAAGCCTCGTTTCTTCGGGACAGACCAGATTTGAGATAGATTCTTTTAGGTAGATGGTTATGATTTAAATATTTGAATTCTAATTGTTCGTGAGATACAGTACGTAGAAAAAAAATAATCACATACGATT
This sequence comes from Dendrocalamus latiflorus, assembly GCA_017311315.1. Taxonomy (NCBI): domain Eukaryota; kingdom Viridiplantae; phylum Streptophyta; class Magnoliopsida; order Poales; family Poaceae; genus Dendrocalamus; species Dendrocalamus latiflorus. The sequence goes on from CM029661.1 coordinate 23,437,834, forward strand.
TTGACCGATACAGTTAAACTTTGTATATTTTTTACTATAATTTTTTTATTAATATCTTTAAAAATATATTATTTAAAAACTAGTTACTATATAGATAGTACAAATATAACTAAACTTTTAAACCAAAAAATCCGGCCATTGTTCATCCAGACATGATCGAGTACAAGTAGTACTAGATGCGGGCCAGGAATTGCCTCATGTCACGTCGTATGTACTAGGGGCCTACATGGCCTCACCATTAATTTTGTCACTCAAATCATAGGTCTACACTAACAATGTGCCCAACAAACTAACATGGCAGCCTTTAATTGTCAGGTTGCTCATACGTTAGTTCGGATGAGACTCGTGTGCCTGTTTCCTCCAGTATTCGCCTGAGGAAAAGATGCTTGGGCTGGTGATGGTAAACCTGTGCTGTCAAGAAGCCGCCTACGACACTGGTACAGACTTTTGTAGACTAAGCCCTCGTTCCAAACGATTTTTTAGACTAAGCTAAAATTATTTAGAATATATTTTTTTAATATGATTTTTTCTTTACATTATCTATAGAGATATAACTATATTTTTTTATTATTTTTTTCAATTTTTATTTATTTTTATTTAATTGAATACCTAAAAAACTAACAACATACAGTATTATTTCAACTAAAAATTATAGTACTTTTGAGCGGGCCTTAATGATCTTCGCTCGCAACCGAACAACACGATTGCTATCCCGAAACTCTGCCCAATGGTGGAGCTTGAGTACAAATAGAGAAGGGTCCATCGCTTGAAGGAGAACGAATTGCATGAGAAAGCATTGTCCATCTTCTAATGTAAGCACTTGCTATATCTATCATGCAATACTTGCTTCAAAAGGATTGTAAAATAAAGGGTGGACATGGCCCATGTTGGCCTATACCAAGAGCTGTCCCTGCCCACGCTCTTCTAGTCATGATCTTCACAAATGGGGTCCGATGCGCCAAATTACCCAGTGGTAGAGCTACGTATTTAAGTAAAGTTATTATGTTTTTTATTAATTCAACAAAATTAGGACAAAGGGTTTAGAACGTAAGTAAAGTTACTACGACTAAATCCACATCTTCTTCCTATGTACAATTTAGATATCATACGTTGGAAACCCAGGCTCCGTTCCTAAAATTACCAAACACTTCTCTCAATCAATCCAAACGGCTTACAGTTTTGGCTTTCGGCTTTGATTTTTACCTAAAATTACACTATAGCGGTTGTTAGTTTTTATATAAAAAATAGAAAAAAAAATAAAAAAACCGTCATGAACAATACAAATCAATACGGGAAAAAATAAAAATAAAAAATAAGCTAAAAGTAAAAGGCAATACATTTAAAGTGATTTCTAACTTAAATAATTTAAAAGCTAAAAAAACTAAAAACTAAAATCGTTTGAAGCGGCCTGCTAATTTCTTGCCAGCTACCACGGTTCCACCAGATTGCGCGACCACCGTGCCTCGAGTAGTCGATCGCCTGAACTGACTGAGACACCACTGCGGTTAACCGTTGATCCGGACTGGCGCTGCCACTGCCGTCTCGAATACTGACTGTGCTGACTGAAAGGAAATGTTTTAACGGGAGTCTGACATTACATTTTCCTTAATGAGGATCTTACAAACATAAACCGCCTGAGCTTTAATGTTGTATAGCTTCAAGTGTTTTCCGAGAAAAGAAAATGTTATACATCGTTTGTTCATCGTTTATTTCTGTTTCCAACTAAAGCTTCCTGGTTTACATACCAATAACAAATTCGGGTTTTCTTCTTTCGCGAAAATTAACTGGTCAGCGCAGCTTTTGTGAGACTTATTTTTAGGACTTACTAGATAAAACAAGGATCATAGCCCCCACAAAGATTTAATAGGAATACATCTACAAATTACTAATCTAATATGTAAACAGTGAGAGTCGAACTCGATCTCCGTTCATAAAACCGAGGTGGCCACCTTGCTGCTTGGACTAGCCAACGGCGATCAAATTCGGATTATCTTGACGTCTAAGTATCTTGGCGTGAAGAATCTTTCGTGATGACATTTCTAGCCTTCCTGGCATATTATACTTAAGAGGACACAACCAGCGAGTGCGCGTACAAGCCAGTTTGTCTTACCCAGTGTCCCCCTCCGTAATGGTGACTTGTCTGCCTCCTACCGGATCATCTTCCCCACCTCCACCACCGCTCCAGTCCCTCCGGCCAACCACCCGCCGTGGCTTCTGACACCTTGGCCGCTCGCCAAGATCCCACCTCCATTGCCCACCGCCACCTCCTGCGGCTGATGGCCCGCTGGCTAGCCATTTGTACAATTAAAGATAATCAACTAGGGAAAATAAATAGGAGATTTTAATTTTTTTTGCTTTTTAAAACTAATTTTCATAATTTTAGAGCTAAGCAACATTTACATTGTAATTCAAGATCTACTCAATTCTAGTAAAATTAGGACACCACAAGACAAGTCTCTACAAATATATTTCTAGCACAATTAAATATGACTAACTCAATAATCTCAGTTTGCTAGAAATATAAATGTGGAAAGTAGAGGCAAAGAAATAACCAAATGATGACAAGTGATGCTTTGTCGTGGTATCGAAGGCTTGTTAGCCTTCACTAGTCCACGTTGAGAAAAGTCCAAACAACTTGAACCAGCTCCACGAATTAAGTTTCACTCTTCGATTCCACTGGTGGTTATTATTCCTCTGGTCCGGAGATGGCGAATACCGAACCACTCACAATTTGGCATCGGGCCTCTTCACAATTTTCTTGAAGAGATCACTGCGCAAACTTCCGCCAAGCCGTCTAGGTGCTGGTAAGCACCAAGAGTAATGAATCACAATCTTCGCTTGACAGTGTCTAGGCGCAAAGGATCAATCTAGAATGAATGCACATGAATTTGGCTCAACTATCTCAAATGAATGCAACAAGAGAATGAGTTATGGAGAGAGTGCTCTTAACTCAAGAATGTTCAAAGAGGTTTCTTATTTCTGTTCTTGAGCTGATGAAGGGGTATTTATACCCTTACCAACCAAATCATTGAGATCAAGGTGTTCATTTGTTACCATGAGAGTCCTGATAGTTTTTCATCTACCACGTCAAACTTCTTGAATAAATTTTTCATGCACTTCGTTTGGCTTATGAATGTTTCATCCTTGAATTGCTTGATTTGAAGTTCAATGAAATAGCTTAGTTCTCTTATCATAGATATCTCAAATTTTCTAGATATCATGTCACCAAATTCCTTGCAAAAGTTTTGGTTAGTAAAACCGAATATAATATCATCAACATAAATTTGGCATACAAATAAATCATCATCAATGATTGCAGTAAATACTGTTGTATCAACTTTCTCAATTTTAAATCTTTAGAAAGTAGAAAATCTCGAAGTCACTCATACTATGCTTTAGAAGCTTATTTTAAGCCATATAGTGCCTTGGAGAGTCTATACATATGATTAGGATTTTTAGGGTCTTCAAAACCGGGGGGTTACTCAACATACACAAGTTTAGTTATTTTTCCATTTAAGAAAGTATAACATTCATCTGAAATAGTTTGATATCAAAACTTGATGCAAATGCAAGTAATATGCGAATAGACGTAAGTCTAACTACGAGTACAAATATTTCATCACAATCTAAACTCTCAACTTGAGTATAACATTGAGCAACTAGCATTGCTTTGTTTCTTATCACAACTTTATTTTCGTCTTGCTTATTGCAAAAGATTCATTTTGTGCCAATCATCAAACAAGTTTTTAAATAAGAATGACTAGAAGAGAAATCACTAAATAAAGATATTCAAATCTAAAGCCCTTAAAAACTAATTCATTTTCTCTTTCTTTTGAAATGGTTACTTTACCTTTAGATAATGAGCAAATTAATCCAACACCATATAATTGAGCAACAGATAGTAAATTGAAATTTAATATTTCTATAATAGATATATTTAAAATTGAAATATCATTTGAAATAGCAATTTTACCCAAACCAAGAACATTTCCTTTGATATTGTCTCCAAAGGTGATCTTTTTCATTGCTCCCATTCTCAAAGGTGGTGAACATCTTCCAGTCTCCGGTCATGTGTTGAGTACAACCGCTATCAAGTACATAATGCCTTTCACTGGTCTTGTAATTCACCTATAAAAACAAAATCAAGTTCTTTTAGCTACCCAAACTTGTTTGGGTCCTTGGAGGTTAGGTACCCAAAAAGCATTATTTGTAGCATCTAAAAATTGAAGTGTCAACAAATCTTGCAATAACTTTAGCATCATTGGTTTTCTTAAGCATATAACATGAATCATATATACCTACGGATGGAGTCTTACCAATAAGACAAATTTGTTACAAATGTCCTACTTCATGGTACTTGTCGGACCCCGGAGCAACAACAATTTGGTACCGGGCCTCTTCACAATCTCCTTGAAGAGATCACCACGCAAACTTCCGCCAAGCCGTCTAAGTGCTGGCATGGCAAGCAACAAGAGTAATGAATCACAAGCTTTGCTTGACGGCAATCAAGTGCTAAAGATCAATCTAGAATAAATGTACTTGAATTTGGCTCAACTATCTCAAATGAATACAATAAGAGTAAATAAGGTGTGGAGGGAGTGCTCTTAGCTCAAGAATGTTCAATGAGATTTCTTACTTCTGTCCTTGAGCTAGTGAAGAGGTATTTATGCCCCCACCAACCAAATCCGACCGTTAGAGGCAAGATCTGATTTTTTTCAGCACAAGCGGTAGTACTGCCGTTCATCGGGCGGTATTGTCTCACCTACTCTGACAGCACAATAACAACTATATCAAACGTACTCATTTCCTCTGTATTAGCTGTTGAAATTGTGATGCAGTACTACTGCCGTTGTAAGTTTGGTACACTCTCCATTAGTTCCAATTTCTGGTGTAGTACTACCAATTGCCTTGAGGGCCAAAACCTGGTCCTCTCTGAAAAAATGAACTGCCCATTGATTCAGTCCTTCTAGAGTGCTGTAGTACCACTAAAATGTTGCGGTTATACTACGATGCGGTAGTACCGCCATTTTAACTCCGGTACTAACATTTTCTAGAGAAGCAGATGTGCTTCAAAGGTTTCTCTTAGGAAAATACGTATCACCAACTAAAACTCAGTATTTCCAGGTTGCAGTAGTACCGCACTACCTTCATGGTCATACCTCACTGCGGTAGTACCGCCAAATAAACTCCAGTACTACCGATTGTTCTTAGAATGCACAGTTGGCTTTGAATTTAAATTCTAAGTGCGTGTATGATCCTAAATTGATCAAAATGGCACAAGAACATACTATCAAGTTACTAGTCATGATTCCTCTTAATAGTACGACATCTAACCTAAAATTTGGTCCTCCATCCTTTTCTCCTAAGACCGGTAAAATCAAAAGGGATCATAAACTACATATACCTTTTTCTTGAATCATATTGATCTTCATGTTGACCTTCAGGATGCATTTTCAGGTTATCACATTCATCATCGGGAGTAAACATTTCAAATACTCAATAAACATGTTAGTCCTATATTCATATATTGTCATTAATTACCAAAACATTTTTAAGGTCTAGATGCTTTCACCGCTACACCCCACCAGCCGATGCCGCATCCCCTATCCACCCTAACTCATCTACGCAATCGTCGCCATGCTGCCCTCCGCCGCTGTCCACCTTCAAGCCCGCACCTGGCGACGTCACCGCTGCTTCACTGCATCACCACCACCGTTGCCCACCCCTCCCTCTACAGCAGGTCCTAATGAACCCTTTCCTAACTCCCGGTGAATCCTAACCGTAACCCCGCCACTGGCCACCACCGCCTTGCTGGAGAAGAGCCTCGCCATCACCTAAGGAGGGTGGGCACTGTTAAGACTCAATAGTGCGCAAGCACTATTTAGTTTTTGCCTTATACTTATTCTCCTTTTTGTTGAGGATACGGCGCCAGATCAAACAAATTTTGTTATTACTTCATAAAGATCACACGCGGAATTAGAGCAACGGAGCGAAGTCGTATATTGAAATTTGAAAGTGAAGGGACGGTCTGAATTTCAACTCCGCAAAGTCTGTTTGACCTCCAACAGATGAGGATTTTTAATCCATATTTTTCCAATCTCTTGTCTCTATGGTGTTTACCGTCTGTTTAACTCGTTAATAAATTGGTATAATGGTATTCTCCTAGGTAATTACTTGGTTAGTTCACTTAGGGGTACGAAATGGCGGAATCAGGAATTGGCCACGTCCAGGCTCGAAACAAGGGTACAGTATTACAGGAGAGGAGAGCTGGAGGGAAGAAGCAGCAAATAGGCATCGTCAAATAGGTAATTCATTTAAAAAACCAAACAAATTTCCAAAAAAAACTATAAGTTTAATGTCGAAATTATCACAAACCTACAGATTTAATCAATCGCAAAACTGCATATTTAAGGGCCAAACATTTCAAAGAACTACACGTTTTGAGATTTCCATCGCATTCCACAGGTACATAACAATGGGGCCCACCTAGCAGTGAAATGCAAGCTACCGTCTAGCGTGGCAGCTGACCTAGCAACGGAACGGACATGCAAGGTGATGCTTATGCTTGGGTCCACACGCCTAGAGCTGTTAGCATTTCACGACAACTCTTAAACCTATACTTTTGCGATACACTTTCACCCAAAATTTGTAGTTCTGCGCAATTATTGCTTAAATATGTTGTTGCGATAGATTTGACAATAAGCATGTAATTTTGCAAAATTTACTAAAACAGGAGTGAAATAGGTAATTATGTATATGCAACCAATGGCAGCGGGTGTATCCAAGCTAGATCGCGATTCTTTTTAACTTATAATTTATAATTTCTTTCGATAAATATATAGAATAGCTTTTTCGTAGCTGTTTTGAAGCAGCTTATTCGAACAGTTTTTACGAAATAGCTTATCGATATTCAGTTCATTCGTACAAACGCTTATGTTAAGATCAAAAATCATCAATCATAGCCATAAACTGTAGCCGAAAAAACACACCGTGAGAACAATTTTTATTTTTCCCTCTGGTAGTCATACTCTGCTGTAACAGATAACACGAGTACAGGGAAAAAGAAATGAGAAACGATTAGTGGCACATGCTTCACAATTCACACTCTGTCCGCTATCAGTGGCTGCACCGGCCATTAGTTTTTCTAGATATTTAATTAGTTTTTTAAACATTTAATTAAAAAAAATAAAAACATCACTGTCACTACAGATAATAAAAAACATCCTATATTAAAATAGCTTTTGCCTTCTGGTGGTTACAGGTCAAGAGCTACTGGGAACGGAGCTTTTGTCCTATTCTTTTCAGCTTTTAAAAGCTATTTTTTAGTTTTTTCTGTAGTAACTAACTTTTAAACGAATTATTTTTTAAAATAGAGTCTATTAGTTAATTGTAGTATATACTTTGCTGACTCTATTTATATCGGTAAAAATCATATATGGGGTTCTGTTACTCTACAATCTCTCATATAAATAGCCTAAAACTCACAAATCGCAGCTAAAACCCATTGTCTGGTATCAGCAAAGCACGTGGGTCAGCAGTAAGGAACTAACCACTCTCCTGTACTTTTGTTCTTCATTATGATCTAACAAACCGCCGTGCTCACCAAACACAGCATGAAACAGTAAATTACAACAACTACCCCAATTCGCGGCTACTTGTCTAATCATGCCTGATAAATGTCAGCTCGAGCTGGAGAATATGCTTGCTTTAATCACCCACAAAGAACATCTCAACTTGCATTTGCAAGAACATCTCCACTTGCATTTCTACACATCTAGTTAGAATTGATCCGATGCAAACATCACAATCGTTTGCAAGAACGAATAGTAAGTAGATTGCAACCTTAAAACAGCAACCAATTGAAAGCAAAAAAGAAACAAATCTTTGTTTGGTCTGGACTTTTGCTCACTACGCTCGCTTAACAGAACCAATTGTCCAATTGGAACATCTCAAGAACCAAATCTTTCTTCGGTCTGGACTCTGTGATAACCTAGTAATCTATTAGTAATAATCTACAACAACAAGAACACAGGAATCTAGCAAACCAGATACTAAAATTGAAGAAATACATACTCAAAAACCATAGAAAAGAAGCTAACTTAGAAATCAAACAACCTATCTTACAATTCCATAGGAATCCAATACAAGAATTTGATAGGGTACCACCTACCCAACTGAGAGCGTCAGATCTTGGCCTAGAAGAGCTCGTTATTCAGCACCGGAAGCCGAGCACGCGGCCGTCGGCCGGCGAGACGCCGATGCGGCACACCTTGGCGGCCTCGACGTGGTGGGTGAACACCCGCAGCACGGTCACCTTGCCCTTCACCACCAGCAGCGAGTCCACCTCCATCACCGGCGGCGCCTGCTGCTGCGCCAGCGCCGCGACAGCAGGGGAGGGGCCGGAGGCGGCGACGGAGATGGTCTGCGGCGGGGAGGAGACGGAGAAGGCGGGAACGGTGAAGCTGGTTGCCATGTACTGCGTGCGCCCTCCGTCGATCTGGCCGGCGGGGATGTACATGGAGCCGACCTCCCCGCCGGCGTAGGCGACGTGGAGGGAGCTGTCGTAGTGCGCGAGCGGCGCGCGGTTGGGGTTGCGGACGGAGGCGAGCTGCTGGAAGGTGAAGGCGACGCTGCCGTTGCCGAAGGCGAAGGAGGGGAGCTGCACGGCTGTCACGGCGATGGCCGGTGCGCGCGGCCGGAAGAGCAGGAACAGCACCGCCGCCGCAACGCCGGCCGCGAGCAGGAGGAAGAGCGCGGCCACGACGCAGGATGCCACGGCGGAGGAGGAGGAGGAGGAGGGGGAGGAGGGGTATGGGTAGCGCGTGCGCGCTGCCGCGTAGTTCCGCGACAGCTCCGGCGATCTGGCCATGGTGGGGGAGCGAACCTTGCTGGTTCTTGGTGGCGAGGGGAGGAGTGGGAGGTCAGTCACTAGTCACCATGTCGCACGAGCTTCTGCGTTCTTTTGGTTATTTTGGTTGGTTTTATACGGGTAAAAATGAAAAATACCTACAAATGGAGTAGGACTGTACAAATACTTTTTGACTTTCGACTGCACTCTACCAGACGCGGGCCGCCCGACACTGTACGGTCTGGAGAGGCATGACCCGAATAGAGTTGGTCCGAATAAGTTATTATATTATGCTATGTCAGTTTACATATCTATCTTTTAATCTAGACATAGCACGAGAGAGATCGAGCTGTGTCAGGCTGGCCCAGGTACACTTAGCCAAACGGATCATTGATAACTCGTTAATTTTACTGCTAGTCATAAGTATTTTTACTATTAGTCGTTAGGTCACAATTATTTTTACTATCAGCCATAAGTAATTTTATTACTAGTCACAAGTAATTTTATTATCAAGTCACCCGTCCGTACTTAGAAGAGTGCAATAACTCTAACACAAGTAATTTTACTGTCAACCATGAACAATTTTACTGCACTATCATAGAAGAGTAACTGTGCGTGCTGTGTCGAGGCGGCCCAAGCACCGTTCAATCGGGCCGAGCCGGCAAGGCCCGTTTACTGTTTGTGCCATGTCGTACTTGGACCGAACTAATAGTACCATGCCTCGAGCTGGCATGTTTGGCACGACCTATTTGGCTAGGTCTACACTCGACTCAGATCAATTGTAGTCTCCTAACCAACCTACTACGAAACTATTTAGTACCTTGGATAGAAATGAAAAAAATAGCTTGGTTATATTTTATTAAACCACCGGGAGAGCTTCCCAGCTAAGTTTTTCAATTGCATTTCAATTTAGGACTTTGCTACAAAGGGGCGGGCCATAAGCCCTGTTCTTTTTTACTACGGCTAATAGTTTTTGTCTGTGCTTGTCGAGACAGTAGAGGGTGACAAAAACGTCGATGCAGACAGTGCATATAATTTTGGGCTTAGAAAACCATTTGGATAATCTGCTTTAAGAATTCGCACCACTTGTTTCGACTTTCGAAGAAGCCAAAAGTCAAAAACCCAAAAGAACAAAGGCATAAATGATGGTCTTCAGCCGCCGCAACATGGATGATAGAGTGAACGTCATTGGTCATGTTCTTTTGGGCTTTTGGTTTTCTCGAAAGTCGAAACAAACAGGGTGCCTTCTCCAAATGGATTCTTCAAACGGCTTCTTGAGTCCAAAACCGTATGTACCGTCCCTATCAGCGTCTCCATAGTCCACTGACATCTCGAAAAACACAGATAAAATATATTAACCACACCTAAAAGCCATCAACCTTAGGGTGTGCTCATTTTGGTTTTTGAAGTCCCAGCCTCTAACTTATTTTACATTGTAATTGCTGGTAGCTTTTCTAGCGTAATTAAATGTAAAAAATAAAAAATGTTATATCATCACGGACAATACAAAGGAATAAAGAAAAAAAATATAAAAAACCCAAAAAACCCAAAATGCTAGAAAAAGATGAAATTAAGAAGCTAGAAATTCAAAGTTAGAAGCTAAAAACTTAAACTCAAATAAGCACCACTTTAATTGAAAAGAACTTGGCCATAAATTTGAGGGAAAATTCAACAACTAGCGCATGCTTTGTCAGGAAATGTCAACTGTAAAATAACAATAAATTTAAGAGTAGAAAAATACAGACAGGATCGTGAACATGAGCTGATCAGAGTGACCTTCCTGGTAAGTTCCTAACAGACACCATCCATTAAAGAAAGAGGCACCAAACGACACAGCATAGACCTGCTATGACTCTTCTTCGCCCTTAGTTTGGGACCTTTGGGTCTTATCAGATTTGACTTAGATAATGGCAAAAAGGTTTGGTACTTCCTAACAAACAGAGTTATTTTTGATGGCTAATTGCAGTACTGTATCTTGTATAATATGATTCATATTTATTCCAATAATAGAAAACAACGAAAAAAACTAGTCATCCACTAACAAAAAAAATCTATTTGCACTGTTAGTTTCTAGAAGGAGTAATTAACACTCCAATACTAGTACTATCAACAATTTTAATCCAGGAGCTGCTGCATCAGAGCGAAAGGGACGGGCAGTAATTAAATGTGCCCCACAGTCACAGATGACTAATCAAGGTTACTAGTAATAAAGCAGGCTTTCCTGGAACCGGAATCTTCTTTTATGAATGCGCTCCCCTGATCCCACGTACCTTTTCACCACGTGCACCTGTCAGAGACACATACAACTACAAGTGGCTAAAAAAACAAAAATTAATGATTGATTACTACTGGCTAAGATTTGCCTCGAGCAGGCTAGAGCAATAGTCCTGGGGAAACAAGAACGTGTCACTTTTGTTGTCGTCGTGATGATAAAATGCAATCTTGACATAGTGTCGTAGTCGTCATCTTATACCAGGAGGAGGTCATGGGGGTGCTTGATGAGCTCCTGCACCCTATTGGTGTGACATCGATGCAGGTGAAGGGCTAAAAGGCTGCCACACCATCTTCATGATCATCAGCATGTTCTCTATAGTAGCTTGGCCAACTCGTTCCCCGATTCACTCCAAAATCATGCACACATAAGCATCATCATCAGTGTAATATGTAGCTAGCTAGGTATTGCAACAAGAAACAACAACTCCAAGGAAAATTCATGAAGCATACGATGATAAAAACTCACATCCACAACAGATATATAGACGAATGGAAGTGACAAGTGGGGTTGGACCGAGCACGCGCAAACTAGTTGCCATGATCTATTCATTGCCTCTCACAACTCATGAGTAGAGCAACGACAGTGGTGATGGTCGCAGGATGTGGGCGAGGGGAAGGCATGACTTGGGGAATGAAAGGAGATGAGGAAAAGAAGAGGCAAAAGGTCATTTCACAAGTGATTTTAGGCCACAAATAAAAAATACCAAAATACAATGGAGTGGCAAATCCTAGCTATTTCTGTCTTAGGAGTGGCAATTTATTAGGCAAACTCTTATAAGTGATAAATCTTAAAAATAAAGCTTTATGAGTGGCAAATCGTCAATTTTCCAAAAAAAAAAAACAAATATTCAGACATATGTAAAGGAAAGTAGTAAAAAGGAAAGGGAAAAAAGGAGGCAGGAGAAATGCTCAATGGAACGATGAAAGAGTGGTGACCAGCAGCCTATAATGGACTAAGTATGGGTCCTTTTCGACTACAATTAATGGCTCACTACAGGATGCCCTGCTTTCACTGGCTGTACAGCCACTTGCAATAGTAGGTATTGGACGTGGTAGTATCGCTTGGAAGCTAAGTAACTAGTGCACCCAATTCAGGCGCTTCAGAAAGTATTCCAAGCGGTATTTACACTAGCAAAAAAATCAATTCCTGGTTGTACTACCGCTAGGAATGTTCAAACTTTTCAAAGCGATACATCTACTTTACTATATGATTGCAAGCTGTACCAACGCTTGTAATTAAACATTTGGGGATTTAAAAATTTAAAATCTAAATGCAGTTCGACTGCTTGCAATAACAATCGCATAGCTAACAACAATATTTGTCGTCAATCATGTTTTAATTGTAAATAAGTAACAATGACAACAATCATGTAGCCAAAAATATACGTTAGAACAAAATGTGACATGCAAAAGATAATGCACAAAGCAACAAAAATACACATGTATCCATGACATTTCTCATCCATGCATTAACATACATAAGTGTGTCATTGCACCAAAAGTAAGTCTACTTCACCACAATCTGTGATGAAGGTGTTTACACCAAAAGTAAGTCCCACGAACATACTCATATGTGTGTGTGTTGACATCAAAAGTATGACCTATTAAGTTATGTCAACTCCCAAGTAGATATTAACTAATCTTGTAGTCTAGTCCATCTTAATACAAAATACATAGCTAACTAAAAGTCTAACTTAAAAATGCCATATTACTTCAGATCCTTTATTACTTTGCCAGCAATCTGCAAAAGAACAAACCAATATGAATTAAATAGTCATCAAAAAATGAAACATAAAACATGCATTTAGCACTTGCACGTTTGATGACTTTCCACCTTTCACTTGAACAAAAAAAGCATCCTTTTAGTGTTGCTTTTGAGCTTAACTGCATTCCTTGCCCCTTTCACCTGTAGATAAAAGAATACATTTGCTTCCCTAGGTCATATAACAATAGTCGAAATAACAACATATATTGTACACATATAAAAAACAAAAGCTAAAGAAAATAATATGTATACTAATTTTCGTTCTAGAACAACTAGTTGCAAATTCTACAAAGATCATTTTCACTTAGAGAATAGATTCAGTGCCACGAGCATGATTTTTTCCCTACGAGTTGAACCGCCCCCATCAACCACTAGAACATCATCTTCCATATACAAATTCATAAATATTTTTGCTTAATTTCAAATACTTCGGTAATAAGAATGAAAAAACTAGATAAGATATATTACTCTTTCATTAGGAGCCGGCGGGAGCGGGCGGCAGCGAGGTGCCGGAGCCGGTAGGAGCGGGCAGCGGCGCAAGCGGGCGATGGGAATGACGTGCTTGGGAGCTAAGAGGTTATGGTTAGGGCAACGCCCGTGCGTGCGTTATGGGCCGGCCATGTCTTGGACCATTCCTGGGCCGGCTGTGTCCGACTCGTATATTTAGTGTGTCCGACACGTGTCGAGAATTTTAATAATTAAAATTAATTCTAAAATCGGCCGATACGTCGCCGACACGTGTCCAATACGTGTCCGTGTCGTATCCGTGTCCGACACGGTATCGGATATAGATAAGGCGGTTTTACGGTGTGTCCGTGCTACATAGACCCTAGCAATGCTCACCCTAGTCGGTCCGAATGCTAGAGCTGGCCTTGCTCTCAATCCCAATCCGAACCCCCTGCCAACGCCGTCGCTAGTTTGCATTCATCGCAACCAAGCCCAGGGTTCTTGCTTGATTTTACCTATATTCCTTTCCTTAGCTCACGTATCCCTTTCTTTTCATTGGTTTGTTCGTGCAGGTTGGTTCGATTGGTGATATGCTGATAATTTAGTCATTTATGATGGACCACTAAGGTATTGGATCCAATCTTTGTTGTGTGGCGTTGCTTTCTACTCTATGGTTTGGGCTGACTTCTCCCAACTTGTGCTACTATGATCAGGAGCGGAATTACAATGAGAATGACTAGGTTCACCACTTCACCCTATAATTTCTAAGTAATATTTTGCTAAATAGTAATGTGTTCGATAATTTTTAGCATTAATATTTCAACATAAACAATAGCAATGTATGATGATAAAGAAGCAGTGATCGAAATGCTTACCAACATGAAGAAGCTTTATAATAATATTAGTTAGTTACAATAAACTGAAGGAACTAATGGTGAAATCACAGACAAAAGTTGTTTGTTATTAATAAAATACATCATTCAACCTCAATAGCCTGTTAAAAGAGAACAAAACTACTTAAAGTTTTCAAGTAAAAAAACAGTAGAATAATCAAATGTGAGTTAATGTATTACCTTTTAATATTTACTTTTTTTCAAATTTATAAAGCGATGAACCACAACATCGTTGGCAATTTTTTTTTGGCAATTCTTATTTCTCCACAAAGCAAATAAATATATCGTTCATGAAATCATCATCAATTAATTGAAAACGTTAATTAAATATTTGTATGTTCAACAGTTGAAGAACAATACAATAGAGAAATATGTCCAGTGGCTTACTTATTTGATATTGTGGTCAAATACTACAATTTTTCCTTCGATTTACAATGAGCTAGGTCGATATTTCAAAAATTAAAATTGAAACCCTAAGTCTTAACCCTACAATTCGACAAAAATCAATTAACAACTATTATATTGAAACCCTATCTCACAAATTTAGCCCCTATTCTTGAAATAAGTTGGAAGAATTGAGAGAAATTTATAGCAAAGTACATACTGATTGGGTTGACCTAATTTTCCTTCAGCCAGTGAGGGCGCAAGGCAACAGGCTAGGCGACAACGCGGGCAAGATGGTAGGTGAGGGCTGCCGGTGGGGCCAATTTCTCTTGTTCTGTGGCCACCTGTCATTCTTGGCTAGGTGCGGTTGTGTGGCGGATGTGGTGCACATCTCTTGGTCAACCATGCAAGATAAACAAGTCTCGAGGGTTACTGTAAAGTGACATGCTTTAGGATCGATTAAATGTACGCTGTGGTTTGTTACAGTCCTCCCTCTTGGGTGGGCTCAAGGGCTGGGTCTACCTGTTGCAGTTACCTGGGCTGTCGGCCCCAGATTTGGCCAATCCAGAATCTCCTATGATTACCATTTGCACTATTCCCTGAATCAGTAGTTAATGCTCACAGATACATCACTGAATCATACCATATGATAATACTACATATCAAAGTTCAACGGACTGCAACCAGTTAGGTTTACAATAAACCGACTAGGTCAAATATTACATAACATGCAAAAAACATAGCGGAAGCAAAGGGAGGCATATCCTACCATAGGCAAGCAACTGGAGAAGGTGTGAGTACAACCGTTATTGTCCAAGGACCTAGAGAATAAAAGTGCACGCAAACACCACTTTAGCTAGACTGGGGAGACCTCATCTAAAACGATACAACTCTAAGCTCCACCATCCTCATCACCACCAGCTCCTTGGTCGTCGTAATAGGCGTACTACCCTTGGTCCGTGGGTTTTGATGATTTGTAAGTGAGTGTGAGCACAAGCAACAGTGCTTAGCGAGCCAATATATAGAATGCATTAATTGTACATGCAAGACTTGTCAAAGGGTTTCTGGTTCTTTTATTTGCTAAAGCCAACATTTTAAGACTATGAATAATTAGAGTAGTGCAGACTCCATCCATCGTTACATGTCATCTATACCATATGCTAGGTTTCTAGTGTTACATCTACTTATCACCATTGGGACGACACCCAGGACAACACAATTCAAGGATTTTACATCCCATCACTTTGATCCCACCCACAAAGTTGTTTTTAGAAATAGACATAGACTTGAGTAAGTTCTCATGCCCACCCATGACTGTGGGAACGACTGTTCGAACAATTTATACTCTGCATAGGTTGTGCACTTTACCCACAAGAGATGACCATCTTGTCATATTCCACATGCTTTCTTAGACATGCAGGCCCTAGAAAGCCACAAGGCCCAGTGAGGCTACACCCACTAAAGTTTTCACCACTGTGGGGTATGACAACCCCTCCAGAAGTCCTCTCTTACACCGTCACGTCAAAGGCTTCCCTTTTGCACATGTGCACACCTATGGCACATCCCATACTAGGTCAATGTAAATTAGTTGGCCAGGTCGTACTCATTATAGACTTATAGTTGTACTATTTTACATTAGGAGGTCATCACATGATTCAGTCCTTAAATTTATCTGGGCGGTTCTACCATATTCCAATCCTTTTGTGCATCCCTTACACCAACCCCTCTTACCTTCAGCCCAGATTTTAAAGCAAATTGGGATTTTTGGGAACATAAAATAATGGTTTTCAACATACCAATCACTTCCCAATAGTAACTATCCAAATCAAGATTTTATGTGTGAAAAATGATGCTAGGGCAATTTATTGCCCCGAGTATCTAAACCCGACTAAGCATGTTGCTATAAGTAGGGACTTAATATTGATAGGTAAGTTATTAGTTCTAGGGTGATAAGGTATTAAGCCCAAAGTCAAGGAGGAGATAATAATTTTTACATAAGGTGTTAACTAAGATCTAATTGTGAATATAAATTGCATAGTAAAATTTAAGCATGCATTTTAATAATTTAAATTGAAATACTTTACATCAAAATGTAGGAGCAAAATGATCAAAGTGATGACTCGCTTGGTTCGCAAGTAGGGTGTCCTTAAAATTCTTGAGCTTGGTCTAACTAGGGTTCCTCGGCATCGATGTACTCTATTTAGGTGATCGCATCGAATAATGTGCACGAGGGAACACCAATTAACTACAAGCAAAAAATTCAATTGAACTCCAAATTGAACACAAGCAATACCACTAGAAAGATCTTGAATTTATAAAAATTAGAAACAAGTTTCATTAAACTGGAGCTAAAATGAGTGAGTAAGAGCCATTTGAAGTTTGAATTACAATTTAATTCGAGAAAATAAAAGAGGAGAGAGGTTACTCTCACTAAAATGGGGGCTGTGGTTTTAATTAATTTTGGAATTAAATTTTTTATTGAAAATGGTCACCGAAATTGACAAGTAGGGTCTATTTAATGTGGCTACAGCACTAGGGCCCACGGCCCTAAGTTTTAAACCAGCTTAACGCTAAAATAAATGGTCGTGGGGTCCAATGGTCATTGAGTCAAGGGGTGATTTAAAGGAATGGGCCCACCGGCAGAGACTACTTAACGGGTGCTAATGAATGTCATTAGGTGGAAAATAAACCACACGTTAAGCTAATGATCTTGCTACAGTGATCGTCGTCTTCACCGAGAGAACCACGTCTCGTTGCCGACAATGGGGGCCGTGATGGGTCAGCAACATGATCAAAATGGGACCTACGGTCTTGCGCAGACCCCCATGCAAGTTGGCATGGCCTAAGATAGACCTTTGGGTCGTTGCCAGTGAGCCCTGTAGTGGCGGAAATAGGGAGCTCGGCGAAGTGGCGCTGCAAGCTATTAGTTCCAGTTCAAAGCGAGGGGAGCATCCATGGGTGGTTAGGAGCTTATCTGAAGTGGATATGAAGACAGAGGATGAGGTGGGTGACCTAGCGACGATGAAGCTGAACGACAGTGGAGTGCGTATGTGGGGAACTTGCCAGAGGGGACGAGGAAGCTTGGCGGTGGTCGGGATGAGCTTAGGACCTTTGGCTAAAGCTTCACTCATGCTCAATTGATCACTGGTGCAAAGGAGCTCGAAAACTACTTCGGCGATGAGATGACCGGAGATAGGGATGATGGAGGGGCTCGGAGGCTCTCGGGTCATTTGGTGGCGATGGAAGCTGTGTGGTGGTGCTAGGAGGCGGGGGAGCGGCTTTATAGCAGTAGATGGGAGGCGTGGTGTTGTAGAGCCATGATGGTGTTCAACGGTCGTGGTAGTGGCACCGGTAGGGAAAGGGGACGAAAATGCTCGAGGTTGGCGTAGGGCTCCTCTGGGCAGGCATCATGGCACACGACTCAAAGGAGGGCTAGCAGGCAAACTTGACGCAATGGCGCGAGGTGGCTTGGCGTAGTGCTCTGGCAGAAAAGGGGGAGGGGATGGCTAAGTGTTGGTGTAGAGGGGTGGTGATGGAGCAGGGGAAGTGGGAAGGCGCAGAGTAGCTTTGGCAGAGCTAGGAACCTGGGGGCGCAGAGATGGCGAGTGGCGCAGGGACTACATGAGCGTGGCGCGCTGCATGCTGGTGAGGGCGCACGCGGCAAGGTGGCATCGCATGCGATGCACGGCCTAGGCGCGCTCTGGCGCGTCGACCTCGCAGGCCGTTCCCGGCTAGGCCGTGCGGGCTCTGGTCCAGACCCAAAAGGGAGAAAGGTGCAAGTGGGCCAGGCCAAGCCTAAGGTATGATTGGCATTTGGAAGTTTTCATGGAAAATTTGAATTTCGGTTGAAAAGTTGAGTTTGAGCTTTCTGGTTTGAAATTTGAATTCCAAGTTCAAGCATGCACATTTGAATCTAGAAATGGGATGTTACATGGGCTAAGAGAAGCGGACACTCATCGTGAACTACTACTAGCTACTAGAAATTTAGGCTGCTAGCGCTCACTTTATTCGGCTTCAAGGAAGAAACCGGATGTACTGAGTTTAGGCTGAGGGTTCACACATGGGTTGAAATTGCTAATCCCTGCTAAAAATATTTTGAACCTAATGTTCTGAGACACCGGGAGGCTACTTGGTTCCGCCCCTGACTATGGTTGCCTTGCTCGATTTCTCCCTGAGTTACAGGTATTTTCCTTTCGTTTTGGAGCAATTCCTTTCCGGTTTTTCTGTTTTTAGTGGAGAGTTACAATTGTTTATGTCGGGACGAAATTTTGCAGCAAATTTAGATGGCTGCCACTTCGAAAAATAGATAGGCTGATGGCTACAAGCAGGTGAACTTTGCTTTCTTAATTGCTCAGTGTCAGTCCCTGCCTGGATACAACCAATGGCATCATGCGGTAATTATGCATGGCCAAGTCAGCAAACGACAGCAGCCTCCAGGAATCGTTCAGGCCATATGCTCATAAGGGTATGCCGATTTCGAGTTTTTCTTTGTTTGATCATGTTCGGCAAATTCCTTGTCAACGATCTTATTTGGGCCATGTAATCAGGAGAGCAAAATATATGATTTTCAGCCACAAATTTTGCCTTCTTAGGTTTGGATTTGTTGGCAAGAACTCGAGCAATCAAATGCATGAACGTAAGAGGATTTGGCGCTGTCCAGAACTGCAGCTTTTCATGTTTATTTCCTCCCTTCGTATAGCAATTAACAAGAGAAACCGAACTACTAAATTGCCTGAAAACTGAACTACTAATTGGCTGAAAACTGACCTGCACTATGTGAACACAACGCATTAATTCTGGACATGAGAAACTGAATACAATGCATCAATTCTGGACGCATTATGAATGGCATACATGCAGACTATTAATAGACATGCAACTAGATTAGCTAATATTACTCCCCCTAATCTAGTTGTGGTTGATGTCGACGACGCCGAGCTTCGAGCGCAGGTGTAGAAAACGCACCCGGCCAAGTGATTTGGCCAATATGTCCGCCAGTTGATCATCGGTGTGGATCTTGCGGATGGCGACTTGGCCACCCTCGATGCACTCCCGGATGTAGTGGAAGCGTGTCTCGATATGTTTGCTCCAGCCATGGAAGACCGGATTTTTGCACAGTTGAATCGCCGATTGATTGTCGATGTAGATTATCGCGGCGCCGATGTCTCGCCCGTAGAAATTGCCGATCAGCCGCCTGAGCCAGATTCCCTGGCATGCCGCCGCTGAGGCCGTGATGTACTCGGCCTCGCACGAAGATAGCGCCACCACCGGCTACTTTTGTGACTGCCACGACACAGGCACGTTGCCGAGACAGAACAAAATGCCGGAGGTGCTCTTGCGATCATCCACGTCGTCGACCATGTTAGCGTCGTTGTATCCTTTGAGCTCGATGTCATCGTGCCCTTGGTGTAGCTGAGACCATAGTTGAGCATGCCCGCCATGTAGCGAAGTATATGCTTGACAGTGCTCAGGTGCTCTGTCATCGGGTTCTCCATAAACCTGCTCACATACCCGACCGCGAAGCTGATATCCGACCGGGTGTGGATCAAGTACGGGAGGCTGCCAACCACAACTATGGTAGAATGTGGGATCAACAGGTAGATTGGAGATCTCCTTACTCAGTTTAAGACGTGCCTCCATGGGCACTTGCACGGCATTGCAGCCGGCCATGCCGGCCTTGTCCAGGAGCTTTGCCGCATTCGTAGCTTGGCTCATGGTGATCTTCCCGGGCAGCTGCTTGACTTCAATGTCGAGATAGTAGCTCAACCGCCCGAGGTCGCTCATCTTGAATGAGCGCTTCATTTCCTCCTTGAACGACTTGATCTCAGCTTGGTCGGCGCCAGTGAGGATCAAATCGTCAACATACACGCCCAGGAGCACACGTCCTCGCCCCTCGCCATGTGTGTACACCCCGTGCTCTTCATCGCAGCGCGTGAACCCGAGCGCCACCAGCATGCGATCGAGCTTGGCATTCTACGCCCGAGGAGCTTGTCGTAGGCCGTAGAGTGCTTTGCGCAACCGCAGTACTTGCCGCTCACGCCCGACGATCACGAATCCCAGTAGTTGAGCGACGTAAACCTCCTCCGTGAGGTCGCCGTTCAGAAACGCAGACTTTACGTCGAGATGGTGGAGCGCCTAGCCCTCGTGCGCTGCCACCGCTGCCAGTGCACGCATGGAGTCGAGCTGCGCCACAGGTGCAAAAACCTCATCGAAGTCCACGCCAGCGCGTTGTACGTACCCCTTAGCCACCAGCCACGCCTTGTGCCGAACCACCGCCCCTACGCATCCTTCTTGAGCTTGAATACCCATTTGAGGCCAATCGAGCGATGTCCGGCTAGGAGGCCCACCGCCTCCCACGTGCCATTGTCCTCAATGGCCGCCATTTTCTCTTCCATCGCGAAGCGCCATGTCGGATTGGTGGCTGCCTTGTCGAAAGAGGTGGGCTCCTCGGTCGCAACGAGGAGCCACTCGTCGGGGTCCAGTATGCGTGGCTCGGCGTATTGATGCAATTATCCACCGTGCGGAAACGTCGCGACGCGCTGTTGTCACCATGGTCGAGCCCCGACGGGCTGTGCGACGGTGGAGTGTAGTGCCCGACTTGAGCACCACCGGTGTCATGAGTGGCGTTCATGGGCGTTCGTGGTGACGCCACAGCTTCCTCTTCTTCCTCCAGGGACGGGACCATAGGGGATACAGGAGCGTTCAGCTCGTTGCTGCCCAAGACACCGCTGACTGTGTACTCCACGGTGAACGTCTCAAGGTTGGCGGCATCATTCGCCTCCCAATTCCACCTTTTGGTCTCGTCGAACACCAGTTCGCAGGTCACATGGAGCCGGCCGCCCACCGGATCGTACACTCGGTAGCCTTTGGAGCCTGGCTTGTACCTGACAAAAACCATCTTCACGCTCTGGTCGTCGAGCTTTGCGGCGTGCGGGCGTGTAACCTTGACGTGTGTGAGGCATCCGAACGTGCGCATGAAATGCATAGCCGGCTTCTTACCATGCCAAGCTTCATAAGGCGTCATCCAGGTGACGCTCTTTGTCGGCGAACGGTTCAAGATGAACACGACAGTGCTCACTGCCTCCCCCTAGAAGGTGCTCGGCATCTGCTTCGCCTTGAGGAGACAGCGTGCCATGGCCATCACTGTTTGATTTCTGCGCTACACGACCCCATTTTGTTGCGATGAATACGGCGTCGTGAGCTGCCAGTGAACGCTCTTCTCCGCGCAATATTCGCCAAAGGTCACCGCCGTGAACTCGCCTCCTCGGTCCGTGTGTAGTGCACGGAGTTTCCTGCCGGTCTCCACCTCGACAGCGGCTTGGAACTTCTTGATCACGCTTGCTGCCTCGTCCTTCCCTGACAGCAGCACCAACCACATATAGCGGCTAGCCATCGACGAGGAGGAGAAAATACTGCCTGCCGCCGTGGGTCGCCGGAGTGACTGGCCCGCAAAGATTGCCGTGGACGAGATCAAGCCGGCTCTTCGCGCGGTACTTGGCCTCCAGAGGGAACGGCAAGCGCTGTTGCTTGCCGACAAGGCATGCGTCACACAGCTGGTCGACATGATCCAGTAGCCGAAGCCCACGCACCATGCCGCCACACCCAAAGTTTCTTTAACCCTTCGAAGCTTAGGTGGCCGAACCACTCATGCCAACACCACGCATCATCGTTCGTGTGCGCCAGGAGCAAGATCGGTCGAGCGAGCGTGAGGGAGATCTTGTACAGTCGATTCGCCGATCGCCGTACCTTGGCGAGAAGCTCCCTCCTCGAATCACGCACCCGCAATACGCCGTCCTCAATCAACACTTGGCATTTGACCTTGTCGAGTTGTCCCAAGCTGATGATGTTGTTGCGCAGACGTGGGATGAAGTACACGTCCGACAACACATGATGGCGTCCACCCCATGCCACGAACATGATCGTGCCGCGCCCGAGGATGTTCACCACTGATCCATCGCCGAACATTACCGTGCCCGTGATGTCGTGGTTCAGCTCGAAGAAGGCTGCGCCGTTTCCCGTCATATGGTTCGACGCGCCCGTGTCGAGGTACCACACGCCGTCGTCCTGGCCGCCGGTGTGGTTGTCAGTGTCACCCAACTGCACCGTCACGCGTTCTTCGTTGAGGAAGACCCATCCGCCGACGTGCACAGGTGCGGCGTGCTCTGGGAGGCGCGCAGGCACCCGTGAAAGAGAGGCCACCTGGGCCATCAATAGGGATGGCTCGTCGTCGCCGCCCTCCTCCGCCAGCAGCGCTGCAGCCGCCGCCTCGTCTCTCTTCTTCTTCCGGCAGTCCCGGGCCCAATGCACAGTTTTCCCGCGGTACTTGCACGTAATCTTGTCGATGACCATGCCACCACCGCCCTTGCGTGCGTCATTGGTACCGCGCTTGGGTGGCTGTGCGCCGCACTATGGTAGGACCGAGCCACCGCTCATACCACTTCTGCTAGTGCCAGCGCTGCCGACGCGCGCACCCTCCTTGTCGTGCTTGCGTAGGTGACGGATGAGATCCTCCTCCTTTGACGAGAGAAGTAGCTGGGAACCCAACTCTGCGGCCACTGCCCGCGCATCCTATTTCCATAGGCTCGAATGACCCCTTCTCCTAATAAGAATGTGCACGGTCTGGTCCGGTATGGAATGAACTTATAATCTGATGGCCGTTGCTCCACAGACCGGAGACGGCTCGTGACCTCCTCGATGTCCAGCAGCGTCTCGATTGAGATCGCGACCTGCAGGAACCGATCAGGGACCACCTGGAGCAACTTGCGAACGACCTCAGCTTTGTCGATCTTGTCACCGAGAAGACGTAGGTTGTTGGCGAGGCCCGCAATTCGCATCGAAAAGTTATCCACGTTCTCGTTTTCCTTGAAGGCGATGTTGTTGAAGTCGCACCAGAGCTTCTACGCGTTCACCACGCGCACCCGCTCGACGCCCATCCGCATAACCTTGACCGCCTCCCACGCCTCCTGCGCGGTCTCCTTGCTGCCGATCAAACTCAGCATCTCTAGCCGATCCTCGCTGTACTCGACATCGCCGGGTTCAATTGCGCCCCACAGGCCTTGTGCCTGCAAGTTGATGTGCATCATCACCACCCACTCCTGGTAGTTTGTCTTCGTCAGCATCGAGTACTGGACGGAGGCCGATGACTCCTTGACGGTGCGGTGGGCGACAATCGGCCGCTCATACTATGCACGCCTGTGCCCACGTCGCGACGGTGGTGACTGCGAACGGCGCCGGTGGCTGGGCGGCGCACTCCCGCGGCGCTGAGGGGAGTCCGACATCGCTGCTCCCTAGAACGAAACGGGGCTCTGATACCAATTGTTGGCTAGAACTCGAGCAATCAAACACACGAACGCAAGAAGGATTTGGCATTGCCTAGAACTGCAGCTTTTCATGTTTATTTCCTCCCTTTATATATCATTTAACAAGAGAAATGAACTACTAAATTGCCTGAAAACTAAACTACTAATTGGCTGAAAACTCACCAGCACTATGTGAACACAACGCATTAATTTTGGACACGAGAAACTGAATACAATGCATCAATTCTGGACGCATTATGGATGACATACATGCAGACTAGTAACAGACATGCAACTAGATTAGCTA
The DNA here is from genome assembly GCA_017311315.1 of Dendrocalamus latiflorus. NCBI lineage: Eukaryota > Viridiplantae > Streptophyta > Magnoliopsida > Poales > Poaceae > Dendrocalamus > Dendrocalamus latiflorus. Next base: position 23,462,051 of record CM029661.1, read on the forward strand.
ACAGGATTGTGATCGGAAATTTTAACCAGCCGAGTCGTTCAGATCCATACAATTAAATCAAGGATTGGCTATGAACATAGAGCTTTCCAAGTGAAAAGAGAGTTGGGAAAAAAAGAATGCCAGATAAACAATTACATCGTTACAGTGTTAGTTTAATTTCATGGGCATAAAAGCTCAGTGATTAATAGAAAATATTTTTTGCATGTCTACTGCAACTTGAGATTGACCATGCTCCTTCGCTAGGGAAAATGAATCACAAAAACTATTTAGGCCCTATTGCTTAGGTAGTACCTTACAATGTAGGCTTTTAATACCTTTGTGAAGGTACTCTTTTAACTGTTCTTACTTCTTTTGCATAATTGCATCCCTAGCCATGCAACACTAATTGCATCTTTTAGACTGTGATTTATAGTTTATGGTTTAAAATTTTGAATTCTAGTTGTTCGCGAGAGGGTATAGAGAGAGGTACTTACGTGCGATTTTAACCGATATAGATAAAGTCGGAACAATGTTTACTACAATCGACTTGCCTCAAAAAACACTCTATTTAAAAGCTAGTTACTGTAGAAAGCAAACCATAAGCCTAAAAAACCCACCCATATATGTTCCCAAATTGGAAGCACAGTGATGTATCCATTTTTATGGCTAATGGTAAGGAACTTCTTGCTGTTATTCCCTGCTTTGTGGAATTTCACATGCAATATCTACAGCATAAAAAATTTGATAGTTGTAGCTCTCGTGTACGAATCTCTCAAGTATTCATGATATATCAGTTTCCCTTTTTGCACTGATATGTTAAAAAGTATATTTCCTACTAAAAACTCTGTAATAGTTTTTTTTTATAGAAATTTCGGTTGCAACACGCAGGGTATCTACTAGTTTATCAAAGATTTGGGCAAAATACCCTCTTTCAAAAAAAAAAGAATTGTGCAAAATATATCACTATTCAATATTGTATACTCATATTGCATACACAATCGTGGAAGCCAGAGCAAGGCCGCCACATCATCCTTCTCGGGCTGCTACCATCCTACGTGGCAGCCAGCAAGGGTGCCACATCATCTGCTCGATTGGGCTACTCGCCATCGCACGCCGCATTACCGCACTAGACAATGGGAGTTGCGGACTACTCGCCATCTTTCCTGCATGAGCATGGCATGAGCTAATAAGCATGTAGCTCTCGACTCGTTTGCCCGATCTTCCAGCCGGTGGCTCACAGCCTGCATTCTCGTCGGACGTCGGCATGGGCAGGCCCGGACGGTCGGCGCGCCATTCTTTTCGGCTCCTTTCGCTGCTGCTAGTGAGTATATCTTTACTATTATAAAAAAAACGAGTTAGTAGCTATACATGTAACTATCCATGAGGTATACAATAAAGTCATCACCAAAAGTTTTTTCAACCCTGTGTCTCTTGCTCCTGCGAGGAGCTTCTGCGACTAGATTATTATCCTCCTCAGGGATATCACATATTGGTTCAGAAATGGTAAGAAATTCAGAAGTTTGATTATTTTGAATTTCAATATTATCAGTTTGAACATTCTCTATTCGTGAAGTACTGCCTGCTGTTCTCATAGAAAAGATATTATCAAAAAATGAAGCATCTGTAAACTCCATTATTGTATTAGCAATAATCTCAGGAGTTTCTGATTTAACTACTAAAAATCTATAGGCCATGCTATTTTGAGCATATCCTAGAAAAATACAATTAACTGTTTTTGGTCCAAGTTTTCTCTTTTCTGCAATGGTATGTTGACTTTTGCCAAACACACCCAAGTTCGCAAAAAATTAATATTAGGTTTTCTCCCCATCCATCCCTCATACGGAGTAATCTCACTCTTTTTAGTGATTACTCTGTTTAGGACGAAAGTTACTGTTAGAATAGCTTCCCTCCACCATGCCTTAGGCATACCGGCACTCTCTAACATGGCATTAACCAAATATGTTAGTGTCTGGTTTTTCCTCTCAGCTACCCATTTGATTGGGGTGAATATGGTGGTGTAAATTCATTGACTATTCCATGCTCAGAACAGAATTGAGAGAATTCATGAGAGACATACTCTCCTCCACGATCAGACCTCAATCTTTTTATTTTCTTCTTTAGTTGGTTCTCAACCTCGGCCTTATAAGTTTTAAAATAGTTTAAAGTTTCATCCTTAGTTTTTAACAAATACACGTAGCAGTAGCGTGTTGCATCATCAATAAAAGTTAGAAAATATCTTTTGCTTCTTGTCAATAATCCATTCATTTCACACAAAATCTAAATGAATAAGATCTAAACGTGCCAAGTTCTTTTCATCCTCTAATCCCTTAAAGGGTTTTCGAGGTTGCTTTGCTTGCACACATGATTGGCACTTTGATCCTTTGTCAATTTCACATTTTGGAATTAAATCAAATCTGGACATTCTACCAATACTATCAAAACCAATACGACAGAAACGAGAATGACAAATATTTGCCTCACATTTATTTAAACCATGCAACATTCAGATTATAACAAGACTCTAAAATACTTAGGCGGAACAAGCCTCCGCTCTCATAGCCTTTACCAACAAATTTTTCAAACTTAGACATTACAATTTTATTTGATTCAAAAACTAGCTTACAACCATCTCTGCATAGAAGAGAACCACTAGCGAGGTTCTTGTTTATTGTACGAGTATGTTGCACGTTCTTCAAGTGAACAGTCTTCCCTAAAGTAAGCTTCAGATCTACTGTGCCAACACCAAAAACAGAAGCATGCGACCCGTTTCCCATTAAGATGGAGGAAGCCCCAGCTGCCTGGTAAGAAGAAAACAAGGAAATATCAGAACACACGTGAACATTAGCACCAGTATCAACCCACCACTCAGTAGATTGACATGCTGAAAAGACAACAGGTGGATTACCATACCCTCCTGAAGTTGAGGCCTCACCTATGATCCCGTTGACAACCTTCTTCTTTGGCTGTTCACAATCTCTGATCTTGCGGAAGCGACAGTCCTTCGCCATATGACCGTCTTTTCCGCACACAAAGCAGGTGATGTCCCTCAAATCCTTTTTCTCATTTTTCTTCTTCTTAAAGCTAGTTGTTTTGTTCGGTTTGTTGGATTTGTACTTTTTTGCAACAGTCTTTCTCTCTATGACATTTGCATTGTTCTGGCCAGAGGTGTTAGGTGCATCTTTTGCTCTTGCTTTTTTTCCACATCGAGAGCTGCAATGAGATCCTCAACAGAAATCTCTTCCCTCTTATGTTTCAAGCTAGTAGCAAAATCAGGCAGGGAGTTTAGTAACAATGCCCACAGCCACAAACTTTGGAGGCAACACACAGCCTAGGTGCGCAATCACACCGACTAGTAGCTGGAGATCATGAGCCTGTCTAACTATGGACTTAGCCTCATCCATGCTAAAGCGAAAAATTGCTCATATATGTAGAGTCAGCGACCTGCCTCTGCATATTTGTGCTCTAGTGCATCCCACAACTCTGTGGCGGACTTGTAGTCCATGTACACATCATAGAGTTAATCTGCCAGAACAGTCAGAATGCAGCCAAGAGCAGTATTGTTCGCATTTTCAAACTGCATGCACTGCTCAATTGTAAATGGGTACTGCGGGTGGATAACCCACCATAACCCCAAAGACATGAGCCAAAACTTAGCTCTAGTCTGCTATCTGCTAGACATGAGCCCCAAAGACCAGAAAACATTTCAGGTTTTCATCGCATCAGAAGCACTAGCCATTACTGTATTGCAACAAAATTCATAATAAGATTTCTAAATTATTGGAAATGTGGGAAATATTTTAATTCTAAACTTTACTAGGAAAAAAATACAATAAACTAGTAATGCAAAACTTACTACTAACACATGCTACTCAACATACTTCAGAATATATACAAGACAAATATAGTAACAAAGTCGAACGAACGCTCGAACGACTTAGTTTTTCGCCTGGTGAAGAACAGGAAGCAGCGCAGGCTTTACGCGGTGCAGAACATAGATGACACAGTGCAGTGAGCGGTCGCACAGATGTGCGCTGCCCAGAAACCTTATTGCCGCTCCGTGCAGGAACTCTCTGCGGTAACAGTTCGAAGATAGCCGCTCTCCCTCCTTCCAGGTGCACGCCGGGAAGAAAGGTTGGTGAAGTTCAAACGGCGCAGTACAACAGCACAAGTTGACAGAAGAAAGAGATGCAAGCAGTGAGAAATTTTCTCTTCTATACCTTGGACGTCTCCAGGTATATATAAATATGCAAATTACTCTCTAGTAACTATCCCATTGAACTGAAATAATTCACTGGTAACTGCTCAATTATTCACTGATAACTGATAACATTTAACCAGTGATTTACCCACTCATAACTGCCTGCCATCAAAAACCCAATTAAGCCTCAAATTCAAACGTTTGAATCTCATTCAAACAGAGAGAGTGAGGTGTATGGTTCAACAAAAATAAAGATGGACTTGATCTGCCAAGTGACGCTCCACATCACGTCGCGTCACGCGATTTTCACGCGTGTGTGATTAGACAGAACCCTCCTCATACCATCTCTATCCATATTCAAGAAGTGGTGATGACTCCATCTTATAAATCGGTTTTCTCACCTTGCCTTAGCAATATGGTACTAAACCATACATGCTTTGGAATTAAAGAAATGTGCCATAATCTAATTGGCCAATTTCTAACAGTTTTTGCTAATCCAGATTCTAACTGGAGTTATATGATGTGCTTTAGACCTTGTTCAATTTGGTTTTTTTTGGCAATTTTTGGCTGAAATAATACTATAGTGATAGTTTTTCAAGTTATTTAATTAAAAATAAAGAAAAACAATATAAACTCCATCATATCTTACGGGCAATGCAAAGAAAAAAAACTGTATTAAGAAGTTAACATATTCTAAATGGATTTTAGCTTCCAAAAATTAGAAACCAAAAATAAAAACTGTTTAGAACTAATTCCAACACTTATTCATTACGTGAGTCCTGTCCATCGAGAAAAGGTCTCCTTACCAAAAGTGTTTCTGCTAATCGAGAATCAAACCGGAGTTATATGGCGCTTTAACCACCTATTTACCTTTGCTCAAGATACATACTGAATTACTGATCCGTTCTGCTGCTTGGTACGAAGCGCATTTGCGCATGCAAATATGTGCAATAGGATGCATCATTTGATCCATGCACGTACGCAAGAATGTACTATCAAGAATATTTGACAAACTGTTGCTTGTGTTTGATCCTGCATGTTCAAATTCTAATTAAGGCCAATGACAAACATCTACTAATGAAACGGATCGACAAGGAGGAAAAATTGCAAGGAACAAATGCGTCAAGAAACCAAGATGCACGTGCATGTCAGTTCGGCGTGGCGTCCAACAACGGAATTTCTTTTTTTAATAATCTATTTTTATTCGAAATAACAAAATTATATCCACGTAAAACTCTTTTTACAGTAATGACTTCCAGTTATGGGTGAAAACAGATCGGATAATTTCCGACCGATTTGGATGAAAACGAATACAGATTGTGTCGGATCGGATTTTCTTCGAGTAATTCTCGGATCGGAAGCAAATATGGATTTTTTTTGTCAGAAACGAATACGGATACAGTAGGCCTGATATCCGACGAATATAGATACGAATACAGATTATCCGGATAATACGGAATCGAATATCCGGGATTTCAGCCCAACATTGCCCAGCCCAAACCAGTCTCTCTCATCTCCCCTGCCACTAGCCCAACCAAGCCATAAGCCTCCATTACCATTAGGCATTAGGTTCCCTAGTCATATTAAATTACACACACCACTAGCAAATATTTATGTTTATTAAAAATAAATTTAGTATTGTTGGTAAATTAAAAATTTGTACTGATTAAATTGATATACTGCCATTTAAATCTTGTTTATGCGAATTTAAATACTTAATTAATTTATTAGTCACATGTAAATGGTACAAATCCATTAAAAATATTTAGGACTTTAGAAAAATTAACTGCCATTTGAAGATTTAAAATCTGTACAATGGTATGAGTATTGTGGATAAAAATACTTATGTTTGTTTAGATTTCATAAATATTTTGACAAGATAAACTATTTATGTATTTTCATTGATTTTGGATGTATAGTTTAAGGGGTTTTTATGTTCCGATAAATATTTGTGACTGTATTCGTTTCGATTCGTATTCATTCTGTATCTGTATTCAATATTATTCGTATTTGTATTCATATCCGAGGTATCTGTATTCGTATCCGCATCCGAGAAAAAAATATGAAAACAAATACGGTAAAGACATTATCCGTCCGTATTTGATCCGTTTGCATCTCTACTTCCAGTCGCCTAATCATTGGGCGACTGCAACCTATCTCCCAATGGTCGCACGATATGCAGGCAGTCCGTGGACCATTGGACGACATAATTGCAGTTGCTGAACAATCAGGCAACTGGGACCAGTCGTCCAACCGTTGGGGGACTGCAAGACTAGTCGCCTAACTGTTCGACGACCGAAGGCACATATAAATCGGCCACTCGGCCAAGCTCCTGGCTATTTCCATCCGCCGACGCTGCACCATGAAGAGAAAAGGGAGAAGGGAAAGAAAGAAGAGAAGAGGAGAGGAAAGAAGAGAAGCGCACTGCAGCTGACGGAGCAGCCAGGCGAGCCAGTGGCGGGTGGAAGCGGCACCTATGGTGACGCAAAGCGACGCGACGGTGCGGTCAGAGGGTCGGTTACAACAGTAGAGTCGTGCTGACCGGAGCAGCGGGGCGTAGAAGTTCGAGCGGTGATGCGACAGGGTGACGGGTCATGCGGCAGAGCGATGCGATGGGGTGGAGCTGCCGGGCGGTTGGTAGTGACGTGTGCGGCAGTGGGAGAGTAGGTCCACGACGGGCAGAGAGGTGGGTCCCAGTGACGCGAGCGCGTCGGCATGCCGGCGACCGGCAGTCTGAAGGAGGTGCGGGCGCGAAGGTGGGCTGCTGAGGCGAGGTGGGCTGTTGTGGCGAGGTAGGGGATGGCTTCAGCCTTGGCCGAAGCTAGGGGAAGGGGAAAGAGATGGGCCTGCCTGGGCCTGCTAGGCCTAGACGAAAACTCGCCACATAATTTTTTATTATTTTCCCATTTCTTGCATGATTTTCCATTAGTTCTATTTTTCATAATTCATCTTCAATTGTTGAAACCTCAACCATAATCCAAAGAAAATCCACAAAATTTCCAAATATCGAAAAAATATATTTTAAAACAATTCAAGGGCTACACATTTCCCAGGTTCAAAATTTTAAAATGTTACACGGGTAAAGAAGGAAAACGAAGGGAGGAGGAAGAGACAGCGCGGAGAAGAGAGAGGGGAGGAGACGGGCCCGCGCGCAGAGAGAGATCGGGAGGGGCCAGCGGCAGAGGAGAAAAAGAGAGGGAGAGGAAGAGAGAGAGAAAGAAAAGGGCCCCACATGTAAGAGAAGAAAGGGAGAAAAGGAAAAGAGAAGAAAATAAAATGTTTAAGCTAGTTTTGAAATTGCAGATTTATAATTTAAGTTTTTAATTTACATTTAGGATTTACTAATTTTGGAGTTTTGCATGACATTCCAAATTTGAGTTTTTACTTAAGTTTTGTATTCACTTTTTGGATTTTTTTACTTTGTTCTGAATTGTATATAAATTTTGATTATTTGGCCCTGGGGTTTTGTTTGCTAGTTGAATTTAAAAGAAGGAATTTTTTGTTTAATCATTTAGAGATAGAGTCTAATGTTCTTTTGGTTTTATTTTATTGATTTGAATTTAAATTCAAGATTTTTGGTATTATGATCTGTAATGTCATTTTCCTTTTTTATTATTTACATTATCATTATTTGCACTTGGGATCATTCTTGATTATGAATTTGAATGCCACAAAACTCAAAAGATTTCAATTAAATATTCAGAAGAAATTTGAATGCCAGCAAAATGCAAGAAAAGTTTTAAAAATATCATATTTTTGAACATCCTACTTTTGGGATGTTACACCTTCGTTCTCAGCCCCTCGTCACCATCGTAGAAGGTGTTCTGTACAGCACAATTAGCTATTTCAGGGTCATAGCTTAGTGGTGCACCAGTAGCCACATAGGTGGTACTGCAGTCCACCCCTCCAGCTTTGGGACCTCATGCGTGCAGGTCTCCTGATTGTTTTACCTTGTCGGGGTCGTGACACCTAGTGCTGAGGAAGATGGCCAAGCGGGGCTGTACGGGAGGACACAGACACGGACGCAGAGATGGAGGGGGCCAGGGTGGTGACGGAGTGGGGACTGGGGGTGCTGTTGGAGGGTCTAGTGCTGGTTGTACTTTTGTTGTTCCTGTAATACCTATATTTTTTACTTATTATGTGATGTTTGTAATACTGTTGTGTTCTTAGTTGTATTCTTTTTTATGATGTCCATTTATTCGATCTGTGTCAACGCCTCTAGTTCAATGCATGCAATGCACCACTCAAATAATGCACTCAATAAATTGCAACCGCACCGACGCATAAACCACTCGATTACATGCTTTAGGACATTGAACAATACCATGGGCAACAGGGGAGGGTACTATGGTACAACCTTCTCTGTGTGTGCCTATTGGTAGAATGTGCCTCGTGCTACCCATATGGATTATTGCAGAGGGGGGCACCTCGGACATACTGTCCATCGTTGTAGTGGCATGCACATATGCAGTTAGGGTTCGTACAGCAGCATGTCGGATCATATGAACTTCCTATATTGATGACCTCCTCGTTGCCCCTATCACGCTGTATCTATTGATGGAGGTCATCGTTCTCCTCTTTGATAATTTCAATCTGCACTTCCAGTTCAAAGATTCGCTCCCACAATGTATGCACGTACGTCACAATGTACCATTCATGGGGAGGATCGATCCAGCAGACGAAGTCATATTTCGCCATTTGCTGGAAATGAAGGTTAACATCAAAACTCTATTAGAAGTAATACAAAATAAATGATTGCCTAATTGTACCCCAGAGTATGGGCGTCGGAAGAAACATCATTCACCATCAAAATGGCCTTTCATGACCTACATGACTGTGCCCTCCTTGTGTCTGCATTTCGGCCACATCGGTTGAGCATTCCTGTTTGGCATCAAGCGGTAGTTAGGGCCGAAGTCATCCCTCCTTTTCAGCAGAAGGTCTTCCTTTGGTGACCCATGTTCGGCTGGCCCATCGATGCCTGCCATGGTATGTTACTTTAGGATGGAGAAGGTAGTTCTTCCTACTATCAAGGGAGTGGGGCGTGCATTTTATAGCCTATGGGGTGTTGCAGCGTGCTTTATGACAAATCAGGTCATGTGCTACCTTTGTGTAGCTTTGTGCAACTTTTTGGAAAAGACAAGGCAACACTCTACCTTGCAAGCTACTGACATGAAATTAACCACACCATGCCAACCCTTTGGTTTACGAAGTGAGAAGCCAAGGCGGTGCAGCATTGCGCAGTGATAAGACTAGATGAGGCAGCTTTGCGCATTAACAGGACCAGACGGAACAGCTTTGCGCAGTGACAAGATCGAAGGGCTCAACTTGCGTAGTGAGAAGACCAGACGGACCATCTTTCTGTAGTGAGAGACCAAAGGGTGTAGCTTCACATAGTGAGAAGACCAGACAGGGCAGCTTTACGAAGTGACAAGATCAGATGGGGCATCTTTGCATAGTCAGTACACCAGACATGATACCTTTGCACAGTTATATGACTACACGGGCCAGCTTTGCATAGTGATATCTTTGCGCAGACAGGGTATCTTTGCGTAGTGACAAGACCAAAGGGTGTAGCTTTGTGCAGTGAGAAGACCAGACAGACCAGCTTTGTGTAGTGAGAAGACCAAAGGGTCCAGCTTCACACAGTGAGAAGACCAAGTAGGACAGCTTTGCGTAGTGACTACACACCAGACAGGGCAACTTTGCGCAGTGACAAGACCAGATGGGGCAGCTGTGCATAGTGATAAGACTAGACAGAGCAGTTGTGCACAACGACAAGACCAGATGGGATAGCTTTGTGCAGTGACAAGACCACACGGGGCAGCTTTACGCAGGGGTAGCTTTGCGCAGCGACAAGACCAAAGGGTGCAGCTTTGCGCAGTGACTAGAACAAAGGGTGTAGCTTTGCGTAGTAAGATGACTAGACAAGGCAGTTTTCTGCCAGCAACTTTTTCAAAAGACAAGGCAACACTCTGCCTCGCAGGTTACTCACATGAAATTAACCATACCATACCAACCCTTTAGCTTATAAAAGGAGATGGAAGATAGTTAGGAGAGAACACTACACAACGAAACTGAACACTATACCGGAGTTTACTTCACCACGTTGGGATGGATTGGCGATAGAAGAAGTAATGGGACAAGATGATGAAGCAATAGGAGGAGACTCATGAACTAGCAAGGTCTGCTGTAGCCCGCAACGAACAAGCAAGGGCTGCTGTGGCCCGGGCCAAACAAGCAGAGCGTGCTAGGGGATTAGCTCGCTGCAATGATCTCCCCCGTAGCAACAACCTCGTCCCGAATGTTCCAACCGAGTGTTCACTGCAATACTTACCTGAGGGGAAGATGTCGCCCCTATGTTGATGCGGAGACCCATGCAAGTTCTTCAAATTTAAGCAGTGTCTCAGCCTGGGCATGCGTTACTAGGGTTGTGCAAACTACTCATGTGACTATCCCGTCCGTCGTCGGGACATGAGCAGCTATCGGTAGCCAGTAAGCACCAGTTATAGTGTGTTCCCCTACTATTTCTCTTTTAAAATACACACTAACAACCTCTCTCGTCTACCCATAGTCCTCGTTGACCTAGACATCCACCCCACAAGACCAGTGGGCTCTCAACTTCGAGGAGTGGAATGTCAAAAGGGCCTACGAGATCCGAGAGGAGCGCCATAACGATGAGCAAACCGAGCATATACGTTGGGAGATGAAAGCTCATCTTGAGGCGTACACACATAGGGAGCGGAAGGCTAGCAAGAGGGAGTGCAAGAAAAAGAGAAAAATGGCGGCCAAGGACAAAGAGGCCACCGAGGAGTTCAACGCCGAACTCGTAAGGAAGGGAAAATGACCCTTTTCCACGCAGTAGTTCAGACCGTTCCACACTAGTGCCCTGAAGGTCAAATTTATTTCCATTCTAAAAAGCTCATATGTATCGTAGGACTACTTCGATTTGTTACATCATGCATGATGCTCTTTCTTATATATGTAACCAAACCCTACATACCGTGCTATTCCTAGCTTTATTATGAAGTATATTTTAATTCGGACAAGCATATCTCCTCATCTTTTTGCAGTCAATTCTTCACGTAGCAAGTCGTCCAACAACATGAAAAAATAAATTCTCCTCCATGTATGAATTCCCAGTTGCATCATAATATCACTTACCTTTGTACTTACCAATCGTTGCTATCTCAATCGGCCTCAAAAAATTTCACAAAATTTCTTGCACTACAATAACATACGACAATCACAAACTGTTATTACGAATCTAACACATTTTCTACCATTCATAATCTACAAAAATCACAAATGGATCAACCGACATTGTCTCCCATTTTTCTGAAAAAATACAACTCATAGAAAAAATTTGATAAATGTTACCGACCTACAACAATTGTCATTTACCCCCATGCACAGTTAGAGGGCCCAGTTGCGCAAAAATAGGCTGAGTTGTAGTCACTGAACAATCAAGCAACTGGAACTGCAGTCGCCCAACGGTTAGGCGATTGCAATTATGTTGCCCAATAGCCCATGGACAGACTACATGTCACACGGTTGTTGGGTGATAGGTTCCAGTCTATGAATAGACGAGGGTGTGTTATACGTGTATGTGCTAATGTCTAGCAATAAACAGGTTCCAGCAATTGAATTTGTGGTCATGGAGGACCTGGTTGGTGTTCGTGGATGGTTTGGTTCTTGTCTATGGATAGACGAGGGTGTGTTATACGTGTATGTGCTAACGTCGGTCAAGTTGTGATGAATTGTGCCAGAGAAAACGTTTCTTTGGTCTTTGATGTGCAGGTTGGCATGGAGATGGTCATGGTCAGTGACGAGGAGGATCAGGATTAGGATGGGGAAGTCTGAGGTCCAGGCAATTGAGGATGTCACGCGAGGTGGTCGGGCTCACGCTGGAGCACGTGGAGATCGAAGGTGATGATACGTGGAGAAGATATGGGAGGTGCGGTCACAAAGGCTTCGACACGTGATGATGATGCGTGATGAAGATACTAGAGGTGCTGTCCTGGAGGCTTCGTCACATGATGAGTTAGGAGTTGTGGAAGGAGTCCATAACTTGGAAGGTTTAGAGATTGGTTAAAATCCGTATTTGAAAGGGTTTCGGGTCCCTTGATTTTCGAAAGAGACATGATTTTATGTCTGTGTTTGAGGTGGACATAGTTTGAGGTGTTAGCCTATAAAATCGGGGAGCGACTAAGTGTTAACGTGTGGTTTTAGAGGTTGTAGAGTTAATAGGAAGAGTACTTCCGGTACATATCACTTTTTAGACACATCTCTTGTTTCATGGGCTTCTAGAAAACAGCTGTCGGTTGCACTTTCCACTGTTGAGGCTGAATATGTAGATGTTGCTTCTTGTTGTTTTCAATTACTTTAGATGAAAGCTACACTTAAAGATTTTGGCTCAGATTTGGATAATGTTCCACTTTCTGTAATAACACTAGTGCTATCAATATTGCTAAAAATCCTATGCAACATTCAAGAACCAAACACATTGATATTCGCTATCATTTTCTTAGAGACCATGTAGAAAAGGGAGATGTTATCTTGCACTTCATTGATTCTGATTATCAAGTTGTTAATATTTTAACAAACCGTTTGATTCTTCTTATTTTGAATTAGGTGTGTTGCATTCTATAGAATTATTCTGAGGGGAAGCTTGGTGTTTAAATGGTTCAGAAGCTTTGTCTATTATACTTGTCAGATAACACATCAAGTCCAAGTTCTTGAAATCAAATGATTTGTAATAGTCTTTATCATATTTACTCATTTACTTTGTAGTCGTAGTCGTAACAGGCTGTAATCAATTTGCAATACTTGAACTAAAACATGACATGGCTGAGGACTTTGACTAGACTGATTGTAGATAGCAACTTGTGATGTTTATCGAAAAGGTTTAGCTTGATTGTGAGTCCTCTTTTAAATCTTGTTCATGAGACTCGTATGTTTTATATTATAATCTTTTGATGTTTACTCGAATTGACATGTTATATGAAAATAAAAAAAATGAGAAAGAGAAGATTAAAAAGTTGTATGCTTCAAGCATACCATGGTTAACCAAAAGAAAAAACACAAAACGTGCTCAATCGAAAAGAAGTATGCTTCAAGCATACCACCATGCAAAAGAAGTTTGCTATAAAGATGATATTTTGAAAAGAAGCATGCTACAAGCATGCCTCATACTTATAAAAAAAATGAGTGTGAAGCTATGGGTTGTAGTATGAGACTGTTAGTTTGACTAGATTTCAAGCTTATTTTACTTTTAGTCTTACTCTTTTACATGCAATGTCTCTTTGTGCTATTTATGGATCAGTTTCATTACGGTCGAGATGCCTATTATTAATCCAATTCACCTAAACATGCTAAAGATTTGTTTAGACTTGCTTTATGGTATATGACTTTATATAATCTAGGGAGCTCTACTCGGATTACTTGGACACACTCTTAAATCAATACAAAGTGATTTGGATAATCTACAAGGTTTCTGGATGTTTACTCTCTTTTGCTCATTGTAAGAATTATTCTCTCCCTGTAGCTCTTGATGATTTCATTGCCAAAGAGGGAGAGATAGAAGAAAGGGGGAGATTTTTTTTGGATTTTGGGGAAAGAAAATTTTAAAGGTGTTTTGGGAGAACTTTTTTTTGTGAGTTTTCTGAGTGGTTTGTTCCCTTCTGTGCTCTTTTGGCTGTGGTCCTTTCCTTTTGCAAATTCCCTCATAAATTCTTTCATTCAAGATTTTTGAGGTGTTGTCAATGTATTCATCAAGGGGGAGATTCTTAGAACATGTGATGGTCGTGATTTTGTTGATGATGAAAAACTGACATTTGGTTTTATTGGAATTTGCATTCATGAAAGTTCTGGTCGATGCTCTATTGTGCTTGAGTTTTCATGATGGCAAAACCATCACGTCTGGTTTTGATCACGGTATTTCGACTACATCAGACTTCGACCACGTCATAAGTAACTTTTATTCGATCGTATGCAACAGTGAACTAGTCGTAACTACAGTACCTTTCTGATAGTCGTAGACTTCGCAGTATTTTGCCGAAGTTGCAGACTTCGCAGTATTTTGCCGAAGTTGCAGACTTCGCAGTCTTTTGTTGAATCGTAGACTTCACGGACTGTTGTTGTAGTCTTAGACCTCAATGATCATTGCTTCGGTACCAAGTTGGTACTCGGTGGGTGTTGCCACAGTACCCAGTCGGTATTCGATACTCGGCAGATGATGGAACTGTGATTGGTTGGTGTTCGATAGTCGTAGACTGGGAGGACTACAGTTCTTGTGATTCCAGAGTGTTTTGATCGGAGCGATGATATTTCGTGAATACTTGTTGTTTTCGAGTACTCGTTGAGCTAGCGGTTGTAATGAGTGATCTAAGGCTGATTTCTAGGTATCAATGGAATTTGTGGTTATGGAAGACCTGGTTGGTGTTTGTGGATGGTTTGATTCTTGTCTACGGATATACGAGGGTGTGTGCTGATGTCAGTCAAGTTAGGAAGAACTTATGATGGAAAAATGTTTCTTTGGTCTTAGATGTGCAGGTTGGCGTGGAGACAGTTATGGTCGGTAACGAGGAGGATGGGGATTAGAATGGGAAAGTCTGATGTCTAGGCAATTGACGATGTCACGCGAGGTGGTCGGGCTCACGCTGAAACACGTGGAAAAGATACGGGAGGTGCTGTCTTGAAGGCTTTGACACATGATGATGATGTGTGATGAAAATATAGGAGGTGGTCCTAGAGGCTTCGTCCCATGATAAGTTCGGAGTTATGGAAGGAGTCCATAACTTGGAAGGTTTAGATATTGGTTAAAATATGTGTTTGGAAGGGTTTCGGGTTCCTTGATTTTTGAAAAAGATATGATTTTGTGTCCGTGTTTGAGGTAGATACGGTTTATAATGTTAACCTACAAAAGTAGGAAAAGCTAATAGTTAACGTGTAGTTTTTAGTAGAGCTTTCAGAGAGAAAGCTTGTGCCGGTTTTGAGAGAAATTTTGTCGAGAAGGTTTTTAGGGATGCTTGAAATGGCTCACCACCATCAGTGTGCTGGCTCTTGCACGACATGAGCAGGCGGATCCGATCGGTTGTCCTGTCGGTCACCGACAGCTTCTTGCTATAGACACGCACCGGCGAGGCGCCGAGGTCCCTGAGGATGTCGCGCAGCCTGTCGTCGACGACGGCGATGTTGTCCAGCGAGACGTCCATGTAGGCTCCTCTCGACAAAGTTGACTGGTCATCGTGCCCCATGCCGGCTGCCAGAACACGTGATAAGCTTAACCAGTGATGTTGTTGACACTACTACAGAAAGCCTAATACTAGACGGTCAATCACAGACGGTTTGACAAAACCGTCTGTGATTGACACTAACACAGACAGTTTTAATTTGGACACCATCTGTGTTAGTGGTCGAGTATCGCAGACGGTCCTTATCGATGAACCGTCTGTGATACTTTAGTATCACAGACAATTTTTTTATTAAAAACCATCTGTGATAATCTGGAATTATCACAGACGGTTTTTTATTAAAAACCATCTGTGTTGTGTAGACTATCACAGACGGTTCTTCTTAAGAACCGTCTGTGAATGTTCACAGGCGGTTTTTGACAAGAACCGTCTGTGATTGTAATACCCCAAAAATTAAATTGGGAGAGAATAATTAAATCGGGAGAGAATAATTAAAATCGGGAGAATATTTCTTTTAGCAAAGCGATTGAACAGGAGAAAGAGGGGTTTTAATGTAATACTCCAATTTATTCTACGAAAGAAAGCGTTCAAAAGAGAAATTAGACAAAAAAAAGGGGGGTTTCTGCAGTTTTTCGGCAACTTGGACCTTGGGCCTTGGCCCAGGAGGCCCATGAGGGGTCGGCCACCAATAAAAGGAAGGGGAAAACCCTAGATGCACTGTAGCTACAGTGCTGCCGCACTGTAGCACGGCTACTGTAGCACACCTCTCCTCCATGGTGGTGCCCCCCTCCATTGGTGCCTCCCTTCCTCGCCGTCGGTGCTCCCTGCTGCCGATCAAGTGAAGAAAGGAGAGGAGATCAACTTCGTGGGGAGAGTTCATCATCTTGCTGCGATTCTACAAGGGTAACGTCGCGTGTTCTTCGTTGTTTGATGCGTAGTAGTTGCGGTTGATGTCGTTTGGTAGATTGATTTGCGTCGGTTTAATAGATCGCGTTCTGTCCAGATTATTGCGCGGTCATTTTCGTGTGTTTAGAGGCCGAATTAGGAGTTTTGGTATCCTAGAGTTATGTAGATAATGTTCTTAGCTTTCAGTGGCCGCCAAGAACGCCAAAATCCGATTAACGGTTAGAAAGTTATGAATTGTTTAGTGCCGCTGTCTGGTTAATCTGTCAACATCCTAACAGTCTGTAGAAAACTGAGTTAATCTATTAGTTAAAGACGAAATCAGAGGATCTCAATATAACGAATATTGTAGGTAATTTCCATACCTTTTCAGAGAGATAAAGAACGCAAGATTTGGGACTTTCGTAGCAAAAGTTATGGTGGTTTTAGTGTACTGTCCAGAGAAGCCGACGTGAAAATTGTTGTTCTGTAGTTTAGCTTGGTAGGGGCAGTGGATGGCTTAATCAAAAGGGCTCCCCAAATAAGTTTATTTAGGTAATTTAATTACCTATCCAGAAAGTCTAAGAACACCTCATTGGACTCCTGAGCAGAAAGTTATGTATTTTAGAAGTTGACTGTCCACAGAGGGGACAAAGCGACATCTAGAAATTGGGGCTGGGTTCGCGCTAAAGGAACTTTCGTGAGTCCGTGTTTACTTTTATGGTTTGAGTGGTCCTCTATTGCTGTCTTAGCATTTCTTAATTGAATGTTTAGGTGGGGGACTCGTTCCGGAGGCGGCACCCTCTTCTCGTCCTTCGTTCCCGCTCGGTTGAGGCAAGTGCATTGTTTGATCCTTGTTTGTGATTGCTTGGATATGAATGCGGGTTTGATGCTTGTTAATGTCGTGTGGCTATTGATAAGTGTGCATAATCAGAGTGGTGAATGTTCAAACTATGGATATGCTTTATTCATGAATGTTGTTATTGCCTTTATTCATGAATGTTGTTATCGCCTTAATTCACAAATGTCGTTGTTGCCTTTATTCATGAATGTTGTTACCGCCATTGGTGCTTGATGTTGAAAAGAGATGGTGCATATGCATTTTGATATCATGTTGAGGCCTGGTCTTGTGATGACCAAGTATGCACATCTTTGAGGTCCCCGTCATGAATGTGACGGGCTTGAGATCCCCACACTCGTGGAGTGTGGGCATGAGGTCCCCAATACTTGCGGAGTATTGGGCAATTGGTCCCTGTGCGTGCGCGCACAGGCATGGGTATGCAGCGACGGTTGCATACTTTGCATTACCAGTGTAATGCACAAAGAGATAGAGAAAAGGAATCCTTGAGCATTGCATTTGCATGTGGAATGATTTAGTGATGTGCTCCTGAATATGGATGCTGACGCTATGGATTGAATTATGCGTCTGTTTATTTATGTACTTGTTGAGTCTGTGGACTCACTCTTGCTTTCTTGTTGTTTTTAGGTACCCAGTTCAAGCGCAGTATGCAAGGGAGGGAGTAGCGTTATGCTTTGCACGCACACTGTTATGAACTTTAATTCTCGGACCATGCCTTATTAATTAAGCTACTGATCAAAGATTTGACCTGTTTATGTTATCGTATCGGATTATTTGTAATAATGATGAGTAGTCTAGTTGGAAGTTTGAGGATTTGTTCAGTCGATTAGTAAGTTCATGAGTACTTCTTGTTGATCTTGAATATTGCAGTACTCCGTTATAACTCCCTTTTAACTGTTGAAACCCATGTGATGTTAGAAATACAAAGGAGACTCTGCCGAATTTTAATAAAGTATCTTAGTTTAGTTTTGTGTAAGGTTACTTTAGTAGCATTCTTGGCTCTTGTGGAGTTGGGGTGTTACAGTGATGTCCCTTTGTTTGTCATATTCTGTTCATGATCAGAGATTAATATATAAGTACACATTGCTTCTAATAACTTAACTACAGAACTACTGAGACAAGAGATCACAAATTAAAGGCGAATTTATTAATTTCAATTAGAGGCAAATTTATTACAAAAGTCGCACAGGTAAAGAGTTTCCCAGATTGTAATCTTTTGGGCTTCGTACGCCTCTTCTTCGACTTTGGGACTTGGAGGATCAGCTACTGACTTCTCGAACGCCGTTAAGATTGTCCTTGTCCTCAGCACTTCCTCCTCCAGCCTGGGCAAATAATTAGTAGGATAGCCCATAATTTCGTAGAGGATAGCATGAAAAGATTTCTCAGAATCTGCCGTTTCTGTTTGATCGGCAAGGCTATCCATCAGTCTCTCCAATGCGTGTAGATCTTCTTCCGCTTTGCGCACATTGTGGAGAAGAACCAGGGTAAGGGCTGTTTCCCTTTCTTGAGCGGCAGCAAGACGCCTCCGTCGACGGCGGATGATCAGGTCGAGCTGACGGATGCAAGAAAGTCGGGGAAGGAAAGCAGGGCATGTGCGGAGAAGCTGCTCCAGATGCAAACTGCTGGCCGCCTGTGTAAGGTTCCGGCCGAACAATTCTTGATGAACAGATGAGAGGAAGGAGATGATCACAAGAATAGTAGAAGCCATATTGTACGGACGTAGAAGAGACCTGGATTAGGCGCGCATATTTAACCTTTAGCACAGACGGTTCGTATACCCAAACATTAATGATATAGACGCTTTGTATAACGATCGAGAGACGTTAATTAGACGATCGAAACACGAAGCGTTCTGAGATAAAGCTTATGGCAGACAGTTTTTTATAAAAAACCGTCTGTGATAAGATTTATCACAGACGATTTGTAAACTTAGAATCGTCTGTGATATTGATATCACAGACGGTTTTACGTCTAGAACCGTCTGTAATAAGCCTCCCTATAAATACCCTCTGGCTAGGGTTTTCCCCGTATGCTGCAGTTATATTCTACATCTAAATTCCGATTTGTCTCGTCGCCGCTGCCTCCCCGAGTCGTCGCCGGTCGCCTCCCCAAGCCGTCCGCATTCGAAGACCGACGCTCGACTCGCCTCCACGCCTGGCGCCTCCGCTCGCCCATCGCCTGCGGTTGCCTCCCCGAGCCCTCGCCGGCCGCCTCCCGGAGCCGTCCACATTCGAAGACCGACGCTCGGCTCACCTCCACGCCCGGCGCCTCCGCTCGCCCGTCGCCTGCGGTCGCCTCCCCGAGCCCTCGCCGGCCGCCTCCCCGACCCCTTGTCTGGCCTTTATGTGATGCTATGATTTGCTTTAAAAAAACGATAGTAATTGAGTATAAATATATTATCATCTCCTCATGGTGTTGCATGGTGTGGAGCAATAATAATATATGCCACATAGACCTTCAAGGGGCATGAAGCAAGTGACACACTCTAGTGTATCCTATTCAATGAACCTGATACACTAGTTTGTGTCATTTGCTTCATAGAACTTTGTTTAGAGACCTTGTAGTAACAATATATGCCACATAGACCTTCAAGGGGCATGAAGCAAGTGACACACTCTAGTGTATCCTGTTCAATGAACCTGATACACTAGTTTGTGCCATTTGCTTCATAGAACTTTGTTTAGAGACCTTGTAGTAATAATATATGCCACATAGACCTTCAAGGGGTATGAAGCAAGTAACACATTCTATTTTTTGCAGTGTCACCAGCAGCAACCGGGCAACACGTGTGGATACTACGTGTGCCACCATATGAGACTACTCCTTGATTCCACCAAGATCACCAATTCTAAGGTTTATCAATCTTCCCACATTTATTTCATACATGTCAGGTTTTATAAGTACGCGCGTTGATATTCCTATCGACAGGCTACGCCCATCTCTACGTCTGTATTGAAACAACCGGACTTTGCAAAAATTCGAGGAGAGTTCGTTTGGTTTTTGTGGACTAAAGTCATAAGATCAGATGTAGAGTTCCACTGCGCAGAATGATTTTTTATTGCTCTTATCACTCTGTAATTGTGAATTTGTTAATGGATATTTTATTTCATTTCAATTAATTCATTTGCAAAATGGATGCCTTAGTCTGTGAATGAAATGTGATGTGAATTAGATGTTTTATGTTTGTCAAATGAATTGAGATGTGAATTGTGTGTATACATATACTTGTTTATCTGCTTGTTTCAGAGGGCATGACTAGCATTTCCTGAGGCTAGCCAATAAACAGAAATAGATTTAGGGGTAGAAAAGGACATCACAGACGGTTTTTAGTTACAAGCCGTCTGTGATAGGTGACATATCACAGACGGTTTGTAAATAAAAACCGTCTGTGATATATCAATATCACAGACAGTTTTTAGTTAAAAATCGTCTGTGATAATCAGATATCACAGACGGTTTTCAGTTAAAAACCGTCTGTGATATTGATATATCATAGACGGTTGTCGAACCGTCTGTGATAACCTTCGATTATCACTGACCCATAAATTCAGACGGTTTAGAAAACTGTCTGTGATGACGTTTTTGAACCGTCTGTGATGTCCTTTTCTGTAGTAGTGTGATAAGCTTCACAAAAGAAAAGAAGCAAGGATCAGATCAAGTCAAGTCCCAAGAACAAACTGATGTGGTATGTCAACTAGTAACTAAACAAGTATATTTCTCAATTGGTTAGCATTGTAACTTCTTATAAACACTATCAATTAATAGGGTGCAATGGTGAGTGGAGCAGCACAACCTTAACCATCAGCTGAGAAAGTGCTTCAAGAATAACCAATAACAGATTCAAGGTTTTGAATTCATTGATAGTTACACTCAGCTCCTGATGGTATGGTTCAAAAATGTTCAGTATAGCTATTTGTATGACATTCACTTACGTTTTCTTCACTTGCAACATTGTTACTTGCATATCAGGGTGACACGGATAACCATGATTTGAATTCTGAAGGTTTCTTTGGCACTGCTTGCACTGGTGATAGTCATAGAATCTAATGGTCTGCTGGATCTGGATGCAACTTGGTTCTATTGGTTTTGAAGCTATTGTATCTTTGGTATCACTTTACTTAGTCAAGAGTTATAAACTTCGCCTTTATGCTTTCACGCTAAAACACCAGTTCCAGGTTGTTATAATATTTTTTGAGATTTCGGCAGAAATTCTGCTAATATCATGAAGGTTTTCCACAAATGCAACTCAGGAGTTTAGTTCAACATAAAATGCATTGCACTAAGTTACCTGGAGTATGCACAAGAATATATATTTTTGCGATCCAGATTGCCAGAGCAAATTTTTTGTTTGCTAGCTACAGAACCCAAGTAGCATACATTGTTCTCTAACACTCAAACCATCTGGACTCTGGAGTATTCACAAGCATGCAGAGCCTTGTTTGCTGCTCGCAACCACCATTGGTAGGACACCGAGTTCATGAGGAGAGCGAGACTATCGTGAAACTTATTGAAGCTGCACTTCCTCGGTTCGCAAATGAATGGGTTCAAATTGCACCCGACCAGGGTGGGCTTTGCTGGAGGTGGCGCCGCCGTGGCGGTCACAGAAAAGGGGGTCACTCAAGCGCACGGAGAGAGGGGCTCGGCGAGATGCCTGATGTAATTGCCTAATAATTGGAGGAGCAGCTTGGACGCTGAGTGTTCGTCGGCCACAGGACTGAAGTGCCACCAAGGTTATGGTTTTGAATTTTTAACGGGAAGGGGTAGCACCGATAATACCGATTTACGAAAATTTTCTATAGTTTTCGGATCGCAAATTTCAAATAAAAATTGACCGAAATCGGTATAAATCGGTGTAAATCAAATAAACTCGAAGTAAAATGAAATATTTGGCACCAGTTTGTACTCTAACTAGGAGGTCCGGTAGGACCTATTTTTTAAAACAATTTGGTAGTTTTCGGACCAAAAATTAACCAAAATCAGTATAGATTAGTGTAAATTAGATAAATTTGGAGTAAAATGAAATATTTAACACCGGTTTGTATTCTAACCAGAGGTACCGGTAGAACTGATTTTCGGCCCATTTTTATAACCCCGAGTGCCACACTGGTCGTAGTGCATAACAGTTATTTGGGAAACTAATCGAATACAACTTAGCACGCTTCAAGCACAGAAAAAGACCAGCCGGCCTTAATTTGTTACACAGAATGTAGACTTAGGCCCCGTTTGGCACAGCTCCACCACCGGCTCCTGGAGCTGTTTGGAGTCGTTTTGTGCCAAACGGGGTAAAACAAAATAGCTCCATCCAAGGAGTCCTTTAAAACCTGCTGAGACAAAAGATATGTACAAGATGGAACTGAAAAAAGTAGCTCCACCCGGCTCCATCGTAGGCCTGCATGCCACTGCCCTTGTACTTTCGTGAATTTACGCGATCTGTCACCGGCTCTTCTATTCTCCCACATGCCACTGCCCTTGTTTGCATTATATCATGACTTTGCACATGCATATTTGTTTTAACGGGTTATTCCTATGAAAAAAACACATTAAATATTGGTTGCTAATACTTTGTGTTATTTTAAATTTTAATTTTTTTTAATTCAAATTTACTCGGATGAAAAATCATGTAGAAACATACAGCTCTTGATGTTACTACAAGCCAAATAGACAGGGGTATATTGGACAATTGACATCTCTCAACCATGCATGATAAAACAGGTGGAGTTATTTTGCCAAACAGTCTACCAAAACAGCTCCAGCTCCACCGGTGGAGTTGTTCGTGGAGCTGAAGCAAAAAAAACAGCTCCATTTATGAAGTGGAGCCGTGCCAAACAGGGCCTTAATTATTACATCAGAACGTACGGTTTAAAAACAAAAAACAAATTTGCTTGGTAACCACGCGCCACGCGGTGCATAGCAGTTAAGCTGAAGTATAGACCTAGCAAAATCGTGGTGAAGAAAAAGATACAAGCAGCCCACAAGCCATCAAAATCACTGCATATTTGTATTAATTTACTGTATTACGGGACGTAGGGTGCATCAGTGCATACAGATATATATCAGAAGTCATCTCAGAAAAAAGATATATATATTAGAAGTTGAGTAGTTGACAACCATCGATCAAAACAATCTACTTCCGTACGCAAAACATTCTCAACAATCCTAGAAATACTCAAAATCGGTACAGGGCTCGCCGGTGTTCGACTTGGCCGCGCCACCACCCGCCGCAGCTGCTGTGGCGCTCTGTGGCGTCTTCTTCTCCTTGACAGTGGCAGCTCCGTACTGCCGGAAGTCCACCGGCTCCGGCACCGACGGCGGGGCCATGGTCCTCACCAGCGCCCAGTTCACGCCCTCGAAGAACGGGTGCTGCTTGATCTCCGTGGCGCCCCTCGTGAACGCGATCCGCTTCTGGGGCTCCTTGACGAGCAGCCCTCGGATGAGGTCCCGCGCGACGGCGCTGGCGGCGGTCGTCTGGCCGCCACCGTCGGAGGGGAACCGCAGCGGCTGCTCGATGACGTTGCAGAGCGTGGCGCGGTTGCCAGCGCCCTTGAACGGTGTGGCGCCGTGCAGCAGCTCGTAGAGGAAGATGCCCAGCGTCCACCAGTCCACCGCACTCCCGTGGCCCTCGCCGCGGATGATCTCCGGCGCCAGGTACTCGTGCGTGCCGACGAACGACATCGACCGTGCGTCCGTCGGCTCCGCGTTGAACTCCACCGCCGCCGCGCCGTTGAGGCCCATGTCGCTCTTAGACGCCTTCCGGCTGCGCCGCGGCAGGATGCGCGGGAAGAAGGACGACGGCTGGATGCACCCCTGGGTGGCTCCCACGCCGTCGCCGTCCCCGACATCTCCTCCCCTGCCAATGCCGCAGTTGCTGCCACTCGCGCTCGTCTGCACCGACGACGACTTGACCAGCGTCGGGCAGACCGAGCACCGCAGCGACAAGTCGAAGTCGGACAGCATGATGTGGCCGCCGTCCCTGACCAGCACGTTCTCTGGCTTCAAGTCCCTGTACACGATTCCCAGCATATGCAAGTACTCCAGTGCAAGCAGAACCTCGGCAGTGTAAAACCTGACGATACACAGCACAAATTAAAGATGTCACATCGTCAGACGTGACAACATCGTGTTGCGACGACAACGAGATTGGTATCAGAGCTATTTGGTCGTAACATGGACGGACCTGGCAGCGGGCTCGGTGAAATGCTTGCCGGGCTGCTTCTGCCGGAGGGAGTGGAGGTTGCCGCCGCTGCAGTACTCCATGACGAGGCAGTAGAACTTGTCGGTCTCGAAGTGCGTGTACAGCGTCGGCAGGAAGGGGTGATCCAGGAGGCCGAGGATCTCCCGCTCCGTCTCCGCCCGGGCCATCTTGTTCCGGCTGATCAGCGACGCCTTGTCCATCACCTTCATCGCGAAGAAGGCCGACGTGCCCCGCAGCTCGACAAGGTAGACGCTGCCGATGTCGCCGTAGCCGAGCCGCTTGAGCAGCCGGAAGTGGCCGAGGCTGAGCGGGGCGTCCCGGGCCGTGGCCAGCTGGATGGCCTCCCACCGGCTGTCCCCTCCGGTGTGCCGCCTCACGTGCGCCGCCGAGGCCGACGCGCTGCTGCTGCTCTCCAAGCTGTTGCTCCGGGTGCTGCCGCTGCTGTCCAAGCTGCCATTGCTGATGGTTTCAGTATTGTTCGCGCTCGGTGTTGTTGCTGTCGCCGTCGTTGTGGTTGCTGTCATTTCAGAGCTTTGTGGCGGCGCGGGGCTTGACGTGGCGTTTGAGGCATGGTTTGGATTTGTTGCGCCGACCGGGTTAGTTTTCGCGATCTGATCTGGTTTGTTCTTGGGCTTCGATTTATCGGAAGGGGTTTGTGAATGTGCAGATGGTTTGGAGGTTGTGGATTGAATGGTGAATTCATCGTGTCCAAAGCTGCTGCGATTGTGTTCAGTACTATTTATATCAGGGCTGAAATCCATGCCGTCTTCCATGATGGAAAAGCTTGTTGTCGGAAAAGTTTATCTGAAACTTCACAAGGCAGAGTATCAACAGCTAACAGGTAAGTTGACATAACAGAACTGCAAAACAAAAAAAAAACATTGTATGCTGGAAATTCCGCCGTTCATCCTTACGACTGACAATATTGAAATTTAGTGAATATTACAATAGCTAGACATCAGCGCAAACATTGTAGGTTAGTTAAGACATGGTTATGGAATCCAACCTGTGCTCATGTCCTGAACACTTCCGCTACACAACTGAATAAACAGAATATGCCAATCTAGTCATGAAACAGTGTTTTGTACTGAAAATTACCCCTATAATTGCTTCGTTGCCTTTTTAAAATGTAAAATATGAATTACTTCTGTTATCATTGGTAATAAAAAAAAGCACGTAACATCACGTAGAAGATTATATCATGGCAGGTTAAACTCAACAAAATTGGCCAAAAAGATATATAACTTTCTTTCCTCTAGGGCATTTTAACACACAATTAGACTACCCATTAGATGAAACTGTTCGAGGTTATGACGGCTCTTTTCCCCAATAGCACAGATATGAATAATTTCCTTTGTCGCGAGGAAGAAAAACACAATGATCAAGCAAGGAATACAAACCTGGCGAGTCAAATCTTCCTGAGTGCTTCAATTGGCAAATAATCCAAACAATACTTCATATCATACAACAGGAAAGATCGAAGGGATTAATCAAAGAAATTTACAAAAGGTCCTATTCGTCCTGGCATAATGGAAAAAATGCAATTTGCAGCAAATGGGAATAATTGCTTTGTTGGGTGAAAAAAAGGGTAAAAATGCATGCAAACTTAGTTGGATTCGTGGGATTGTGGGAGGAATCCGTGGGGTGGAGGGCAATTAGACGGATGAAAGGCATTGCTAAATTTAGCAATAAGAGAGAAAAGTGCTTTGGGACTTCCATGGTCTCTCTCTACTTCTCTTGGTTGGGGGGTGGTCTTCCTTTTTTTTTTGATAGTTTGGAACGTGAGAAAAGTGTGTTTTCTGTGAACGTGACAGCTCCGAATGTGTTCAAGGTGTCCCTCCCTAAGATCACATTGTATGGTACGGGAGGTCCACGGTCCACCACGTTGAAGTTGACCACTTCTATCTTGGCCTGCTCGCCTTGGCCGAACGTGACTTCGAGCACCACCTGACCTAGTGCCCTAATGTCGGGACCCCGGATTTTCGAACCCGGACCCTCTGTGTATTACTGCACTAGTCCCAGATCAAAACTAGTGCACACAGTTAAACAGAAATGAATACATCACCAGCATCGTGTTATTACAATAATTGAGAGTACTGACCGAAAGGTCTCATTATTACAATTGAGGTTTCAAGACCTCGCACACATGAAATAAAGCGGAAGCAAAAGATAAACTCGATGAAGACCCATCAATACGCCACAGGCAATTGACTGGGGAAGCGCGACCTAGTACTCCGGGAATCCTTCGTCGAATCCACAAGCGAAGTAGTCGTAGTCACCTTCTTGAGCTTCGTATTCTTCTGAGATTTATTTTTGAGTGCAGCATGTGAGTACATAAAGTACTCCGCAAGTCTTGGGAAAAAATGCAATAGATGTAAGGCTTGACAAAGGAAGGCTATATGGTTCTTTTGCACAAAGCAATATTTTAATTTCAATTACTACTAATTATTTTCGAAGGCATCAATTTGGCAAGGTAACTGTTTTAACAGAACTATCATTAATTCTATAGTAAAGGTTCCATCTACCAACACTAGTTTAATCAATTATAACTGATCAAGTTAATTACTGCGGGTTACATCCACCCTCTCTGGCTCCAACTGCCAGGATTCCCTTCCAAGAGTTCCCTCCACTCTCGGAATACAAAAACTTTGATTTTAAAACTAAAACCAGAAATCTACCATGTGAATGCATTCCTTGCCCGCCCTTGACCGTGGACACGGCTATTCGAATAGTTTTACGCTCTGCAGAGGTTGTACAACTTTACCCCCAAGAGATAAATTATCTTAATAGTCACCACGCTTCCTTTGGCATGTGACACAGATAAAATATCACAAAGCCTTTACCTCACTCTAGTCTAGCTAGACACCACCCGCTGAGGTTTCACCGCAGAAGGGTTAAATCTGCCCAATCCGAAGCCCCCTCTTGCGCCATATGAGTACAGTAAATCCCTGTCCCTCACTGTGAATAATCAGTAAATCCCTGGCACCCACTTTCCACTGGTGGCACCTAAACTAGACTATCATGAGTTAATCAGCTAGGTCGTACCCATATAGACTTAGGGTTGTACGGTAGTGCTCAGTCTGGACAAACACAAGCGTCGGTCCTTAATTGACTAGGGTGGAACATACACTTTACAAGATCTCGTGCTTGCCGCACCAACCCAAACCAACCATCCACCCTAATCTAAACCAACTTTCACGTTTTATTTTATTTTAAAAGAACAGTGGTAACTCCAATTACCACTAAATTTATAACCACAATGGTATCACAACAAATCATAATTTCCCATTTTCACTATTTCAAAGGTATTAATTAGCATGACTAAGCATTATACTACCAATCTATTATTCACAATTGAATATAATAATCTCATTAAAGAGCCAAAGGAAATCCTAAGGAAACAAGGGTACATGGCATTCAATTTCAACTGAGGGCATAACAAAGTTGGGGTAACTAATACCTTAGGATTTGAACTAATCTTTTATGTAAATAGCAATGCACATAATTTAA
This sequence comes from Dendrocalamus latiflorus, assembly GCA_017311315.1. Lineage (NCBI taxonomy): Eukaryota > Viridiplantae > Streptophyta > Magnoliopsida > Poales > Poaceae > Dendrocalamus > Dendrocalamus latiflorus. The sequence goes on from CM029661.1 coordinate 23,489,863, forward strand.
AATAATTAAAACATTTCGAAATCATAGGTTCAAGATGATCAAAGGAAACTTGCCTTCTTGCACGCTCTCTAGGTCTTCCTACTGCTGGATGGAGAGATCGTCGACAACGATGGATTCTACGCGCGAAAAGACAGAGCAACAAAACAAATAAATACAAATCAAATCAAATAAAAATCAAAAAGAGGCCATATTTGGATATATTATGATTTTAGATGAATTTAGAAATTTGAATGGCTAAATTTGGAGTTAAAATGAGAAAGTTATGCTCATTTGAATTTCTCAGTTTGAATAATTCCAGAAATTACGAAATTTCTAACAGGTGGGGCCCACTGGAATTATTTAATTCTTAATCTTTTATTTTTAATTCTTTATTCTGAGTCTATGACAGGTGGGACCCACTGAACAGTAAGCCCACTGGCGGTCACTGACATGTGGGACCCCTCTGTCAGTGACCATATTCGCTGTTGGTCACTACCAGGTGGGACCCACTGGCTCTGGACCCACTTGTCAGAGGCTAACGCAGACGGGTGGGACCCAGGTGACAGTGGCCAGCGCAGACCGGCGGCCGCTGACGGGTGGGGCCCATCTGTCAGCGCGAAAAAATGAGGAAAAGGCTCAACCTCAGCGTGCGGAGCCGGGGCTCGAACGCGCGCCGAGGGAGCCAAGGGGGAGAAGGGAGAGCGGTGATAACCAGTCGGGCTGGGAGGCTTTGCCTACCCATAAAGGGTAGGTAATTCCCTTGAGGTACCTGCTGGAAGGGGGCCGGGCAGCAGTGGACGGAGACAGGTTGCTGGCGGCGAGGGGTGGTCGGTGAGGTTCGGGGGAATTCAAAAACGGGGTCCTGGCGCAGAGTAGAAGACGACTGCGGGGTCGACGGGGTTCGGCGAAGAGCGGAGACGGCCGGCGACGAGGTAGGGCGACGGCGCAGCACGGGTCCTCCGATGGGACGGTGCTCCGGCGGCGGGGAGAGGCGGCCGAGGTGTCGGGGAGGTTCGCACGGCCACGGGGGTGCTCGGAGTGGCGGTGGCGGGCTCCGGGCATGCCCGAGGCGTCGGCAATTGCTCGCCGAAGTGTGGCGGAGCTCGGAGGGGGAGGTGGCTCGGTGGCAAGGCGCTACGGGGCTCGGGAAGGGAGGTGGAGCGCGTCGGGGTGCTGGGCGGAGGGAGGCGAGGCCAAGGGGGGCTTTTATAGGGCGGAGGAGGGGACACGGGCGCGCGATTGCTCGCCGGAGATGGCGGCCGGGAAAAGGAAGGGAAGGCGAGAGACGGGAAAGGGGAGGCGAGAAAGGAAAGGGGGGCGGCGTTAGGGGAATTCGGTCGCGCGGGTTTCCAAATCGGAGGGAGCCGGGAAAGGAAGGAGGGGATCCGCGGGGGAAACGGTCGCCGACGCAAGAAAGGAAAGGGGAGGAGAGAAAGGAAGGCGGCGCTCCGCGGGGAAGACGACGGCCTGACAGGCGGGGCCCGGGTGGCAGCGGGAGCGGGGCGCGGGCGACTGACGGGCGGGGCCCGTAGGTCAGAGAGGAGAGGAGCGGGGTGCGGACGGTGCGGATTGCAGCCACGTGGTCCGGAGGCGGATCGGGCGGCGTGGCGTGCATCGGGCCGGCAAGGTGTCGGCCCGAGGGGAGAAGAAGGCGGGGTGGCTGACGGGCTGGGCCCGCGAGGCAGCGAGGGAGAGGGGAGGTGCGGCCTGTATGGGCCAGGCGGCAACGTGGGCGGATCTGGGCCGTCCACGCATCGGCCTGAGGGTGAGGAAGGGATTTTTAATTTTAGAATTTGATTTTGATTTTTAGAAAAGGCTAGAAAATTATTTAGGCCTCAGAAAAATATGAAAATACTTCCAAAAATTCCAGAAAAATTCACAGAAGCTTCTGGAGATATTTTGGACTTAATAAAATTATTTCCAACTACTGTTGGTAATTAATTTTCATACTTTAAAATACTTTTTAAATTTTGAAAATAGGTTTTAAACTCCAGAAAATTCAGAAAAGCCAATTAAAATTCAAATACTTTAAAATAACTTATTTGGAATTAAATTTTTCCAGAAAGTAAATTTTGAGATGTGACACCTAACAGGACCGCCTCCAAAGCCCTACAACAGGATCCATGGTGGCTGAAGCTTGCCTCACAGGATGCTCATTTGATCAAAAGGTGCTAGCTAAAAGGAGGTCCACGGAGATGCCTCTATCCACTAGTACTCTCCTTAATTTGCACCCCGCTATGCTGGCCGCGATGACTATCAGGTCTTGGAGGGGAAATCCACCCCAAGGGTGTCCTCCACTGTGAAGGTGATATCCACGCTAGATGTAACAACCCAATTTTGCTTCACTTTGAATACAGCATAATTTTCCCGAATTTTTAAAAAATTTGGTGCATTTTTTAAATTTTCCTAAAGCCTTGTTGGAATTTAAAATTTTTAAAATAATTTCCTTGGCCCAAAAATGTGGTTTCAAAATTTATAAAAGTCAGTTGGACGAGAATTTGCAAGCTAAAAATCTTGTGGTGGTGATGATTTCAAGCAACACCTAGAGTTTAAATTACAGTATATAGCATGCTGAAGAATGAAAATCAGATTCTAGTAAGTTCAAAGTAGCATGATAATAGCAATGCTAGTTATTATATCGGCATCCCCAAGGCTATTTATTCCTTCAGATTTGGACAATTGCTGTCAATCATCAATAGGAAATTGTGACCATCATCAGTATAGTAGACGATACGACCAATCAACTCTACAATAATGTGAAGACAATGATGCTGAGGAGAAAGCACTTGGAAACCTACGACCAAACTAGAAGAACCAGGTCCCTCTCTACCTTTTTGTCTTCCCCAAGTCTTAACCATCCTTGTGTATATTCTCTCCCTTCCGTTTACTCCAAAGAACGAAGAACATGTCAAGTAAAAACCTAGAATGTATTGTTGGCCAGTTTAGCCCCGCTTCCTTTGTTTCTATTATATCGGAATCTTGGGGTCGAGGGGGGTAGATTTGTAACATCCCAAAAATCAGATGTTCGAAAATGTGAAAATTGTAAAACTTTTTAATATATCTTGATTGACATTCAAATTTGCTCTGAAATTTTATTTGGAAATTTTTATGGAAATTGAGTTGTGCAAATAATTCAACAAAAGATATACACATAACAAAGCAAATTAAAAATGAAGATCTAAATTCAAAAGGATAATCCATAATTAGAAAACAAAGGGGAAGCAAAATTCAAATTTAAAATCGCTTAACCATAAATTTGAATTAAGACAAAATTGAATAAAAATTAAATTATGCACTCATCACAATGTCAACAAAAGAAATTCAAATCTGAATCCAAATTTGAATTCTAGAACCAAATTGAAATTAGAATTCAAAATGCTGAATCAGACTAAGCCATATATCTTTTCCTCCTGGCCCATCTAGCCTGGCCCATTTCCTTTCTTTTACTCCGGCCCAACTAGCCTAACCAGCCTAATAACCACCATCGCTGCTGCCTCCTCCTCCCCGATAGGCTTCACTTCGATTCCCCGCTCTTGAGGCACCGCACTGACCCCCTCGAGCTAACACAAGTGCCAACTCCTCCCCTCCACTCCTCCAATGAGCTACCACCGATGGCCTCCCTGCGCTGCCGGCTTGCCTAGGCTTCTCCCCGCCATCACCGACCACCATGGTGAGTTCAGTGTGACTCCCTCTAGCTCATGCTCCCCTCCCTTTCCTCCCTCTCCCACCGTGGTGCCATTGCCCCTTCTTCCTCGTTGTGCCCGATTGCCATGAGCCAATGTCGGCCCACCTCTACTTGACCCTAGGCCGTGGTGCCGCCACCAATGGCTAGACTAGTTCTCAGCTACCATTTTGGCCATTGCCACCGCCCCTTCGGCCACCGCTTGCCGCCGGTAGCTCACTAGAGTTGACCACCGCCACCTCCTCTACCTTCCTCTATTTTGGCTCCTTTGTTCCACCCTGTTCTCTCTCTGTGTATGTGTGTTTGTGTGTGTTTATAACTGGTGGGGCCTGAGCACTATTCACTGGCCCACATGTCATAAGTTTATTTTCATGTTTCTAATTAGTAAATAAATTTGGGAGATTAAAATAATTAACATAATTCAAATAAAAATATAATGCATATAATTTAGTTCCAAATAAAACTAAAGATAAGGATAAAATTAAACAATGAAATTAGAAAAAGGTTTATGCAAATTAAAAATGTTAAAGATTAAATCTTGGTTAATTTTGTGTCAACAAGGATTAGCAAGTTAATTATTATATAAGAATAATTAGTGTAAGAATAAGCCATGTAAAAATAATTAATATTATTTCTATGTCTCAAAAATCATGAGGGCCCTTTTTCAAATAGTACTTAAATAATTCAGGAAATTAATTTGACTATTATGTCTCTAATATTTAAATATAAATACAAGGAATTAAATTAAAGATTACCTCAAATATAATTAGTTAATTCTTAGAGATAATTAGCATTTAAATTTGCATTGTAGATTAATTAAAAATGAAACCAAAATAGTGGTATATAACCAGCTCGGCCTACCTAGACAGATTATAATTAAAATTAAACTGTGTTGGATGATAAGTAAGGATAATTAGGATTATCAACATCATTTAATTTAAAGCGTGACTTTACCTAAGGAGCCATGGTAAAATATAATTTTTGTAAAATGTAATTAATAGTTCCAATAATACATAGACCATTGGTCATTCAATATAAATTTTGTTAAAACTACAGTTTGATGAACTGCATTGTATTAAGACCAATTAATTATACTTTAATTAAAATAATCTGCCAACATATCAGTAGGCCCGTAGTGAAAGTCTAGTAGTACCCAACTAAGATAAGAATTGTATTTCATCCAAATGATTTAAACCCTAGGATTTATTGCCAACCACGATTTTTTGTAAATAGTGGCATAACTAAAGTTAGACATTTAATGGTAATTAATACTGCATTTAAGATTAATTTAAAGGTTAATTGCATTACATCCAAATGCATTCAAAGGTTTAATTTAACTAATCATTCCATGTAGAAATATAAGATTAATACGGCTAATTAAAATCATACCTATCACATGTAGACCCTCATATATGTATGTAAGTCTTACCTAACTCATAGAACCTTCTTAATAAATATAAAAAATAAAAAAAAATTAAAGTTAAGGTTCATACAGTAGTATCCACTAGTCAGCTATATCTAACCACCTCCGAATTTGGAATAGAATATTTCTATGAATATTCCTTCATGCTCACTAAACCTTCCTTGATATCCTTCTTGGTAGATTTTCTCTCTGTCATCACTCACTTCGCTCAAACTTTGTTTGACTCCGCCTATATCCCACACTCACTAAACCTAACCTCATATCACCATCTTAATCTCAATAAAAATTAATTGAGTTTATTCAGATTTGTTTGGACTTTTGAGTTATTTGGATTTATTTATTTATTGTGTAATTAGAATTTGGAGTCTCAAACAATCAATAGATCGAGCAAGATTAAGATCCAGATAGAGACAAAGAACAAGAGTTCCAAAACCAATGAATAAGAAGGATTTGAGTAAGATCAAGTCTATAGTAAATTGAGTATCACTTTAATCATATTATACCTACCTTTTGAATGCAAGTTATTTTATTTGAAAGTTTCAAATTGCATGCTCTACTTTATGCAAATTATATTCGCATTAGCTCGTAGTTAATTTCCTATGGATAATTGTTTAATTATACCTCACTCCTTGACTTTGGACATAAAACCTTGTCACCCTAGAAATAATGGTAAATATATTAGAGATGAGTTTGTATCTAAGCGTCATGCTTAATATTGCTTAGATACCCCGGGGCATTAATTTGCCCTGACATAATTTCAAACATGAAAAGTTGCTTTGAGCAAACATTGGTGGGGAAGTAGCTGGTATGTTGAACTCAACTATTTTATGCTTCCAAAAATCCTAAAACTTGCTTGAATATCGGCATGGATGGTAAGAGGTGTTGGTACGGGTGTAGCATGAGAATGTGTAGTTTATGATAGAACCGCCTAGATGACCATAAGGACTTAATCTTGTAACCCCTTCCTAATGTAAAATAGTGTAACCAAAAGTCTATAATTTGTATGACCTGACCAATTAATTTACATCGACTTGTCGTGGTTACACCATTCGGATGAACATAGGTCATGTCGCTGAATATAAGCCATTATGTGGCGCAAGAAGGGGCTTTTGGAGTGGGTGGACGTAGCCCAATAGCGGTGAAAATCTTAGTGAGTGTAGCCCATTGGGAAGATGCATTATAAAGGCCTTATGGTGATTTTCTTGATCTGCATGTCTAAGAAAGCATGTGGAATATAACAAGTTGATTGTCTCTTGTGGGTAAAGTGTGCGACCTCTACAGAATGAAAACTATTCAAACAGCTGTACCCACGATCATGGGTGGGCATAGGAGTTTATTCGAGTTAGTATCTATTTCTAAAACCTTTGTGGGTGGATGAAAACTGACATGTGGATGTAACCCTAGATTGAATTGCCTTGGGAGGACGTAACCCAGTGATAAATAATGGGTAGACATAACCCTAATAATAAAATTAGCATATGGTGGAGGCACTACCATAGAAATGGTCAGCACAGACGGTTTTCTAAACCATCTAAATTTATGCATTGTGATAACAGGAGGTTATCACAGACGGTTTGTAAACCGTTTGTGATAAGCCACAACACAAACAGTTCATACAAAAAACCATCTATGAAGGTGACTATCATAGATGGCTTGAATAAAAACCGTCTATGATACTCATACATCACAGATGGTTATAGCTACCAACCATCTGTGATACTCTCCCATCACAAACGGCTAGTGGATATAATTGTCTATGATATGCGAGTATCATATATAGTTTTTGCTTCTAGCCGTCTATGATAGTCCTTCACAGATGATTTATATCACAAAACTGTATGTGATAGTTCATTTTATACCTAAAATTTATTTGTTTTTCAACTAGCCTCAGGAAATGTTAGCTATGCCCTATGAAAATAACCAAATACAGCAACAAACACAGTAGCACATTCCATTAGCATTAATATTAGAATACACTATTACAACATCACAAGATAAAGAGCAGGTTACCCATCCAGCTAATACAGCAAAAACACATCTCCTAACCCTAAGAACCTAACTCTTAAACATGGCAAGAACATAGAAAAAACAAAGATCCTAGTAAACAGTAGAAGCTCAACCACGCCGGTAAGGCCTCTATGCCTAGGCCCTCTCACCCCTGATGCAGGGCGCTAGCTAGATATCCTTAATGCCCACCATCACCAGCGCCGACTTGAGCGCCACCTTGATAGCAGCTGCTTCTGCAACGCCTTGCCTCCCATAGACTTGTGTGTCATCTGCTTTATGCAGGCCATTGGGGTAAGGGTCGAGGAGGAGAACGACGAGGAGGCTGGGTTTAGGTGAGTATTTATAGGGGAGCGAGAGGTGGGAGTAGAAAATTTTTTGGCAAAATGGGCGCGGGGACGAAGAGGTGGAGCTACGATCCGTGGGGTGGGGGTTAGTGGGTTTTTATTGGCTGGGGCCCAACGGTCAGGGATATAATTATCACAGATAGTTTGAACTACAAACCATCTATGATACATAATTATCGAAGACAATATATATATATATATATATATATATATATATATATATATATATATCGGTGCAGTGTAAATAGACATTTTGAACCACAAACCGTTTGTGATACATAATTATCAAACACAATATATAAGTGTATGTGTGTGTGCACGCAATGTAAACAACTAGTCTCAAAAGATAAAATAGTAAAGTTTTATATGGGTTATATATGCTCATTTAAAAATTTTCAATGTGATACACAATTTTGCAGTTGAGGCGAACCCCAATTTTTGAAGGGAAGATCGAAAATTTTGGCAAAAACAGAAACCGAAAACTTGCGACACAAATTTAGGGTTAAAGATGGCCGATTTTTGGGGTCTTAGAGGGCCACTAGCACAAGTTGGTCAGTTTTTTTGGATTAGACTCGTCGTTAGCTTTCCAACGTTGGTATAAGAACATCAAAAATAGACATCGTACGCAAAAGTAATGCCCATTTTACTGAAGGTGTCTCGGAACAGAATCCTACTCAGACTCGAATTCATCTCGGATTCAAATTGAAACTGTTATATCTTTTAAGTTTCAATCCTATCGCCCAACCTTGCTGAATTTTTTTGTGAAAGTTCGTGGCTATATGTAGAAGAACTCCACCAATTTTCACTAGATTCGGCATAAATTTGGCATGCTTTTTAATTTTTAGAAAGGTAGACACTTTTCGGGAAGTTCTATACGGCAAAATTGGAAAAACAGCCACATCTAATTTGAATTTTAGGAGATCCAACAACACAAGAAAAGTAAGAGAATTTGAATTTTCAAATGTTTTTAATTGCAACATCATATACGGTTTTTAATCCGAACCGTCTGTAATCACAGATGGTTCTTGTTAAGAATCGTCTATGAATTATCACATGCGGTTCTTACTAAAAACCATTTGTGATAGTTGCAGACATGACAAATGATTTTTAATCCGAACCGTCTATAATAATTCACAGATAGTTCTTAACAAGAACTGTCTGTGGTAATTATGTATCACAGACAATTTTAGCCATCACTACTAATATAGATGGTCATGCTTGTACAACCATCTGTGATAATTATAATACAGATGATTCTAGAGAACCGCCTGTGATGAGGCATCTAGTATAGTGTTTTTTGTAGTAGTGAGGTAACAATGCTCTGTAATAGGTGGATGTAACCACACTATTATTACTGCATTCTTTCACATTCTTTAGAAAAATATGATTTAGTTGAAAATGTTAGGTCATAGGAATTTCCTGTACTTGTATCTCAAATGATGGCATTTTCGCGAGCTCTGGGTTTGTGGTTGTCTCACCTAAGTTAATTAAGGACCGAATGTTGTGCTCATCTTTTCTACACCCAAATCATGTAACCACAAGTTTAGTTATGGGATGGACCTAACCCACTAATTTGCTTAGCTCCGGTGTAAATCCTGCACAGTAGATTGGTAGTTGGATTTCTGTATTTCTGTTGTGATTGATGGGAGTGGCCCGTAACGGTCACTGCCCTTGTGGATTTCATAAATGTGAAGGGTCGTAGACTCCCTAACAACTAGGTCCCTCATTGAAAACATAACCCAGGAAGGGAAAGTTCTGGGTGTGAGGTGTAACCCAAGATGGGAATAGTCACTACCACTAGTGTTGAGGATTCACTCTAGAGTGGGAGCAAGCATCGAAGTTAAGCATTGTAAAAACCTTATTATGATTTTCTCAGCCACACGTGTATAAAAGTGTGTGATGGCCAACATTATGAATTAATCATATCTTGTGGGTAAAGCTGTACAATCTCTATAGAGTGTTAAAAATCTATTCGAATAGGCGTACCCCCCAAACATGGGCAAAAGTGTAGAAACAATATACGTATGTAGTTTTCATAAATTAATGGTAATTATGAATGGAATGGTTACAATAACTTTAATTGAAATTGGATTACGAAAGCGGAGTGATTTCGCTCTCATAATGAACTTGATTTGGAACTGGATATTGGTTTTAAGGGGGAAAAAGGCTAAGCCAAAGGTTTGGAATCTAGTTAAGATATTAATTTTGACAAATTGGCTTTGTGCTAAAAGAAACATAAGACATTCCCTTGGTTAAGCCTTGCATATAAATATATTCCCTTGCACTTGGATTCTGCTATAAGAACTTGCTGAGTACTTTTGTATTTATTATTACTTAATATGTAGTTTTAGATGATGAAATCAATGACCCAGTGTATGGATACATCCATGCCTCTAGATACGACATGGAAGACGAAGGCTAGGACTAGGTTTAGCCCCTGTTGATTGCTTGTGGTAGATCACTGAGGCCTTTTGGTTTACTTACTTTCCGTTGCTTGTTATGAACAATCTCATTTGGCTTGTCAGCCTGTTATGTAAAACTTGATCATAAAATATATTTATGAATATGTATGTAATATTTAGTACTCCTTTTATTTACATACATGTATGGATATAATATTTGCCAATGTTATATTGTGTGAGCTAACTAACTAATCTAAAGAATAACTCAAAATACACAGAATATCCAGATTCTCAAATCCAGGTTGCTACACTAGCCCAATCCGAGGGTACCTGCGCTATGTATGCACTGACATGGTGCACCTGACGCATGTAGGCACTCCACCGGCCCTCAGATGGGAATTCGAGGGACGATCCACTTGTGATGGCGTTGGTCACTCGTCGAGATCAACCTTCGGCAGCTTCGACACGCAGCATGGCCGGGGGGAGGAGGCTTGCACGAGCGAGACCTCCAAGGGCCGCTACACATGTGCCACAACCAATGCCCTTTCCTCATGGCTCCGCTCCTTGGCCACATTTTTGCAAAGTGCTACGGTAGTATGGCAATCACTCGTGGTGTGCTCCCTCTTGCCATGTATCTTAGAGTAGGCTCCCTAGGGGCTTCTGTCGCCACTGCCCACCCCTCTTGGGCCACGGCCCCTCCCTCTCCATGGCCTTGCCTACTGGTGGCGGTCACTTCATCGCTGCAGTCTTTGACTTGAACACATACCTTCCTCAGGGCCCTTTGCGCTGTTTTTGGGTTGAGCCCTCCCCCTAAGTCTATAAGATAGGTTTATCCTCCACACTAGGCTCCACGACATCAATGTCATGCCTCACCTTGTCTTCCTCTGCCCACGCGTACTCCTCCATTTTGTTGAAAAGTTTGACCACAGTTTTTATCGGCTTTTGGGTGTTGTATTACGCGAGGGGTCCCTTCTAGAGGCCTCAGACAACAGCATTGATGATCGCGGTCTTGTTGACGTCTTTGACCTGGCATTTGACATTTCTGAAGTGTTTAAAGTACTCCCGTAGCATCTCATTGGAGGCTTTCTTTATCATGAAGAGCTGGTTTGCGTCAACTTGCTCCATACAGTTGCCTTGGAAGTTGTTGTAGATGAGGGCAATAGATCGGATAGTTTCTGACCGATCCAGATGAAAACGAATATGGATTGTTTCGGATCAGATTTTCTTCGGATAATTCTCGGATCGAAAAAATATGGATTTTTTGTCGGAAACAAATACGAATACAATAGGCCTGATATCCGGCGAATACGAATACGGATAATACGGATCCAGATATCCAAGATTTCAGCCCAACATTGCCCGGCCCAAGCCAACCTCTCTCATCTCCCCTGCCACCAACCCACTAGCAAATATTTATGTTTATTAAAAATAAATTTAGTATTGTTGGTAGATTAAAATTTGTACTGATTAAATTGATGTACTATCATTTAAAACATTCTGATGCAAATTTAAATTTTTAATTAATTTATTAGTCACATCTAAATGGTAGAGATCCATTAATAATTATTTAGGACTTTAGAAAAAATTAACTGCCATTTGAAAATTTAAAATCGTATAATGGTATGACTATTGTGGATAAAAATTAGAACAATATAAGTATATAAAAATTAGTATTGTTACCTCTTTTCTTAATTGTACGTCGGATTTTTAATGAAGTTATTTTGAATTTTGCCAAATTATCATAAAGTGTATCAAAATTTTCACAAAAGATTTCGAAGAAGAGATTGCTGGTTTGAGTATGGTTAAATGAAGGTATGTTGCCTATTTATAGAAAAAATTTGGGATTTTTTTGAATTTTTTTCATATTTTGAAACTCACAAACAACCACAAAAATGGATATAAATTTTGAAAATGTGACTGTTACTCGTGCTAAACAGGTCGTGCCCACCATGTCATCTCTAGGCCAAATATGCCTAACAATCATATTTTTCGTGCCAAATGGACCATACCCACTTGGGCTAAGCGTACTTACCTGGCCACCGTACCGCATGGGCCATGTCGTGCTGGGATAGGGCAGCGGCCTAGGCACGGCCCACCCATCGTGCTGTGTCGTAGGCCGTGCCTACAATACCGGGGTTATAGGCCAACCCGCTAGATATGGCCTATTCACTACATCATGACCCTCTACTGCTAACTGTTCTACCGCTACGAATAATTAGTTTTGCAGGCGCCAAATCCGTTGACGTTGAAAAATAGATTTGTAAATGAGACTACCGTTTATAAAAGTATCTATAGTAATCTGCACTACCGCTGTGAAATGTGTAGACTATTGCAAGCAGTGCTACTATTATCATTGTTATTATTAACTGTAGTGCCGCTGAGGAAGCTTTTTGGCGGGAGGTGAAAATTTTTCCTAGCCAAAAGGTGCGCGCACTGGCTGCTCTCACGGCAAAAAATATTGTGTGGGTCCCAGCTGTAAGTAGTACAAAGAGAGCAAATAAACTCCATCCCCAAGGGACACACGCAGGCAGCAGTAGTCTTTTTCCCCATTCTTTTGCAGGCTTATCTTTCCCCTTTCTTTTGCTTCCAGGTGCTCCCATGGCTGCTCTCCAATCTAGGGTTTATGGAGCCACCACGTGCTCCCCATAGCACTGGTCCCTTCATCACCCCTCCATACCTCAGTCCACACAAACACTACATAGAGTTTCGCTCTTGGATTGAGGCTCCGTTTTTGGTAGTAGCAGCTACCCGAATCGACACTGTGCTCCCCTAATCGACGCTACAAGCAGCTGCACCAGTGAAGTCTACTGCAGTTGCTAGCGAGTTCTTCAATTAGTGGTGCCACTTGTAGGTAATTTTGTTCACTCTCCTCCACCTTTCCCTGTTCTTGAGATTTCTCTATTTTGGTTGATTTCTACAATACTTGAGCTTCTGGTCACATGGATCTATGATTTAGTACTTCAAAAGTGGTGAATATATGTCAATCATACTGTTTAGTATCAGACATTTTTGCATTGGAAGAGAAGGCATGCTCTGTTATGTACTTAAGGCTGCAGCTACATGTTCTAATTATTTTGTTGAATGCTATTCTTCCAAGTTTTTTTTTTGCATTTCCTTGTCCTATTTTTGTAAGTATTTCTTATACAAATCTAGGTGTGTAAAATGTTTGTGGACACTTACTTTAGCATCATTCTGAATTTGCTAGGAAATAGTGAATTGATTCTAGATCTGAAGCTAGCTAGGCTGTTAGCTCCTGTCACAGGGATCAACATGGACAAGCAGTGGATGAGTGAGCCTAGGTAGGACCAGCTTAGTTAGCTATATGTTTTTCTCATCATATATAATGTCCTAAATATGTCATTAAAAATTTTTAGGTACTCACAAGAATATATCCATGGTGTAGAGAGCTTTATAGAATTCGCTTGTACGAACTCTGCCAAAGGAAATGAAATTCTGTGCCCTTGTAAAAAGTGTGGCAATGGTGCATGGAGAGCTGCAAAAGTTTTTTACGAACATTTAATATGTGAAGGATTTTTAGAAGGATATACACGGTGGGTTTTTCATGGGGAACATTCAGCACCTATTGAACTTAATGCAGAATTAGAGCCAAATATAGAAATCGGCCAGCAGCTAGATGATGAGATAACACAAATGCTTCATGATATGGGGAATTGTTATGAAAATGGTGGTGAGGATGTAAGTGCTGATTATAATATAGAGAACCCAAATGAGGATCCTGAAACTTTCTGTAAATTGGCAGATGATGCAAGTCAAATGCTATACCCTGGGTGCAAATTCACAAAGTTGCATTTTATAGTGAGGCTGCTACACACAAAGTTTCTTGGTGGTTGGACCAATAATAGCTTCGATAATCTTTTAGAACTATTGAAAGAGGCATTTCCAGTTGGAACCACGCTGCCAAAAAAACTTCCACGAAGCAAAGAAGATGGTGAGCAGCCTTGGCTTAGGGTATGAAAACATAGAAGCATGCAAAAATTATTGTGTGCTCTTTTGGAAAGAGAATGCTAAGCTAGATGCCTGCCCAAAGTGTAAAATTTCTAGATGGAAAATGGAAAAGCGTAGTTTGGATGGGAAACGGATACATAGGGTGCCGTATAAGGTTCTTCGATATTTTCCATTAAAAAAGAGACTCCAAAGATTATATATGTCTGCAAAAACTGCAACTAATATGAGATATCATAGTGAAGGGCGGCCAAGGGATGGGTTTATGCGTCATCCAGCAGACTCAAAAGTTTGGAAAGATTTTGACAATAAGTATCCAGACTTCAGTTCTGACTGTCGCAATGTTAGATTGGCTTTGGCTACAGATGGGCTTAATCCTTTTAGAAACTTTAGTTCAGCACACAGTACATGGCCTGTTATTGTGATCCCTCTCAATCTGCCACCATGGATGTGCATGAAACAACCAAATTTCATTCTCTCGTTGCTTATTCCTGGTCCTAAGTCTCCTGGGAAGGATATTGATGTTTATTTGCAGCCTTTAGTTGATGAAATGTTATTGGGTTGGCATGAAGGTTTTAGAACCTACGATGCAGCAACTGATGAGTGGTTTCAAATGCGGATTGTTTTGTTGTGGACCTTAAGTGACTACCCGGGATTAGGATATGTATCTGGTCAAGTGACATCTGGCATGTTTGGGTGTGTTCCTTGCCACATTGGCACATGTTCTGTTCACCTTAAAAATGGTCATAAACAGTGCTACATGGGGCATCGTAGATTCTTACATCCTAATCATGAATTTAGAAATGATTCTAAGTCATTTGATGGCACAAAGGAATTTAGGGAGGCACCTGTGCCACTTTCTGGCCATGATGTTTTTGAACAGACAAAAACAATTGTAAATAATTTTGGGAAGGACCCAGCAAGGAAAAAGCCTCTCAGAAACAATAAAGTCGATGATGGGACAAAAGTTATTTGGAATATACAGCCAATATGGCTGCAGTTGCCATACTGGAAGGATATCTTATTACGGCATAACCTTGATGTGATGCATATCGAGAAAAATGTATGTGATAATATAATCAATACTCTTTTGGATATTGATAAGAAGTCCAAGGACAATTTAAACTCTCGTTTAGACCTCCAAGCATTGGGTATTAGGAAGGATCTTCATCCTATTTCTGTAGGGGATAAGTTTTATTTGCCTCCTGCATGTTACACCATGACATCTAATGAAAAGAAACTATTTTGTGAAGTGCTGAAAAGTGTTAAATTTCCAGATGGATATGCAGCTGACATTCGTAGTCATGTGAATGTTGATGAGAAGAAAATAGTTGGCCTAAAATCCCATGACAGTCATGTCCTTTTACAAAACTTGCTTCCATTGGCTATAAGAAGGGTTTTACCTGAAATGTCAGTGTGGCATTGATTCGTGTGAGCAATTTTTTAAGAAAATATTTTCTCCTATAATCTCTGTGGCCGATATGGATAGCCTAGAGTCTGAAATTGCAGAAACATTGTGCCTTCTCGAGAAGATTTTTCCACCATCTTTTTTCGATGTTATGGTGCATCTCATGGTC
This sequence comes from Dendrocalamus latiflorus, assembly GCA_017311315.1. NCBI lineage: Eukaryota > Viridiplantae > Streptophyta > Magnoliopsida > Poales > Poaceae > Dendrocalamus > Dendrocalamus latiflorus. Next base: position 23,505,240 of record CM029661.1, read on the forward strand.
CATCTTCCAGCTGAGGCACGGCTTGCTGGCCCAGTGCAATACCGCAATATGTACCCTATAGAAAGGTACAATAGTGATTTAGTATTTGATATTTTATTTTTCTATTTTCTAAGAAAATATCAACGTAATAAATATTCATAAAATTCTTCATAGGTTTTGGTTGAGGCTGAAAGGATATGTTCGAACAAGAAGTCATCCAGAAGGTTCAATAGCTGAAAATTATGTGTTTGATGAGAGCATGACATTTTGTTCCCATTACTTAAATTGTGAGACTAGATTCAGCCGTCGAGGTCGAAATTATGACGATACTTGTAATGACTTGTCCAATGGTACCTCCTACCTGAAGACGCTGGCCGAGGATTGGTTGGAAAGTGTGCTGTTACACTAGACCACCGGACATGGCTTCAAGCTCATAGATATGTCTTATTTAACTATGAGTATATTGAGCCATATTTGACGTATGTTATCTAACTTATAGTTATTTAGATTTATACAATGATATATGTAATTTGTATATATTTACTTAATTATATATGCAGAAAACATATGGAGTACCTTTCCTCCATTGGCTATCAAAGGATGCATGATAGATAGCGTGCACATCATGCAACATTTCATGAATGGTTTAGGTTGCATGTAAGTTAGTTTATGATTATTCAATTACTAAACGATGAGAAGAGTTTTTCTATAAGCCTAATATGGTTTTGTATTAATGTTAATAGGTGAACCAATTAGTAGAAAATAGGGAAGATGTTCCGGATGAGATCCATATATTAGCAAGTGAGCCTTTATTTGTTGCTACAAAGTACAGTAGCTACACAGTAAATGGATACAATTTCCATACAAGGTCTTATGATGAAGGAAGATCAGTTCAAAGTAGTGGAGTTGCTGTTGTTGCCAAAATGAACAGTTTTTCCAGCTCAAGGGATCAAAATCCAGAAACAGGGGACATAACATACTATGGCATAATAACAGAGATACTTGAGTTAGACTATCGTAGGAAGGGTAACATTGTTCTATTTAAATGTGACTAGGTTGATGTCCGTCAAAGAAATAGATGGGTAAAAAGGGATAAATTTGGGATTACATCAGTAAACTTCAACCATTTATTTAATACTGGGGATAAGGAATATGATGAGCCGTATATTTTAGCATCACAAGCGACCCAAGTCTATTATGTTGAGGACCCTATTGATAAAAATTGGCATGCTGTCATTCAATCAAGACCAAGAGATATGTATGACATGTCAGCTAGGGAAGAAGATACTGAAATTGCAGCTCAAATGGATAACAATCATGAAATTCCAGACTTAAATGTTGATGTGAACAGAAGTGCCCGTAATGGAAATGATAACATTGTCACGGGAGATATAGATGGTATTATTGTTAATGAATCACATGGCAACAGTACAAAGTAAGATGTCATCATTGTCACTGTGTTTAATATTGCATTATGTACTCATTTTTTGGTCTTTGAGTTATTAGCTAACCATTTGGTTCAAAAAAATATCTGTAGGAGAAAGCATGCGAAACATGGAAGGAAGAAATAAATACGAAGAGTTAAGAGAAGCAAATATTGAAAGAAACAATGCAGCTTTTAGGTCACTGAATCTCCCATCTATGTTAGTTCCAAATGCAGCAACAAGAACAACCACAAGAAAACAAAAGGTTATTAGTTTACTCTGCTTATTCCATGTCACTAACAATTTCGTTCACATATTTAATGCATTTTATGAGACCATTTGATCTGTGCAGTCCAACATGCACCCTATGAGTGCCACTGCTACTCCTGCTGTTGCGATGCAGCAACATAATCTACGAAGAAGGCGCATCAGCACTGAAAATGACGAAATGGATGATATCCATGATGATCCTGATTATGATATGCATATGGATGAGGAATAGAGCCATGATGCTAGTCTTGATAACATGCATATATCACAGTATAATTGTATAATTAGCAATATTTTTTGTTAACTACTTAATATTTGTTTGTGGGACCAGAAAACCAAGGCCAAACAAAGAAAGGGCGAGGTAAGACACTGAAGCTTGACATTTGGAGGCGTAAGGATGGACAAAAAATCCATGTCCAATGTAATGAGAAGCACCAGCCTATTGGAGAGCAAGCTTCACCCCTTGCCAACTTCATATCTACAATTGTGAGGTCAGGAGTATCTCTTGCAAACAAGGAATGGAGTGAAGTTGATCTCAACAAGAAAAGAGCTATTTGGGATACAGTCAATGTAAAACTTTTATTATGAATTACATGCATTTACAATTTTTCAATGAGGTAGCATGTGAGCACTAATAAATTTAGTTATTTTTAGATGTTTTTTTGATGTAAATGATGATCTTGAGGAATGGGTCCTAAAGGAAGCTGCAGTAAGGTGGAAGGATTTCAAATGTGAAATAAAGAGGAAATACTTCAGAGAAGAATTACCAAATGAGGAGTTATATAAAATGCAAATTGACGAGAGAGTGCCCGAAAAAGATTGGAAATGGCTTGTGAAACATTGGAGAACACCTGAGAGTCAGGTAGAAATTTTAGTTATATATTGCTGGAACATATACATGTTTCTTGTCTTCTAATTTATGATGCTATTTTCTGACTCTCTAGGCTCTGAGTGCAATGGGCAAAGCAAATAGTGCAAAGATGACTATGACTCATACCATAGGAAGTAAGAGCTATGCTCGAGTTGAAGATGAAAAGGTATTATGTAAATGCACAATACTTATTTTAAATTTCTTTGATACTTAATGTTGGCTCTGTTGATGTTTTTGCAGTCCAAAGAACTTGGTTACATGCCAGCTAGGCATGAAGTATTTATCGCGGCACATACGCGCAAGGATGGAACTGAACAAGTTGAAGCTGCAAATTTGATTGTAAGTAATCTTTCAAAACTGAAGGCATATCGAACTGCAGAATTATTAAGTGGCAGGAGTCCATGATTGTAGGGACGAATCAGGGAGACATTGGCCAGCAGACCAGAACTTGCTAGAAAAACAATAAAAGATGGTGATCTTTTCTCCCATTTATGTGGAAAAGAGAAGCGGGCACGTGTTCGTGCTGTAGGCTTGGGACCGACGCCTCAAAGCTTAAAGATGGCAGGCGTACGAAAGAGCTCATCTACAAAACTCCAAGTAACTGAAGCAAAATTGATGAGGTTTGAAGATGAGAATAGGTTATTAAGAGAGCATTTAGATATGAATGAGGAGAAGATGTCACAGATGGCACATGAAGTGGCTCAGTTAAAGCAAATAATAGCATCAGGACTATTTAGGCAGGATATTAATAGCAATGGTGATGGTCAATCCAACTCTCCCAGACTTGGTTCAGGACAATCAAGGCATAATGCTAGCAATCATTGGACTAGAGCATCAGACTCCCCTTTGATTTCTTCAGGACAGATGAGGCACCATGCTGGTAGTAACAACAAGCGACGATCTAACTCTCCTATAGAGGTGATATTTCTCTTGTTTATCATATTACCTAATGAACATGTTTATTGATGATGTGTTTTTTATACTGTGACTTCTTTTTTAGGATATGCCCAGTGATAGCGATGAGAGTGTATCTAATGCTGATGGAACTAATCTTCCAGATAATGAGGTATATTATTTTATTATTTTTTGACAGAATTGATGTCCAACCAGCAACTTAAGGTTTCTATTGACATGTTTGTACAGATGATCCAAAGGAATGTAACTGAACAAAATGATAAACCACATGCTAGTAGGGATAATGAGGTACTATAATATAATAAATGTGTTTTCATGCACATAGTTGCATGTTTTTAAGTTACCTGTAAATTTGTCTGAACATGCAGGGTGAAAGGGACGTTATTCTGATTTCAGTTGTGAGTCCATATGTTCCTGTGGCTAAGGCCACCCTCAAAAGAACAAGTCCAGCAACTGTTGTTCAAGGCACCCCTCTTGGATCGGCATTTTGTGAGGTAGCTGTGAAGTATGTCTTGAAAAGATATGCTTTACTACCACGCCCAGTGGGGGATATCAACAAAATGATTGATGCTTATGGATTATCAATTGCATGGCCTCGTACAAAAGTACTATCTCCACACTGTTTTTCCATAGATACAAACCTAGAATTGTGAACTAAATTAATGTATCATGAATTTTTAGATTCAAGATGATGTTAGAACTAGACAAGATGTTGGGACAACTCGAAATGCACTAGGTGCTGGGACAGCGCGTGGAGGAAAGAATGATTCAAGTAAATGACCTTAAAATTAACTACTGCGAAATTCTAATGTTTGTTTTCTTTGATCACTACTCGCTACCTTATATATGACTAATAGATGTCCATGCATTATTTAATTCAGGAACCAAGCGCAAGGATAAGATCTAAGTTGGCAGTACGACAAATGCATACTATATGTAAAAGGTATACACATTACTGAAGTTATAATGGTATTTCAACTGTATATGTGTGACGTCTGACACATTGGAGCATATGAGTTGATGATATATGTTGGCAGAATGAAATCTAAAATATCTCTTCTATTTGTATAGGTAAATGCCAAGATGGTGAGAATGCAAGAATAGGAGAAATCTGACACTGAAGTTCTGTATTTTGGTTGATATGGGCCATATATGTAGTAGTTAGTTGGAAATTTGATGTAACTCATTGGATTGGCCAAATTTTATGCTCAAGACAAATGTACTTTGCTAAGATTTACTGGGCACTATTTACTATTAATTTTGTTAAGTATTAGGCATGAATTCAAACAAGACAAGTTTCATCAAGAATTTTATATGCATGGTTGAATCATCTTGGTTATTTGTCACTACTGTCAAGCGTTCCAAATTTATGGTGAAAATGCAATAACTTAGTCATTATTAGTTGCACTTTGTAATTTGATTGACAATGGTACATATGTACAAATGTATATATATATATATATTCCATGTATGGAATCTATTGCTTGCAATTGTCTACTGAACCTGTACTACCGCTGGGAATATTTAAACATTAGCATCTAAGCAACCGCTGCAGAAGTCAACACCGCTGGGAAAGCTTTTCCCAGCAGTGGAATAGGCACCGGTAGCTTCCAGCTTTCGCAGCGGTAGGTCCATTTGTGATACCCACTTTTCCCAGTGGTAGGACAGCTGGCAGAATTGGGTCATCCTGTAGTGATTTGAACACCTCTAGCTTACACATCGGCAGCGCCACCAACCCAAGCACCCGTGAGGGTACTGGTCTATTGGTCTAGTTAAATGAGTTAAATGGGCTTAAGGTATAAAAATGAAGTTTTGGAAAGGGCCAATATAGGTATAAAAATGAAGTTTTGGAAAGGTCATGTTGGCCCCACCTCCATTCATCCTCTCACTTCCCTCCGTGACCGGTTTCAACGCTTTGGACTATACGCCCCGACCAATGTCTCCTCTCTCTTGTGGCACATCCGCACATGCGCTCATCGTCAATTTTTACTAGGTGCATTTTTTCTTTGGAGATGTTATCTACCCTACTCTATAATACACCAAAATTTTCTTTACTAAATCCACCCCCTCAACCACCCCCACAGTCATGCCTAATCTAAGTCCACCCAGGTTTGTGTACCAAAGCAATCCAACTTCATACGAATGAATGGTCTGGATCTCTCCTTAAACCTTCTTCTCTTACTCATTGAAGATCCTAAGGACAAAATCATCCGGATCATGCACATCATTTAACCTAGAAAACCCACCACCTCCCGCTACGCAGAAACCGCTCCGTTCTCCACCTCCCCCTCCTCCCTCCGCCTCCCCCCATCCTCCCCCGCGCCTCCCCTCCCTCCGCCTCCCCCGCGCCTCCCCCGTGCCACCCCCCATCCTCCCCCATCTCCGCCTCCCCCGCGCCTCCGCTCCCGCCGCTCCCCCGTTCTCCGCGCCGCCTCCTCCCCTCCCTCGTCCGCCGCTCCGCCCTTCTCCCCGCGATTACCGCTCCTCCCCCCGTTCTCCGCGCCGCCTCCTCCCCTCCCTCCTCCGCCCGTGCCGCCTCCTCCCCTCCCTCCTCCGCCGCTCCGCCCTCGCCTACTCCTCCCCACCCCGCGCCACCGCCGCCGCCTCCTCCTCCCCCCACTCCTCCGCTCCGCCCCGCCTCCTCCCCCGATCCGTGCTTTGTTAGATCTGCCGATCTTGGCGACGGAGATGGATTCCTCGGTCGAGAAGGTGAGCTCCGATTCATGGGTTTTTCGTGCTCGATCTGTCGCTAGAATGGTGGTTGCGGGTCTAAATCTGCTAGTTTTCTCGCTCGATCTGTTGCAGGGGAGCGGGTCGCTGGATCCGGACGATCGCACGGCCTCCGGCGAGCCCAAGGCCTGCACCGACTGCCACACCACCAAGACGCCGCTCTGGCGCGGTGGCCCCTCCGGCCCCAAGGTGAGATCCGATCTGATATTGGCTTTGGGTTTCCCGATCTGTGCATTTATTTCTTCGCCTGTGGTTTGCGGCGGCTGATCCGACCGATCTGTCTGTTCCTTGATCCAGTCGCTGTGCAACGCGTGCGAGATCCGGTACCAGAAGAAGAGAAGGGAGGCGCTTGGCCTGGACGCCGGCGAGGGCGCCGAGCAACAGTAGCAGCAGCAGATGAGCAGCCGCCTGTCGTTCAGCTCATTGATGACACCCAGTCTCCTCAAGAGGTAAGAACCCAAATCTCTTGTATCAAATCGAACTATTGATGCTATCTGTCCAATCTTCTTAGCCTCGTTCTTGGTTGCGCTGTTTGGAAGTGATATCAATTAGGCGCCCCTCAAATTTCCTCTTTTCAGTGGTTTGATTGCGTTATGTTCGTATTAACAATTTGGTGTATAAGATTACTTAATCGCGATAAATGAGAAAGTGGATAGATTTAGATGGGAAGCCTGTTGGGTTCATTGGCTTCAATTAGGATTTACTTGAACCATCAACGTAGACAGATGTTTCAACAATGTTGAAAGCAGCCATTAGTATGTGATTGGTCCCTATTTAGCTGATAATGCGATAGGAAAAAAATGTAAACTTGTTTGGAATGGTTTTTGTTTGCCTATATCTCTAGAATTTTAGTATGTAGTAGTAGCCGATATAAGTAGCAGACATCTCTTTTACTCTATTTTGTCAGGAAGTAAGGGAAGCATGCTAGATACCCCTCTTTCATTTGCCATGATTTTATTTTTTGCTCCTGGTGGTACAAGGCTCTTAAATTTCCATTCCACGCAAACACTACATTAGGCCCAGATTTACCTCAAGAATATCATAAATCATTTGTTAATGGATATATATCAGTCATGGAAATTGTACCATAACAAACAAGAGTAGTTAATTGCTAGCAGTATGAAAAGTGTTCGAGTTAATCACTATGGAGTGGATATTGGTAGGAAGAAGAAGGCCTCTGCTGCCAAGAAGGATGTTGCAGAGGTATTTTTCTTCCTGATGTATATTTTATTGTGCTTGGTATCATTAAAATAGGCTTGCTATACCTTAAGTTGGATGTACATTAGTTGCTTCATCAGTTTAGCTGAACAGAATGTTTTTTTCTTGTTTATCATGTTATCTAATTTCAGGGTTTGTGTATTCATATTAAAGAACTGTGATCTGCCTCAGAGTATCCACTACCTCATTTTTCATATGATATAGTTTATAGTTGGGATAACTATTTTGTTGGCTGCACTCCAGTATGTTTTTTTTGTATGCCCAGGCTGCTGGTTTGCTGAGGCACACATATAGAACTAACTAAGGATGTATCTGTTCTGTATTTGCGTTATGTCCCTTTACCTTTGTATATTCTATGCGCAATTACTTGAATTTGGTAAAATGTTGGTCATTTATCTGATTATTTTAGGTTATGATCTATGCTAAAGTGTTCCTAGAAGTATGCCCCCCCTTTTAATGGTTGGGCTTCATTTTGCATTTGCGTTTTGCTAAAAGTAAAAATTCATGTGTTAGCCTTTTCCATGTTGAAATGTCTTGCTGTATATGTGTGTTCTTATGTGTTAGCATGGGGTACGCATGGAAGCACTTTCTGGTTTTACTTGTATATGTTGCTAAATTGAGGAAACAACTCTCCAGATTTATGGAACAAAATGGTTTCTCACTTTGTCTGTAACTCTGTATGGAAGTAGGTTCTCAATATGCTCAGGCATAACATTTGACCTTTACTGTTAAATTTTCAGGGACAAGAGGGTGGAGCTGCCGCAGAGGAAACCAAGAAAAGTAACCATGTCCTGAGGAAGCTGGAGAAGCGCCAACAGGGACGCACACTTGACCCACATATCGAAGAACAATTTGGTGGTGGGAGGTTGTTGGCCTGCATCTCTTCCCGCCCTGGGCAGTGTGGACGAGCAGATGGGTAAGAATATTGGACATCTCATATTCTATTGCTTAACAGTTGAACACTTCCTAATCAGAATGAGCATCATAGTAAAGATAAAATATTGGCCTTAATGTGTTTTTAGTTATATGTCAACATGGAGTATTTTGGTTTCAATATTCACCAAAAATTTCTTCTTGGAGGTTGGCTACTGCTGTATTTGTTGGCTTGTTGGATTCCTATTTCTTGTTTGAACATCTATTCAGCTAACCATGTCTTGTCAGTAGGATGATGTGCTATATCTAGGGTGAAATGCAATGTGTTGCTAACTTTTGTGGGTAATGGGAGGAAAAGATGATGTTTAAGATAAAGAGATTCAACATGGATTAATGTTATGCCTTTTCTATCTACTACCGCATTTGTTGGCTTACTAATGTACTGTTTGAGTATTTCCATTGATGTTCTGCACACAATTTTGGATTCTGTTTTGCAGTGTTTACTTGTACATGGCCACTAGATCTGTTCTTGCATTTTTATGAAGGTTGTAAGATTTTTTTATCCATCGCAACGCACGAGCATGTAACTATTATAACGCTCTGGCGTATGTGCATGCAGTGTGTTCGCATGTGGATCTATTATACCACATTGGAGACAAGTGCAGAGACAATCTGGTTGGAGGATATGCCTTTTTTCTTTAGGAGATTTTGATCTGCTTATTGGTTGTAGAACTGGATGGTATCCATCAATAAATCTTCTTTTACACATGCTTTTACCTCTTTATTAAATTTTCAGATAAAATAGCAAGACTTTACATATGCTTTTGACTGCGTGGATGTATTTGTGGAAGACTTAGAGAAACTCAGCTCTCTGCAATGAAGCCCATTGGTGCAAAGAAGGTTGGAGGCAAGACTGGAGGGCTTGGTGTGCAAAAGCTCACTACAAAGGTAATGATACAGATCAAAGGAGCTATTCTTGTTCCTCAATTGGATGATTATCATTTAGTGTGAAAGAACAAATTGCTATTTTAGTGTTAGTTTTATAGTACCGTTGCAACGCACGGGCACAAAATCTTGGATTGCAACTAAGGGGTATAAAATCTGATTCTACTTTTGATCTTGTATGAAAGGTTGGTTCTCTATTCCATCATATTAGATTTGATACTAATTTTGACAGAGGAATTGTCATAGTTTTTTCCTTTATAGGTACTTCATGTCTATGAAGCTTCCAGTGGCGAATGGATTTTTTATGTTTGGGATGGAACGGATACTCCTGCGACTGAGTTTCAGACACTGTAGGGTTAGACATTGTCATCATTGTTTAACTTTCAATTTCAGCAATATGCAATAGCTAATAAAACCCATTATGAAATCTAGGATGGTGCTATGGTGTAAAACAAAATTTATATTTATTGTAAATTTTAGAATCATACTGTTATTATATATCATACTGTCAAAGGAATATTTTGTTTTTCTTTCCATTACCAATTTATGACTATGGACTGCTGACCGCGTTGTTACGGATGAGTAGCTTCATATATGAGACGTGAATCTTAATGAATCTGATTGTTCGTTTTATTTTTTACAAATTTTATCTTATTTTATATTTTACCGTAGCGTTAGCACGGGCACACTACTAGTAAGGGTAACAGGTGGTCACAAGTCAGTATTAACTCAGTGCAGCTGTACGTCTCTAATGACCTTTGCTTTTGAAAACACACCAAAACAAATAACATCTCTGACCTCACCGAAAACAAGCACAGGTATTTAATCTATCAAGTAATCTAAAACGACAAATTTGGACCAATGCAGGTCTCTCATCTTATGCTTCAATTTCATCGGCCACTTTTTCCTACCCACCAAGGTGCAACTGGGATACATGAAGAACCAAGTATTTGACATATACTGGCAACAAAATATTGTGCTAGGGCCTAGAGCAGCTACTAGCTAGCCTTCAATTTCATAGTCAATACAGAATCAATTGTCCCACATAGATGGAAGAATTATACATCAATGATCATGGTACTCCCGTCGTGACATCATGTCATCATAGCATTCCATAAGGCTAATCTGTCCTGTTGTCACAGTTTGTGCAAGCAAAATCGAAATACAATTACAGAAAAGCCACTTTATGATCACTTTCATTCTACATTGTATGTTACTCTGGTTGTCACTTCCATCTCAAGTGCAGAAGTATCACACAAGATACGCCTTTAATATTACACCTTTGCTAAAGTAGCTATGATGCCTGCAGCCGCAATAACCACCAGAGGCAAACAACCACGCCTTCCTCTTCCTCCCGTTGGAAGCATCAGTTCAGAAACTCAGAATCATCATGACACATCCCCATTGCTTCATACCAACACTATGACTGTCACCATAGACTCATTGCTCCTGTGCTCTGTCCTACAACACATCCTCTAACCGGAGGTCACTCCTTGCTCCACCTCAACATACATGCCTATGCCATGGCAATTTCATGGCGTCCTATCCATGTTTATCACAGTGCTCACCGCCGCAGCTGTTCAAGCACACACTACTATAGAAAAACTCATCATAAATGGTTCAAAAACGTCATCGTAGACGGTTTATGAATCGTCTGTACTTATGAGTCTATAATACCCTAAGTGCATTACAAACAGTTTTCGAACCATTTGTGATGCAATTATCACAGATGGTTCTATTTAGAAATTGTCTGTGACAACAATTATTACAGATGGTTCTTATTACGAACCATCTGTGAAAGTATATTATCACAGACGGTTCTTACTACGAACCGTCTGTGATAGTGTATTATCACAGACGGTTCCTAAATAAAACCATCTATGCTAAGTTTCGACTGAACTCAAAAATAGGTCTCCTTCAGCTTATCAACATTCTCTGATTACGAAGTTTGCACTAATTGTGCTATAAAACAGCGCAATCAGATAATGCAGATAAACCAAAGCAGACTTATTTATGAGAACAAGATCATCCTAGCTATATCCATCCAAGCAACACATGCAAGAACTAAGGCATCACAAATAATTTTCACATGCATCATATCCATCCAAGCATCAAGGAGAAGAGGAGAGGGGATCGGATGGGGTATGAACAAAGTACTAGCGGCGATGAAGGAGAGAAGGCGGCAACATCACCATTGTGTCACAACGATGACACTACAGAAGGCACTCTTATGACAAGAGTGCCTTGTGCAGTGAACCGTAGCGTCACAACTGGACGAGGAGGAGCTCGGGGGAGGCGACCGGCGCTTCGATCGACGGCTTAGGGGAGCTAGTAAGCGGATTGGTTTAGAATGTGTTTGGGGAAGGCATGTATGGGAGGCATATATAAGGACATTTGGATAGCGGAACCAAGATATCGCGATGCTTTAGTTTGAAATTTTGAATAGAATGGCGGTAAAATGTTAGACGAGTTTTAATACAAACCGTTTGTGATGAGATATGTGTGTTAAACCGTTTAATATAGTTTGTTTTGTAGTAGTGACAGCAGATGCATGTGGTGCCTGTTATGAATATTGTGTGTATTGATATGAGACCCAAAGGGCCATATATATAGGAGAGTACAAGAGGATATGCCATATAGAGATAAGGCATATATGGAATAGAATACAACTCTATCTCCTTAACACCCACCCCCCTCAAATGCAAAGCGTATGCAATAGCATTGCGTTTGAAAAAGGGTTAACACTAAAACAAGATAAATCCGAAGTCCGAGTCCTGATGATGTCGTCGTTGCGTGCAGTTTTTGAATAAACTGTCAAAATCAAGCCGAAGAGGAATAGATAGATGCATGACGGCGCAGATCGAAGCCCAAGAGGTGGCGGCGCAGTGCACAGAGGACGTGCGGCGGCCTTTGAAGCTCGGGGCGGCGGCTAGAGAAGCGGCGGCATCATAACGACTTCTACGATCTGCACGCGGCTCAGAGAGTAGAGCGGCGGCTGCTGCCATGCAAAATAAAATTCCTACACTTCTATGACTGACAATAAATTTGTGGACTTGCACGGCTTGGACGAACTAAAAATTAGAAACTACGGATTTGGATGGACGCAACGGAACTCAAAAGAAAAAGAAAAACTAGCTCGAACTGACCCAAAAGAACACAAGAACTAGCAGCGGCATTTACCCTGTCAGCAGCATATCCTCTCTCTCTCAAAATCCCCTCTCCACTCTCTCTCACACCTGGCATCCGCACGCAAGCACTCACTCATCTCCTCCCTCGCGCTCGCTCATCTCCTCCCTCTCCCGTGCCTCCCGCACTCCCGTCTCTCTGCGCCTCCCTCTTTCTCTCCTCTCTCGGGGCGGCGGCCTGGGAAGAGCGGCGGCGCCGAGGCGATGAAGAGGAGCGGGGAGTAGAGGCCGGCGCGGGTGTAGGCACAGGCGCAAGTGTAGGCACAGGCGCAGGCGAGCGAGCACCCAAGGGAGACGGGGCGACGGCGCGGAGGGCGCCGAATCCGGCGACGGGGTGCCCGGATCCGGGCGGAGGCCGATGTCCCCGGGGAGCGGAGGTGCCGAGGAGTGGCGCCGGGGCGAGGAGCGGCCGATTTCGCCAGAGGAGGCGGCCGGATCTGTGCTTCACGGCGTCGGAGGCGACCAGATCCGTGCAGTGCCAGACCGGCGGCGACTGGATCCGAGGCGACGGCGGTCGGATCCGGGAGTGACGGAGCGCGACGACCTGCATCTGGAGTGGAGGTGGCCGGATCTGGCGGCGGATAGCAGAGGCAGCTGGAGATCCGGCGGGGCGGCGCGATGACAGCGAGAGGTGACGACGGCGCCGACGCAGACGCGGATCCGGCACGGATCCAGCCGGACTGGCTGGAGGAGGCGGCCGGAAACGCATGCGTGGGCGCGCCGGCGAGAAGCGGAAGGAGGTGGCCACCCCGGGAGTGGAGCACATTCGTCCCGGGGGCGGCGATGGCGGCGGCGGCCGGCGGTGACCGGCAGCGGCCGGAGCGGAAGTAGATCGAGATTAGGGTTTCAACCTAAAGCTCTGATACCATGTTATGAATATTGTGTGTATTGATATGAGACCCAAAGGGCCATATATATAGTAGAGTACAAGAGGATATGCCATATAAAGATAAGACATATATGGAATAGAATACACCTCTATCTCCTTAACAGTGCCGACCTCTAGCACGTTCCTTCCCTGGCCTTTCAATTCGTCGAGGCTCCGCTGCAGGTCGGTCTGGAACAACTTCATCCTCAGGGTACCATTCCTTTCCTGCCCCAAAATTCATTCTGGAAAAATCCATGAATTCAAAACTTGGAGCTGCATATGTAAAAGTTAGTTTTAATATAGTGATGCTAATATGTACATCGACCCTAAAATTAGTGCTGCATATGTAAAAAGAGGCATATAAGTGAAAAACAGCATTCCGTCTTGCTAACAAAATTTACCATTAAAAGTAAAAAAAAGGAAAGGATAGTTTAGTTTCGAATATATACATCGATCACGAGTACAGATATAGATCCAGCATAATTTAATTCCAGTCCAATAATTGAAGGATGCTATATTACAGATGTAAACTGACAAAATCTTTTAAATATTATGATTTTGTCTCCGTAACTACATTTGTATTTGGAAATACGGTCATAGTTCATTATTGCCACTATTCGATGAGTCATATTTTGAATGAAGCTAGGAGGGAACATGCCTACAAAATTGGATACAAATAGCAGTTTGTATGTTCCTTTCAGTTGCTTTGGTCTTGACAGGTCCGAAAATCATATTTTTGAAGTAATCACCATTTGTGCCCAGTTTTCTTCGTAGCAAAAAAAAAAGATTATCTGTGTTCTTCATTACTCTTCCATTAAGTGGAACTTTCTGTAACTGCAGTGTGAACCGTTGCTCATACTGGCTAGTTAGCCAGTACTTGGAAAAGAATTATATCTAGTCAAACACTCCCACATCGACTTAGTATCTACATACAAGCACAATGACTACTCTAGCTTAGTTTTTTTCCACCCCTTCTTCTTTTGCAGTTGTGCATATTGCTCTAGCCCAATTACAAGCCCCAAGATTTTGGAGAAACAAGCTCATATTGCTCTCAATACATAGTATTCACTCTCCTTTGAAGATGGCTAGTAAACGATGACCAATTTGTCTATAACCAAATGCAGATAAGATAGTATATTGCACTACGTAAATATATGCTCAAGTAATAAACATTCTGGAGAAAAAAAATACATGCTGCAAATATGCACAGAATCATGAGTAACAAATGAGTACATGACCAGACATGTAGAATTTGCTGTCAACTTTATTATTCTTTATCATTATTATTGTCATCGAACCTTGAAAACCACTCCTTTAAGCATTCTTGAGAAGGCTAATTTGTCAAATATTTCCTCAGTGCATGATGGTGGTATTTGCACTTGCACATCTTGCAGCATTTGCAGGATGGAGATAACATCATCAGCATCATATTATCAGCAACCTATACATCCGGATGGGTTGGCGTTGGTATCTCCAATGATGGGAAGATGGTTGGGTCAAGTGCCATGGTCGGCTGGATTGATAATCATGGCAGAGCATATATCAAGCAATACTACTTAAGTAGTCAGACTAGTTCAGGAGTCAAAGTTGATGAAGGCAATTTGCTCACAACAGATGTTCCTCCTGCAGTTGTGCTCTATGAAGACAACATTTACTTGGCATTCCAAGTAAACCTTTTAGTCCCACTTGCTCAATAGTCCATTATTTTGGCCTTTTCAACAATACCACCAAACAAGTCCCACCTTGCAGAACATGATGACAAGATAACGTTATCTTTTGATTTCTCAACAGGTTTGATTATTCTCTTAGCATATCTGAAACCTGCTATATATGCTTTCGTTGTTAATGGTAAATGTCAATAAGCACCGTTTCAGATAATTAAGTGGAGCACCTAATTACACTTAATTGAAGATTGCCAGCTCCAAGATGCCCCAGAAATCCTATACTAATTTGTTGTTTCAGCTCAAACAGATGATATCGGCCCTGTTCCAAATAGCTTCTGACTTTTAGAAACCGGTTTTTCAACGGAGTAGCTTCTCAAAGTAGTTTCTATAAACTGTTTGTAGGAGCCACTGCAAGAGCCGTTTTGAACAAAGTGACTTCTCAACACGAATGTCCATTACTCCCTCAATCTCTCTCGCAATCAACCAAATGCCACAGCCAAAAACCAAAAGCCATAACACTTTTGAACAGGGCTGATACATTGTCACAATGTTTTGTTAGAATAAAGAAAATGCAGACAAAATGTGATGCACGAATGTACATTACACAAAACAATACCCTCTATCTGTATCATCCTAAAGTATAAATATTGCATATATGCCCCTAAAATTGGAAATATCGTATACGTTAATTGCATTCACTCCTTGACAGAAAAGGGTGCATTTGCCTCATGTCACTTTGGTTGTCTTCCTCTAAAAGAAACTTGTTTGGTTATATTTATAAGGTAGTTAAAACTTAAACTATCATCGGAAAGGGATACATCTGAACCATTACTTATATGACTACTTTGCTAGATACGATATGACAGTTTAAGTTCTGATTGCAAAAGGATATGCTAAACATTTGAGGCTACTAAACAGAATCTGATCAGAATTTCCTGAAGATACCACCACCTGGGAAGGGGGGAAGTAAGATAAGGACATATTAGTATTTTTAAGAATATGTATGCAACAAGCCTGGCTTTGTTAGGATACATTTGACATTTCAACTTTCTCCATGAAAGACAAATCGTCATATCAAATTATATTTTTTAAATACACAAATAGAATCCCGCTAATTATTCAATATTACACGTGCTAGTAATATTTGTTGGATCTGCTACATAGAGAACATCATAACATAATCCTTTGTAGAATACGTGTACTGACTTCAGATCAACTAAATTTCACAACAGCAATAGAAAAGGCATTTCAATATATCAGCACAAGTTATTGCAAATGAAAATGTTGGTCATTTTTCATTTCATTTTCTGATGCCATATGGTTGTTATTTTTGTGAAAAGAAAGGTATATTCTTGGACTAACATGCTGCGGAAAGGTATTTTCTTGGACTAACATGCTGCGGCTCAGGTGATTCTGTCAGCACTTACTATCCACACCGGCTGAAGAGGAACCACGGTGCACTTGCGATGTTTGGTTGGGGTATTCTGCTACCTTTAGGTGCAATTGTTGCTCGTTATCTCAGACATAAGGGCCCGCTTTGGTACTACCTTCATGTACTCCTGCAATTTCTCGGTTACATCATTGGGCTTGCTGGTGTTGTTGCTGGCATTGCTTTGTACAATAGGATCCATTCCAATTTCACTATGCATAGAGGCCTTGGCATTTCAGTTCTTTCTCTTGGTTCCCTTCAGTTCAGTATGGTCATGAGACTAATTCTGCTATCCTAAACTGACAGTTTCTATCATTTTCTGTCATGTTTGAAGCCATTTGTTGTACTACATGTTTCAGGTGATTGCATTTTTCCTTCGTCCTAGTAAGGATTCTAAAATCCGGAAATATTGGAACCGGTACCACCATTGGTTAGGCAGGCTTTGTCTTTTCTTGGCAGCAGTCAACATTGTTTTTGGCATCGAAATAGGTGGCACCAGCATCTCATGGAAAGTGATTTATGGAGCTATCATTTCTGTTATCCTAATCACTGTCACATTTCTGGAGATCATGATGTGGAGTAGGTTGCCCAAGGAAGGCACTTCTGCCCGTGGGCTCCAAATGCCAACTCATCATTTCGAAACCTGAAGCTGGAGATATTTACAGAATTCGGTTTTATAACCTTTTTTCTGCTGTGTATGTCATGCAAACACGATTGTAGTTTTTTGTTGTCTTCGCATTTCTTTGTGATTTCCTTCTACTGATGTGACAAAATAGGATGTGCAGAAATTGAACAAAATTATAAGGGTTGTGAGAATTAGTCTCTTTTGAAGTGGTGCTTAAGGAATTTGGGTTTTCTTACTTAAATTACTCTGTTGTTATTATCATCAATTTTCTTGTATTATTTATTTGATTTCTTTATATTCTTCCAGTTTATTTACTCTCGTTGTGAACCTCAAATATAACTTTTATATGCATTTCATGAATCATGATCATGCTCAGGTGCTGCAAATTGGCATTAAAGGATGACTTCAAATCATGTTGCCTGTGAGGCAGTCAGGTGATCAACGAGCATGGGCAACACGCAATCACAAACGGTGTGGACAAATCTTGGCATCGGTTACAAGTAGATGCTAAATTCTTTCCTAAAATTTCATACTAATTTAACAAGGCAACCTCATATCTTCCTATTAGAAGATATCAGATCACCATCCTCAAACACCACAGCATGCGAGAACAAGAAGACCACCAGCAAAGTATTGGTGGGATCTGTCATTCCCCTAGCTCAGCAAACCAATCTAATTCCTCTGATCACAATTAAACCTTGTACCTGAAATACGACAATACTTTCGTAGTCGGGCGATTAAATTGAGCCAACTCGGGGCGATTTTTTCTCACGCGACAGGACGCGACTTCCAGTAGGACGCATAAGAAATTATACTAAGATGAACAGAATATCTAGGGGAAGAAGGGTTAGGATTTGGCAACACCGTACAGGAGTAGAGGTGAGGTACTCACACGAGAGAGGGCCTTTCTTACGCCTCCGTCGCCGGTGGAGGCCTGAGACCGCGAGACTTCGTTCCTTTCCATGCGGCGGCGGGCGGCGGCGGGTTTCTTGAGACGTTTAGCGCTTGGGGTAGCCGCTCTTAGGTGCGTTCGATTGGCATGAAATGAATTGGTTTATGATTAAAATTACGTCATAACTAATAAAAATTATATTATAGCTAACGATAATTTATTTAGCGTAACTAAATTTAAAAAATTAAAAAACAGTCTATTACGAATAATGCAAACGAATAAAAAAAGAAATCAGTAAAAAAGATTTAAAAATATAAAAGATAAAATTTAGAAATAGCAAAAAAATAAACCAAAATTCACAAAGTCAAACCGAAATAAACGGCTCTTACACTTTTAGGCCAACTCCGATCACGAATTTAAGATGTGCTTAGAAAGGTACATAGGAGTGTGTAGGCCATGGTAGGAATTTCATCATGTCAAGACCATATGCACCCATTTTTTTGTTTCGCGAGCCTGTGCGTTTCAGAATAATCTTTGAAAAAATAATAGAACATATGTTTTATGTGCACGTACAAAAATTTGTGAAAATATGGTTATATTTACGCTGTGCAACAGCGTAAAAAGTGACAAAAGAAATAGACTTCAATTACAAAAACATCAGGCCTGTTCCTAGAGCGGGGGAATCGGTTCCCCAGAAAATTTGCTTCACCTGGGGCCGTGGACACGGAGACGCCCCATTCTTATGTACTTGGCTCCGTACATTTCAGCTTAGGCCCTGCTATTTTAAGTGGCTTATGATTAAAAAGCACTATACCTGATTGAAAAAACACTGTAGCTGACGGTTGCTTATTTGACGTAATTAAATTTAAAAATTTTAAAAATAAAAAACAGGTTAGCTCGTCACGGATAGTACAAATAAATACAGGAAAAAAGAATCGATAAAAAGCTCAAAAAAGCCAAAAAACTAGAAAAAGACGAAATTGTTGAATAGTGAAAAATAAATCAGAAGCCAAAAGCTCAAACCGAAATGAGTGGGGAATTTTCTGATTTATTTTTTACTATTTTTAAATTTTATTTTTTCTGGTTTTTTGAGTTTTTTTCCAGTTCTTTTTCCCGTATTCGTTTATATTGTTCGTGATGGACTAACATAATTTTTCTATTTTTATTTTTTTTAAATTTAATTACATCAAATAAATCATCATCAGTTATAATGTAATTTTAACTATAAGTTATCTTTTTGAGCCCAACTGAGCGGACTGGTAAAAGAGTGTATCCACTAATTGTAAAGGCGCAGTATCGCAATTGCCTTGTAGTACCACGTTAGTAGAATTTTAAGTCCGGTAAATAAAGCATGGAGTGACGTGTATCTCTGATCCTTTCGCAGTGGCCGTCGTGGTGGAAGGGAAGTTGCTGGGGATGGCCTCACCTCTCCCATACATCTATTGAGCCAATGCAGCTATAGTGCTGTTTTCTAACATTCTTAGTTGTTTTTTAGTTAATTTTTTGTGTTATAGATTGTGTAGTCCATGAGTTCATGATTTTCTTTTTATGGAGAGGGCTAGCTCATGATGTCTGTACTGCACTTTTGAATAGCTTTGTTGGTGAGAGAGACGTCTATTCCATTCACAAAGAACGATATGATGCATATTCATTTACTAGTCAGAAAATTTTCTATTATTTTTTATCCTAATCATAGAATAATAAAGTAATTTAGGCCATGTTCATATTAGCTTTTAAAAATTATTTTTCTACATTAAATGGCTTTTCTGCAGTACATATCTTTCAAGTAGAGTGTTTTTAAAACGGGGTTTATTAGTCGAATATAATACACACTGCAATGACTTCATTTATATCAGCCAAAATTGTACACGAGTGTCTCTATCTATAAGCTTCTCTATAAACTGTTATTATTTATAAGTCAAAATCAAAACCCTATATAAATATACCCTAATCTCGGTGTGATCATCTTATTCACGTAAACTTTTGTTTTATTGAAGTTTTAAACTTCTGAATTTTTATTTTAATGTTTAACAATAAAAAACAAATTTATGCCTTGTTTGGAAAAAAAATTCCAACTTCTGCGGGAATTGACCTGTCTCATGTCGAATTTTGCGTTCCAAATAAGCTCCTAATATGTAGCCTTTGCGAATGCATAAGTTCGCAGCTAATTAGCTGTATAAGAAGGATTTATTTTTCTAAAAAAATATTGCATATGACAAATACTGACAACCCTTACTAACCGCTGTCCAGTTCCTACAGTCTAAGGTGGTGATCGGTTCGGCTGAAAACCTCATGGCTTATGGCTGAAAACACTGTAGCTGGCTGAAAAAAAGCACTGTAACTGACAGAGGCTTATTTACCATAATTAAATTTAAAAAAAATTAAAATATAAAAAACATATTAGCACATCACGTATAAGGTAAACAAATACGAGGAAAAAAAGAACCGGTAAAAAAACTCAAAAAAAAGCCAAAAGTTCAGAAAAAGACGAAATTTATGAATAGTGCAAAAATAAGCTGAAGCCATATAACCTTGCCAAAAAACAATAAAAAGGTTTATTCAGTTTTTAGAAACTGCTGTGTACGGAATACTACATTTTTCAGGTTACAGAAGAACATGTTCAGAATAACCACCGCCAAAATACTATGATGTACATACAATGTGGATACAAAGTAGGAAAAGACTATAGCAGCTAAGTATTATATGTGGGAAGAAAGCACAAACACCACCACGAACAATGCCACACGGAAGCAAATGAACACAGCTGCACCGGTTCCATCTACAATGTACAATCTACCAATCAGCTAACAAGGGCGGGCGCACGTCTTGCATGCACAGCAATCTGCACAAATCAGCCTAGCACTTGAGGAGCCGCAGGAAGACTTCAGTGAGTAACTGGAACTAATCTGTGCTTCTAACTGCTCGCACCATGGAAGAACACAATGGGAATTGATGGCGGGCAGTACTTCTTCGCAACGAATTTGTACTGAGATAACAGAGGGAGCAATAGCAATTTAGCATCAAGTAGAAAGTGAAGTAAATGCTTCCAAATTCCAATCACCTTGTGTTGACAATACTCACCTTGTGTTGACTATACTTTTCTCTAATTGCTGGAAGGTTGCTTCCAGGGCCAAAACAGAAAAGCCGGTGTAGAACATTTACGCAATCTCGTAACTCAGATGGTTTGTATTGTGTGTAATACGAAAGTGTGGAATTCTGCTTTCAATTTAAAGGAGATTTAAATGTTAGCTAGTGAAGACATTCAGTTTACTGCAAAGAAGATTCATAAAAAAATCTAGAAGGCTTGAACATACCCAAGGATTCTTTGCTGGCGTAAGGATGAACTTCGCCAAGAAAATAGAAGAGGCAGCTATTAGTGAAGGAACGTAGCAAAGTAAGCTGTACTCCAGAAGCGATAGCTCAGCAATGTAGTTAGCTAGGAACTCAAGATGCAAAGCTGGGCCCTGCAGAAAGAAAAATTTGAGTAAACTGGAAGCGCGCACAGAACTGGCAGTGACTGTAAGCCATTGAAGAGGCAAGTACCTCATGACCTACTTGAGCAGCACGTATAAATCTCCTATTGTAAAAAACTGAAAAGATTTAGTATCAGTAGGCATGATAATAACATCATTACAACAGAGAATACTACCTCAAAAAACATTTTGCTGTAGGCGCAGTCATCTCAAACTTCAAGCAATTCAGGACAGAAGCTTCCATTTGCAAAACCTGTTCGAGTATGTCTTAGAAGATGAGAACAAGTCTTTAAAAAAGATGAGAGTAAGAAGCAGAAAAATAAAAAGGAAAACCAATCAGTACTGGGCCACTGACCTCATCCTTGATGTATGCATTGTCAGTAATGTAGCAGAGCTCGTCTACTTGGGGTGGACATATCTCTTCATACTTACTGAAATTTGATCATTTAACAAGATTTCACAACAGCATATCATAACAGGACAAAAAATAACAGAACAAAGGCCCCAAAACGGAAAACAGAACAGAGACAAAAATGAACACATTGCATCTTACGCAGCTATAAGCAAGCAAGCGACACCAAGTAATTGCAGCCTGCGCCGACTGATCTCCTTGCCAGAAAGATACCGGTCAATGTAATTGACTGTGAGGTATAAGGTTTCAGGAACAAGACGGTATTCTTCTGTGACCTGAATTGAGAAAAGACCAAAATGTAACAGAAATTTAAAGGATCGTTTTGTGCTACTAGATTCTCAAACTTGTTTTTCCCCTGAGGTAGAAATGCTTACTTCCACAAGCCAGTCTATTAATATTGCCCTCATGTTTGCGTTAATATCCTTCTGAATTGTTCCCACAAAATCTGTTGTAGGCCTTTTCTTTATCTGCTAGAAACAAACATCACATTACAAGTTTACAACAGCAATAAATATGGACAGCAACTTCTTCGGCAAGAAAGCAAACACAATGGCAACTAGGAGCAACCAAACACACCATATTTTTACAACATGAATCTGCTAAATGAGAAGCTAAATTGCAAAACATATAATGATGAGGCAGTGCATTGTTCTATACAGATGTGAGTGAATCAGGCATATATTAAGGAATTGTAATGTTTTGTTCAAAGACAACTAAATTAAAAAGAGCTGTGTATTATTGGTTTGGACGTTTGGCGCAATTGATGCACAATTCTTTTTCCTAAACTATGCATGCATTCACAAGTCACGACCAGTAACATCTTGTGGTACACAACAATACACATTCACTTTGCAGGTATTGCTAATACTTTATATACAAACTGGAGATATTACTTGTTGTACAGAGTATGCAGATATTAGCAGAACTGTGACATGAATAAGAATCTATCACCTCAGCCTCACGCAAGTGCTTGTAAATGTCACAAGCAAGAGTTGCACACAGTTGCTGATCCTCATGGTTGTTGTCAATGTCAAAGATATTGTCAATTTCCATTGGGAAAGGACCAAGCTTCCTCCAGTTGGATACTGCAACAGTAAACAAATCAACAAATATTTAACACCATGCAATAAAGAGCCAAACCTGGATTACCCATTTTGACAAGCAAACAAACCTGCAACATCCCTATTGTCAGATATATGAAGTTTATCATTCGCCCAATGGTGCAAGGAAGATGCCACTGGGGAGTCCCCATCGTCAAGGCACTTAAGATCAGGGCTTTCCATTGAATTACATGTTGACATAGCATCCTCCATAGAAGTAGAGTCTTCGGACAGGCCAGGTGAGTTGCCATGGGGTGCCACTATCAGCAAAATGCTCGGCACAGAAGGGCAACAAACATTCTCCTTCTTAAGGGCATTGTCATGGTGTGATATTGCTCGATCAAACTGGTTCGATGTTGATGTTGTGACAGAACACGGCTCTTTGTTTATGTTGCGAAGGATTGCAGAAGATTCCTTCTTCAAATCGGCAACCGAGTTGTTTGAACTCAATTTCTGCAATATGAACAGACTTGAATTTTTTTATCTAATTTCTTCAATTGAAACAGCGCTACCAATTCGCAGTTAAAAAAAACACGAAACAGTGCAGAAACGAGAGACAAATTATATATTACCAATAGAAGATTCAAAACAGATCAAGAAATGATCAAGTATTCAAGAAAACGAAGAACATAGCCTAATAGGGTGATCTACTAAAATTCGAAACACTTGACCTGCCAAAACATTTCAAAAACCTAACCTTGCAGGTTGCAAGATTCAAGATGCACAGCAATAGGGTATCAGACGAAACCACCAAATCCCATGAAATGTTGCACCAAGATCGGTGGATCAAGCAAAACGAATTGATCGAAGAAAACAGCAAGAAAAAAACACTAAAATAATTCGGCTAGTGTCGTGAATTTGGTGGAGAAAATGGAGAATTGTACATGGGCTAGTAGACAATGGTAAATCGAATAAATGCTCCACAAATTGATCAATAATGGGGCACGAAGACAGAAACCCAAGAAATGTTTTATCAAATTGATCCAATAAAATTGCTCAGCAAATGTTGTATGTATCAAATCGAGGAGACATTTCAACATTTCGTCCCCTTCTAACTAACGATAACCCGATCTCCGAACAAATCGATCGAGGAACACCTCGATCTCCGAACGAGCCATACCGCGTCGGCCGCGACCTTCGCCGCGCTGGCCCTCCCGCCGACGACGTTGGTGAGGTTACCGAGGGCGACGCGCTTCTTGTCCTGCGCCACCGCCTTGGCGCCCCCCGCGCCGGCGTTCTCCGCCATGCCCGACGCCGACGAGCGGCGGCCGGCAGCCCAGCTCGACATTGCGGAGGAGGCGGCGGCGGCGGCGGCGGCGTCAGTGGGGAAGCTCTGAGCGCTCCTCGTCGTCTCCGACGACGAGACGCTAGGGCTAGGGCTTGAGGAAAGGGTGGGGAGTGGAGTATGGAGACGAGGGCTTTCGTGTGTTTTCGCACTGGAAGGCGGTTCGTGGAGGACGAGCGGGAAGAGGAGGTTTCGCTACATTTATGAGAAGGCCCTTGGGTTTGTAGATATTTCTGTGCTGCATTCACACTTTCCGCGTACCCTCCTTCAAATTCGTTGTGGTTTGAGTTCCAACATGAAACCCGCATCGACAGAGGGTCCGTTTGAATGTAAGAATTCTACATAAATTTTACAGGATTTTTATATAAAGCATTTCAATTTCTGCAGGATTTATGAAAACAAAATTATCGTGCTCTAGATAAGGCCAGAAAAAGTATTAAGGAAACAAAGGAAATTCGCTAGATTATTGCGGTATCACTAAATCCTACTTCTGTTTGAAACAAACTGCTAAAATGGATTGGGATGACAATGATTTGAAAGGAAAACATAAGAAAAATACAAAATATATATATATATATGTGTTTGGATGGTAGTTGGAAAACATTGGAGTTTTTCTAGGACTATTGTTAGTGAATACTATCTCTACTACTTAAAAAAAAGAATTGGTTATAGTACGTTCTTTCCCTCTCCCTCATAAAAAAACGCTTCGAGAGCCTCCGAAAACCTCATCTCCCTTGTCCGTTCAACTCTCTTCGCACATGCGCCTCCTCTCCTTCCTTCCCAACCCCACGCCGCCGCCTTCTCCTCCCCACACTCCTTCGCTCTGCTGGCCGGTCGCCTCCTCCTCCCCAGCCCACATCATTGCCTCCTCCTCCCCACACTCCTCCGCTCCGCTGGCATCGTTGCCTCCTCCTCCCCATCTTCTCAGCTCTACACCGCTCGTCCCATCTTTCGCCGGTCTTCTGTCTATTGCCGGTCTCCTATCTATCATAAGTGAGGTTTTCATTTGGTCTTAAGTTGAGTGATGTTGCACATAGAGTAGAAAATTGTTATGGTCCAAGATGCAGGCGAGTACTTTTTTTTGTACACATCAAACAGTTGTATCAGAATACTATCTTTTTTCACTTTTCCACAATGGTTGGTTGAACAAAGTTTCCCTTTGATTCAGTAGCAAATGCTCCAAAAAGGATTTTTCCTCCCTAAATAAATTTGGATGGAAGCCAAATAAGATTATTAGAACTTCATTGCTTACATCAAATAGCAGAACTATTGATTATAAAACTCAAACATGAGATCAGCTACATTGATTGAATATCAAGTTGAGGAAGCAAGTTTGACTAACATATATAGATTACTTGCACAACTATAGTCTAGACAGACATTATGAAGGGCAAGAAGAAAAAAAATTGTTTGACACTATACAAGAGGCAGTAATAACAGTACCTTGTGATAGCCATTTTGCTAATCATATGCCTCAACAGTCCCATAGTTATAACTACATTGAGTCAAAAACATGGCAAAATTGCACTAACCAAGCAATTATAGTTCGAGAATTTGACAATTTGCAAGTAACTTTACCGTACGTATATCAAATGCTGACCATAATCTAATGTGATGTCCAACAAGCACTTCACCTATATCTTTCATCTACCAATCGAGAACATCTTAACTCACCAATTAAGTAACTCAAAAAAGAAATATGGCCGAAAGCATATGCAAATATAGGCCAACATCGTGAGAACAAGTTAACAAAAAAGTGCATACCATAGCTTGCCTACAATAGTTATGATCTATCTTTGAATCTCTTGTTTCCCCAGTGGAACTTCTGTTTGCTAGACGATTTTGATTTTCTAAGAGAGAGATGCAATCTCTAGAATCATCCTCCTTGTCTAAACCCAAGGAGCCTGGAGATGACAACTTTGTGCTAGTAGAACCATACGATGACGCCATTTCTTTTTTCCAGGTTATGATTAGTTATGATTAGTATTCTGATTCTTTTTCCCAATTCATGTTTAGCAACACAATTAGGTCCACTCAGGTATGTCTAGGTAGGGCTACACACGGAGTAGAGACTAAGGCAGCAAGCCCCAAAGAAGTACTTTAGAATCTCAAAAACAACTCTAGGGAAAAAAAATAAAGCTCCAATCGCTTGCAGGTCAAGAGTTTCCTGGTATTAGCAATAGCTTAGGCTTTTTCTTTATAGTATTCATATAAAACAAATCAATGAACAAAAGTGCCCACCTACAGTACTTTTTAAGATGAACTTCACTCCAGTTCATGGCTTCTATTTAGTAATGGAATTTTTGGTTGTATGTGTAATGTGGCTCTTCCTAGGCCCCTAGCATGAAAGGTCTACCGTCAGCATTTTTCTAAGGCTTTCTTGTTTCACATTGCAGGAAACAAATGCAAACTTGGATGAGATAGTTGAGCTAGCAAAGAAACTCCAGGTTACATTGCTACAACCTTAAATTTTCAACATTTGGCTGTACTACAATGCATCGTGTTCTGCTCTTTACTCAAATATGTTGTGAACCAATATGCATGTAGGGTGAGATCAATATAAAGGCATTGTGGGGGACTACACAGCTTTTTTGTTTGATTGCTTAAGCATAGTATTTCCCCATTTTATAGAATTTTAAAATATAGATAATCTGCTTGAATATTTTCTACCTAGAAGCTTGCTATTTTAATGGTGTAAAAGCGGGTGTCTTAGTAATGATTTACAAGAGTAAAAGTTGTTCATAATAAGATGATGGCTGATAGCTACTCTTGCATTCTTCTTAAGCTTAACATGTGAATTATTTAATAAAATAAAGAAGCTTAGGGGTGTTGCATTATGATGTTGTTTATAGACACAGAAATGTGCCAAAGTAAAGAAAAATGAATCCCTCTATTTGTGTGTGCATGTGTGTTTCCCGTGTATGTTGCCTCCATGTGTGTGCATGGGTGTGTTCCGTGTATGTTTTGTCATTGTAGGGCTAGGTTAACTTAATATCCTAAAATATTAATGATGATTTTCATAATTAGAATCTCTTGATGATTTTCATGATTAAGGATCCTCTTCCTCCCCCAAGTCACCAACTGCTCCCAATCTGTAAATCTCAAGCTGTAATTTCTTATCTTCATCCAATTTGCAAAGTCAATGCATAATTGGTTGCATTGAGAAGCTAGCACTTTGAATCTTCGTTTTTTGGAAGATCCAACTGTTTTGTACTCTTGTTTTACCAGAACTATTGAAATGTTCTTTCAAGCATGATAGATGTAGATGCAGATGAATTTAGTACATGATTTTGCACTCTTGTTTTACTAAAACCATTTGGTACGTGATTATGCAGTACTATGTTTGTTGGGAGTTGGGACTGAATTGAAGAATGTTGTACATAAGTAGAGGTGACTGAATAAAATATTTCTCTAGACTTGTCTGGACAATTTTCTATGAATCGAGTGCGTCCGTATAAACTGTATGCAAATTATCATTATCAGCTTTTTTTTAGTTTGTTTAGTTTAGAATAAAATGCATTGAGAAAGCAGTACTATGTTTTTTAGAGTTGGGGGCTTATCTGAAGAATGTTGTAGATAAACAAAAATAATTGAATTATATGTTTCTCTAGTATCTGAAGAATGTTGTAGAATCTACATAGTATTTTTACTTGCAACATTACTGTTTGTGCATTGGACATCCTTTTGAGCATCTGGGAAGTTAATGTCAACAAAATTGTTCTATAGGAAATAAATACATTATATGAAATTCTATTGGGCTTAGCTTGAAGAGTTGTTTATGTGGTTTTTATAAAATTTCTGTTCCACTAAACTTGGCAATATCTTTTATGCAGAGTTGGAATCTAGGTGCCAATAGAGATAATTTTGCTCCCTCATTTGTGGAGATGCTTCGGGTTATTGGTGAAACATTAGATGCATTTTTCCAATTGCCTATACCAATGCATCCAGCTCTTCTTCCTGATCTGACAGCTGGACTTAAGCCTATAGCTTGATGTGTCTAAAGCAAAATCTGGCTGCAGTAATTACCAAGTACGTAAAAGGTGGAATCATTTCTTGTTACATGGTTTTCCAATGCTGAGTGAAATTTCTACTTGTTTTAATTACAGGAACACGAAATTCTTTTATGCCCCAACTACCTCCATTAACGCGATGTTGGCTACAAGCTACTATTAAAGAAAAAGAAGCCACAGAATCTGCAACATCGCAGTGATCGGTTCGGCTGAAAAGCTCATGGCTTATGGCTGAAAACACTGTAGCTGGCTGAAAAAAGCACTGTAGCTGACAGAGGCTTATTTAGCATAATTAAATTTAAAAAAAATTTAAAAATATAAAAAATATGTTAGCCCATTACGTATAATACAAACAAATACAGGAAAAAAAAGAACCGGCAAAAAAGCTCAACAAAAAGCCAAAAGTTCAGAAAAAGACGAAACTTATGAATAGTGAAAAATAAGCCAGAAGCCAGAAGCCGAAGCCGAGTTGATCAGGGCCACAAAATGCAGCAATCAATGGAACCGATGCCTTGGCCTTCCTCAACTCTGTGTACGCTTGAATACACTCCATTACATCCGAGGTGAGCTGGAGAACCTAGAGAAGAAGATAAAAACATGCTTGCGAAACGTTGAGTCAGCTCAGGCAGATATTACCGATGGATTGTACATCAAGTTTGAGCTTTGTTAGGCTGCCTATCAAGAAGGCATTCAGCTGTTATGTGAGACGACTGCATATAAGGTGGCATTCTATGATTTGGGCCATGTTCTCTAGGAAACCCTTTATGTTGGTGATCCTGCATCAAGCAGGGTGGAGTTTAGAATTTTCTATGAACGCGAACGTATAGCAAGAATAAGTAGAATGCTATATGCAAAGTTTTAATTTTCATCTCATTTTAGTCTGTTTTAAGTGTTTGAGCTTGAAAAATGTTTGGTTGTGACTTTTTGAAGAATGTTGTAGATAACTAGAAGTAACTGAGTGAAAATAACCTCTAGTCTTTTGTCAGTTTGTGGTGGATCACCTAAAAAGGTGGCCTAAACTCTGAAAGCAATCCAATCCTTTTTTACATGCATATAATTTATTCAACCAAGGAGGAACACCCCCAGCTTTATCTTTCGTTACAATGCACGGGCATAGGACTAGTATCATGTTAATTACTTAACTACTCGCTTAAAATTTTTCATTTATGAACCTCTAGCAGGTAGGCTATACTAGACAGAGGCCCCACCCATTAGAGAATAATTGAAGGGTTTGTTTTTATATCTTTAGCAAGCAGATCCCCTCCCAGTCATTCTGGGGACATGCCAAGTGCAATCACTTTTAGGGGTGCAATCATGCAATCGTCCAATGTGGGGCGTCCGATCGAGGCAAGGTCACCCCTCAGTTTCATGAAATTGTCAAAGTGGTTGGGACATGAGTTTAACATAAATGTACTCAACTTGTTCTCCAACTACATCCTCAAATAATTGCGAAGAGGATTGTAATTTTTCCACAGGACAGTAGCACAAGTCCACCTCATATCCACAAAATGATGTTAAATCCTATCAGGAGTTTAATAGTGTGCTATCTGATAATTAAATTCTCACATGACACTAAATCATTGTTACTCAAATTCTGTTAGCTATGAAGAGCTATCAACAACGTAAATTCATAGTTTCAATCCCGAGGACTCCTCTAATGAAATTTCAGTATCACTAATAGGGAAATTCTTCAATCCATTGGATATAATTATGGTAATCAAAATATAATCATAATTAAATAACTCCAACAAGTAAATATAATCTCCACCAATGAAAGATATTCACCAAGGATAACAATAGTCATGCACCATTGTAATAATTTAACATTCTTAATCATTCAACTACCCATCGATTAATACAATCTCCACCAACAAAGGATATTCACCAAGGATAACAATAGTCATGCACCATTATAACAATTTAACATTCTTAATCATTCAACAACCACATCAATTAGATTATTCCACCTATTATCGATTGTCATTAAACAACATAATCTAATTACTTTAACAAAATTTAGCAATTTACACAACCTCAATATTCTAATATGTCCATAAAGATTCCATACTTTTGATAACTCCAATAGTCCACAAGCATAAACAAAAAATATTTTTAATCACTATTCACTATTCACCATAGAGTCCTTTATAACATCAGCCATTTAATTAATTCCACCCTAACAACAACAATTAATTTAGTCAATTCCACTCTAAAGATTATAGTATGAAATCATTTTGTCCTCAATGTCAATTCATATCACTTGGCATTTAATGACATACACCATGGTAACTTGATCACTACTTGTCACTTATCCCAATAAGACTTCGAACTAAGAAATTGATACTTTCTTTATAAAACATTCACGACGTTCATATTAGCTTCTGCTTTTAGAAGTCATTTCTATCAGGCACTACTATTTATCAGCTACTGTTTTTCGCTTTCACATATTATAACGTACTTTGTATTTTATTATAACACAATTTCATATGTTGCATGACGATTCAAATGTTTTAGTACAAACTGTTACACGTGATGGCGGAGGAACGACGAAGTAAACAAGATCAATCACAGAGAGACACGAGATTTAACGTGGAAAACCCTCTCAATGCGAGAGGGAAAAAACCACGGGCGCCAGCCAGCAATCAACTTCACTATAACGGGGTGAGGTTACAACATCAAGGGTTTACAGCGGCTTACAGGATATATATATCAGAGAAACCCTAATTCGACTAGGGCCGGAGCGGAGCGGAGTCCAGAAGCTGGCCTAATGATGTATAGAATTTGGATCACAAATCAACATACTCCACCTTGAGACAAATTCCTTCCTGTAGCATAAGTCAATCCTTCACCCTGAACACAACAAAGAAAGAAATACTTTCGGCGCCACACAGCCTCTTGGGCTAAGCTGTAATACCAACTAAGCTTGAGCAAAGCTCAAACTTAGCAACAGGAACTGGCTTTGTGAACATATCAGCAGGATTTTCATGAGTGCTAATCTTGCATACCTTTAGCTTACCCTTTGCAACAATATCTCTGACATAATTATATTTAATCTCAATGTGCTTTGTCCTCTCATGAAACATCTGATCTTTAGTGAGATAAATTGCACTCTGGCTGTCACAAAACAGATTAATGCAAGAATCAACTCCAGCAAGCTCAGCAAACAAACCTTTCAGCCAAACGGACTCTTTACTCGCTTCACAAATAGCCATATATTCTGCTTCAGTGGTGGACAGCGCAACAACATCCTGCAAATGTGCCTTCCAGCTCACAGCACAACCTCCAATGGTAAATACATAACCTGTGAGCGACCTACGCTTATCCAAATCACCAGCATAATCTGAATCAACATAGCCAACGAGTTCCTTTTCAGTCCTGCCAAACTTCAAGCAAGCATCCGATGTGCCTTGCATGTACCTGAAAATCCACTGAACAGCCTTCCAATGCTCTTTACCAGGATTAGCCATATATCTACTGACCATACTCATAGCATAAGATAAATCCGGACGAGAGCAAACCATGGCATACATCAAAGACCCAACAACACTAGCATACGGAACTCTGGACATGTACTCAACCTCCTCATCAGTGCTAGGACATTGTGAAGCTGACAGTTTAAAGTGAGGTGCAATGGGAGTACTAACAGGCTTTGAATCATGCAGTTGAAACGATGAAGCACTTTCTGAATATAATTTTGCTGACTAAGAAACAATAAACCAGAAGCACGGTCTCTAGTAATTTCCATACCTAGAATTTTCTTAGCAGCACCAAGATCCTTCATGTCAAATTCACTGCTCAACTGAGCCTTCAATGCAGTGATTTCTTTCTTGCTCTTGGCAGCAATCAGCATATCATCAATATATAACAGCAAGTATATAGGTGATCCATCAACAAATTTAATGTAGACACAGCTATCATAATCAGATCTTTTAAAGTTATTTGATAACATAAATGAATCAAACCTCTTATACCACTGACGAGGAGACTGTTTCAAACCATATAAAGACTTCTTCAATTTGCAAACATGATCCTCCTTACCAGGCACTATGAACCCTTCTGGCTGGTCCATGTATATCTCCTCCTCAAGATCTCCATGCAAGAATGCTGTCTTCACATCTAGCTGCTCAAGCTCAAGATCACGCATAGCAACAATACTAAAGAAAGTACGGATTGAGCTATGCTTCACAACTGGGGAGAACACATCATTGTAATCAACACCCGGAATCTGACTGAAACCTTTAGCTACTAACCCTGCCTTAAATCTTGGAGGCTCACTAGGAGATAGGCCCTCCTTCCTCTTGAAAATCCATTTGCAACGCACGGTCTTCTTATTTTTAGGCAAGCGCACCACGTCCCATGTGCCATTTTTCTCCAGGGACTGCATCTCTTCTTGCATAGCTGAGATCCACTTCTCATGATCTCCAGAAACAATGGCTTCAGTGTACGTAGCCGGCTCATGAGTGTTCTCCACCTGTTCAGCACAACTAAGAGCATAATGAATCAAATTACACTCTTCAATTAATCGGGATCGAGGAGCACAACTCCTCTTTTCTCTGCGAAGTGCAATAGGCTGATCGTCTTGCTGCAAAACAGGAGATAAGTGTTGAACAGTATCAATAGTATCATCAATAAATTCATCTCCCTGATCATCCACGTGCTCCACCTGCACGCTCATATTCTGCTGCTCATCATCAGATCTGTCTGGTACAATATCCATGGGTAAACTGTCATTAAACATCACAGATTCATTAAAAACAACACTTCTGCTCATGAAAGTCTTTCTTGTTTTAGGATTCCATAGCTTATATCCTTTTACTCCAGAACCATAACCAAGAAACAGACACTTAATAGCTCTAGGCTCCAATTTTCCATTATCAACATGAGCATAAGCAGTGCAACCAAAAACTCTCAGCTGTGAATAATCAGCAGATGTACCAGACCATACCTCAATGGGAGTTTTCTTGTTGAGTGGAATAGAAGGCGACCTGTTGATCAAATAGCATGCGGTGTTGGCGGGAAGATGGCCTAATGATATATAGAATTTGGATCACAAATCAACACAAACTATCAACAGCAAAAGCTAATATGAACATACCCTTTTTCAGGTCTCCCCAGCAGCTATTTTAACCTAACCCAGATAGGGCAGAAGGTACACACATCGAATTCGGCAACTCATAAATTATGCTGCTCTTCTATTACATAATCGTGACTCGGTGAAAATACAATGGCAGACTACAGATGCTAATTACCATGCCTCACCATACCTCGGAGGAAGAATTAATCATACAACTTTGGAGATCATGTGCTCCATTGCAAAGAACATGTCAGAGATGGATATGGTACAACATTTCTTTTTTTCTCAAACGACGCAGGAGAGCTGCGTGTCATTTCATTAAGACAGAAAGAGCATAAACCGAGCTGGATTTAGAAAGAAACCCAGCTCGCAGAAAACAAACACCACACACCCACCCATACTGAAAAGGGGAGGGGTGGTACTAAACATGACCAAGGCCTGAACAAACTACTCCAGATATTAGGTAATCTGGACCAACGACCTTGCAATCAATTCACTAAGCTTTGATGCTCCAGCCATGCACCACAAACTGCATTCATCTCCTATGGTCTGAAGGAGTGTATGGATGTTGGGAAAAGCTCCTTCAAACACACAAGAGTTCCGGTGCTTCCAAATTTCCCATGAAACAAGAATGATTAGCGAATTGAAACCTTTCCTCATCTCCTTTGGAACTCCCCTAATAGCTTTTCTCCACCAGCTCGAGAAAAGGACATTCATTGTAGAGGGAGCCACAGCAGCTAGGTTCAGATGCTGCAGAATCAAAAACCACACCTGCCGAGTGAAAACACACGAAATGAGCAGGTGCTGGATTGTTTCCTCCTCTTGATCGTAGAAGGGGCAGGCTTCCTGGCGAGGCAGCCCGCGCTTAGCTAAGCGATCCGCAGTCCAGCAGCGGTTCTTGAAAGCCAACCAAATGAAGAACTTGCAGCAAAGAGGAGCCCAGGTCTTCCAAATTTTTTTCCACGGGGAGAATTTAATTGTGCCCGTGAAGAATGCTGCATAGGCTGATTTGCTGCTATAAGATCCCGACTGGGTGAGCTTCCAACGGTGAATATCCTGGGCATCATGTTGAAGAGTTAAACCATCCACTTGATCCCAAATCAGCAAATATTCGGTTAGGACCTGCACTATCAAGGCCCCATTTATGTCGGCCACCCATCTCCTGTTGTCAAGAGCCTGAGCAACGGTCCGATGCTTCACAACCCTCTTTGAGATCAGCTTGATCAGATTTGGAGCAATTTCAGTTACTGTCTTGCCACTCAGCTAGCGGTCAGACCAAAAACGAATTGATTGTCCATTTCCTATAGATGATTCACAAGCCATATAAAACATGGCATGGGAATTTTGCGGTACCTGTACTGGAAGTCCAGCCCAAGGTCTTGTAGGGTCCGTCTTCTGAGCCCACAACCATCTGATTCTCAAAGCCCAACCGAGGGTTTCAAGATTGTGAATTCCTAAGCCACCATATTCAAGAGGCCGCTGGACCTTTTCCCAAGATACAAGACAGTTCCCACCTTTTGCCTTTTCCTGGCCTTTCCATAGAAAACCTCGGCGCTTTTTGTCAATAGCTTTAATCACCCACTTAGGAAGATCAAGGGCAATCATAAGATAGATAGGAGTGGCTGTTAGAACCACTCTAACCAGAACCAAACGACCAACCCTATTCATTAGAGAAGCCTTCCAACCAGGAAGGTGATCAACAACCTTATCGATCAAAGGCAAAAACTCAGCTTTGGTAGGCTTCCTTATGGATAGTGGAATACCGAGATAAGTGCAGGGAAAATCCTTGATAGCACAAGAGAGAATTGTTGCAGTGAGAGACAGGTCCTCATCTGAACATTGAAGAGGAGAAGCTGAGCTCTTGGCCAAATTAGTTCTCAGACCCGAGACATGTCCGAAAAGGTCCAGAATGTTTTTGATGGTCTGAAGATCATTGCGTGAGGGCCTCAAAAACATCACAGCGTCATCCGCATAACAGGAAATCCGGTGTCTGACCTGCTGGACTGCAAGCGGCTGCAGGAGCTGCTCCCTGGTGGCATACTCTATTAGAGAATTCAGCACATCCATCACAAGGATAAATAACATCGGTGAAAGGGGGTCTCCTTGCCGCAAACCCCGATGGTGCAAGATTGTATCACCAGGCTCCCCATTAACAAGAATGCGAGTAGAGGATGTGGAGAGGATTAGGCAAAGGAGATTACACCACCGCTGTCCAAAACCCACATGTCTCAAGACTTCTAGCAAGAAAGACCAAGAGACCGAGTCAAAAGCTTTGGAGATGTCTAGCTTGAGGAGTATATGTGCCTCTTTTTTCTGAATTAGAGCCTTAACCATCTGCTGCACAAAAATAAAATTGTCGTGTATGTTTCTCCCTCTGACAAAAGCACTTTGATTTGTGGAGACCAGGCTGGGCAGCAGCGGAGCAAGACGGATAGCCATTAATTTTGTCACCAACTTTGCAAAGCTGTGGATTAGGCTTATGGGACGAAAATCCTTTACTTGAAGAGCATCCAACTTTTTAGGGAGAAGAGTGATAAAGGCCGTGTTAAGGAGTTTGAATCTGAACACGTGACCCCTTTGGATAGCTAGAAGAGCTTGCATAACATCTTCCTTGATAACACCCTAGCAGGACTTATAGAAACGGCCTGTGAAACCGTCAGGACCAGGGGCTTTATCCAGCGGCATCTCCTTGATGGTTTGCCACACCTCATCTTCTGTGAAGGGTTCATCAAGAGAGGAGAGATCAAGCTGATTCAAACCAAGCGCAGCAAGGTCAATGGAAAAATCCCTCTCCTCAGCTGATCCAAGCAATTTTTCATAGAAATCCAAAACAACCAAATGTTTCTCCTCTTGGGAGACTGCCAACCTGTCACCCTCTTGAAGTTTTGCAATAAAGTTCTTCTTCTTTCTAAATCTGGCTTGCTGATGAAAGAAGGATGTGTTTGCATCACCTTCCCGAAGGTAGAGGATTCTTGAGCGCAAGCGGGCAACCGTACGTTCCAGGGAAGCTAGACCAAGTCAATGAAGCTTAAGTTTCTTGCGCAGCCAGTCCTCTCTATGGGAAAGATCCCGGAGGTCCCTTGCAATTTCCAGTCGATGGAGGATTTCCTTGGCCATGTCAAGCTGAAGCTTGATGTTTCCAACCTTCCGTTGTCCCCATTTTTGGAGGCCAAAACTTAGACGCTGTAGCAGGAGCCAAAGGCGCTCAACCGGACAAGATGATGAAACAGGAGTGTCCCAAATCTGCTGCACAGCATCTTGGAAACCAGCAATTTTGGTCCAAAAACTTTCGAAATGGAAGCGGCGCTTGCCAGAAGTGTTGACCTTCAGACCAAGAATAAGGAGACAATGATCTGACACAACAGAAGCTGTACTTTGCAGAACTGCATTAGGGAATATCTCCTCCCATCCTAAGCAGCAGAAGGCCCTGTCTAACCTGACAAGAGTGGGGGAAGACCTCTCGTTTGACCAAGTGAATTTACGCCCCAGAAGAGGGATCTCTTTAAATTCCAAATCATCCAAAAAATGTCTGAACCTTCCCATCATGGCTCTATCCAAATTAGCATTGTTCTTGTCTGAAGCTTGATAAATTAAATTAAAGTCACCTGCTACCAGCCAGGGCCCATTGCACAGGGCATGGATATTTCTGAGTTCTTGCAGGAACATAACTTTTTCCTCATCCTCATGTGGCCCATAAACACCAGTGAACCACCAATTCCGGCCTTCTTGCTCCGAGAAATGGACAGAGACCGAGAAAGCATCAACCCTGGAGGCAATAGCTTGACAAACACTGCTTTTCCAAGCAATTAAAACTCCACCCCGGGTGCCAATTGCAGGTAATACAACTGATTTATCAAAATTAGAGCCAAAAACAGAGAGAGAGGTGTTGATTCATGTTGGCGACCTTAGTCTCCTGGAGACAAACAATTTCAGCATTTGAAGAGAGAATAACATCCCTGATAGAGTTGCGCCGGTCTTTGCTATTGAGACCACGCGCATTCCAAACCAGAATTGAAGAGGGATTCATTAAAAAATGGAGAGAAAAAAACGACCCAAAACAGAAGAAATCAGAATCCCGCTAATGCATCAGTCGAACGAACCTGCTCACTCTCATCAATTCTCCACCCGAAGATGGCAGCCAAAGCAGCTACATGATCCACAGACATAGACCTCTCGAAAAGCTTTCCATAATCATCTAGCGCCTTGCAATCAAACACCTTGCGAGGACCGAACCCCAGACTGCGCATCACATTCTTCTGAGCCACTGAGATCAGCGGGCCCGAAGAACACGAGTTAGCACCAGCTAACCTCCTGCTACGACGAGGAAGTGTGCCGGAAGTCTGCGCCTTGATTCTTTTCTTTTTGATGACTGGCAGCGGGAGAATCTTGTCCAACGGCTTGCAGAGCTTCACCAACCGGCGATCGGAGGATGCCAAGGTTGAGGGAGATCGATTTGACGGGCTGGACCCCTCCACCTGCTGGTGGGGAGCCTTGCTTTGGCGACGCTTGCGGAAGTAGACCCGCAGAGGTGCGGGATTGGAAGGCGCGTTTTCTGGGCGAAGAAGCGCGGGGAGAGCGTTTTCCGGTGCCAAAGCTTGAAATTGAATGTCCACAGATGGCGGCTGGTCACCATCCCCCGCACAACCCCCAGAGTCCAAGAGATCGCCTTTGGGCATGCTGCTGTTGAAAACTTTCGAGAATCCAGCTTGGGGGGGGGGGGGAGGCCCAGTCAATCCATTTATGGCGCCAGCAGCCAGCACGGGTTCCTCGGACTCACGAGCCGCCGCCAATGATGAACCGGGCTCAGAGGAGGCAAGCGTTGCAACGGCCGTCTCGCCATCAAGATGCAGCACACCACCCGAAGCGCCGTTTGAGGGAAGTTGAGCCGCCATAAAAGAAGCAACAGGAGAGGCAGGGGCGCTCCTGCCATCAGAAGCCAGCGCGAGCCCCGAACCGTCACTCGAGGGGAATTGGGCCGCCTCAAGTGTGGGCTCAAGGGGGAGCACCACGTGGCCCGCCTCCACCACCCTGGGCCCCAGCCTCGAAAGCGCCGGCGCCCGAGGGAGACCTCCTGTCGCCGCCGAACCCACCGGAGCCGCCTTGGCCGAGGATGACGACGAATCACGCCGCCGCCGCCAGCGCCTCCTGCGACGCCCCTGACCATTATCCTCCGGAGGTGGGGAGGGAGGAACGTCCGCTCCCAGCTGGCGGTCGAAAGGAGCCACAGAAATCTCAATCGGGTAGGACAGAGAACGTTTCGCCGGCCGAGGACCATCCGCGGCCACCGCCGGCTCAATGATTAGGAGATCCATCTCAGCGGGGATGCAACTTGGGTCAGAGCACCAAGCCGCTACGCGAAAGACGTCACGCCGGTCAGCGGTGCTCGGATGGGAATCGCTGATCCAACAGAAGTCATTAAGCAGAATCTCCGCCGTGTCTTGCTCCCATGCATGAGCGGGAATGCCCCTTAGCTCAACATCGACGGCGCAAGGGAGGTTTTCCACCGAGGCGCGAAGGAAGCTTGACCAGCGCATGACGTGAAGGCGACAAGACGAAGAGATGATCGGCCGACCTCCGTTGAAAACCCTCTCCGCCGTCTCATCCGTCGGCAAGATCAAAAGGAAGCTATCTGGTCCATAACGGCAAAGAATCAGGAGAGTTTCCTCAATCTCGAACCGACGCGCGATCAAAGCCTTAATGGTTTCCATCGAGCCGTCCACACAATCGCCAAAGATGGAGACCACCAGAGCACGTGCAAGCGTCTCCTCACGATGAGCAATCCTGTCCGACCGATCAATGACTCGCCGGGGCTTCATGGCATGGACAGCAACTCTGACCGGGGGGTCTTCGTCACTCGAAAACAGAGGAGAAGAGTCCCCCGAGCCCACCTCCAAAACATTGTCGGCAATTGGGGGCGGGGCGCGATCGGAGTCACGACCACCAGAACGCCGCCTGCGCGCTCGATGTCGCCGCCGCCGCCCCTGACCACCATCTACCCCGCCGCCAGGAGCCTCCATGTCCTGCGTCGCCTGGGGGGTCGAGGAGACCGGGCGCCAGACGAACGCTGGAGCAGGCCGAGGGGGTGCCGAGAGCGGAGCAGCGCGGCGGTGAGGGCAGATGCTGGCCCGGTGTCCCAAGGTCCGGCAGAAGAAACAGCGAGGGCTCACCCGGCAGTCTGCAGCGCGATGGTGCGGGGATAAACAGTTGAAACACTTCCCCCGCAGGTCCACCGGCACAGGCCGCCGAGGAGGCCGGGCCACCCTGCGACGCTCGCGGCGAGCACGACGTCCTTCCACCGGCCAAAAGCCGTCAGCGTCAGGCCGCCTAGCCGCCGACGAGGACTCGCACGCATCAGGGCGCAGGACCAAGCGAGGCACCACCGAACCAGGAAGAGCCTGAGAAGCCGCAGGCGAAGACTTCTCCGGGAAAGGAACAGAGACCGGAGCCAAGATAAAGTCCGCGGTCACGCCCGCAAGAAGCACGTCCTTGCTTAACCACATCAACATTTCTATAGCGTAACACTGGGAGCTCACTAGAATCTCGGTTATATTGGTTAACCACATCAATTGGATCGAGTTAGCATATGGCAGTATGTCTTGCGATGGTTAATCAATAACATAGTTTGGATTAACTGCCAGGATTCTGCTCTCCGATGTTCTTCGTGCACCACTGTCGTCTGCTTCTGGGGCTGTTCCTTCATCTATAACTATAAGATGGCCTTCCCTCTGTATCAGCCTCTGCATATGCACATCGATCGACAAGTTAGTAACATGCAAAGACTCGGTGATGCTACATCCTAAACGCTGATAGAAGTTTATTTTGTCGAGGTAAAAGGTCAATTCGGAGCTCGCAGGAGGCAATTTTGATTTACCGTTTTAGAATGCAATTAGGATGGAAATTTCCATAGCATACTGTACATAGAATAATTCAAGGTTTTACCTCTATAATTGCCTTGATACACTTCACTTCTTCCTTGACCTCTGCTGTAGAACTATATGCACCTTGGGCATTCTGCTGCTCGACATACCAAATTATTAGATCCCCTTGCTTCATGCCAGCCATACCATTTCCTGCATCAGCAAAGCCACATAGACAACATGGAAACATCTCAGATTCGGTTCCTGCATCATCTGGTGCGACAAAACATGTTACCCCCCCCCCCCCTCCCTCCTCCTTAAACTAGGACATATAAAGCACAAGACACAAGTGTACAAAATATAAAAAGATGAACTACTATCCACGAAAAGAGGAGAAACTATAAGAATATAATAGTAAGAGGTAAGAGCATCCACAATGTTAGGAATGTTCTCCAACCTAGAGCTCACCGGATACTATAAGCTACCAAAAAAGGATGCCATGCTCCTCATGTTACTCAAGCTAGATCACAACTGAGGAACTTGGATGACAAACAGGCAGCAGTTGGAATAAATATTTTCTAAAATTAAGGATATACTTCCATTCTCTAAGTTGGAAATGTTGAGCTGAACATTATTGCTAGGATAAAGATACAAGGGCAGGGAGCAGGTCAAAATAGAGCAAGAAGACAAAAGTAATGTAAAATCAAGAAGATAAGTATCAGTACCGTCTTTCATGACTGATTCTTCATGCTGCCGCAGTTTCATAACCAAAGCTTGTGTAACTCTCTGGAAATGTTCCTCAGTTATAACCAACTTCTTAGCAGCATCTGCTGCTTGGTCATTTTCTATAGTTTGACATTTAAAACAAAGGACAAAAAATAATTAGAACAAAACCTAGAACAAGAAAAAGGAAGCATATTAACAATAGCGGGAATCCTACCTGCACCCTCTTGTTGAGGAGCAGCATCTGTTTCTGCTGGCTGTCCAGAATCATTCTCAGCAGGTGCATTTGTGCCATCCTCGGCATCTTGGAAATCAGAGAGATCGACTTCACTTGATTCCACACTGCACATTTAACAAGCTTGTGTCAGTGATAACATCATGAAAATATCTGTGCATGGAAAGGTTAACTAGTCAGGTAACTCGCCTGATAATGGATGTCTTGAGCAATCGAACTGCCATGCAGACATGGGCTGGGAGAACCTAAAATATTTTAATATCAACTGAAGTTAGCAGAAAAATCATGGAGAAAGGATAATAACTCAATGCAAAGAGCATAAGAACAGATTATAGGTAGATCATACTATCCATGACAGTGCAAGTTAAGTTAATATATTTTACTCCACTTGAGTGGATAGATTTAAGCAGTACAAATAGCAAAAGTGTTGCTCCAAGAAAAACTTGCAGAATGTCATTCATCCAATACATGTAATATATGCATGAAGATTTTACTCACAACTCTTTCTAAATGACTTCGGGCAATAGCTTCTGACAGCCTAATTAATGCCTCTAGTTGCCTAACTGTCATCCTGTAAGCGACCCTAGTACCAGGAGTACTGTCACCTCTACGAAGGGCAACATACGATTCAACAAGAACCTTCTTTGCTTCTGAGCTCAGCTGCAATGACATAAAGCAATAACTATAAGTTGATGACAAATTAAAGCCCGTGTTCCAATAGCAAAAAGAGGCAAACCTGAGGCTTCAAAGACTTCGCGAAAGCATTGTAACGCTTCAATTCTGCAGTGCTAAATGCAGGTGCAAGTGCTTCTTCACGTTTTTGATGGACTCTCACAATGTGATGAGCAATGTGGTAGTCAGTGTTTTCATCAGGTTCATCAATCATGATGTACACCAGATCAAATCTTGAAAAAATAGCTGGAGGCAATGCCACATTGTACTGGCAGGTATTGCAGCAAATGAAATATTAGATGTAAGTTCAATTTTCATCTCATAAGATTCAATCAAAAATAAGGATGTAACTGAAAGAGAACAAGATGAACTATAACTTTTCATTTGCTTGAATTACCTTAAGTGGTTTTGACTTGTCATAACGCCCCCCTGTGGGATTTGCTGCTGCCAAAATTGAAGTTCGTGCATTCAAAGTTGCTTGTATTCCTGCTTTTGTTATGCTAATGGTTTGCTGCTCCATTGCTTCATGTATAGCAACCTAAAATGGACGAATGAGATTGGCACCCATTAAGTTTTCACATCAAAATGAGCAAAAAGGCCAAGGAATAATAACTCTATTTGTAAGCCTACCTGATCCTTAATGTCCATCTTATCAAATTCATCAATGCAACAGACGCCATTATCAGCCAACATGAGTGCACCTGCCTGTAATAAACAAAATAGCAGCAGCAACAAAGGAAAGATATCAGAACAAGCAAGATTGTACACAAATGAAAGTGACTCCTAGCGAGCAGATAAAATACACATTATAGCTCACTGGAGCTCAATTTAGCATTTAGTATATAAAGCCTATACATTGTTAAAATTCTTCAATAAAAGCTAATTATTTTCTGTAGACATGTTGCTATGACTTCCATACTAGCATGGATTTGAAAAATTTAATGATTTCCACCAAGCTTGTGAACTCAACAATAACTATCATTCTTGCTAGAACTACATAACTCAAAGCAAATGAATACTTCTCAATGTCTTGCCTGGATCCACAAATATTTTTACTAACAATACAAATGGATCAAGTTGCTAAAAATCAATATTACCTCGATACAAAATTCACCGGTCTCTGGTTCTTTAGCAACAGTTGCTGTCAAACCAGCAGCAGATGAGGACTTCCCAGATGTGTAAACAGATCGTGGAACAATACCAGCAGTATATCTGAGGATTGGATTCAACACCACATTTTAGATTTCATCATGATTGGTGAAGCAATAAACTCAACCAAGTAACAAGATAGGAGGTCCAATCCAAGAAAAAAATGCATGAGCAAGTAGAAATTGTTATGAATAGCGCTTGTATTCATATGAGGCCAATGGGCCAGTATATATACACAAAGTACAAGTGGTAAATATGCAAATAACCCCTCATAACAATGGGGAATAACAAACTATACATATATCTCTAACACCCCCCTCAAACTCATGGTGGATCAACAACACTAAGTTTGGAGAGATAGAAGCTGTGCTGTGCTCGAGTCTGGGCCTTCGTGAAGAAATCCGCTATCTGAAACTCTGAAGGCACATACTGAAGAGTAATCACCTGATCATGCACACCAGTCCTCATGAAAGAAGCATCAACA
The DNA here is from genome assembly GCA_017311315.1 of Dendrocalamus latiflorus. NCBI lineage: Eukaryota > Viridiplantae > Streptophyta > Magnoliopsida > Poales > Poaceae > Dendrocalamus > Dendrocalamus latiflorus. Next base: position 23,548,602 of record CM029661.1, read on the forward strand.
CCAATGTGCTTGGTGAGCTCATGCTTCACAGGATCACGAGCAATACTGATAGCACCTGTACTGTCTGACAAGAGAGGGGTCGGTGTAGTGACAGAAACACCAAAATCCTCAAGTAACCACCGTAGCCAAGTAATCTCTGCTGTCAAGAGAGCCATAGCTCGCAACTCAGCCTCTGCACTCGAACGGGACACTGCAGTCTGTTTCTTCGTCTTCCAGGCAATAAGAGAACCACCAAGAAAAACACAGTAAGCAGAGATAGACCGGCGATCAGAGGGATCGCTGGCCCAAGTAGCATCCGAATAGGCCTGAAGCTGTAATGAGCTGGAACGTGGAAAGAAGAGACGGCGAGAAATAGTCCCACGAAGGTATCGCAGAACTCGAAGAAGGTGGCTGTAGTGAACCTGAGTGGAAGCTGAAACAAACTGACTCAGAATATGAACTGGATAAGTGATATCCGGACGAGTAACAGCAAGGTAGACAAGACTCCCAACAAGATGACGATAGCGAGTCGGATCAGAAAGAGGCTCGCCATCAGAGAGTCGGAGGTGAACATTGAGCTCTATTTGAGTCTCAACAGTACGCTGATCAGTGAGAGAGGCGCGATCAAGAAGATCCTGAATATATTTCTCTTGGGACATAAAGAAACCATCTGGAGTGGAAGTAACCTCAATCCCAAGGAAGTAACGAAGAGGACCAAGATCCGACATAAGGAACTGCTCACTAAGACGAGCCTTGACAAAGGCAATGTACTCAGAATCATCTCCCGTAATGATCATATCATCTACATACAGGAGAAGAAGAGTCCGACCACGAGACGAAGTGTGGACAAAGAGCGCAGGATCATGATCACTAACTGAAAAACCAGCAGCAGTGACCACAGAGGAGAAGCGCTCAAACCAAGCACGAGGGGCTTGCTTAAGGCCATAGAGAGAGCGACGAAGGCGACAGACCATGCCCTCAGGAACAGAATACCCAGGTGGCGGATGCATGTAGACCTCCTCACGCAACTCGCCATTAAGAAAGGCATTCTTGACATCAAGCTGAGAAACAGACCAGTGGCGAACAGACGCCACCGAAAGAAGAGTGCGAACAGTGGTCATGTGGGCCACAGGAGCAAAAGTCTCGTCGTAGTCAACACCATGCTGCTGCTGGAAACCACGAGCAACAAGACGCGCCTTATAGCGCTCAAGAGAGCCATCAGAGCGAGTCTTAATCTTATAGACCCACTTACACGTGATGGGATGAGAATGAGATGGAAAATGAACAAGATCCCAAGTACCAGTACGCTCGATGGCAGCAATCTCCTCGGCCATGGCAAGCTGCCACTCAGGGTGAGTAACAGCATCCCGGTAGGAGACAGGCTCACGAGTAGCTGCGCCAGCAAAGGCAAAACGGGCAGGAGGCCGAATCGACTGGCGATCGCGGAGAGCGTAGCGAGGAGAAGATGACCCATCAGGGGAAGATGGAGCATCAGAAGAAGATGGAATATCAGAAGAAGATGGCTCATCGGAAATATTCTCAATACGAGGTCGACGAGTGTAGACGATAGTGGGAGGAGCCTGGGGAGTCGTAGGAGACAACACAGGCGGCGACAACGGCGGAGAGGCCACAGGGGGAATATGTGGAGACTCAGTAGGACAGGTGGACGAGGGCAAAACAGATATAGGAGTATCTGGAAAGGTCAAAAAAGACAGAGACTCCACAGAGGAAGCCGAAGGAGAGGCAGGACGTGGGTAGAATGGACGAGCTCGTCGAAAGTCACATCCCGAGAAACCCGTATCCGACGACCAACAGGATCCCAGCACCGATATCCCTTGTGCTCGGCACTGTACCCCAGAAAGACACACTCAACAGACTGAGCGGTCAGTTTGGTGCGTTCTCGAGGGGCAAGGAGAACGTAGCAAACGCAGCCAAACAGATGAAGGGCAGAGTAGTCAGGAAGACGACCACAGAGACGCTCAACAGGGATCGCACCCTTAAGAGCAGAAGAGGGCTGGATGTTGACGAGATAGGTGGCAGTGGAAACAGCCTCGGCCCAAAAGTGAGGTGGAATAGAGGCGGCGATCATCAGAGCACGAGCCGTCTCAAGGAGGTGACGATGCTTGCGCTCAGCGACACCATTCTGAGCATGAGCACCGGGACAAGAAAACTGAGCGAGAGTGCCCTGCTCAGCAAGGAAGCTGCGCAGGTGACGAGAGAGGTACTCGCCAGCAGAATCAGCACGAAAGACACGAATAGGAGTGGAGAACTGTGTGTATCATAGTGGCAAATTGTTTATAGATAGGCAAGGCCTCACTACGAGAAGACATGAAATATATCCAAGTGTAGCGAGAGAAATCATCTATAAAAATAATATAATAACGATGACCCCCTTTCGAAACGAAGGGAGCCGGACCCCAAACATCTGAATGAACAAGATCAAAAGGACACTGAGACACAGTCTCACTATGAGGATAAGGAAGCTGAATCTGTTTACCTAACTTACAGCCCTGACAATCTAAAGACACGTCTCCTGAGACAGACCCCAGAAGACCACGACGAACTAAGGACGACAGACGAGATCCACACAGATGGCCAAGACGGTGATGCCACTGCTGGAAAGAGCCAGTAGACGAAGTGGCAGAAGCGGAGAGACTGGCGGCGGCGGTGGCAGCGGAAGGAAGATGAAGCCAGTCAAGCTCCCAGAGACGCTGTGAGTCACGGCGCCGAGGGCCAGAACCAACCAGAGCTCCCGTGTGGCAGTCCTGAACACAACAAGAGTCAGAGTCGAGAATAACCCGATAACCAAGGTCAGTAATCTGCCCAGCAGAAAGAAGCTGCAAGGTAAGGCGAGGAACATGAGCAACAGAAGGAACATGAAAAGATGAGTTGCTAAGAGATCCTCGACCAGAGACAGAAAGAGATGTACCATCAGCAGTAAGAACACTGACAGGAGAATCAAGAGGTGTAATAGAAGACAGAGTGGAAGGATCAGGAGTCATGTGAAAAGATGCTCCAGAATCAAGAATCCACGGGGAGGTACCTGACTGTGTAGGAGGTGGTCTCTCAGTGCCCGAAGAGTCAGTAGCAGAACCTGCAGAACCTGTCGAGGGAGAACCTGAAGCGGCAAGTAGGCGTCGAAGTCTGGCTATCTCCTGCTCGGTGAGAGAAGCTGCTGAAGAAGTCGAGGCAGACGTCGTCGTAGAAGCACTAGTGCCAGTAGAAGAACGGCGTGAAAGATGCCGCTTCTTCTTGTAGCACTGGGACTCAGTGTGGCCATCCTTGTCGCAGTAGGAACAGTGATGACGGCCACCTCCAGACGGAGGACGGCCACCACCACCTGTGGTAGCCGCTGGAGGAGGCAGTGTAGCAGGCGGACGAGCGGCGAGCACAGAGGGGAGTGGCATCAGACCAGCACCACTCAAACGAGTCTCCTCTGCGCGTATCTCGGTAAGAGCCTCCAGGAGAGTGACACGAGGGTGGCATGCAAGGAGCTGGGCACGCCTTTGCTCGAACTTAGGACGAAGGCGAGTAAGGAACTCGTAAACCCGCTGAAACTCCAGGACAGCACGTACCTCCAGGCAGCACGGACAGGTACGACAGCCAGCAGTGCGAAGTGAGTCCAACTGACGCCAGACAGCAGAACTCTGAGCGTAAAAGGCGTCAACAGTAGTATCACCCTGCTGAAGAGAGTGCTCCTGGCGGACCACGGACAGGTACAGGGCATCACCAGAGGGCTCGTAGCGCTAACGGAGATGAGTCCACATCTGGAAAGCCGAAGGGAGTCCCACAACCTCAGAAGAAAACTGAGGCTGGACACTGGCGATGAAGACAGCAGCAGCCCGAGCGTCGTCATCGTACCACTGAGTGTAGACGGTCAGACGATCCTTGTAGGAATCCAGAGCCTCCTGGTAGGCAGAGGCAGCTTTATCATCAGCTTCATCATCAGCAGCAGCCTTATCGGCTGTCGGAGGCAATGCAACAGGCGTAGGCTCCGTCGGAGAAATAGGGCAAGGCGGGCAGGTGACATCGCCAGAGAGGACGCCCCAGAGACGAAGACCACGCATGTGGATGCGCATGTGAGACACGAAGTCGGTGTAATTAACACCATCAAAGATCACCGGGCAGCGAGGGAGGGAAACAGTGCCCATTGGTAGGCGGCGCTGGACGGCGCGGCGACCAAAGCAACGAAGTCTAACAGGCGGCGCTGGACGGCACGGCGGTTAGAACAACGTTTTTTTCTTTTTTTCTCTTTTTTTTTGCTTAGCTTCTTTCAGAAGCTACTCCTCAATCCAATCGGTAGGCACAGCAGGGGCGGGCGCCCGGAGGCTCGGCGACGGGAGGCGGAGGCGGACGGCGGTGGGCGGCCGAACGGCGGCGGGCTCGGGTGGCCGGGCGGCGGCGCTCCTGGAGCGGTGGTGGCCAAGCGACCGGATCGGGGTGGCGGCCGGGAGACGGCGCCAATGCGCAGCCGGCAGCGGAGGCCGGCGGCCGGGCGGCGGCGAGTTCGGGTGGCCGGGCAGCGACGCGCCTGGAGCGGCGGTGCGCGCCCGAAAGAGGGCGGGCGGAGACCTGCGGCAGCAGATCCGGCAGCGGGAGAGCCGGCGGCGGCGGAAAACGCCGTCTGCGGGCAGCGACGCGCCTGGAGCGGCGGTGCGCGCCCGAAAGAGGGCGGGCGGAGACCTGCGGCGGCAGATCCGGCAGCGGGAGAGCCGGCGGCGGCGGAAGACGTCGTCTGCGGGAGAGCCGACAACGGCGACGGCGTCTGCGGGAGAGCCGGCGGTGGCGGGAGAACCAGCGACAGCGGCAGGGGAGTCGACGGCGGCGACGACGACGGGGGAGTCGGCGGGGCCAACGGGAAGTCGACGGCGGCGGCGGCGAGGCGACAAGCGGAGGGACGGAAACCCTAGGTACGCTCTGATACCATGTTATGAATAGCGCTTGTATTCATATGAGGCCAATGGGCCAGTATATATACACAAAGTACAAGTGGTAAATATGCAAAGAACCCCTCATAACAATGGGGAATAACAAACTATACATATATCTCTAATAGAAATCTGGATATTTGATATTTCACCCCACAAAAAACATATTATTATTCAACAAAACATGTTCAAGCAGTTGGTATCGATTAGCACACTAAGAAGTCGCATGTTACTGTACTGAGTCATCCTTATCACAAAGCTGTGATGTTAGTTTATGCAAATACTAACAAGTTATCTTGTGAAGCAACAGTACAAAGTTTATATATATCCAGAAAGATAACATTTCATGATGAAACCTTAACTTTGTCCATCACACAATCAGAAAATATTCTAAAATATGACAATGAGAATACAAGAGAAGAAGGCTTACTTTAAGAACTGAGACTTTGCACAACTTGGATCTCCAACAATACATACATTTATGTCACCTCTAAGGTTTATACCTTCATGTGTCATCTTGTGAACACCACCCAAAAGCATAAGAAGGATTGCCCTCTTTATTTCTTGATGACCAAAGACGGTAGGACAGATGCTATCAACTATTTTATTGAAAAAATCAGGAGTGTTCCTCATCCTAACAACCTCATCCTCCTCTTCTTCCTGTTAAGCAGAGACAGTAAAGAATAAATAGTTTAACAACTAACAACTGAATGGTTAAAAGGAAATGATTTAAGAGATAACCCCACAGAAGTAAAACAGATAGCAGCTTGCATGGCCTTTCACATGTAGCACACCAAATTAACAATGTACTAGAATCATACTGTCAAACGTATTTAGGTTATTTCCTATTGTCTAGAGTTTAGGTGTATGTCTCATGTACTATATAAGGCCCATGGGCTATTGCAATACACTCAAACTTCCTTCATACTAATATGGTATTAGAGCCCAAATTTTAGAACCTAGCTCCAGTCACCGCCGGCCGCCGCCCCCGGGAGGAGTGTGCTCTGTTATGAATATTGTGTGTATATTGATGAGGCCCAAAGAGCAATATATATAGAGAATACAAGAGGATATAAGGAAACAAATAAGAGTCATATTCTATCTCTAATACCTTATCTCTAATACCCTTAACACCCCCCCACAAATGTAAGGCGTATGCAATAGCATTGCATTTGAAAAAGGGTTAATACTAAAACAAGAAATATCCGACATCCGAGTCGTGATAAAGTCGTCATTGCGTGCAGTCGTTGAATAAACTGTCAAATCAAGCCGAAGAGGAATAGATAGAAGCATGACGGCACAGATCGAAGCCTGAGCCGGCGGCGGCGCAGTGCACAAAAAGCGCAACGGAGGCGCGGTGCAGAAGAAGCGCGGCGGCCTTAAAAACTCGGGGCGGCGGCTCAAAGAGAAGCGGCGGCATCATAAAGACTTCTACGATCTGCAGCTGCTCAAGGAAAAGAGCAGCGACTGCTGCCATGCAAAAGAAATTCCTAAACTTCTATGATCAACAATAAATTTGTGGACTCGCACGGCTTGGACGAACGAAAAAAAATAAAGACTACGGATTTGGATGGACACAATGAAAGACTCAAAAGAAAAAAAAATCACTCAAAGTATATAATCGCAGAAAATCCCCTCCCCTTTCTGTCTCTCTTCACACCGCTATGAATATTGTGTGTATATTGATGAGGCCCAAAGGGCAATACATATAGAGAATACAAGAGGATATAAGGAAACAAATAAGAGTCCTATTCTATCTCTAATACCCTTAACATGCTCCACTCCCAGGGGCGGCCACCTCGCGGTCGACGTTGCTCCCTGCCATCGCCCACGCCCGCCCGCGCTGTTCTGCGCCGTGCCGCCGCCAGAAGGCCTCCCCACTGCCACCAACCCTGGATCCGGCAGCCACTGCCCTCACCCCACCCGGATCCAAGGGCCTCCGTGCCGGATCTGGCCGAGCTCGCCCGCGCCGGGCCGCCGCCGCCGCCCGGATTTGACCGTGCCTCCTTCGTGCCATTGCGGATCCAGCCATCCCCACTTTGGATCCGGCCTTCTCCAGCCGTCTCCATCCGCGCCGCCCAGCCAGATCCAGCCACCATCGGCCGCGATCGGATCTGGCCTCCCCGACGTTGCCTCGCCTGGATCTGGAGGGGAAGTGCTCGGCTGCCGCTCCCTCTCCTGTGGCCACCGCCTCCTTAGCTGCTGGATCTCAGCGCCCCATGCATAGGCCACCCCGACGTCGCCTAGGCCACCTCCCGGCCACCTACGCCCGGATCCGGCCACCTTGACATCGAATTCGGTCGTCTTCGCCGTCGCTGCCTCAGATCCAGCAGCCGCCGCCCAAATCCGGGCTCCTCCACCTCGGCCCCTGCTAGATCCGGGCTCCCCTTCAACCGCGCTCGTCACTGTCGGATCCGAGCTCCCCACCGCTGCTTCTCTGCTTCGCGCGACACGCTGATGCAGAGGATGCCACCGCTGCTCCTCCCTTCCGACCGCCACGGAAGCGCAGGTCGAGGCATCGCCTCGGATCCGGCGACCGCTGCTACGGATCCGGCTCCCTCCCGATCGCCTGAGCCATGCCACAACACCTTCAGGCCGCCTCTCACCTAGATCCAGGTGCAGCACCTCCGGCTAACGCCGCCGTGCCCCTGCGCACACGCCGCCGCCTCCAGGCAGCCATCGAGTCGGGAGAGGGAGTGAGGGGGTGAAGAGAGAGGGGAGAGGAGGGGAATTTGAAGGGATAGTACTTTTGCTGCCGCTAGTATTTCTTACCTTTGAGTCCTTTTTTTGTTTTGCATCTGTCTAAGTCCGTAGCTTCTCTTCCAGTTCGTCAAAGTCATGCGAGTCCACAAAATTTTTGTCAGTCAGCTAACTGCTTTGCTAGCCACGATTCATCCTCTTGGATGAGTGTGGTCATTTTCTTCCTTTCGCATAGCCGCAACCGCCGCTTTTCTCTTTGAGCCGCTGCAAATCGTAGAAGTCTTTATGACGTCGCCGCTTGTCTTTGAGCCGTCACCCTGAGCTTCTAAGGCCATCGCGCTTTTTTGCACTATGCCTCCGTTGTGCTTCTTGTGCACAGCGCCGCCGCCGTCTCGGGTTTCGATATGTGTCACTATACTTCTATCTCTCTCTCTTCGGCTTGGTTTGACAGCTCTCTATACTAGTGTCATATTCCACATCATCTTCGTTGTGTTACCACGGTTGACTTTGCTCCCGCTTACCTCTAGTTTCCTAGCCCTTGCACTTTGTGCTTTCCGGGCTATTGTACGATTCCAGATGGTTGGTACTCGACACAATTTTCTAAGAGTTGCATACTACGATGACATCTTCAAGACATAGATTTTAGATTTCCTTATTTTAGTGTCAATCCTTTTCAAATGCAATGCTATTGCATATACCTTGCATTTGAGGGGGTGTTAAGGGTATTTAGGTCATTTCCTATTGTTTAGGGTTTGGGTATGTGTCTCATGTAATATATAAGCCCCATGTGCTATTGCAATATACTCAAGCTTCCTTCATATTAACACATACACCATTTCATGATATAAAAAGAATAAAAGGAGCATGCTCGGTATCCATGTCATGAAGTAAAATTACAAATTGGTGCTCATTTGGCCTTTTAAGCTGAACTTATGGTTTATTTTGCATTGTAGCGATTTTTTTACATTGCAATTGCTGTTAGCTTTTTCAAAGTAATTAAATTTAAAAAATAAAAAGGATATATCATCATAGACAATGCAAATATATAAGGGGAAAAAAAGAAAAGGCAAACAAGCTCAAAAGCCATAAAAAGGCGAAATTAAGAAACTAAAAGCCAGAAGCTAAAAACTAAAGCTCTAATGAGCGGTGCTCGACAACAGAAAATAATTTGACTACCATGTGAAGAGTAGCTCTTGTAGTTTTTTTAAAAAGGTAAGCTCCATTTTCCTTTATGGAAAAAGAGCACAGTAGTTCTTGGAGTGTAAATTGAACTTACAGTAAACTTCTGTCTCTCGCTGTCATCACCATCTGTGTCCTGATCCCTGATGTCCACTTCTCTTCTGCCATCCGCCACCTAACAATGTTGAAGAGAAATAAGAACCATATAAGGGAAATATTAAAATTAAACTAGTCAGATGGAGCTTTATTGCTGGAAATAGTTCATACCTGCATCGAGTTTGCCACAAAAGCAAGGCGATATGAGAGATCTCTTACACCAAGGGACTTCAAGCCCTTGACGCCTTCTTGGACACCTGACCCGTTCTTTCGCTGAGGCGCTTCCCGGCGACACTCTGCTCTCTCACCAGGCGAAGTTAGTGCCATAACATCTGGAACTGCAACAACAGTTCCAGTAAATATTACCCTGAAAATGCCCAAAACAGAATATATTAATAAAATGAAGTCAATCCAACAACTACGAAGTAATGCAAGAAAAAAAAGGTTTCCTCACGTGTCCCCAGCTCTAGCCTTCTCAACAATCTCATGCCGCAGAATGACATCCAGGGAACGTGGTAGTGACCCAGCAGGTATCTCTTTTGATGTCTCCTGCATCCTGACCCGCTGCCAATCTGTGAATTTGCTCTCTTGCCGGAGAAGGGCCCATTTTGATCGGTTTTGGCATGTTGCATTGACGCATATTATTGGCTACAGGTAAGGTACAAGAACCCATCATTAGACACATTGCATGAGAAATGAAAACAAATGGAACATACAGTTCAGACTTACAACCTCAGTATACTTGAACTGCTGCTCTACATTCTTTACAACATTTCCACAATCAAGGCACTTGAAGGTGCCTTGCAATAACTCAGGTCGGACTTCACTTGTCCGTGTCACAACCCCCATTACAGCTGTGAGCTTACCAATCTCTGCTGTCCCAAGCTCCCTCAACCTATTACAACAGCAGTTTAACTGAATATTTTTGTCAACCATAAAAAAAACTTTGCTTACACCTATGATCTATCAGAGCAATGCAAAATGTCAATAATTTAGACTAAAGTATATATCTACAGAAGCGGATGACACTAAAATTAAAGTCTGCACGCAACATGCTCCTTCGATTCTTTAGGATGTAACACGGCAGTCTGGAGTACTGATAAACATTTTAACCAACAACTGCATGTCTTTGGTAAGTTCCACACATTCGTAGTGAACCACAGGCCATTAGCACGAATTATTCAGTTGCCCAACACATAACAGGTACTTCTGGAGGGGCAAGTACAGACCTCTTCAGCATCGGGATGTTGTAGAAGGCAATGTTAATATCCTTGTTGGGGCTATCATCAGAGATGATTGGTGCACGGTTCTCCCCAGCCCTATGCTCCGTCACAAACCTCTTGCACGCATTCCGGAGATACGGCTCAAACCTGATGGAATCAAATGCGGCATATGAGCATCCATTTCCTCCATGTAACAATCAAACAAATCAACAAGTACTAACTAAAATACTAATCAAATCTGCCAAAGAAACAACAAAAAAGTATTGCTACTTTGTTGAAATTCCAACCAAAAACTGTAACGAAGGGGTTTGCTTCGGTACTCCTCTTTTCAAAAAGTATACAGATCCTAAAGCAAAAGTAGTTAATAATGACTAGGGGTAAATTTATACTATCTAATATTAGTTAGTTTGATAATTGAATACATATCCAAATAAATCTCTCTCTCTCTCTCTCTCTCTCTCTCACCATACGCCGATGAAGACGTCCTGTTTGGATGACTTGATTAGCTTACTATACATGAGTGAATCGATGAAGTATTTTCCGCGGCTGTTTTACCTAAAATCCAACCAAGACACCCACAAAAGCCCAAAATCTATCCCTAATTTCCGTTTGGAATCCGAGTAAACAAACCAAAGCCGTCACCTTTCCGTTCCAAAATCCAGCCACAAATTTCCAATTCACACCTAAAAGATTCCCAATCTCACCTGAGGTACTCCTCGGAGATGGCCTTCTGGAGGACGTCGTTGAAGCGCATGACGTGCGCGAAGTCGACGTACATGGTGGTCGACTCCCGCGACCGCATCGCCTCCATCTCCGCCTCGTAGAACGGCTCCGCCGCATCCGCCTCCTTGAACCTAGAGATCAAAGAAACGCCCCCACCCATGAAACAAATCGGACCCTGAGGAAACCCTAGAAATGGAGGGAGGGGCGGCGGCGGCGCTACTCTCACCGCTTGAGGAACTCGAGGAAGATGTTCTCTACCCGCGCCGCCTTCTCGTCCACGAAGAACCCGCCGAACGCCTCCATCGCAGAAGAGGCTTCGAGAAGTTTCTGGATCACGGCCCTGGGGATTGGGATTGGTTCTTGCGTCTGCGAGGGTGCGTGCGCGCGCTCGCTGGGGCACAATGTATTTCGGCTTGGGGCAGAAGGGCGAGGCGGGTGGGGGTGTTCTTGGCGGGAAGGTGGCGGCGAGTTCGCGCCAATTCTTCGCGCCAAAACTGCGGCTGGAGGTTGGTTCGGTACAGTCTCGATTCTACCGACCCTACATCTAAAATTTAAGACCAATTTTATGGTACGATAGAATCTTAATATAGTAGAATATTAATATTTTTATAACTTTATCTAAATTTTTATAGGATAATAATCAAAATGTCCTACTCAATTATATTATTTTATTATAAATAATTACTTATATACTTTCTTTCAATTAAAAGTTTTAACTTTTATCTCTTTATATTCACTATAATTATTATAAAATAACACATAATTTTACCTTTTTTCTACAATTTGTAAAAAAGTTCTAAAGACATAATTTTAAAAATGCAATAGTGTTATAATACACTATAGATTTTTTAAATGTTTCTTTGGTAGAATTAGGTAAGATCTTAAATTTTATATTGATCCTTGCGATTCTTCCAAAGAACCTCTGATCTGATTTAGGATCACGATTCTGATAAACTTGGTTGGGTGGACGGGGTCTGTGGACCGGTGGCAGCTAGGGGTCTCTGGCGTGTGGGACTACATGAGCGGAAGAGAAGGAGAGCACCAGCGTCGTGGTCTACGTACACGTAGGTCGAATAGGTGTCGTGGGCTGGTGCTCCATGCTTGGGCCGTGTTGTTTCTATGGTTTCGGAAATGGGCTGGGCTCTAATGGACTGACTTGGCTCTTGACCAGAACACAACGCCAACTTCTATAGGCCTTTTTTTAATTACGTAGTTACCCATGGCAACTCCATCTTTTTTAAAAAAAAATCATAAAACTACAGTTTTTTTGTTAAATCTATCACAAAACTACATATTTAAACAAACATTTCGTAGAACTATAGATTTTGGGTGAAAGTGTATAACAAAGCTAGGAATTTAAGATTTATGAAATGTTAACAACTCTGGACACCTATTAACGTCCTAGAGGAGCCTTGTACGCCTATTTTGTTGCCAACCACCACCCTAGACGATGGTCTCGTTCTTTTCAGCTTATGGCTTATAGTTTATGCTAAGAACTAGCTTTCAAATGGAGTGTTTTTTCAAGGTGGAATCTACAAGTCAATTGTAGTATACACTATACCGATTTCAGTTATACCGGCAAAAATCGCACGTGACTGTCTCTCCCTCCGTACTCTCTCGTGCAAACAGATAGAATTCAAAAGACATAAGCCACAGTCGAAAAGAAATCAGTTGCATTCACTACCAAGTGGGCCTTGTCGTTATGTAGCCGTAGACTCTGACTGAAATATCAAAACATGTAGTTCTATGAAACCTAGTTTTGTAATTGTTTTGACAATAACCATATATTTTTGAGAAATTTGCTCTACGAAAAAGTTACCCATTGACAACTTAGATGATATATCTAGTGCAAAAGCTGATTGGAGTGGAATCATTTGTTAGATTTCAAAAGATGATAGATTATTGCTGTAAAAAGATTGCACGGACCACGCGGAAATATTTTCATATACAACTACACGAGGATATTCCTCGCATTTTCATATACAACTACACGAGGATATTATAGTTTTGCAACAATCAGCACACTGTCAGCGTTTTATAGAACCTTGGGTTTAAAACTTCATAACATGTACAAACATTACGGCACTGTACTGTGCAGGCTCCGGTTCTAGTTTTACCCAAAATTCACACCCTTGTCAAAGTATAGCATTGCAGCTTGTTCCTGGAGCTCAACTCCCACTTCATCATATGCTGCAGTGATTTGGCATCCTGATGCCTGCCATTTCCATTGTGACAATCTCTAAACTTTAGTCACTTAACTAATTGCTACAGACGGCAAAAAAGTACTAGAACTGATGGTCGTATACAAAACCAACACAAGGAAAGAAAATGCCACTAAATGTATCAACTCCTCTCCTCTCTTCGCCGCTTCCTTAGTAGCTAGCACTTCTTATTGCTCTATCTTTGCTTTCAGATGTGAAGTACACAGGCCATTTTATAGGTGCTAGATGGAGCCAATGTAAATCGAAGACATGCTATGAGAAGAGTAAAGGTCATATCTACCGTTTGCTCTGTACTTGCTGTTCCTGCTCACCAAGTAACAGCTTCTTGTGTTTTTCCCCTCCGAGGAGCCATGTTGTACAAGCTGTAATGAACTATCTGCAGTATTATATCTACCTTTTGAACCTTGTGAAATTCCAGAAGTACAACACAATAAACTATATTTACGCACTACATTTAATTAATCAAGGGCGAACTGCTTCATATTTGCATTGGCCACTCTCTAGAAACATCAAATTCTACGGTTACTGTTATGCGCATGCATATTATCATGAGAGGCCCTGTACAACCATAACACTCTCGAGGTAAAAATAGGTACATCATTGTGCTATTGTTTTTCTGTATAATGCTTGGATAGACTGCTAAGTTGGCCACAGATGAAAACAAATAATTGGTAAGAGAGCTTCGATATTTGCTCAGGCTATTACTGAAGACTAAATGTTTGCTTGTTTTCTGGTATCATCCAGTATAATCAATTCCAGTAACAATAGAAATCTTTTTTGTTCAACCGGGCAGCCTGATCCAGCAGCCATTGGTAGATCGAGTGCTTCATCAATCTAAAAATTTTGCATCACAAATTGCTATTACAAGTATAAAAAACTTCAGAATTGAGACACTTTGGCTCTATTCATTTATCGATTTCACGCCTTTAATCCTTGCAACTATTTCAAGAAGGCAAACTTTTCCATGGGATTTCGCTCGCTTGGTATGTTGTTACACAGTGGAAAGAACCAGTCGGTTGATGGTTGCATCTAGTAATCTGACATCCTGATACCTACCATTCTAATACTAACACTCTAAAACATTTGTGTCTCCCATTCACCTGGTTGCAAGGTAGAACTAAAAGAAAACCAAAGCAACAAATTTGGACGAAAGGTTACATGGCACAAGTCGGTACATCTTCTCTTACACTAGAGAAAGGACTAATGTCTTTACCGGGGTCGGGACTAGTAAAGTTTTATGTTCTACCTTCTATACTCTATTTTCATCTATCATGCGAATCAGTTATTTGTCCCAAAAATGTGTCAGGTGCCATGAGGTTATGGCTTTGCTCCAATGCACTCTGTGCATTGTAAGTTTTGCGAAGACACATGGTACGTCCTGTTTTCCCCCTGATAATGATGCGTCCTGTTTTCCTTGGCTATGTACGATGTGGGTTTGCTGTTGGGTGTTGGAAAAAAGCTGAAGCGTCTTCTCCAGCTTTCCATCTTCTTCTTACTCTGAATACCTTATCATGTTTACCTGAATCGCACCAGCTTACACCAACGGATGCTTCTTTGCTTTCTCGTGACACAAAAATAATGTAATACTGATTTCGTAATATATATACTCACGGGAATGTAGTATGTGTGCTTAAAAACTAAAATAAAAGGGAGCCGAAATCAAGGGCATGATGAGAAAGTGTGTTCTGACTTGTGGATATGCAAATTGTTTGGTTTCCAGACATGAAGCCTAAACTCTGAATCTATTTTGTGGAGAGGACTAATAGCCTACCCTTATCTCTCAGATTTTTCTGTAGCACCGCACACAATGCCATTTCAATGTAGGGGGATGGGTCGTCTGTAGACTCGTGAATCCTTTCAGGTGGACTTAATTCTAACCCCTTGCCTTTCGAATAGTCACACCCTAGCACATTTGTGTAAGTCATGCGACCAATGACACAAATCCCACAGATATGTTTTAACGCAAGAAAGGCATTGGCCTTTGTCGATGTAAACCGCTAGAAAGTGGTTAGTATCGTGCCCAGCTTGGTAATTTGGTGAAGTGATTTGGCATCCAGATACCTACCATTCCCATGGTGACAATCGCTAACTTTAGTCACTAACTAATTGCTACGTAGGTCAAAAACATATTAGAACTGATGGAATCTCAACCAATACAAGCACAACTCTGTCTACTCCTCCCTTCTCTGCTTCAATTCTTGTTGCTCCTCCTTTGTTCTCACATATTAAGTGCATAGGCCATTTTATAGGTGCAAAATCTTTAACCATGATAAAGAACAGGGAAGTTTTCTGTCTACCACCTGCCCTGTATTGTACTGTTGCATTTATCGAATATGTTATTGTAAAAAAAAATTCAGAATACGGTCTTGTTCTTGCTCACACAACAACATCATGTTGCACTTGCCGCAGTGAACTATCTATACTATTTCAACTACTTTTGGATCTTAAAAGTACAATGCATTTAATGGTTAGTTTTTTTTCCACTTATGGCTTATGTATGATGCTATAGTAACTAACTTTCAAATGGTGTGTTTTTTCGAGATAGGATTTACTAGTCAATTGTAGTACACACTTGTTATGAACCAGATTCAACCGGCGAAGATTATAGGAGTGTAAAGTGAGAGGACAGGGTTTGAATTGCCAACGATGTGGTGGAGGCGCCAGCCGACAGAGGAGTAGTGTGCCAACAGGGCGCACCCAGGAGACATAGCTAACCCCTAACAATCCATCTCTAATAGCAAATCTTAACTAAATAGAAAACCAATCTCTAATATTATATCTAGTACTAGGAAAGCTAGCTATTTTATTCGGAAAGTCCAACTAGTCTCGGCTGACATGGCTTCAGGCGCCCACGTCTAACTGTAGCCCATCCGATATGTTTGCTGCTGCCGCCTGCGTTGCCGTGTTCACCTGATTGCCTGTGGTCGCCGTCTGCTTGCTGCGTCTCTCATAGCAACAGCCGACCATAACATCTCTCTCGTCCTCTAGAAACAGCTTGTCTACAAGCTGAAATTCTGGATACAACTGCTTAAAACTTGTAACATCTTCCCATGTCGCATCCAAGCCGACGTGCTGTGCCATTTGCCTCGTGCCAAGCAACCCTTAAGTGCTTCAGTCGGAGAAGGGACAATTCGGCCATGAATCATAGGGTGTAACTAAGGCATAGCCGTCGGTGGCTCTCCATGAAATTTGTTGAGAACGCCTACATGAAAAATGTCATGGATACGAGCACTTAGAGGTTGGTGAAGACGATAAACCATAGAATAGATACGCTGCACAATCTGATATGGTCCATAGTAATGTGGACTGAGCTTGCCGTGTGGTGTCGCGGATATGGAAGTAGTAGCCCAGTGTAAAAGACGCAGCTAGACCCAATCATCCACCGCAAATTCCACATCTCAGTGTAACTTATCACATGTTGTTTTGTGACCTGCTGTGTTGGAGGAGGCGTTCATGCACTTCAGCTAGGAAATTGTCGCACTGAAGAATCATCTGATCAATCGCTGGCTTTGTGAATCCCCTTTTTCATATGCACACAAACAAGGAAGATCGTGTCCATACACCACACGGAATGGTGCAGTCTGTAATACAGAATGATAGGAAGTGTTGTAACAATATTCTGCCCACGGCAGCTAGCGAAGTCACTGCTTGAGCCTATCCCCCGTTAAACATCACAAATACATCATGATCACCTTGTTGGTAGCCTCGGACTGACCGTCGGATTGAGAGTGATATGCAGAACTCATCTGCAGATGGACTCTTGCCAGACCGAAGAGATCTTGCCAAAATAAATTGGTGAAAACCGCATCACGGTCATTGACAATGGATGTAGGTATGCCATGGAGCCGTACAATGTCCTTGAAGAAAGCTCTGCTAACAGTAGCTACCGTATAAGGGTGAGCATGTGAAATGAAATGAGCAAAATTGGAAAAACCATCAATAACTGTCAGGATGACCATTTTGCCACCAACTTGAGGCAGCCCTTCAATGAAGTCCAAGCCAAATCCGACTAGACTTAGGATAGGACGGGCAAGGGCTGGAAGGCCAGCTGGATGTAGATTCTGAGTCTTGTTCCACTGACAAATAAGACATTCTTTAATGAACTATTGCACCACCTGGCGAGCATGAGTTGATGCTGTGGAATGATGGACAAACGTTGATCCAATAGAAACTTGAGGCTATAATGGTCTATACGAATATGAAATGCACGCCCCCAGGCAAACTGCCTAGACGAGGTCAATCAATTCCCTCTCGTATGCTGCAAGTTTGGAATGCCGTGCTGCAATAGGTCGGCTGAAGAAAGCAGTTGGCCTGGCACCTTGTTGTAACATCGCCTCAAAGCCTGAGCCTGAGGCGTCACACTCAACTATGAATGATTAGTTGAAGTTAGGCAATTGAAGAACTAGAGTGGATGACAGTGCTTGTTTTAGTGTATTGAACGCCACGAACATCTCCTCAGACCAGTGAAATGTCTCCTTGCGAAGAAGACATGTTAAGGGAGCGGCGATGGAGCCGTAATCCTTGATAAAGCGACGATAGTAGCCCACCAAGCCCAGAAACGTGTGTACTACATGTATAGACGTGGGCAGGGGCCAATCCTGGATAGCCGAGACCTTCTGGGGGTCCATTGCCACTCCTGCCTCCATGATAATATGCCCCAAGTATGCAACGGAGGTGGCGCCAAACAAACACTTGGATTGCTTTCAAAACGAGGTGATGATGGTGCAACTCCTAAAACACTATGCGTATATGATAGAGATGTTTGGCCCAAGATGTACTGTAGATCAAAATATCATAAAAAAGACAAGGACAAAATGACGAAGAAACAAGCCAAGGATGTCGTTCATGAGGGCCTGAAAGGTAGATGGTGCGTTCGTCAGGCCAAAGGACATCATGAGAAATTCGTGATGGCCTTGATGTGTGTGAAATGCCATCTTGTGGATGTCATTAGGGTGCATACGGATTTGATGGTACCCCAAACGAAGGTAAAGCTTGGTGAAGAAACGAGAGCCACACAGTTCGTCCAAGACTTCCTCCATCACCGGGATGAGAAACTTATCTTTAATGGTTTTGTCATTCAGCTCACGATAGTCAACACAGAAACGCCATGTATCATCCTTCTTGCGGACCAATAGGAATGGCGAAGAGAAAGCTAATGTACTGATGTGAATGATGCCTTGGCATAGCATGTCCTAGCATTGACATTCCAGCTTATCTTTTTGCAACTAGGGTAGCGATATGGCCGGACTACCACCAAGTTTGTTCCATCCACTAGTTGGATATTGTGGTCGTATGGCCGCTTGGGTGAAAACCCACTAGGCATGGTGAACAAGTCAGTGAATTCTACGAGGAGTGTCTCCAGGAGCTCGCCATCGCTTATGGTAGCACTTTGGACAGTAGGCCCTAGTCCCGGGCATCCATGGAGAAGAACATGATGGTATTGATGCCAAAAAGACATGGATAGTCTGCTGAAATCCCATGTGATTCGCGAGCCACTGAACGCCCAAAATAATGTCGAATCTTGCCAATGGAATGGAGTAAAAATCCATGACGAAATGCACAGCTCCCACAAAGACAGCTATCTGGTGGCATGTGCCACCACTCATGACGTGATCACCATTAGCCACGGTGACCCACATGCCCTGAATGGTCGGCTGCAGGGGCAAGGCCAAGTGCTCGTGGGTGGTGTCATTGATGAAGTTGTGCATCGATCCCGAGTCCACCATGGCGACAAGGTGCTGGTCGCCAATGGACACATCCAACCACATGGTCTGGCCTGCAGTAATACCCGTGAGGGCATGAAGTGATATCTCTAGGTTCGGCATCACTGGTTCTGCATCTTCTGGCCTCGAATCCCATGCATCTGGTGATACTTGTATGGAGAAGAGCTATTTGCACACGTGCTGCGGAGTATATTTCTCTTCACAATTATAACCGAGTCCCATGCGCTGGTGCTCCGTCATCTGGGCACGTGTCAATTTGCGTATATAGTGTTGGGTTGGACCTACTGATGTTCCCATCAAGGCATCATATTTTGCCTAGAAGAATACGACGCCGACTGGATGGCCAGGGGGTACTAGACTGGGGTGGTGGTTGTGGGCCAAGTGGAGAATCCTCCTCTCATTGGCGGCTTGGGCTGCAAACTAGCCCTGGCTGCTTCGAGAGCTATCTGTGCTCACCACTCGTAGGCCTGTGCCATGCTCATCGCAACCTCCAAGCTGTGTGGCGCCTCGAGCTCCACGTTGATGTGCAATAACTCCGAAAGCCCTGTTGTGAACATGTTGATTTGTGGCTCGGGGCTTAGGTTAGCGCAGGTTAATAGGGCCAAGAATTTTGTTTGATATTCGGCCACCGTGCCTGTTTGACAAAGATGCATGAGTTCGCCGAGAGGATTATGGTGCAAGAGTGGCCCCAAGCGCATGTGTACCAGCTTGAAGAAACGACACCAGCTGGGTGTGCCTTCATCTCTTTCAACACAAAAGTACCACTGCTGTGCGGCGTCAGCCATATGATACTGTAGGATCGGAAATGGCAACAGAGGGGGGGGGGTGAATGGTGCCTTCAAAAATCGCCCCTAAAGTGTCCACATTTTCTTCTCCAATAGCTATAGTATCTATGAAGAAAGAAAAGAAAAGCTCACTGAAAATGAAGCAAAGAACTGAAAACAGAGGAAGAAAGAACATCAGTCCATAGGGCAGCAAACAAAGGGCCGGTCTGACCGGAGGTGATGGGCCGGTCTGACCGCACAGCCTCGGTCGGTCTGACCGCCATGACTCAGCCGATCTAACCGCCTAGGCCTGAGCGATCGGACCGCTATATCACTTTCGGTCTGACCGCCGGTATTCAGCCGGTCTGACCGCTGGGCTAAGGGCGGTCTGATCGCAAAACCCTAGCGGTTCGGTCGGCCCCCTGAAAACATAGGAGAGCTAAAAATGGGATATGAGCTATTGACAGCAGCAACGACCGAAACCAGCAGAAGACAGATTAAAGCAAGGAAGGCCACAGAACGCAGAGAACAGAGATCTTCTTCAGACAACAAGACTACTAAGAGAGAAATCTTGCTGAGACAAATAACTCAAAAACCAACTGAGCCTGAACAAAGAGGACTGAGAACTCCTCACACAGTAAATATTGACAATGACCGATGGCAAGAGAATTGACAAAAGATTGCTGCTCTTCTCAGGTCAAATGAACAGGACATCATCCTAAACAATAGATTGACCTCAGTGAGAAGAAAATGCAGACCAAAAGCCATTGGAAGCACTGACAACTGAAATTGTCAGTAAGAACATGGCAGGAAGGACAAATTCCAAATTCCTTCTGATTCTTGAATACTTTGATCATAAGACCTTTGATTTCAGCTAGGAAATGGTCTCAAATCACAAGAACCCACAGCACAAAAGGCTTTTAGTTAGCACAATCATGAGCATAGATATCCCCTGCCTTCAAACCCTAGAATAGAGCAAACAGAGGAAGTGAGGCGATCAAATTCTTGAAGAGAAATCTGCTTCTTGAAATCATTGCTCTCGGGTAAGCTAGCCAAAATGCCTTGAGGATAATCCCGGTTTAGAACAAGAGGATTCTGCAGCTAATCAAACAAACCCTCCATTCAAAAGCCGAAAGACAGAAAGAAAACATAGTGCAGAGAAGAAGAAGCAGAAGCAAGAACACAGAGAAAGCAAGGAAATCAGATTACTCAAACAAAGGACATCTCAAATTGATACAGAAACATGAATGATTAATGTGAGTAAATGATTACAACCAGTTCCTCTCATTCTCACATCCTGAGGGAACTCATACACTCCCCAACTCACACGAGAGACAAATCTCTTGCATTCCTCACCCAGCACTGCCAACTCCCACTCACTATATAGAAGGGAAGAGCTCACAACTCAAATAGAAATTCAAGAAGTGGCAGCCATCTCTCACTACTTGCTTCACACACAAATGAGGCAAGAGTCAAAAGCACTCATCAGGAAAATGGAGGGAAACAAACACTCTACTCCAAACCCTAACCTCCTCCTTCTACTATTGGGTCTCCAACCCATTTGCTACAACACTTTACCCATCAGCCTCAACTGAATCCGCTTCCATTTTGCAGCCTTGCACATTTTACCGAAATGCCCCTACTGCACCTTCCTGGAAGCTTCCTCTTTTCTTGCTGTCCACGCCTCGCAACCACTTCGAGTCCTCGCTGTCTTCGCCATCTCTCGACCGTTTTGACCTCAGCACCACCTGTGCCTAGTCCGGTCATCTCATGCCTCACCACGACTTCGCCTCAAAGTCCTGCAGCCATCACAGACAAGAAAACATCATATAGCACCGCTCGAAACAGTATACACATACATTAGCATCAAAAGAAGGTACTCCAGCATGAAATACCCAAAACAAACTCAAACTCTCTAACTCAAGCATCAATTACTCATCACAAGCATGGGGAAACCTCCACATGGTCTCTCCGATACAACATGAGTGTTAGACCCTGGAGCAACGACTCTTGGATCCTATGTGTAAATCGTACTAGTCCAGGATCAGCTAGTGCACACAGTGGTAATAGGGATATATATCAAGCACAATGACAAACTTTATTAAACAAAAGAGTACAGCCTGGCTCGCCGTCCTCAGAAGGAGTATCATAGTATGATCAGCTCCCTCTTGTACCTCACTGCCTCGAGACCGGACATACACTTCTCTGTGTGTCTTTGTGCTCGGTTTCAGGCTTCTCCTCGCGTTTCTCACCGCCAGGCGGTGAAACGCATTCTTCGGTACCTTCGAGCTACCATTAACTATGGTATCTGGTGCTCTTCCTCGTCTTGTCTTTCCTTGAGAGCCTACTCGGATGCAGACTTTGCTGGCTGTAGGATAGATAGGAAGAGCACTTCTGGCATTTGCCAATTCATTGGCACTTCTCTCGTCTCTTGGTCTTTGAGGAAGCAGTCCGGTGTTGCACAGTGCACCGCAGAGGCCGAGTACGTTGCTGCAGCCAGTTGCTGTAGCCAGGTGCTTTGGATGGCTTCGACCCTGCGGGACTTTGGGTTAGTCATAGATAGTGTTCCACTCTTGTGTGATAACACTTCTGCGATTAACATTGCTAAGAACCCAGTGCAGCACTCTCGGACCAAGCATATTGATATTCGCTATCACTTCCTTAGAGACCATGTAGAGAAGGGTGATATAGTGCTCCAGTTTGTGGAGAATGACCACTAGTTGGCTGATATCTTTACCAAGCCTTTGGATAGCTCGAGGTTTTCAGCTCTGCGGGGAGAGCTTGGGGTGGTCTGTCCTTATGGACTGTTGTGAGGGGGAGCTTTGTGCTTTACTGCTTCATTATATTGATTATGCTCTTACTCCTTTCTGTTGCATTGCATACAGGTGCATTTGGGTTAGTCTTTCTGGCATAGGTTAGAGTGATCTTCTTGTCTAGTGTTTAGACTTCTTACTCTTATCTTGTGATTCTAGGATGCTGCTTGTTAGCTGTCTCTCTTCTCACTAGGTTGAGCTCACTCACTTCTTGTAGGTTCTAGCGAGGGTTGGGCCACCCTCGGGTAGACAGGGTACGTGTTTGCTCTTTAGTGAGTTAGATGATCAGTTGATAGTCCTAGAGTCATATGGGGTAGATGAGAGTCAGTCTGAGCCATAGTTTCTTCCACATCTTGTCTATGCTTTAAGGACTGCTCCTTCTGTTTTATTGCCAGCTTCTCATTTTTATTGCTTTGGTTCAGGGGGAGTTCTTTTGGGAGCTTCTAGATCTTAATGATGACATAACTCAACTTGAACTAAAAGTGGCATCTCATGTTGAGGGGGAGCTGGATTTTCTTGCATTTCAGCATTTCGCATTGTAATATAACTACATTGAGCCTTGATTATTATCCTGTTATGACCTGGTTACAATGCTTTACACCTTGCCATAACCTGTGCTTATTTGCTAGATTTATCATGACTTCATATGTGTAGACTAGATTTTGCCATGCTAAGTTAATTGAACTTACTCAAATCGAACTAAAACTTGTCATGTTAGTTCTCGAGACTAGTCTTTCTTGAGTTATCCTTTTATGATTCATGCCATGTCAAATAGGCTGAGTTGAGCGTTAAATCTCTATTGAGCTTTAGATTGAGCTATGTTAGTTCTTGATGATGCATAAGTTAGTACAATCTTTTATGAAAGCAAAAAGATCTCTTTTGTGCGAAAAAACTGATCTCACAAATTCTTTCTCATGAGACGGCTTGCAATTGCACTAGGCATGAACTCAGGGGGAGTTTTGGATGATCAAGACTATCTTCTTAAGCTCATTGTTTGGAGTGGTCACATAAGGCTTGAGATCTAGCACATGACTAAACAAAAATTTGGTTGGCAACAATCATGAGATTTTCAAAGAAAAACACGTCGTTTGTGCTCAATTTGCTAAAATTTCCAAGGTTACAAGTACTTTAACAAATGTTTCACTCTTGAGCTTGTAGCACTCTAATTTGACTCAATACTAGCTTCTTGGTTCCGCTTAGTTTATTGACATGGTTTGCATCATCCTTAGATACCTCTAGGTAGACTATGATCATGGATGACTTGACATGCTAAGAATTTGCACTAAAAATTCAGATTGTGATCTCATGGGTTTAGCTGGCTTATATATGTCTTGTCATGATCTAGATAGCATGTTTATGTGTTATGGCTTAGTATAATACTTGTTGGTCATCTTGGATAATTCTCATGGCTCTACATGCTTAAAATAAACAAACTTCAGCCATTTCATCCAATACCATGTCATATTCTCTCTTTTGCATCCTTGATGTGTTTATTGCCAAAAGGGGGAGAATAGTGATAGAAAAAGCCTTTTGAGAAGCTTTCTAGAGCTTTGGAGAAAAATTTGCTCTTTCTTGTGTAGCTCTAGTGCTCCTTTGTCGACATGGTCATGAGGCTCTTTTGC
Organism: Dendrocalamus latiflorus; assembly: GCA_017311315.1. Lineage (NCBI taxonomy): Eukaryota > Viridiplantae > Streptophyta > Magnoliopsida > Poales > Poaceae > Dendrocalamus > Dendrocalamus latiflorus. The sequence goes on from CM029661.1 coordinate 23,572,574, forward strand.
TTCTTCCTTTGGACCATGTTTGACTTCTTTCTCAAACTCAACTTCACGCTTTTTCTGGGTTTGTCAATATACTCATCAAGGGGGAGATTGAGAGACCATGTGGAGGTCATCCCGTGTGTATGATGAGTAATTGACATCGGTTTAGGAGAGTCGAGTTTGGTTTGGGTGGTTCGGACCCTGACGTTGCGAGGTACAATCAGGCTCGGTCGGACTTGGTCAAACTTGGTCAAAGTGATTAGGATGGATATTCTGTTGATTTGACAGGTTTGGGCTTAATGTGGTTTCATTAATGCTATTTTTGCTTTCATGTGTCGAGCGGTGCTATGTGACGTGTTTCTTGTTTGTGATGGCTGTAGGACATCGAGGCGGAGTCGTGGTGAGACACGAGGTGACCGGACTAGACACAGGCGGTGTCGAGGTCAGAACGGTCGGATGTGTCAAAGACGACGGAGATTCGATGTGGTTGCGAGTCGTGGATGACAAGGAGCGCGGAAGCTTCCCGGAAGGTGGAGGAGGGGCGAATTGGTCATTTCGCAAAGCTGCACAAGCGGGAGTTGGTTCCGTTCGGGTTTAGCGGGCGTAACAGGTTTGGAGACCCATTAGCTAAGGGCTATAAATAGGTGTTGGTGGCTGCATGTATTCCCATGGCTTTGGGGGAGAGTTAGGATTTGCTTTAGTCAAAAGAGTCTTTGGGGGTTGGTTTTGCTTTGAGGCTTTAGTGGTTGGGAGAGACAGGGAGGCAGTTGGCTATGTCTCCTTCGATGTCCCCTATGTGAGAGTTCTGTGGTGTGTTCTCCTCTCCAAGCATGTAGAGAGTGGGTGTGTTCTTGTGTTTGGGAGAGGGAAAGGATGGATTGATGAGTATGTAATCATCCCTGTTCTAATGTCCATGCGTATGGGGACGTAGTTCTTTATATCTCTTGTTTCCAGGAATGAAATCCCAGAAGTTTATTTCAGATGCTCCTCTCTGTTCTTCGTTTTTCATTTGAGTGATTTTCCTCCTTTCGTGATTTTGAGTTGTTTCTTGCTGGGAAGACCCACAATGGGTTGCTCTATGTTGGAATGATGCCTCAAGATCATTTGATCGATTTTCCCAAGAGCTAATCTCATTTAATCTCAGATTTCACTTTTGGGGCCACTTTGTTCTTCAGTTTGCTTCTAGGGTTTTGGTGCAATTCTTGATTCCCTTCGTGTGATGGCATGAATTTTGGTCTGAAGAGTCCTGTGGCTATTGCTAATATATCTGCAAAGCATCTTGGCCATAGGATCAAAGACTTGGTGGGAATTTAAGTTTTTGTCGATGCTCTCTGTAATTTTCAGATTTAGGCTCAAATCTGAAATTACTTGTCTTAAGTTGTTTTCTCTTGGTGCTTTTTGTCCCTCTAGCTATTTTGGTTGTTTCCTCTCAGTTCTGGGCAGAGAAACCCAAAGGGAAGCCTCAAATTTCCTTGCCATTTGGAGTTCTCTCTTTTGTCTGAAATTTCAGCCTGTTGTCTGTGCAATTTCCCGAGGAGTGGTCAGACCGGAGGGAAGAGGGCGGTCAGACCGCTCGGACAGTGGCGGTCAGACCGGCCCCCTGGAGCGGTTAGACCGGCGGGTCTTGACCGGTCAAACCGGCATCTCAGGTGCGGTCTGACCGGCCCTAGGGTTTTGTTGCTACTCTTTTATTCTTGGTTGCTTTCTCTCTGTCTTTTTCTCTTGGTTGGTTTCTCCAGATTTCAAGAGAGCATGAGGATGTCTCTTCATAGCTTTTCTTCATAGCTATAGAAGAAGATTTCATCGTGGGTACTTGAGGGGGACGAATTTTTAGTGGTCGACATTCACCCCCCCTCTGTCGCCATTTCGGTCCAACAGGTGAGTACAACTTGTACTCCGCAAGTCACATGGAAAATGCATCATAATGTTAAAGGCAATAAAGGAAGGCATATAGGGTTCTTTGAGCATAAAACAACATTCAAAGAAATACTATAAATAGATTGAAAATACTGAATTTAATACAGTAAGTAAAAGCGGTAATTGTAAAAGGAAATTAATACTGTAAGTGCCAGCTCCGACCAAACACTAACCTAACCACGGGCATCCTACCCGGACCAACTTTTCCACAAAGTCTCACATGGATTCCATCCATCCATAAGCTTTTCATAAACCATGTTGAAAATCAAAGTCTAATCTATGAAAAACTTTACTTAGCTTGCCCATGACCGTGGGCACGGCTATCCAGGATATATTATACACTTTGTAGAGGTTGTACAACTTTACCCATAAGACATGATCATATCATATTGCCATGTGATTAACACACTTTCTTAGGTGTGCGGTGGAGAGATCATGACAAGGCCTTTATATTGCAAAGCCTTCAATCTGGCTAAGCCAATACTAAGGTTTCACCCCAGTAAGGAATCCACCAGACCGGGACCCCCTCTTGAGACGAGTGAGACTTCTCATGGCCTACGCCATGATCACTTTCAACCTACGACATGACTCAGGTTGGGACCCACAAATTAATTAGCAAGGACTGTCCCATACCAGCCTTGTGGTAGTACGATAGGGCTTTGCAATAATAGCTCACAGACCAGTCCTTAATTGACTTAGACTCAACCACATACCCCCTTTGCCTAACAATCAACACTGTGTCTCTGAACGACAGTGCATGCCTGCACCTACCACCTAACCATTAGCCTAAGTCTAAACCAGATTTTATATTTTATTTCAAAATATTTCATAATCCTTCTTGACTCACCGAAGTCAAGAATACATTTAAAAATCTTATCATTTTATGTGAAAAGTTATCCCAAAACAAATATTTTGTCTAAGAATGTCTAAGCATTTGATATAAAACTCTCTAGCCAATACTAGTGTACTAACTAGAGTTTGATTCTAGGGTAACAAGGTATCAAGGAATTCAATGTCAATGGAGGAATTAACAGTTAGGCATTAACTATATTCAAAACTGGAATTGAAATACATTGAATAAAAATATGCATGCAGGATAATTTGAAACAACATAATTTTATTTCACAAACTGGGATCAACATGATCAAGGAGTGTGACTTGCCTTGCTCCTCAAATGGGTGTGAATTGTCGTCGTAGAATTCTCTAGAGTCGTTGCAGTCTACACGCGAAAATAACCCACCAAATTCAAATAAATTCAAAATAAAATTTAAATAAACTTCAAATATTTAAATTGAGGGCAAAAATGGATAGAGGAGAATTTTGATGAATTTAGGAATTTGAATGTGCTCTCAGAAGTTTAAAATCAGAGAAAAAGAATAAACTGGATTTTTGGAATTATTTTTCTAAAGGTAATTGGAATTATGACGTCAGTAGGGATTTTGTTTTTCGGCTGAATTATTTTTCTACTGGAAAATTGGATTTATGACGTCAGCCCTGGGGTGGTTTGACTGACAGGTGGGCCATGGTCTACATGGACCAGGTCCGCGGACCACGGGGATGCTGAGGTGGCACGGGGGTGGGGTGTAGGGGTGGATATCGAGCCAACTCCTCGTCTTATTGAGCTTTTCCTAAAATTGACATAGTTTGATTTAATATCATTTTACGTATAATTTGAAAGTATTTTTAGAAATGAGCTAACGAGCTAGAGCAAAATTAAAATTCATTTGAAATCAACTAATTTTAATGTTTAACCAATTAACAAGTATAATTGAAGTAATTTTGAACCGAGCTAACGAGCCCCACTAACGAGCTTTTTTCCACCCCTAGTGGGGTGTGCCAGCCGGCGCTTGCGTGGTGCCCCCGTGGCACCGAGTGGCGGCCACCTCACCTGCCACGTCAGCTCGATTGCTGATGTGGCCTGGCTGGCCGGAGGCAGCGCTCGGGATCGAGGCTCGCTGGAGCTCCAGTGGATGGTGGCGGCTGGCAAGGGGTGGAGGGAGAGGAGGCAATGGGGAGTTGGTTTTACCTCGGCTCGGGGCTCGGTGAGCACGGGAGGCGGCTGACGACGAGGGAGGAGCGGTGGCGCGGCTCGGCTTCCAGTGCGGTGGCGGTGTGGCTCTCGGGAGGGAGAGAAGAGCAGAGGGGGAGGTAGTGCAGAGGAAGGGGGTGCCCGGAGAGGTATTTATAGGGGCGGAGGGGGAGTAGGGCGAGGGGAATTGGTCGCCAGAGTTGGCGCGGGGTGGCGGCGGTTGCGGCGAGATTAGGGGAGGGCGGGCGCGGGAAGGGGGGATTCGGGCGCGGATTGAGGAGGGTTGTTGCGGGCCGCTTGGGGTAGGAGAGAGAGGGAGAAGGAAGGAGTCTGAGCGAGCAGGTGGCGACACAATTGGCGGCAGCGATTTTGGCGGTCGACGCGAGAGGAAGGAGGCGGGTGGAGGAAGACGGTGCTGGCAAGTGGGCCTCGTGCGCAGTGAGAGAGAGGGTGGGAGGCGTGGGCAGTGGGGATGGTGCCATGTGGCGTGGAGGAAATCGGGTGGCTGCGGAGGTAAGTGGGAATGAACGGGGGAGATGGGTTGGGAGGTGGGCGGGAAGATCTAGGCCGACCACGTGTCGAGCGGAGAGAGGGAAAGCCGGGGGTGCAGCGGCAACGTGGATGGATCTGGACCATCCACGCATCAGCCGGAGAGAGAGGGGGAGATATTGTATTTTCTTTTTTGATTTTGATTTTTAATTTTAATTTTCCAAAAAGCCCTGAAAAGCAAATAAACCTAAGAAAAATACTAAATAAATTCTAAAAATTCCAAAAAATTCACAAAAATTCCTGGAACCATTTTGGACTTAAATAAAATATAAAATATTTCCAACTTATTTTGGTATTATATGTTTATACTTAAAATACTTTTTAATTTCAAAATAGATTTTAAAACTCCAGAAAAACTCAGAAAACCAAATAAAAGCCAAATAAATCCAAATAATTAATTTGAAATAGGATTTTGATAGAAAATCAAAATATCATTTTATTTAATAATATTTTTAAGTTTTTTATTTAAATTACTTTTCAAATTCAGCCTTTTCAAAAACAGAAAATCAGGGCAATTCAACAATAAAACTTAGGAAATAAAAATACTTATTTTTAATTAAAAATTTATTTATTTATTTATTTTTATTTTAATAAAAACCTGGGCTATTACAATGAGCCACACCTTTTCTTCCTGAATCATGCGTTGGCCCTAAAAAAATTGCTCGTAGCAATTGAGCCACGACAACGAGTCATTTTCTCCATTAAACACTGGAAACTCCAGGTAATAAAGTCGTTGGGTTTATCATCAGTTGTTGTCACTGTCCGTAGGGGGAGGGGAGGCGTCTGCGGTTGATTGGCCACCTCCTTGCTACTACCGACTCCTTCCAGGAGTGCAAGTCTCGCGTCATGTCGATCTAGTCAGCTTGTCAGATAGGCAACTGAGTGATGATCTGATCAAGCTTCTTGTCGGTTGCATTGGCCTCTTCGCCGCCGCTGGCCATGGTGTGAAGAATAGCGAGTGGCTCTGATACCAAGATTTATAAACCGGATTCAACCAGTGAAGATTATAGGAGTGTGAAGTGGGAGGACGGGGTTTGAATTATGGGTTGTGTGGTGGAGGCACCAGCCAGTAGAGGAGCACTACGCCGGCAGGGCGCACCTAGGAGAGGTGAAGAGGAAAAATAACTTCTTCTTCATTAATTCCAACATGTGGCCGCCCATATATGGTTAACCCCTAACAATCCATCTCTGATAGCAAATCTTAACTAAATAGGAAACCAATCTCTAATATCATATCTAGTACTAGGAAAGGTAGCTAATTTATTCAGAAAGCCCAACTAGTCTAGGTTGACACAGCTTCATGCGCCCACATCTAACTGTAGTCCATCCGACATGTCTGTCGCTATCGTCTGCATAGCCATGTTCGCTTGATTGCCTATGGTCACCGTCTACTTGCTGCTTCTCTTAGCAGTAGTCGACCATGACAACATTGTACCGACTTTAGCTATGCTGGCCAAAATCACATGCGATTATCTCCCTATTCATAATCTCTCTCGCGAACAATTAGAATTCAAAAGCCATATGTCATAGCCCAAAAAAACCCACCCATTATATGTTAGAACAACTAGTCATCAACCCATGCACTTGCATGGGTTAGATATATTAGTTTTATAATTAATAATGCAAATATTTCCCATGCACTTGTATGGGCTAGATATATTGCTTTTGTAATCAATAGTGTAAATATTTGCACTGTTAAATGATCATGATATTCTAATTCAAACCATAAAAAATTTAAGAAAAATATTAATGGAGATCCCTTACCTTACTTGAGCTAATACAATTAAATAAAGTTAATTTTACTATCTCTTTTTTGATATTTTTATTTAAAATTGATGATGCAACAAAATATTTGTAGGAAAATGTATCTAAAAGCTTATATCAGAAAAATAATTGGTGAAAAACATAACTCTAAGACCAGCTTGCCTTAATTACGTCCCCTTATGTCCAATGTTGAACTTGATCAACCTCTAAACCCATATGATCTACACTAATTTTGGTAGAGTCAGATTATGACGGTGTAGATTAATCTGATATGTTGTAACACTCGACTTAACAAATGCCTAGAATATCACTCATAACTATAATTGCTATCAATTTAAACCATCAAATACACATTACGAACACTAGGCTTCAAATAAAATTCCACGACATAACAATGAATGAATAAATTTTAGCAATACGGGAATAAGTAATTGACACTAAGATGAACCAATTGACAATAAGATGAATCAATAATAAGTTTAACCAAGGGAGAATTGACAAGTAGCGGTAATATAAAACTATTAAGTGCTAAAGAGAATCATTATTCATCTAGGGGTTGCATGGATAGTAGGATTCATTTCTAACATTGAATAATTGATTATTAAGTGAAAGAAAGAACTATAAAGTGCAATAATAATCTTATTTTACTTTCCGCCCATGCATATCATCATTAACGATCACCTAAAAATAACAACAAAGCAAGAGTGAGTCTAAGACTCAGCAAGTACACGATAGAATAATAAATTATATAAAACATTATATCAACTTTTCATGTTAATTCACAAGCATCTCGTTTCCCACATTTTCATTCTCATTAGGTTCCATATACTTATCTCGTCATCTTTTTTCTCTTTTTCATAAATGCAATACACATGTCTCCACTTCTTTTGAATATATCGGTATAATGGAGTGTTCACCCATTGATAAACTACTCTTGACCTATCCTTTTTCATACAGGGTCTCAACCCTACTTTTGTAGAGTGCCTACCAAGTAGGTCTTTCTCTACCCACTCCCGCGAGTCACCCACATAAAGCAGGCTCTAAAGGGCCATACAAGTCATCTTTTGCAACATGAATGCTCAATATGGAATGCAATGATTATATTATTCATTAGTCAATTATCAACATTAACCATTTGACATTATTTTCATTTTAATCATAATCATCATCATTATTTAACCATAAACGTCATCATCATTCTATCATAAGTATCATCATCGTTCTGCCATAAACATGTGAGCATTATAAGAAACAAGTATAAACATGTGAATCATCATGGCAGGTATTTATTTAACATAATAACAAGATCAAATCACTCGTATATCATTCTACAATGCCTTGCCTTTTCAAGTTACGAGGAACAGGTTGATTCGAAGATGATAATAACCCTAGCACTACTCCTACAGTAAACACTCAATCTCAATAACCAGCCACAGCAGTACAAGAGCAACAATTCAACAACATCGCACCGATACATTTCCCAATCCCACAATACTCCCCTCTCACCATGACAGTTATCCCCTGTTGTTCCAGTACTCAAAATAGCATAAATTTTGATTCCCAAGCCCTAACGTGGTAAACAACATCAGTTTTAGAATCTACACAAAATTCGCTATAGTTTCTTAGTTGGGCACAATTCCTGGTTAAATCTTTTAACCTCTTGTTCTTAGTCCCGAAGATAGTTCTGTCATCTTACTGGACAACAGACTTAATAATTTCAAATCTATTAAATGAAATTTTTTTGTTTGTGCCACTAAAAAAGTGTGCAATTTTACTTGTGCCATCCAAAATCTTTTTATATTATTTTTTCCATCCACATTTCATTTTTGCCATTCCATCAAATCAATCGTCACGTCTCACCTACTGCACGTGGTCAAAGTTTGTTAACTTGACAGAAAATTGGATGGAATGGCAAAAATGAAATGCGCACATATGGAAGGATGGGAAAAATGAAATAACAAGATTTTGGATGGCATAAGAAAATTAGACGCTTTTTTTAATGGCACCAACAAAATTTTCCCCTATTAAATTACACATGCAAATACAGTAAACCATGGCATTTTAGGAATCTACAGAGAGTTATCTACCTCTTTCTAGTTATGTTAAAAATTCAATTATGCCATCTACCAAGTCAATTTAACAATTTCCCATGATTGTGTCCAGTAGTAATCATTTTCTAGACAGCAATATTCCCAAAGCCATAACTTCTAATCTACCAAACCAAAAGTCATGTTCATGGACTCTATAGAATCCTTAGACAATTATCTACACTTTTTTATGTTATGCATAGGTTACGAATTAGAATGTACAACCCCAAAAAATAAGCCCTAATCTCTGGACAACAACCTTGATGAACCATGTCATCAACAAATTAACTCCAACATATGATTGCAAAATGCATCTACTAGACAAAAAATAGGGAGTTCAAAGTCTAGAATGGTCGTTACCGAAACCCGAAGGTTCTTGCCTGGCACGGCTTCCTCTTCTTCTTCCTTCCTCCTTCTCCTTCCCTTCCTCTTCCCTAGTTGGTCCCTTCTGTCTTCTTCCCTTCTCCTCCCCCAGTAGGTGTGCAGCACAGCAGAGGCTGTAGCAGGGAGGTAGGGCGGTGCTAGGAGGGAGGGCGATGGCTAGGAGGCAGGCGCCAGGAGGAGGGGCAGTAGCCAAGAGGCAAGCATCAGGAGGAGGGGTGGCGGCAAGGAGGGAGTCAGGGGATAGGGTTAGGTTTTGAGTCCAACTCCCCCACCCCCACGTTCCCTTATAACACGGCTAGGAGATGGAGTCAATTGCGAACTCCTTCGAACGAAACGTTCAAGGAAAATGACTCTCTCTCCCCCTAAATCCAAAACATCTTGTTTTCGTGTATCCCTTTTCTCTAATTATGTTTAGGTCCTCAAGAGGGTTATTTTTGGAATATTACATATGTATATAGATATTGTTGTTAAAGTTGTATAACAAATGCAACTATTTTTTGAAATTGAAATATATGTATTGTGGTATCTATTTGCTTCAATATAGTGGGTTATGGTAACATACATGACTAGTTTATGGATAAAATAATATAACCATATGAATTATTAAAATTATTAGTAGGTGAAATATTATGATACACAACAAAGAAAAAAAGAGAGAGATTTCGACATGGGGATAACTTCCACATACATATGTAGACATAGCAATTGAGAAATACAACTATTTTTGGTTCAGAGATCGACACAAATGAAAGGGAAATACAGATATATAGCTTGATCAACATGTATAGATGCAAAATAAATACCCAACGAAAACTTGACAAAATGACATAATCAACATGCTGCAATAGTCTGAGCTGCACTTTCCCAATAGAAACAATACTGAATTCGTTCAGATGATCTGGTCCGGAAGGAAAACTGAAGCTAGAGGTGACCAATAAATGATTTGCGTGATTTAGGGCAATGGTGCAACCTTACAGATAATAAATCATCAGATGATCAAATTTAAACACATTGAGAGACATTTTTATTTGTTGGAAAAGGTACAACCACAATAAGAATATCTCATTAGACTACTTTCCGAAGTTAAAAGCAACATGGAAAAAGATTAATTTGCAAGAAAGGTCCTAGCAAAGAGGAAGAGGGAGATATATCATAGACTCAAAAAACATCATTAGGAAAAACATATCAAGGCGTGATGCATAAATGTACATTATCAGTTGAGGACCGCACTAACCATGTAAATAAATTTACATATTGTACTCCTAAAGAAAGAGTTGCAGCTTGCATAGCAGAGCAAACCATCAAAATTTGCACTTAACCGATCAAAATGCTTGAAATATATGTGTTGTGGCTACATACCAAACAGAGAGAGATGGTAGTGGAGAGGTGGGAGTGTTCTGTCTCACCCTCCCCCTCATCTTGATATATATATTCACATGGGGTATACTTTTACAGTTATGCCCTTACATCCATACGTCCCCATTAGGGGCACTTATGTCATTACACATGTTACTCTGGTTCTTATAACCTCCTAACAGGCCTGCTGGGCTTAGGTGGGGGCCACCCCTACGACAGGAGCCTCTCATGGTGAAGGGCTTCACAGGGCCGAAGCCATGTCGCCGAGTCCTTTGGCCCCCTCCGTCCCCTGCGGCCTGTGAATTTCTCCAAGCTTGTGGCTGGGGAGCCTGAGGTCTGGGATGGAAGGTGCCTTGTTGCAGCAGACGCGCGCGCTCCGTCCGCTATCCTTCGAACGGGTGGCAGCGGAGGCTGGCGCCTAGCTCGAAGTAGACGCGCGCGCTCCGTCCCCTACCCTCCGAACGGGTGGCAGCGGAGGCAGGCGCCTAAGTCGAAGCCGAGGCACGCGCGCTTCGTCCCCTACCATTCGAACAGGTGGCAGCGGAGGCTGGCGCCTAGCTCGAAGTAGACGCGCGCGCTCCGTCCCCTACCCTCCGAACGGGTGGCAGCGAAGGCTGGCGCCTAGCTCGAAGTAGACGCGCACGCTCCGTCCCCTACCCTTCGAACGGGTGGCAGCGGAGGCTGGCACCTAAGTCAAAGCCGAGGCGCGTGCGCTCCGTCCCCTACCCTTCGAACGGTTGGCAGCGGAGGCTGGCGCCTAAGTCGAAGTCGAGGCGCGCGCGCTCCGTCCCCTACCCTTCGAACGGGTGGCAGCGGAGGCTGGCGCCTAAGTCGAAGCCGAGGCGCGCGCGCTCCGTCCCCTACCCTTCGAACGGGTGGCAGCGGAGGCTGGCGCCTAAGTCGAAGCCGAGGCGCGCGCGCTCCGTCCCCTACCCTTCGAACGGGTGGCAGCGGAGGCTGGCACCTAGCTCGAAGTAGACGCGCGCGCTCCGTCTCCTACCCTTCGAACGGGTGGCAGCGGAGGCTGGCGCCTAGCTCGAAGTAGACGCGCGCGCTACGTCCCCTACCATTCGAACGGGTGGCAGCGGAGGCCGGCGCCTAGCTCAAAGTAGACGCGTGCGCGCTCCGTCCCCTACCCTTCGAACGGGTGGCAGCGGAGGCTGGCGCCTAGCTCGAAGTAGACGCGCGCGCTGCGTCCCCTACCCTTCGAACGGGTGGCAGCGGAGGCTGGCGCCTAGCTCGAAGTAGACGCGTGCGCTCCGTCCCTGCGCTGAGATTGGAGCTTGGCGCCGGTATGGTTGCGCTCCGGGGCTGTTGTGACCTTGCAGTCTGGTAGTGCACTTTTAATGGCGGCTGGAATCACGCCGACGCCTGGCCTGGCAGAAGTCAGGCTGTCGCGTCGTGCAGTCTGCCGTTCTGCAGGTGGGACACGTGGCGACTCACGATTGGTGCGTCGTGGAATGTGAGCGGTTGCGTGACCGCGGCCGTTCGCCTCGTCCCCCGAGAAGTTGGACGCGTGTTGAAGGCGTGGAGGCGTTGTGCGCTGCTTGGCCACCTACCCGGCACGGCCCTCTAGGCCCCATCGTTCTTCTTTCCAAATCTTGGGCAGCCGAATCGCTGGGAATTTGATCTGTCTGTGCGTTGAGCCATATGTTAGGCGAGCGGCCTTTATAAGGTGCTAGTGTTGAGGTGGAGGCACCCTTTCTTGCTTGGCTTTTTGATCTGCCGCTTTGCTTCCGCCCGTGCTAATTGTCACGCCAGTTGCCCCTTTCTCTACTTCTTCTTCCCTTGTCGCGAAGAGCCATGGCTAGCCATGACGACGCCACCTACCATCCCCGCAGCGGTTCCTTGCCTAGCCAGGGCGAGGTGTCCCATCCTTCCAAGGAGTACAAACTGGTGCCGCGGGGGAGCTCGCGCGCCAACAAGTGGTGGAACGCCATGGAGCACTCGGGAGGCTGCTGCTCCTGTGTGCTGGGGGAGAGCCGCATGACTGAAGGGACGCTGCAGCAACTCGTGGATGAGGGGAAGATCGTGGATCGCAATGGGGCTCGCCTACCCCGCCGGGACGAGACGGAGCCGAAGCCCGGGGCAATGGAGGCGATTGTTTTTGTCGCGTTCTTCGACGCCGGCGTTCGAATGCCCTCCACGTTGTTCGTGGGCGAAGTCCTGTGGGCCTACAAGTTGGAGCTAGCCCAGTTGACGCCCCACGCGATACTCCGCCTAGCTGTCTTCACGTGGGCGATGCGGACAGAGGGGTGGCGTCCCAGCGCAAGCGTATTCGCCACACTGCACGACGCACACTGTCGACCCAGAAAGGTTGACGGGGCGGTGTCCAACTTCGGCGGTGTGGACTTCGTGCTCCGGGCGTCATGCGCGACGTTGTTCCCTGTGCCAGCCTCGTCGGGGCAATGGGCGTCCGGCTGGACTCGGCGGTGGTTCTATTACACCGTGACCGACAAGAGCGGAATGCAGTGCCGAGGTGGGCCGATCTCGTTTAACAGTACGCCGAGTCTGAAGGCGGAGATTGACGACACGCGAAAGCTACAGAGTCTTGTCGGTGTCGCCCGTCGAATGAGCGTGCGCGACCTAGCCGAGGAGTTCACAATGTAGCCAGGCATCTCCAGCTGGGGGTCATCCAGCCCGGCGACGTGCGTACAACCACAGTGCTGCAGGAGCGCGCACACCAAGCATGCCGACGTGTACGCGCAGTGGGTGCTGAAGGACATCGCCGCGTCGCGCACGACGTTGGCGGCATCCCCGACCCAGCGGAGCGTCCGAGACAACTCCTCCGGGCCGAAGGTGCGGTCCGGCACCTCAGTTACCAGCCCTTGAAGATGGCTCTCCAGCGCTTGCATGGCGTCCCACGCAACCACCGAGGCGTCGCCAAGCGTCTGGTTACGCTCCGCTAGAGTCAGGGCAAGCTCGCCTTTTTCCTTCTCTAGCGAGGCGACCTGCTCCAGGAGCCCGTCCCGCTCCGCCGCAAACCTCTGTTCAGCAGCTGCCGCGGCCGACTCCCGTGCCGACGCAACAAGTCCCTCGGCGTGCGCCCTCACTTCGGCGCATTCCGCTTCTAGCTGGCGGATGCGGGCATCCTGGTGCGCGCGCGTCTACTTCGACTAGGCGCCAGCTTCGCTGCCACCCGTTCGATGGGTAGGGGACGGAGCGCGCGCGTCTACTTTGACTAGGCGCCAGCTTCGCTGCCACCCGTTCCATGGGTAGGGGACGGAGCGCGCGCGTCTACTTCGACTAGGCGCCAGCTTCGCTGCCACCCGCCCGATGGGTAGGGGACGGAGCGCGCGTGCCTACTTTGACTAGGCGCCAGCTTCGCTGCCACCCGTTCGATGGGTAGGGGACGTAGCGCGTGCGTCTACATCGACTAGGCGCCAGCTTCGCTGCCACCCGTTCGATGGGTAGGGGACGGAGCGCACGCGTCTACTTCGACTAGGCGCCAGCCTCCGCTGCCACCCGCCCGATGGGTAGGGGACGGTGCGCGCGCGTCTACTTCGACTAGGCGCCAGCTTCGCTGCCACCCGTTCGATGGGTAGGGGACGGAGCGCGCGCGTCTACTTCGACTAGGCGCCAGCTTCGCTGCCACCCCCCGATGGGTAGGGGACGGAGCGTGCGCGCCTACTTCGACTAGGCGCCATCTTCGCTGCCACCCGTTCGATGGGTAGGGGACCGAGCACGCGCGTCTACTTCGACTAAGCGCCAGCTTCGCTGCCACCCGTTCGATGGGTAGGGGACGGAGCGCGCGCGTCTACTTCGACTAGGCGCCAGCCTCCGCTGCCACCCGCCCGATGGGTAGGGGACGGAGGACGCGCGTCTACTTCGACTAGGCGCCAGCTTCGCTGCCACCCGTTCGATGGGTAGGGGATGGAGCGCGCGCGTCTACTTCGACTAGGCGCCAGCTTCGCTGCCACCCGTTCCATGGGTAGGGGACGGAGCGCGCGCGTCTACTTCGACTAGGCGCCAGCTTCGCTGCCACCCGCCCGATGGGTAGGGGACGGAGCGCGTGCGTCTACTTCGACCGGGCGCCAGCTTCGCTGCCACCCGTGCGATGGGTAGGGGACGGAGCGCGCGCGTCTACTTCGACTAGGCGCCAGCTTCGCTGCCACCCGTTCGATGGGTAGGGGACGGAGCGCGCGCGTCTACTTCGACTAGGCGCCAGCTTCGCTGCCACCCCCCGATGGGTAGGGGACGGAGCGTGCGCGCCTACTTCGACTAGGCGCCATCTTCGCTGCCACCCGTTCGATGGGTAGGGGACCGAGCACGCGCGTCTACTTTGACTAGGCGCCAGCTTCGCTGCCACCCGTTCGATGGGTAGGGGACGGAGCGCGCGCGTCTACTTCGACTAGGCGCCAGCCTCCGCTGCCACCCGCCCGATGGGTAGGGGACGGAGCGCGCGCGTCTACTTCGACTAAGCGCCAGCTTCGCTGCCACCCGTTCGATGGGTAGGGGACGGAGCGCGCGCGTCTACTTCGACTAGGCGCCAGCCTCCGCTGCCACCCGCCCGATGGGTAGGGGACGGAGGACGCGCGTCTACTTCGACTAGGCGCCAGCTTCGCTGCCACCCGTTCGATGGGTAGGGGATGGAGCGCGCGCGTCTACTTCGACTAGGCGCCAGCTTCGCTGCCACCCGTTCCATGGGTAGGGGACGGAGCGCGCGCGTCTACTTCGACTAGGCGCCAGCTTCGCTGCCACCCGCCCGATGGGTAGGGGACGGAGCGCGTGCGTCTACTTCGACCGGGCGCCAGCTTCGCTGCCACCCGTGCGATGGGTAGGGGACGGAGCGCGCGCGTCTACTTCGACTAGGCGCCAGCTTCGCTGCCACCCGTTCGATGGGTAGGGGACGAAGCACGCGCGTCACGGAGCGCGCGCGTCTACTTCGACTAAGCGCCAGCTTCGCTGCCACTCGTGCGATGGGTAGGGTACGGAGCGCGCGCGTCTACTTTGATTAAGCGCCAGCTTCGCTGCCACCCGTTCGATGGGTAGGGGACGGAGCGCGCGCGTCTACTTCGACTAGGCACCAGCTTCGCTGCCACCCGTTCGATGGGTAGGGGACGGAGCGCGCGCGTCTACTTCGACTAAGCGC
Organism: Dendrocalamus latiflorus; assembly: GCA_017311315.1. NCBI lineage: Eukaryota > Viridiplantae > Streptophyta > Magnoliopsida > Poales > Poaceae > Dendrocalamus > Dendrocalamus latiflorus. Next base: position 23,587,728 of record CM029661.1, read on the forward strand.
CAGCTTCGCTGCCACCCGTTCGATGTGTAGGGGACGGAGCGCGCGCGTCTACTTCGACTAAGCGCCAGCTTCGCTGCCACCCGTTCGAAGGGTAGGGGACGGAGCACGCGCGTCTACTTCGACTAGGCGCCAGCTTCGCTGCCACCCGTGCGACAGGTAGGGGACGGAGCGCGCGCGTCTACTTCGACTAGGCGCCAGCTTCGCTGCCACCCGTGCGACGGGTAGGGGACGGAGCGCGTGCGTCTACTTCGACTAGGCGCCAGCTTCGCTGCCACCCGTTCGATGGGTAGGGGATGGAGCGAGCTTGAAGAACGCAGAACAGCACATACGACCACAACAACTCGAACATGCAAAGGTCAACTTGCGGCAAGAGCAGACATGCTCTCGTAAACAGATATGCGTCGCCATACCAGCACATGCTCGTTCGCACGATCAGAGCGTACGGATGACTTCATATCTGTCTACGAGAGAAAGTCAGGCCTTGCCATTTCCGCATCAAGCTGTGAAGCATTCCCACAAATAGGACATATTTTGTCCACCAGCGCTCGCGGGCATTGACGCCGGTCGACGCAGTCATCAAACGCAGATGAACAAAATTTTCCCTACATGTGAGAAGTTAACCATGAACAGGTACGGGATGTGCAGCAAGGGATGTCTAGGGAACGGCCCCCGACGCCAACATATTTATACTCGGCCTCACCAGGCGAAGAGTCGCCAGCGTGGAGGCATGCCAACCGACGGAAGTACAAACGGGCAGGGGGGTCGGGCGGTTCAGCCACCAGGGGCGCGTAAGTGCAACCGTCCGCACCCCACCGCGTGCACACCGAAAACTGTCGCACGCTCCACTTACGAGAAGGCGCACTGCACGATGCGACAGCCTGCCCCTGGCAAGCCAACCATCATTAAAAAGCACACCACCAGGCGGCAAGGTTGCAACGACTGCGGAGCGCGCGCGCCTCAGAAGTCCAAATGCCAGGAGTCCGCCGTCACATTGATGGTCACGACGCCTCAAGGCCCGCACCGTGCCAAGGACGCTACACCACGTGGACGGCCGGAAGAGCGAGAGTCTGCTTCGGCTGGGGCCACTTCCGCCGCGGCCCAATTCGAAAGGTGAGGGCCGGAGCACATGCATCTGCTTCGGCCACAGCGCAGCCCCGGGTCAAGTTTGGAAAAGTTCACAGGCCGCGGGGGCGGAGGGGGCCAAAGGACTCGGCGACATGGCTTCGGCCCTGTGAAGCCCTTCACCATGAGAGGCTCCTGTCGTAGGGGTGGCCCCCACCTGAACCCAGCAGGCCTGGTAGGAAGTTATAAGGCCCAGAATAGGCCACGTGTAATGACACAAATACCCCTGAAGGGGATAATCAGCTGTAAGGGCATAATTGTAAAAGCACTCCCCATGTATATATATATAGAACACCGGCCATGGGGAGGAGGCAGACCATTACATTCATCTTCATCACTCTCCACTACCATCTCTCTCTCTGTTTGGTCTGTAGCCGACGCTACGTCTTGCTTTATAGTCCGGAGACTCGCGCGTGCGGAGGCAAACCTCGACGCTACGTCTTATTTAAAGTCCGTGGACTAGTGCGTGCGGAGGCGGACCTCGACGCTACGTCTTGCTTTATAGTCCGGAGACTCGCGCGTGCGGAGGCAAACCTCGACGCTACGTCTTATTTAAAGTCCGTGGACTAGTGCGTGCGGAGGCGGACCTCGACGCTACGTCTTGCTTTATAGTCCGGAGACTCGCGCGTGCGGAGGCAAACCTCGACACTACGTCTTATTTAAAGTCCGTGGACTTTGTTTTGCTCAGCGCGGACAGGGGATGCTCTGGGAACAACAACCTTTATTGAACTCCCGTTTGCGCAGGCGAGCATCGCATAACAAAGGGCTGGTGGCTCTACGCTTGCTGTCCTGCTTCTAGGCGTAGTACCGCCGCAACCTGTCCGCGTTCCATGTGTGCCGGAGGGCTTGTCCTTCGAGCGTGGCGAGGCGGTACGCCCCCTTCGGCAATGCCTCCATCACGATGTACGGGCCCTCCCACTTGGACTCCAGCTTGCCAACGGTCTCTGCCTGGAGCGCCACTCTGAGAACGAGATCCCCAGGCTTGAACCCCCGCGGGCATACAGAGCGGTCCCGAGTACGCATTGTCTGCCGCGCATACTTCTCGACATGGTGGGCTGCATCTGCCCGTATCCCGTCGAGGAGGTCCAAGGACACACGGCGCTCCTCTTCGGGTGCTTGGACGAGGACCCTCCGCGAGCCGGCCTTGATTTCCTCGGGCGTCACCGCTTCGTCACCGAAAAGGAGTTTGAACGGCGTGAATCCCGTCGGGCATGTTACCGTTGTGCGAAGCGACCATAAAACGCTGTGAAGCTCGCTTGGCCACTTGCCCTTCGGCAATCCGACCAGGCGCTTTTTGATGGCGGCGGAGATCGCCCGTTTGACCGCCCCGTTGGACTGGGGATGCCCTACCGAGGCGAATCGGAGGGTGATGCCCATGCTGTCACAATAGTCTTTGAAGAGGGTGGCGTCGAACTGCAGGCCATTGTCAACCGTGAGCTCCCGGGGCACACCGAAGCGACATATGATGTTTTGCCATAGGAAGCGCTGTATGGCCGCAGAAGTTACTTTGGCCAGGGCGACCGCTTCCGGCCATCTGGAGAGATACTCCAGCGCGACTACCACGAACCGGAGGTCCCCTGGAGCTCGGGCAAGTGGTCCTACTATATCAAGGCCCCAGCGTGCCAGTGGCCACACCGGGGGAATGGGGTTGAGGCTCGTCGGGGGCCTGCGGATGATGCGCGCCATCCACTGGCACCCTTGGCACCGACGGACGAGGTCCTGGGCGTCGGTGATGGCAGTTGGCCAGTAGAAGCCTTGCTTGAACGCCTTGCCGACTAATAACCTCGGTGCCAGGTGGGATCTGCACACGCCCGCGTGGATCTCTGCCAGGAGCTCCTTTCCCCCCTCAGTCGAGAGGCAGTGCAGGAGCGGTGCGCAAACCCCTCTCTTGCAGAGTATCCCTTCGAACACCTGGAAGGACCGTGCGCGGTGCTGCAAGCGTCGAAGCTCGGCAGGGTCTTCCGGCTCGGCGATGCCTTGCAAGAAATTGAAGATGGGCTCTCGCCAATCTCCTGGCCGATCAATGCGGTGGACGAGTGCCGCGTCCCGGTTGTCCTGCGCGATGGCCGCCTGCGCTAATATCTCGTAAAACGCCCCCTCAGGGGGCAGTTGCTGGCTGGCCGCCTTAGCGAGGGCGTCGGCCTGCTCATTCTCCGCGCGGGGGATGGCCTTGACGGTGACACCCAAGAAGTGCCTTTCCCTCGCCCTCACCGCCGCGAGGTACTTGGCCAACTCAGGGTCCTTGGCTTGATATGACTTGTCCACATGGCCAGCCACCAAGCGCGAGTCGGTGCGGACCAACACCCGTCTCGCGCCGACTGCCTTGAGCTTCGCCAGGCCAAAGAGCAGTGCCTCGTATTTAGCCGTGTTGTTGGTGGCGGGGAAGGCAAGGTGCGCCGAGTATAGCAAACGCTGTCCTTCGGGCGTGACGATCACCGCCCCTACGCCCGCGCCGGCGACGCTGTAAGCTCCGTCGATTGTAAGCGTCTAGACGGGATCATCGTGCGTCTGGACGGGTTGGGCCGGCGGGGTCCATTCGGCGAGAAAATCCGCCAGGACTTGGGACTTGATTGCCGTTCACGAAGCATACATCAAGGAGAAGGGAGCGACCTCGGCATCCCATTTTCCGATGTGCCCTGTGGATTCCTTGTTGTGTAGCATCTCTGCCAGGGGGAATGAGGAAGGCACTGTGATCGGGTGGGCCAAAAAATAATGCCGAAGCTTCCTGGAGGCCATGACCAGCGCGTAGGCGAGCTTCTCAAGCTCCGTGTATCTTGTCTTGGCGCCTTGGAGGGCTTCGGAGACAAAGTAGATGGGCCGCTGCATGGCGCCTTCCTCTAAGACGAGGACGGCGCTGACCGCGGTGGCTGACGCGGCCAGATAGAGCAGGAGGGGAGCCTCTGGTGCTGGGGCGACCAGAGTGGGGAGGCTTGCCAGGTGTTGCTTGAGCTCGTTGAAGGCCTTCGCGCAATCTCCGTCCCAACGAAATCCATCGCACCCGCGGAGTGTCTTGAAAAATGGCAGGCCCCGCTCCTTCGCCCTGGATAGGAAGCGGCTTAATGCTGCCATGCGGCCCGCCAGCCTCTGGACCTCCCTCGTTGTCTTGGGCGGCTCCATACCCAGGATGGCGTCTACTTTGTCGGGGTTCGCCTGGATGCCCCGTCCGGACACGAGGAAACCTAAGAGTTTGCCCGCCTGCACCCCGAAGACACATTTGTCGGGGTTGAGCTTGATGCCCGCCTTCCGGAGATTGTCGAAGGTCTCCTGGAGGTCCCGGCCATGCAGAGCAAGCTGCCGGGTTTTGACCACCACGTCATCGACGTAAGCTTCGACGTTCCTCCCGAGCTGGGCGGCCAGGGCAATGGCGACGAGACGGGTGAAGGTAGCGCCTGCATTCTTCAAACCAAAGGGCATTCTGACGAAGCAGAACGTCCCAAGTGGTGTGATGAAACTGGTCTTCTCCTCGTCGTCTTCGGCCATGTACACCTGGTGGTAGCCGGAATAGGCGTCCAGGAAACTCATGAGTTCGCACCCAGCAGTGGCGTCGACCAGTTGATCAATGCGCGACAAGGGGTAATTATCCTTCGGGCATGCCTTGTTGAGTGCCGTGAAGTCGATGCACATACGCCAGGCCCCGCTGGCCTTTTTGACTAGCACCGGGTTAGTGAGCCACTCTAGATGGTGGACCTCGCGGATGACCCCGGCGTGAAGAAGCTTCGCCACCTCTGTTTTGGCCGCCTGCTGCCGATCCATCGACATACGCCGAAGCCTTTGCTTGACCGGCTTGGCGTCGGGGCGGACCGCCAAGCGATGCTCGATTACTGCTCGGTCTACGCCCTTGATGTCCTCCGGGGACCATGCGAAAATGTCAACGTTGTTCTGAAGCACTCAGAGCAGATCCCGCTCGACCCCCGGTGGGAGCCCCTCGCCGATGGACACAAACTGCCCCTCCGCCTGGAGCGGCACCTTCTTGACTCCGCCTTCGGGCCGAGGCTTGGGCGTCCATCCGGGGGCGGAGGGCCCGTCGCCGAGCGTGCCGGAGAGGGCATGCACCGGGCGATGCGGAACGCGGCTGCCGACCTCGGCACGTCTGGCCAGGTCCTGATCGCCGAAGACGGTGATAAGCTTCCCCCGTCGACAAGGACGTGCCTGACGTCACAGCGGGCTATGTGGGCCTGGATGACTAGAGGGTCTTGGTGAGGGTACTCCACACCCCTGGCGTCGTTGAAGTCGAAGGTGATGTTGCGGGGCGGCATCCACAGTTGCGGCTGCTCCCCGGGGGCTTTTGAGGAGGAGCCTCCGGTGATGACGCCGACGGTGCGATGCTGCGCGCCCTCCGTTGCGGTGGCTCGTATGGGGCTACCCCTTGGGTGCCCCGCGTGGGCTCCAGCGAGGGGCCAGGAGGCAGAGCCTGAGACCCGGCCATCACCCTTCGTAGCTCCATAACCGCGGTGCATGCCCTTGTGTAATGATCACCGTAGCCGTGTACCTCGCACCACTTGCCATAGTGTAGGAGCTCTTGTTCTGCGTGGGGTTGGCCGCCGCAATCAAGTCCGCCTTCCGATCCCCGGTCTCCCCTCCATGAGGTGGGGTCGGGTCCTTGGCGGGCGCTCTCGGTGTCTAGGACATGATGGGCCGCCTGCGACCTGCGCTGGCGGCGCCGAGGTTTATGCCTGCTCCTTGAAGAGCCTTCCTGTACCCCGGTATCGCTGCCTCGGGGAGGGCCTCCTCGGGGCTCTCGGCTGCGGCCCTGCTTCGAGGAGGGACCACCCGCCCCCACTTCGCGCGGGGGGCGCTCCTCATGGGCGAGGCCGAGGGCGGTAATGCTGCGTCTTCGCGCATCCTCCTCCGCCCGCGCGTACTCGTTTATTTTGTCGAAGAGCTTGGCGACTGTCTTGATTGGCCTCCGCGCGTTGTACTCGGCCATCGGGCCCGGACGAAGGCCCTGTATGGCTGCATTAACGACGGTGGTTTCATTAATGTCTTTTACATGGCACTGGATCTTGGCGAAGCGCTTGAGGTAGTCTCGGAGCTTCTCCGAGGGTCTTTGCTTCACGGCGAAGAGTTGGTCCGTATCGACTCGCTCGACGTAGTTTCCTTGGAAGTTGTTGTGAAGGCGGATGCGAAGCTGCTCCCACGCGTAGATGGAGCCCAGCTCTATGGTAAAGAACCAAGAGAGCGCCACTCCTTGCAGCGCGAGGGGGAGTCCCTTCGCCTTCGTGGTGTTGTCTCCGCCCGCGGCTTCGACTGCGATTTCGTACACGCGCACGAACTCACGGGGGTCCGTGTCACCTTTGTACGAGTCGACGGCGCTAGGGAACTTGAAGTGTTCGGGCCATGCCGCCTGCTGCAGCTCCGCCGAAAGCGGGGACTCCGGATCTACGCGTCTCAGCGGCACGCGGCTAGACGCGGGGGCTTCGCGACTGTCCGTCCCCTCCGGCGTGGGCTCGGGCGCGATTAGTGGCGCGGCCTGCTGGCTCCGAGCCTCTTGTATATCTCGGACGGCTCCGCGAAGGTCCCCTAGTTCCTGCTGGAACGCGTTGAGGGCTGCTAGTAGGGCGCCTTCCACCGCATGTGCTGTCGGGGCCGTCGGAACACCCAGCGGGCAGGTCGGTGCAGGGACCCTCGCTGCACGATCTCCGGATCCGCCGGATGCTTCTTTGCGGCTACCCCCGGCCGTCGGATCCGCGCTGCCGGTGAGGGCGGCGGGGGCTGTCGTTGTAGCGGCGCTGGCGGGGCCGGTCGTTGTAGCGCGAGCGTCGACGCCCGCGACCACCGCGCCTACGCAGCCGCCAGCTCCTTCGGCGGCCGATGTCGAAGTCCTGGTATTCACACGCCGCTCTGATCCAGCCGTCTTCTTTCCCTTCGCCGCCGCCGACGAAGCTTTTTTCGGTGCCATCCTTCTTCTTCGGTCTTCGGGCTTGCTCCTGTCCTCCCCACGGACGGCGCCAACTGTTGTGGCTACAGACCAAACAGAGAGAGATGGTAGTGGAGAGGTGGGAGTGTTCTGTCTCACCCTCCCCCTCATCTTGATATATATATTCACATGGGGTATACTTTTACAGTTATGCCCTTACATCCATACGTCCCCATTAGGGGTACTTATGTCATTACACATGTTACTCTGGTTCTTATAACCTCCTAACAGGCTTGCTGGGCTTAGGTGGGGGCCACCCCTACGACAATATGTCTATAAGCATGACATAGAAAGGAGGATAACATGATAGAAAGTGGTAAAAAAAACTACAGGCATATCTACGGAACTAAAGAAATGTGAATGTGTGTGTAATGCTTTATATAGATAAATGGTCATAACAATAAACATCTATTGATGGTAACAACATAACACAATAAATTAATTTGCATAAAGAACAATGACAATCACCTTTATGCCAAAGAATAAATTCACAAAGTAGCAACTCTGCTGCTATCACCTTTGTATGGCTTAGGGTTTTAGCATTGTAGGTCATCTCTTTGATCTTGAGAAGATTTCATTCCTAGCCTACCCCAACTTGTTTGAGATAAAAAGCTTTGTTGTTATTGTTGTTGTAGCAACTCTGCTAGAAAGAAATAGTTAGACGTATAAAAAAACAGCTTGAAAAAACCTCCTAGGTGTTATAGAGAAGGTAATAAAGAACATAAATCTTGAGTTTTTTTTTGGAATATATCAGGAGTGATATAAACATATCATGTATCCAAAAAGAAATTTACTTAACCATTAAAGGTTGGGTCCATTAAACAGACTTAACCCTTAAAAAAAAGCTATCCTATGGGTACTTGTTCCAAGGAGTGTTTCCAACAACGCCATTGCAGGCAAGGCCCACACGCTGTCAGGAGAGGAAGCTGACCACAGTATTTACACGCAGCACACCTCCGCTTCCACTGACACCTCCCATTCCCACCTCTCACTTCCTGCTTCCTTGCTAAGCTTTGAGTAGGGCGAGCCAGCACTACTACAAAATAAGCTATATTAGACGTCTCATCACAGATGGTTCATGTGGAGCCATTTGTGCTTTGATTATTATAGATGGTTCATGGCTAAAACTATCTCTGAAACTATCACAGACGGTTAGGTTTAAAAGTTGTCTGTGATATACGCATTATCACAAATGGTTTTTAATTAGAACCGTCAATGAAACTATCACAGACAGTTTGTATAATAAACCGTCTCTGATAATGACACATCACCGATCCGTGGTGCATCCCCCAGGATTTTGATCTCACCTGTCCATTCTCTCTACATCGGATGGCAGGCACTGGTTTTTCCCACCGCTTGGCCCTTATTAATTACTCTCCATCTACCTTTCCACAAGTAGTCATGGGTGAGTTCATCCATTATATAGCTTTCTGCATCCTCCCCTCGACGACGCCGACTACCACTGTGAGCTAGTGCCTCCTTTGTGACAACACGGTCGACTGCATAACATACTCTTGTCGTAAGTATCGTAGGAGTGTCTTATGCAGTCTCACCGTCGTGCCACAAAGGTGGTGCTACCGCCGCCTCTCCATTGCCGGTGATATCTGACCGCCATTCAATGCATCTAGCTTGTTCCTCGACGACGCCGACTATCGCCGTAAGCTAGCGCCTCATTGTGACACTACGGTCAACTGCACAACACACTCTTGTCATAAGAGTGTCTTCTGCAGTCTCACCGTCATGCCACAAAGGTGGTGCTACCGCCGTCTCTCCATTGCCAGTGATATCTGGCCACCATCCGATGCATCCAGCTTGTTCCTCGACAACGCCGACTATCATCGTGAGCTAGAACCTCCGTTGTGACACCACGGTCGACTGCGCAACACACTCTTGTCATAAGTATTGTAAGAGTGTCTTGTGTAGTCTCATCGCCGTGCCATAAAGATTGAAGTGAAGCATTGACATTTGACATATTTCAACCAGATGGTCATTGAGACGCCGGTTTGATCACGAGGTGGTGTAATACCCCAAAAGTGATTCGAGAGTTAATCGATTAATCGGAGGGAAGGACCATATAGAAAAGAGTTAAATAGAGATTTTTAGAGGAGGAATTTCTGAAAATCCTGGCAACCTGGGCCTGGGCCTTGGTCCAAGAGGTGGCTGGCCAAAAGGGGGGGGGGGTGGGGGGAGGCACCCCTCCCCCAAACCCTAGCCGCCACCCCTTCTCCGCCTCTCCTCTCCCCTTGTGGCCGCCACCCCCTCTTTCCCCCTTGCGCCTCCCATGTCCAGCAGCCCCTCTCCCTCCCCTCTCCTCCATTGAAGCCCCCTACCAGTGAAAAAGATCTCCATTCGCTGCCGGTCGAGCGGAGGAAGGAGATCAATCGCAGCGAGGCGTTTGGATCCGGAGGAAGGGAAGAGGATGGGAAAAAGGGGAAAGGAAAAGAGAAGGAGTTAATGGGGTGTTCATCGTATTCTTCAGCAATTCATCAAGGGTAACCCCTGTTTTCCCCCAATTAGATGTATATTTTAGTTGTGGTAGCAATGTCGGTATTCTGGACTGCTAGGACAGATTTCGTTGGACGGTTATTTTGGGGTAGTTTCGTGGGGATTCAGGTCTGGACTTCTCCTATAGAGTTGTAGAGGACGTCGTTATCTTTCCATGAAGTGCTAGAACGCGTCGATCGGACCTTTGTAGCAGAAGTTATGATTTTTCTTGTAAAGACTGTTCTGCAGATCGGGAGATTTCTGTCAGATTTTGGTAGATTGGATTGGGCGATTAGAAAATGGGAGACTAAGAGGATATCCATATTATGAATGTTGTAGATAATTGTATTAGCTTTCCAGGAAGGTCAAGAAATTACGATTCAGACACTCGAGCTGGCAGTTATGGCATTTTTAGTGCTCTGTCCAGAGAACCCGACGTGAAATTGGTGTTTTAGAAACTTGGATGGTGCTGGTAGAAGATGGCCGAATAAGGGAGGCTCACCAAATAAGTTTAGTTAGAAAATTTAATTATATTTCCAGAAAGTCTAAGAACACCCTATTCAGACTCCTGTACCAATAGATATGAATTTTTGAAGTTGACTGTCCACAGAGGGGGGCGGGATGACCTGTAGGATTTGGGAATTGGAATCAAGTTAGACGAATTTATTAGTTCGTGATTGTTTTTATTTGGGTAAAGGTCCGCTACTGTTATCTTAGCAAATATTATAATTATTATTCAGGTGGAGGACGGATCCCAGAGGTGGCACCTTCTGCACGTCCCCCGTTTTCTCGCGGTTAAGGCAAGTATAATGATGGTTTAAAATTGATAGTGTGGAGTGTCGATGTTTGATCTATAATATGAATATATGTGTTTATGGTTGTGGTAAGGATGTATTGGTGCTGTTTATGGGTGATTGCAATTTACAGTGTTCATGAGTATTTCTGGTGCATAGATAATGTGAATGCAAGATTTATTTTATTGAGACATTCACACATATGCATCATGTTGTTTTATTGAAGTCCTGGTCACGAGATGACTAAGCGCCGAGGTCCCCGTCATGTTGATGACATGACGGGCTAAAGGTCCCCATACTTGTGGAGTATGGGCAATTGGTCCCTGTACCAGGTGGTACAGGCATGGGTGTGCATCGACGGATGCACACTTTGCATTACCGGTAAAATGCAAAAGAGAAAGAGATAAAGAGTTTTTGATCATCTTGCATAGCATGGCTTGTTTATATGGTTGATGGATGGATTTGTGAAGTGATGTGCATAAATGTACTTGTTACTATCTATTATATTTGTTGAGTTGTTGGATTCACTCTTGTTGTTGTTGTGTTTTTTTAGGTACCTTTATGAGATCGGCATGCATGGGAAAAAGGACAGATTAGTATTATTGCACTTTGCATGATCTATTCACAATGGAAGAGGGGAGAAAATAAAATGCTATTTGCTTAAATTACTTAATTAGTAGATGATTATTGATTGTCGGATTTAAATTGTAATAAAGGATTAGAATTCTTTTATGATGCTTCCGTTCTTTATTTAATTATTATATCTATGAATGCTTTAGTAAACTTAGACCATTTTTCTTGGATTTTATTATATTCATGATATCATTCATTTCTTCTATTTATGCTTGTTGCAACCTCTGTCCTGAACTACAATACAGGGAAGGTTCTGCCGAATTTTTGTATGGCGTAGTTAGTTTATCCTTATTTTATTTCTAGATTGGTAGCAATCCGGTCATTGCTAGACTGGGGTGTTACAGGTGGTCTGACCTCCTCAGCAGAGTTGTCCTGACTGCTAACTAGTCTAAACGAGCAGTAAAAGTTGGTAAAAAATGATCTGACCCCTTACATAAAGCTGGTCAAAATCTTGTTTGACCATACTAGTTTGACCATGAGAAACAACTGTCAAACGTCTGGTCCAGCCTTTCTTGTTTGACCATGAGAAGTAGCTAGTCTGACTAGTCTAACCATCGGCCAATATGATCGAGTATAAAGCACTGGTCAAATCACTAGTTGTTGATGCGCTGGTCGAAGCATTGATCTGACCACACTGTTCCTATCATGAGAAAAAAGCCGATCTGACTGGTCTTGTTGTAAAAACTCCCACCCCTGCAAAAAGGTGATTAGAGAGAGCAGAATGACAACCTGCAGATGATTGGTTAGAGAGAGCAAAGAGACAATAAGCTTTCGAATCTGCAGAAGACTGATTGGAGGGAACAAAGCGACGACAAGGAGATTGCACAGATCTCATTCGAGAACACTTTCTTAACCTGTCTCTCTTTTCTTTCTTAGCTTTCTAAAAATAAAATGGAGCCAAATGACCATCTCTACCACAATGAGTGCATTGATACTTGACTTGATGAGAAGTCATATCTTTCTACTTCACAACACACACTTTTGTAGAGAATTCCTTTGTAATACTAGTAGATTTAAAGATAATCTATTTTGGTTTGGATTCTACTTCAAAAATTTCATGTTCAAGAAGCTTAACAATCTTAGAAGGATTATTCTTAGCATAATCAACAAAATTAAATCCTAGACCATGATTCTTCACACTTGTTTTTGATTTGTCTAGGATCATATTCAGATTCTTCTTGCCAAAGGAAAACATCTTTAAGGTGTCCTTAAGATACTCATTTTATTTAACTAATATGGGACATGATGTGCACTAAACTAGTTCATTCACGAAATTCTTAGGAACACTAAACTAAGCCAATCTATCTTTTTCAGCAAACTCATTAAGTTATCTACTCAATGCTTTTATTTCAATGTTAAGCTTAGAATAGTTAGTTCAAGAATGAGTCTCATGATAATGCATTTGTTGAATAGACTCCTGAGATGAATTAAGCCCGGCTTGTAGCAAATCACAATTAGAACAAGCTTTAGAAGAATTAGTCTTGAGCTTTTCAAATTTATCAGATGCAAGTTTTAACTTTTCATTACAAGAGTCATGTGCCAATTTCAATTCATCAAATTTATTAGTTATGTCCCTTTGTTGGACCAAGTTTGATGCATTAACAGATCTAGCAGCTTTCAATTCAGAATGTAAAACTTGATAAAACTCACATGATTCATCATTAGGAATAGAAGCTCTAAGTCTATCAATCTCAGAAGTTAAGCTTTCAACAAGACAATTACTTTCTTTTAGTTTCTTTTGTCCCTTTTTTAATTTAATAGCAAGCTTATTCAAACTATCTTCAAACTCATCATATGACGGTCCTACCTCATCAGGATCACTATACTTGTCATCGTCCTTGTTGCTTGCTGTGAAGCACATACCCATGAAGTTGTCATTCTTCTTTTTACCAAGACCAAGAGCTTGACGTAGCCTCCTCTCTAATGCCACAGCAACCCGCTCCGATACCACTTGAAGGATCGTATGGCACAATCAGAGGGGCGGTGAATGATTGCCTCCACTTTTTGATATCTACAAACAAATCTCAAATTAGAAGAAAAAGCAATATAAATTACTAAATGTAGATTTTGACTACAAGTCATTTGTCTACTTGTGGCACGCAAGATCATTATGTGTTAGAACGCTACCGAAGACACAAGAAAACGATGCTCAGGAAACATGTCGCTGACTTTGACTAACTTTTCCTGTAATAGATCTGACCTATTATTTCTGGATCATATTCTGTGGCTACAAAGTTCCCTCATGGAACACCTAACTCTCCACATGACGAAGCCTCTAGGGTAGCACCACCTGTATCTTCATCACGCACCACAACCTCTCATGTCGAAGCCTCTAGGACCGTACCTCCCATATCTTTTCCATGCATCATCCTCACGTGTTGAAGCCTCCTGGACCATACCTCATGTATCTTCTCTATGCATCATTACCTTTGATCTCCATGTGCTCCAACATCAGCCCGACCACCTCACGTGACATCCCCGACCGCCTGGACCTCAGACTTCCCCATCCTAGTCTTGATCCTCCTCGTCATTGACCATGATCATCTCCACGCCAACATGCATATCAAAGACCAAAGAACATTTTTCTAGCACAAGTTCTCCATAACTTTACAGACATCAGCACATACAAGTATAACTCACCCTCGTATATCTATAGACAAGAATCAAACCAACCACGAACCCCAACCAGGTTGTCCACGACCTCAATTTCCACGCTCTACATAAATTCACCTTCCGACCACTTACCATGACCAGTTCAACCGCCAAACATAGCCAGTCAGACCGCTATCCCAATACTTACTCGAAGCCTATGAGTATTGATCACATACCACAAGTCTTCGAAAATTGATCACAACACTTGTGACAACCAATCACTAACCATGATCACAAAAACTATGACTATTGAGTACCGAGTCTTTCCGACTACCGAGTACCACGACCATTTGACCACAGAGTACTTCCATCTTTCATGTACCGAATCCTTTGAGTGTTATTCCTCCAAGCACTGTTCACCGATCACTGACCACCATGCACCAGTTAGTCATACCGTGGGTCTAACACGAGTACTCAAAGTACTCGAAGATTGCAAGAATTGAAGCACTTGAACCGACCATGAAGTCTAACCAACCATGAAGTCTATGAGTACTGATTGTGAAGCGTACGGTAACCGATCGCAAAGCCTTCGACTACTAATCGCGAGGTCTACGATAATCGATCGAAAATTCTAGGACAACGACAACAGGCCGCAAAGTTTATGAGTATTCAGTATCGATCAGTAAAATCTATGACTATCGATAAAAGCACTGTAGCTATGACTATTGAAAAGTACTATAGCTATGTCCATCAAAAATACTGTAGCTACAACCACCGATCGGTTATTGTGATTGTCGATATTATGACCTTCGATCGGTTCACTATAGCTAAGACTGGTTCATTGTAGCTCATGATTGGTTCACTGCTTCTTACAACTAGTTCATAGTTCGAGGTCGAAGCCTAACAATTACCTGTTGTGGTCATTCTGCCATGGTCAAAATACTATGGTCGATTTGCCATGGTTGAAGTCTGTTATTCGGACCTACCGATTAGACCAGCCATCACAAGGCCGATCAGACTACCGTCCATGGTCGAAGCCAGACTGATCGTTTTGCCATCTTGAAAAGTCAAGCACAGAAGCGTATCGACCAGAACTTCCATGAATGCAAATTCCAATAAAACCAAATGTCAATTATTCATCGTAACAAAATGCATGACCATCACGTGGTCTAACAGAAATATTCTTTGCCATGTGAGTCCTGTGAGTCATTATTTATGGATAATGATAAATTAAGAACTTCTCTTCTATGCTTGGAATCTGAAAATGAATTGCTTAGATCAAATGCTTCTATGCCATGTCATCTTGTGTTGCCTTTATCATGAGGTTTATAATGCTAAGTTAGAAATAGGTAATTTTAGATACTTGGCTAGAAGTGAACGAGATTCTTGTACTAGCATGCTTGCTAAAATTGAGAAGATAAAATTGGCTCATTCGACATGTGTAAAACAACTTAAACTTGCTAGAACTAAAAATGAAAAATGGAATTTGAGCATGGGCTTAAGCCTAATCCTCCTAGCATGTGCTTATAAACTAAAAAATTGCTTAATAATGATTTACTCTCTTATGAGAATTGTGCTAGTTTCTTAAATGATATTGATACTTTGCATTCCATATATATTATCAATGCATCTTTAATCTCTTGCATATCTTCCATTGCCTTGAAGAATGAGATTAATTTTTTGAAGAGAGTGTGCGATGATATGAGCACCAAGTCTTGTGACTCTTGTGTTGCTTTCCAATATGAGATTGATGTTTTAAAAGTCGATCTTGCTTCTTTGCAATTGGATTTGGATTCTTCATGCTTCTCTTGAGTCACTTAATGTTGGCACTTGTGTTATTGCTTTGGATAGCTCTTTCTTGACTTTTGATGCTACTAATGGCTCTTCCGGTGTTGTCTCTAAAGATAAGGTTCCTTCTTCCTCATATGATACATCTCTCAAAGAGAAGTATCATTGCACCTTTTATAAGAAAGATGGATATGCTGTTAAGTTTTGCTTTTGTAGTGTCAAGCATGAGTATTGAGTTCGTTGTCATGCTTTTAAGAACACACATTGCCTATCTCATGGCATGTGTGAATCTAGTACCGACATGAGGTCTTCATGTTTGTCCCAAGGGACTTCTCCTTTGATCAAGGATGGTGCTTTGTCCTTCCAAGCCATATCTCTCAGTAGACCTTTACACCATTGCTCATTTTAGGAGAAGAATGGGCATCATGTAGAGTTTTGCTTTTGGTATGTCAAACGCATACGTCGAGATCATGCTTCTAAGTCCATGAACACTCGTGAACCTAGCATGAAGACTTGCTTTGTTAATGGTTTCTTTAACACCTTCGCTAGTGGTGTTGGATAGCGCCATGGACTTGATTATCATTGTTTTGGTTTTAGTCCACGTGTTGTCCCAATAAATGATTTTTGCCATTTCTCAAGTAGTGAATCTCGTTTTACCCATCGTGGTGCACACCCATGGCGAGGAGGAATTATGAGTTCTTTTGGTGCATTTGTTGGTTCTCATCATGGTGCCTTCAAGCAAGGTTCTCATTGTTTTTCTAGAGGTGGCGTTCATTTTTCTCATTGAGTTGTCCACTCGCGGCGTGCTTCTAAGATTAGATTTTCTTGCATGAACCATTTATTGCATCATACTAACCCACATATTTCTAGTGATGGTGTATCCAAGTTTTGGGTTTTCAAGTATATTTGCTTACTAACCCTTTGGGATCCAAGACTCGGACACCTTGTTCTTCACATGTGTAGGTACCAGGACGCGGAATGGAGAATATGAGCTTAATTGGGTTCCAGTCTTTATTTCATTGCGTGATTGAAACACTTGATGGTTCTCTACTCCCTTTGATGGCCTCCAATAGGTATGTGCTCTCACATTTGGTGTTTTCACCTACTTTGTGAGCTATTTTATACCTACATGTCCTCATATTCATGTTTGATCATAATTGGCATGTTGTGCTTATCCATGTGTTCACTTGTATCACATTGGCATGTATTACTCTTGTTACATTCTTATCATATCTGCATGTATATTTTCCTTGTATATCCATGTGCTAGCTAATTAGTTATCTTTTGTAGATATATGATTTTTATTCTTATGAGCATACATTATTCTTGTAATATCCTATATCATGCTTTTGCTAGTATTGTGCTTCATTTATTCATGTGCTTGCTTGATATCATTGTACCATGTATTTGGATGATTGCTTCTATGTCGTGTTTTCTATTTACATGGTAGCGTGATATATCATTTGTGAATACCTGAGCTTTAGCTTGTTAGCATTAGCATATGTTCCTCTCAATTTATCCTATGCCATACTATACTTGTTCATACTCATATGTTCGTAGGCTACAATTTTGATCATGATTATCATGTATACATGAGCTTGACTTTGTTACTTATCTCTCATCTTAGATTATAGCTTTCTTGTCATATATCTTGAAAGTGAATTTGTATGTCAATGTTCACTAATCCAGTTCCAAGGCACAAACAACATTTTTTCTAGAGATATAGGCGTTACTTGAGAGATGTGATACCAAGTGCGCAGTATTACAGTTGGGTACTAACGGAGCGGTCAAACCCCCTGGTTCTGGAGCTTCTAGGTCTTCTTCTTTCTCATTCTATCATTTGGTGATGACTATCAATCTTGGGATGCAATTTGGCTTAGTTTCTACTTCTTCGACTACATCTCACCACCAAGTAGTGCGATGTAGGTTTTGTGTCATGTACTTTATCCTTGCCCTTAATTGTCTGGTAGTGGGGATTTCTAGTATTTTAGATTCGCTCCTTAATTGTGAGTCATCCCTCTCCTAGAAAACATGTGGAGTTTAGAGCCTAGCTCTCTCTTCTTTTAGCTATTTTAGCTATTCCTTGTGAGGAGAGAGTTTAGAGAGTGACTTTTGCAAGGTTGGATCTTTTTGAGCTATTTCTTCCTTTGTAAGTGCTTTTAGTTGCTTTACCTTGCAGCTTGTTCTTAAAGGAAGCTTGATCCTTTTTATTTCTACAAGTGGTATCTTGCCTTTAGTATCTTCTTGTATAGGGGTGCAATCGAAGCGGGATACAGAGGGATATCGCCTATCCTGTATCCGATTTTGAATTTTTCTCAGAGTTGGAGTCAGACACAAATGTGTTGGATACCCATTTCTTCATCCCTTATTCATTCCACAAGCCTTTGGACGGTCAGTTGGACGAAAATTATCTGCTTCTTTTCCACCCCTACACATGACATTGGACAGTAGGGGTGCAATCAGATCACACACGAATAGACTAATCACTGAGATGTCAAAAGAAAAGTGCTCAATATTCTCTACCTGTTTAGATGCAGCAATGCGTTTATATATTATCTTGTTTCGAAGTGAAGTCATAACAAACTTTTAAATATCTCTTGATATATGAATATATACGGACGAATATCACTCATCCCGTATTCTATTTCATATTTTTCCTCGGAGTCATAGTTGGACATGGATAGTGCTGGATATCTATTTACTCCTTCCGTATTTGCTTTGTAAGCTTTCGGTCGGTCAGTCAAATGAAAATTGTCCGCTCTGTTTACAACCCTATTCTTGTAGTTAGGAAGTTTTATCTTCTTGCTTCCTCTTTGCATCATGCATCTATTGTATTATATTATGAAATATGCATTTAGAAATGAGCTTTGATTATTAGTCAACTGTGATGTAATTTTAATTTAATATTGCTCATTGTCATATTATGCCTACTTATGATTAAATCTTTGACATGCTAGCTTAATTTACAAACTTAAACTAAAATTCATAAGTGGTATCAATTATTGCAATTAGTATGTTTTAAACTTACAAGGTTGGATCTTTTGACTAGTTTGCTCTCTAGTAATCTTTTTATGCTATATATATCATATAAAAAAATGCTCTATTGAATCTAAAATCTAAATTGAGCTATAGTAGTTCTTTATTGAAGCATATGTTAGTATTCACTCTTTGTTCTTGAACTAACTCATGAAAATGCAAAATGATCTTTTTTGTTTGAGAGAACTGATCTCACCAATTCTTTCTCGTGAGATGGCTTGCCATTATATTAGGCATAAACTTAGGGGGAGTTTTGGATGACCTAGACCACTGTCTTAAGCTTATTGCTTGCGATGGTCGTAGCATAGCTTGAGATCTAGCACATGGCTCAGAAAGCAAAAAAAATGTGAAAAATGGTTAAACCTTAGGTGGTAGTTATGGATTGCTCTTAGGCCAAGACTTGCTTCGCTAAGATAAGACTAAAATCTGTTTTTATAAGTGCTACATGTGATAGTCATGCTCAATTCCAGGTGCTTGAATAAAATGATTCAATATTGAACAAGTAGCACTCTAATTGATTCAATTTGAACTTCTCGGTTGCATTTAGTCTTCTTGACATAGATTAGCTCATACTTGAATACCTTTATATAAACTTGTCAATTTTGAAGTTTTGCTTAGCTTGAAATTAATTTGAATACTTTAAATTGTGCTATCTTACCTAGATTGGTTATATATACTTATCATAATCTAGATAGCTTTGTATTCATCTTATGATTTCAAGTGGTATTCTTTCAACTTGAACATCACTTTGAAAAATTTTCAAAGATCTTCAAATTTTGCATTTTTCATACATTGATACATGCTCTCTCTTATGCTTCTTGTGCGCCAAATAGTATCATGCACATTTGGAGGAGGAATTTTAGCCCTTGATGTCTCTATTTCCAAAAGGAGGAAAATAATTGAAAAAAATACATTAAGGGGTAAAAAATTGAGTGGGAGATATGCATTTTTAGTGATATAAGTGGCATTAGTTGCAAAACTTGCTAATTGGAATCTAAAAAATGTCAAAATAAGATATTTGAGTGAGAGGGAGCTTCATTGCATATCATTTACTCTCTTTTATATTTTTTGTTCATTCTCTTGCTATGAAAATAATAATAGTGAGCAATTGCTCTTCTCTTTGGACCATAAGCAAGACAGAGTTTTTGTGATGTTTTATGTATGATTTGGAGCTTTTATGGAAAACTTGTTCTTTCTTGCTATTTGCTCCATTTCACACTATGCCAACATGGTTTTGAACTCTTTTTTTTCTCTTGAAAGGACTATGTATGGCTTTTTGCAATCTCTTGCTTTCTTTGCAAGAACGAACTCAATTTCTTGTCTTTTTGGTGTTTGTCAATATAATCATCAAGAGGGAGATTTTGAGACCATGTAGAGGTTACCCCATGGTTGTGATGAGTAATTGATTTTTGGTTCAGAGAGTTTCGAAAATTGACTTTGGTTTTTGAAAGGTTAGAAATTTGAATTTGTATTTTATCGAAAAATTAGCCATGCATGCATGTGGCCCCTATTAGCTGAATGGATTGATTAGTCAATGCACTATTTGGTTATGCATGTGCGTGTGTTTCCTGTCGGCCATCCATGCAATGATTAGTAATTGCATGTAGTGCTTTGATGGGGTCATTGTTTGTAAGCCTTAATTAATTAGCCATTTGATGTAGTAGTTAATTATTTAATCAGACCATGCACTTTGTTAGACAGTCCACACATGCACGAATTAATAACTTGCTGTAGTCCTGAACCGATTGTTGTTAGCCGAATTGTGAGTTGTTGAATCATCAATTAAGTCTTGCATGCATGAGTTGCATTGATGTGACGCTGGACGTGTTCAGCCATGCATGGCCAGCGGCAGTGGTTCATCCGCATTGAATTACGTTCTGATTGGAGCGTGCCAGCGGTTTGACCGGTGGTGAATGCTGGTTAGATCAGTTAGGAAGAGTTCAGTTCGACTAGTTTTTCGTATTTTGTAAATATGAGTTCATGATGAGTTTGAGTGATCTAGGTCATTGCTTGTGTGCGTAGGGGTTTAATGTTTGGTCGTATGTTAAGGATCAATGATTTGGTTGCATACATTTTGCATGGTGCATTAGTGGATTAATTATGTCAATTAATGACTTTATCTCATACGGTGCAACGTGACGGTTTGCTTATTTGTGTTGGTTGTAGGACTTTGAAGCGGATGAGACCAGAACTAAGCTATGAGAACTTAGGTCCAAAACAGTTAAGGGATCGGGACTACACTCAGCAGGAGCTAAGATCTAGATAATCATGGAGTTGTCGAAGATATCCGAGACTTGTGAGGTGATTACAAGTCGATACTATGAGGAGCCAGAGCGGAAGCAACTGGTGAAGGACATGATGGGCAACGACAAAATGTACCGGGACTAGGCTCAAGGAGGAGCCGAGGCCCTATGTGATCAAGGAATCTGGGTGTCATCATGTGTGAGGAGAGGCATGTCGTGTACTAAGTGACTTAGTTCGTTTACAAGTGAGGATGGTTTGGTAGGATCTAGATGCATGAGAGGCTTAGCGACAAGTCATTGGGGCCACATGAAGATGGCGAAGCATGAACAATGATTTGTGGCAAAGAAAGTGGGAAGCTTCGTAGAAGACAGTAGAGGGGCATTTTGGTAAATTACCCAATACTGAAAAGTGGTGGTTTGAAACTGCGTCTTGGCCTAAGTAGTTTGGTCTTGTATGTGCTTAAAATATGAAGTGGATCAAGTATTGATTCACTAATGGGTTAATGGATGTGAACGCTTTAAGTGTAAAACTTGATGCGGTGTTGGTTTATTGGGTTATCCCATGTAAGTGGTTGAAACCCAACTAAAGGTGCTGGTTAGGGTTTTTCTTGTGAGCTCAATATATAAGGAGTGAGAGAGGTGGCTAGGTTAAGCTTTTGGAGAGTTTACTTCAAGCCTTTGAGAGGAGAGTTATGGTTCAAGAAGAGAACTTTGTGGGAGATGTGAGAGCCTTTTTGGCTTAGCTCTTTGTTATTATTAAGCTTTGTGTGTGGCTAAGGAGTCACTATAAACATTCATCTCGAAATATGATTAGATATCAAAAATTTTCACTGTATTTCCTTCTTGTGCTCAAGTGATGAAATCTTGATTTTGCTTAATTTTCGTGTTTCCTCTGCTCTTGATCTTGCTGTATGTGTAAATAATGAAGATGTGTCTTGGAGTACAGACTCATCTATCTAGGCATTTGTATTTGCATGGTTTTAGTTCAAGAAGTGGTGATTTTGGGGTTTTAGTGTTGTGGGTATTTTGGCTTGAGCTCGTATTGTTATAACTTTCTATAACATGTGAGAACCCATGTAAGGTTATCTAGATCATCAAGAAACTCACGAGCAAGAACAGATCGAGATTTTCTTCTTTTGCCCAATTTTGGTTTAACTTTTATTCAAAAGGAAAAAGTTCAAAACTTTAGCAACGATTTTCTTGATCGTTGATTAGAATAGGTTCCTGACAATTTAGAGAAGGTGTATATGAAATTTCAAGTGATTTAGAGCATTGGTTTGAGAGTTGGATCAATTTGTAGTTTTAGCCTAGTTTTGGTGCAACAGAGGTTCAAGTGTCTATAGATCTCAATTTTCCAAAGTTCTTTCTTTGATTTTTAGTTGGGATAGGTTCTTAATGTCATGATCTAGAGTTGGTTCAAGTGTCAAGTCATTGGAGTTGTGGATCAAAAGTTTCGTCTATTTTTGAATTTAAAATAGTGTTGAAAATATGTTTTATTCTTGATTTTACTATTCACTTGGTTTGACTGCACTGTCCATCTAGCTGACGGTACTATTTATAGCGGTTTGGCTACTATTCATTTGTCTGCTTTTACGGTTCATATCGTTCAGACCGCCCCTGTAGAGGTCAGACCGCCAGGACTGTCAAGACTCGTTTTGCTTAATTTTTTCTTGGAACTTTCTTTGTGCGTGATTAGTTTTTGATTTTCATAGTTTCTCATAAGTTTTAGAGTGAAGAACTTTAACTTTCTCTTTAGAAAAGATTTTGAAAAGCTTTTATACAGATTGGCTCTCATTCACCCATTCTTGTTGCTGTTCTCAATCCTACAATACTTCACCGTTCACGACAACCGTTCCGGCATAACCCCATGCAGCTGCCAACACCCTTAACACACGCTCGCCCTCCGCTCATCGATCTCCTCGTAGCAAATTTGACGCCGCCACTGGGAAACAGCAAATCACAGCCGTCTCACAATAGACCGTTGGTTGCTGCCTGGTGAGCTAGGGTCCAACCGTGGTAAACCACTAGAATGACACTGCCGCTGTGCGATCTGCTCTATCTGCCCCGATCGGTGGCATCGACATCCAACTACCAGATCTCAACGAAGCAAATATTCGTCAAATAGAAATCCTCAAGTTAATGCCTGTTTCCTGTATTAAACCTTATAATTGGGGAAACAATTACATTTGAAGCACCATCATTTATTCAGATCTGCTTCAGTAGGATATACTTTACTCCAGAATATTTCCAAATATTGCTCTACCATTTTTTTTACCCAGATTAATGTTAGCCTTTATCGTTGAACTTATCTCTTACTGTTTCAACTTATCTCTTACTGTTTCCTCATCAAATAGAATCTCAAATCTGTTTTGTTTTTCCACTGATGAGAAACATATCCACTGAGATAATGACGTTCATTGGCTAAAATTTTCCTTTTTTTTCTTCACTCAATCCTTATCATTACCTCCGCATACTGCACGGCATCTCCACTCCTGAATCCTGATCTTCTCCGATTGAACTTGAGAGAGAGAGAGAGAGAGAGAGCCGGGATGCAAGGTTCTGTCAGGGTCCACACCTTCTCCTCCGCTGCCTGCGTCAACGCCGTTGAAAGCTCCGACGATGGCTCCCACCCATCCCACCGCTCTGCGGCGATGCGAAACGGCAAGACGGTCTCAAGCAAGGAGATAAAGAAGAGGGTCAAGAACCTTCTCTCGCACATGAAACAGAAATGGCGCATCTCCAAAGCATTCAGATCGCGCTCCAAAGAGGCCAACAGCAAGGCCATGGAGGACGATGGGGACCAGAGCGACGCGGAGATGTTCGACTCCTCGAACAGCTCCGAACTGCGCTCTTTCCGCACGGACGACGACTCAGCGCTCCCATCGTTTCACCTCAGCTCGCTTATCTTCCCAGTCGGCACTGTTGAACGCCCTCCCACAGCCTCTCCCGTGAGGATCATCCACAAGCTTCCATTCGGGTATGTCATGGGCCGTCAGCTGGACGCCCCCGCGCCGCCATCGATGATTCTGACAAGGAACTTTAAGAAGATGATGCCGATGTTGGCGGATCTGCAGCTGCGGTCAGGGTCGAGGATGATCAAGAAGAAGGTGGTCCGTGCTCTCAAGGAGAGATTTGGACGAGGCAGCCGACGAGGTAGGGGCGGATGTGCAGGAGAAGGTGATGAGTGTGGCGACAATGGCGATGGCGACGATGAAGATGTGTTTTGGAAGAAGGATGTGAGGGGGCTGCGCTGCAGGCGAGTGGAGGACGACGAGCGTACTTACCGAAGGAGCTGAGGACCAGTTGAGTGGGGGAAAATTGATTATATAGGACTGAGTTGAGAGGGTTTTAGCAAAATAGGATCAAGTTATTTGTACTCGTAAATATAGGACTGAGTTGAGCTACTTCTTGCAAATATAGGACTTTTCCAATTTTAATTTCATTTTCATTTTCTAGCCCTTTTTCTCTACGCGAAATGACTCTTTTGCCCCTTCCTCCCTCGCCTCCGGCCGCTCCCGCGCCGCGCCGCCGCCGCCCAGCGCCGCTGCTCCCCCGCGCCGCGCCGCCGCCGCCCAGCGCCGCCCCGCGCCGCGCCGCTGCTCCCCCGGGGAGCAGCGGCGCGGCGCGGGGCGGCGCGGGGGAGCAGCGGCGCTGGGCGGCGGCGGCGCGGCGCTGGAGCGGCCGGAGGCGAGGGAGGAAGGGGCAAAAGAGTCATTTCGCGTAGAGAAAAAGGGCTAGAAAATGAAAATGAAATTAAAATTGGAAAAGTCCTATATTTGCAAGAAGTAGCTCAACTCAGTCCTATATTTACGAGTACAAATAACTTGGTCCTATTTTGCTAAAACCCTCTCAACTCAGTCCTATATAATCAATTTTCCCGTTGAGTGGGGACTATGGGGTTTGTGTCGTGTAATTGGTTTCAGCATATGAGATCTTTTCAGTTGTTAGACTAGAAACTGTAGGATTGTCGATGCAATTAGAGATGAGTGAATAATTGCAGTCTACAGTGGAAACTTTTTTTTTCAATTTTTCTGTCTTTTAATTGTTTAATCTGCAAAAAAAACAGAAGTAATAAAAACAAAAATATTTTTTTGATTTTACTGTAGCAATACTGTAGCAAAAATCCGATCGATAGCTCATCAGCGAAACACGTTTTTGATTCAATCTAGTAATTGATTTCTAATTAAAACTAATTTATGTATGTAAACAAGAAAAATAGCTAGACAAAGATCAATGTATGGAGAATTTATACGAATTAGAAAACCAAGAAAAAAGATAATAAATGCGAATTAAAAAACTCACAAACTTTAATTAAAAACCGAAAAAATTGTTCATCCATCCAATCATCAACATGCATGAAGCGTCTTTTTTTTTCTTTTTCCAATCAAAACACGCCGCCGCCGCTCTGCTTATCTCACCGTGCTTGCGCAATAGAAAAACGCCACGGCTCCTCACGGATGGATGATGACCACGTCGCGCACGAGACGCCAGTGGAAGACTTACGTGTCTGCTGTCATGCGTAGCAATCGTCTTGAACGATGCAAGCACCGCCTCGCTTTTTCTCAGAATAGATCTATTTTTATTTCTGAATCATGGTGGCTACAAAGTGCTCTCCTTGCACCCCCTAAAACCTTAGAACGAAAATTGCATCTCCAAAGCCACGGGGTTAGCCTCCAATCCCACCTCTATTTATAGTCTAAGGCCTAAAACCTGGGCTTATCCAAAGCCCACGAATTCTAATCCAATTCCAATAAATAAGGGACCTGAAACCCTTCCTAATACGGGTTTTCCAAAATTCCAACTTCTCTAACACGTCACGTGTTGAAGCCTCCAGGACCACATCTCCCGTAGCTTCTCCACGCATCATCCATCACGTGTCGTAACCTCCGGACCGCACCGCCGTAGCTCCAACATGTATCATCTATCTCTGATCTCCATACGCCCCAAGCATTAGCCCGACCATCTCGTGAATTCCTTGACCGTCTGAACCTCGGATCTCCCCATCCTAGTCCCGATCCATCTCGTCACCAACGATAATCGCCTCCATACTCAACTTGCACATACAAAAACCAAAGAACATTCTTCCGGCACAAGTTCGTTCCAACTTGACCAATATCAATCCACGCACACGCAACACAACTCGCTTAACAAAGCTAAACAAAATCACCAATTATTCATCATAACAAATTAACCATTGTCAATTATTCATCACCAAAATATCCTATACCTAGCCACATGGTCTAACAGAAACAATTGAGCAATGAGCAGTGGGTCTATATCTATTTCTTATTTCTTATAGATTATGCTTTTCTTGTGGTGTAATTGAAGATTAGAATCAGGGGTGTAAACCAGGCGCAAATTATTTCAAACATTCTATACCTATATATTTTCTAGCATTCAAAATAAATTAAGTTTTTTTCCTTTTTAAATAATATGTTTCCGTTATAAATCTAGATTCATCTTAAAAATCCTGATACAGATATATGATATGGGGTGGTCTGATTTTACGATGACGATGATCACACGACAAACGATAATAACTCAAGAGGAGCAACCACTACTACAAAAAAGCTAATACTAGACGCTTCATCATAAACGGTTAACCAAAACCATCAATATTAAATATAATTACCAATGGTTTTGGTTTAGACACCATTTCTGTTGCTGCCAATGCTAAAAACTATTTGTGAAGAGGTAACATCATAGACAGTTCATGGTACAAACCGTCTGTGAAGTATCATAGATGGTTATTAACAAGAACCATCTGTGATTATTATCAAATATCATAGACGGTTCATGGAGAAAACTATCTGTGAAGATTACAGATAGTTATTAACAAGAACCGTTTGTGATATTACCTCTTCACAGACGGTTTGTATTAAAAACCGACTGTGATATTTTGCCGTCCAATTTTGTCACCCCCTCTATTCAAACTTTCAAACTGAAGCGGCGTGTCCGAGACACCTTTAGTAAAATAGGCATGTGTAACACCCCAGCCAATCATTGACCTGGAATGCTATAAAACTAGTAATGTAACAAGGAAAAACTAAATACGTCTCACAAAATTTCGGCAGAACCTCCCCTGAATAGTTATCTATGCCAGAGGTTTGAACAAGCAAATTTTATAAGAATAGATATCCAACAGGTATTTCGACCAAGACTAAACAAAATTGACTATAGGTGACTAGGACATTCATAGGACTAGCATCTTGATAAAGAACAGGAACATCATAAATATTCTATTCATTTATTACAGTTTAATTTTCAGCAAGCAATGATCATAAAGATACTTTAAGTAATTAATTCTTCTACTATTTAATTTCTTCCTTTCTTGCCATTATGGGTTGATCGTGCAAAGTGCAACAAGACTAATCCTTCCTTTTCCCCATGCATGCCGATCTCATAAAAGTACCTAAAACACAACAAACAACAAGGATGAGTCCAACGAGTCAGCAAATATAACAAAGGGTGACAAGAACATACATGAACACCATTTCATAAGAACATCCAACAATTACTTATATAAATCATGCTATGTAGTATGTTCAACAATATTTTTATCTTTTTCTCTTTTGCATTTTACCGGTAATACAAAGTGCGCATCCATCGATGCACACCCATGCCTGTACCATATGGTACAGGGACCAATTGCCCAAACTCCACAAGTATGGGGACCTTTAGCCCGTCATCAACATGACGGGGACCTTAGCAAATGCTTGGTTATGACATGACCAAGACTTCAATAAGCCAACATGATGCATATGTATGAAGGTCTCAGTTTAATAAAAACATGCATCCACAACAACTTTGCACAAGGAGTACTCATGAAATTCATAACTTACAAGCAACCATGAACATTAATAGGTGCTCCTTCATCACAACCATGAACACAATTGATCACAATATAAATCCAACATTGACATTCCACAATATCAATTTAAACCATCATTATACTTGTCTTAACCACGAGAGGACGAGGGACGTACAGAAGGTGCTGCCCCCGGGATCAGTCCACCACCTGAATAATAATTATATCGCATGCTGAGATAATGGTAGTGGACCAAAACTATATAAAAAGAACAATCACGAACCCACAAAAACGTCCAACTTGACTTCAACCCCAAATCCTAAGGGTCTATCTGTCCCCTCTGTGAACAGTCAACTTCAAAAATCCATATCTATTGGTAAAGGAGTCCGAATGAGGTGTTCTTAGACTTTCTGGAAAGATAATTGAATTATCCATCTAACCCTAGTTGGTGAACCTCCCTGAATCGGCCAAATTATACCCGCACAAGCCAGTTTTCTAAAACATCAATTTCACGTCGGGTTCTCTGGACAGAGTACTAAAAATATTATAACTTTCAGTAATAGTGTCTGAATCATGAGTTCTTGAGCTTTATGAAAAGCTGAGACAATTATCTACAACTTTGATTATACTGAGCTTCTCTAAATCTCCCTTTTTCTAATCGCATAACCCGATTTAGCAAAACCTGACAGAAAACCCACAAATTTGCAGAACAGTCCCACTAATAAAATCATAACTTCTGCTACAGAGGTCCAACTACATGTTCTAGCACTTCATGGAAAGATTGCAACGTCCTCTACAATACTCTAGGAGACATCCAGAACTGAATCCACACAAAACTATCTCAAAATGACCATCTAACAGAGTCTATCCTGAGCAGACCACAATACCGACATTGCTACAATAATTAAATATGCATCTAATCGGGGGAAATAGGGGTTACTCTTGACAAATCGCTAAAGAACATTATGAACACCACACGATCTCTCTCCCCCTTCCTTTTCCCTTTTTCCCTTCCTCTTCTCCGTCTTCCGGATCAAAAATGCCTCCCAGCGATCGATCTCCTTCCTCCGCTCGACCGGCAGCAGAGGGGGATCTCCTTCACCAACAGCAGGGGGCTTCAATGGAGGCGGAGGAGGTGCTAGTGCTGCTGGACAAGGGAGGTGCAAGGGGAAGAGGGAGGTGGCGGCTCAAGGGAGAAAGAGGAGTGGGCTTAGGGGGTGGCGGCTAGGGTTTGGGGGAGGGGCGCCTCCCCCCCTTTGGCCGGGCACCACTTGGGCCAGGGCCCAGGCCCAGGTTGCTGTGGTTTTGCAGAAATCCCCCCTAAAATCCATGTTAAACTCTTTTCTATTTGGCCCTTTTTCCCCGATTAATCTATTATCTCTCGAATAACATTTGGGGTATTATATTCTACCCCCTTAAACGGAATTCGACCCCGAATTCTATTCACGCTTACGACAAGGTGTAATCACAGCTAATTCTTAATCATATTAACACGCACCTGTTGTGAATAATTCTGGATATTGCTCACGCATGTGAGACTCCAATTCCCATGTGGCCTCTCTCTGTCTGCTGCGACCAAAGCACCTTGACATACTTTAAAGTTTTATTCCTCAACGCCTTTTCTGATCTTTCCAGAATTCGCACTGGCTTGGACTTAAAGGATAGATTCTGCTCAAGTATTAACGGTTCTAGTGTAATATGAAGCTCCGGATCTCGCAGGTACTTCCTCAACATAGACACGTGAAACACGTTGTGCACCCCGCGCATAGACTCTGGAAGATCCAAGCGGTATGCCAACTTCCCGACCCGTGCCAACATCGTGAAAGGCCCGACGTACCTCGGGCTAAACTTCCCTTTGGTACCGAACCTCACCACACCCTTGGTGGGAGATACTCTCAAAAGCACCTGATCCCCCACCCCAAATTCCAGATCCCTCCTTCTCACATCTACATAACTTTTCTGCCTGCTCTGGGTGGCCAAAAGATTCTATCTCACCAAGGCCACTTGTTCAACTGTCTTTTGGACCCAATCCGTGCCCAAGACTTCCTTCTCACCCACCGCTTCCCAGCAAAGGGGTGACCTGCATTTACGCCCATACAACACTTCGAATGGTGCAGCTTTAATACTTGAATGGTAGCTGTTATTATAAGCGAACTCCGCTAAAGGCATTTGGTCTTCCCAACTACCCTTCCAAGACAACACACAGGACCACAACATGTCCTCCAAGGTCTGAATGGTGTGCTCTGTCTGCCCATTTGTCTGTGGATGAAATGCTGTACTCAGGCGGAGTTGGGTGCCCAACACACTCTGCAAACTCTCCCAGAACTTGGAGACAAACTTGGCATCTCTGTCAGAAATAATGGTCTTTGGTAGACCATGAAGCCTCACAATCTCACGCACATAGATAGGAGCCAAGTCGCTTGCTGAGCTGGTCGTGCGGATAGGAATGAAGTGCGCTGATTTGCTGAATCGATCCACTACCACCCAAACTGCATCCTTGCCTCACGGTGATCGAGGCAACGCTACCACAAAGTCCATAGAAATATCATCCCAAGGCCATTGAGGGACCTCTAATGGCT
Organism: Dendrocalamus latiflorus; assembly: GCA_017311315.1. Classification (NCBI taxonomy): domain Eukaryota; kingdom Viridiplantae; phylum Streptophyta; class Magnoliopsida; order Poales; family Poaceae; genus Dendrocalamus; species Dendrocalamus latiflorus. The sequence continues at coordinate 23,617,724 of CM029661.1, forward strand.
GCAATAACCCTGCAGGTCGTTTATGTTCTGCCTTCACTTACTGAAAAACGCCACAAGAGGCTACATAACTAGCTATATCCACTTTCATTCTTTTCCACCAGAAGTTATGCTTCAAATCACGATACATCTTTGTCTCACCTGGATGAACAGTATATGGGGTGCGATGTGCCTCTCTCAAAATATCACCTTTAACCTCCGCTTTCTGTGGCACACAAAGACAACCCTTAAATCGCAATGCGCTAGACCCATCCAAATTGAAGTCTCCTTCCTTGCCCATATCCATACGCTTCCTGACCCTCTGCAATAACTGATCATACTGCTGCGCTTCCCGCACACGCTTTGGAATGGCCGACTCTAAGATCAACTGTGTCTCTGCCCGTGCCATGCCCGCATAGCAATAAGATATCCCCATACGGTCGAAATCAGCAATAAGGCAATCCAGAGTAGCAGGCGTCGCCTTGCGACTAAGAGCATCGGCCATCACATTGGCCTTGCCTGGATGGTACTGAATTGTGAGATTGTAATCTTTGATCAGCTCCAGCCACCTGTGCTGCCTCAAATTCAATTCCTTCTGGGTAAAAATATACTTAAGACTCTTGTGATCTGTGAACACATCACAAGTCTCACCATACAGGTAGTGTCTCCAAAGTTTCAATGCAAACACTACGGCGGCCAACTCTAAATCGTGGGTTGGATAATTCTGCTCATGTTTCTTCAGTTGTCTCAATGCATAAGCTATAACCTTACCATCTTGCTTGAGGACACAACCCAATCCAACTCGAGAAGCATCGGAGTAAACCGTAAAACGCTTCCCTGGCTCAGGAACAGTGAGAACAGGAGCGGTCACCAACTTTTCTTTCAAAGTATGAAAACTGCGCTCAGAATCATCATCCCACTGAAACTTCACATCCTTCTGAGTGAGCCTTGATAAAGGCTTGGCAATGATGGAAAAACCCTGTACAAATCACCGGTAATAACCTGCCATCCCAAGGAAGCTTCTCACCTCTTTGACATTGGTCGGCCTTTCCCATTCTACCACTGTAGAAACCTTACTTGGATCAACTGATATCCCCTTATCACTGATGATATGCCCCAAGAATCCCACTTGAGACACCCAGAACTCGCATTTTTTTAACTTAGCAAAGAACTTATGCTCCCTTAATGTTTCCAATACAAGCCTCAGATGTCGCCCATGATCTGCTTCAGTCTTTGAGTAAATCAAAATATCATCAATAAAGACTACTACAAAATCATCCAGATACTCATGCAACATCCTGTTCATTGTCTCCATGAAAGCAGCAGGGGTGTTCGTTAGTCCAAAAGACATAACTTTAAATTCAAAATGCCCATACCTTGTGGAGAATGCCGTCTATTCAATATCCTCCTCTCGGACATGAATCTGGTTGTATCCCGACTGGAGATCAATCTTTGAGAATACCTTAGCCCCTCTCAACTGATCAAACAAATCCTCAATGCAGGGTAAAGGATACTTATTCTTGATGGTCAGCTGGTTGAGGGCACGGTAATCAATGCACATGCGCCAACTTCCATCCTTCTTCTTAGTAAATAGCACAGGGCTTCCCACGGGGACACACTGGGTCGAATAAGGTCTTTCGCTCTTAGATCATCCAACTGCTTCTTTAATTCTTCCTGAAAAGGACGAGCCAAATGGTACGGGGTCATAGAAACCGGTCGTTCACCCAGTACTAAATCAATCTTGAACTCCACTGGACGTGGTGGAGGCATCCCTAGCAACTCTGCTGGAAATACATCTAGGAATTCCCGAACCACCGGAATACTTTCTGCAATCAAAGAGGAATTTGGCTTTTCCACTAGGGACAACAGAAATCCACTCTTTGCTGCTCTACTGCCAGGATACAAACTAGCCAGCACACTGAGTGAATAGGAAGGATCACTACCCTGAAAAACTATTTCCTACCCAAACGGAGCTTGCAGAGTTACTGTTTTCCAAAAACATGATATGACAGCACGGTAACTATTGAAAGCATCTAGGCCCCTAAAATATTGGTTTTGGTAATTAATGACGTTATGTGATTATGGGACTAATGTGTGCATTAAGCGTTTGAAAGGATAAGCTCAAATGGAGAAGAAAGAGGCTCACAAATTATCTCATGAAGATTCAAAGATCTCAAGGGCGACAAGGTAAATAGTTTAGGTATCCATTTTATTTTTACCCATCTTGGTGAAGGGTTGGAAAACCGGATTATAGGTTAGATGCCGTACTATTAAGAGGGATCATGGTGATTGCTTGATCATATTCAAATATGCCCTGTGGATCAATTTAGGATCATGCATGCACTTAGAAATTAAAATCAAATCAAAACTGTGCTTTGTCAGAAAATTCGGTAGTACCGACGTTCTACGGGCGGAACTACCGCATGGCCGGAAGTACCGGGCCTCTGAGCGGATTGTTTATTCCAGAGAGCGCCCGGAGGTTGAGTTAGTCTCTCGAAAATCAGAAGTACCGCAAGTTCAACTGCGGAACTACCGCATGTGCGGAGGTTCCGGGGTCCAGAGCGGAACTTCAATTCCAGAGAGCGCCCGGAGTTAAACTTAGCCTCTTGGAAAACGGAAGTACCACAGTTTGACCTGCGGAACTACCGCAGGCCGGTAGTTGCGGACTTAAGAGCGGAACTTCATTTCCAGTGAGCGCCCTGAGTTGGAGTTAACCGCGCTGAAATCGGAAGTACCGGGGCAAGGAGCGGAACTTCCGGATTTCCGGAAGTACCGCGATTTTAACGGCGGTAGTACCACACTCATTATCCAACGGTTACTTCTGACTCACTGTTATAGCCGTTCTGACCGAACGGCGGAAATCCAGAAGTACCGCCCATATAACGGCGGTAGTTCCGCTTTCCCTGAATTTTCAGGATAAATTAATTCAACGGCTATTTGAGGTTGGTGGGGGTATAAATACACCCCCACCAGAACTTGTACCTGGGGTTGACATTCCATTGAACACATTTGAGCTTAGTGCAACCTCTCACACCTCTTTTTCACTCTTGTGCATTCAAATTGAGGTAGTTGAGCCAAAATTCAAGTGCATTGCATTCTAGAGTGATCCATTAGGCACTTGAGTGTGATCAAGCCATCGTGGTCTATTCTCTTGGTGCTTGCCGGCACCTAGACGGCCTGGCGGAGGTTCCGGTGATCTTCTCAAGAAGATTGTGAGAAGGCCCGGAAGATTGTGAAGGCTCGGAGCTCGCCTACCCGGAGAGGGAAAGGGCTACCGCTAGTGATCGAGGTGATTAGGCTCAATTCGTGGAGCCGGTCCTATTCGGTAGGGCTTACCTCAACGTGGACTAGGGGAGACCGGCAAGTCTCCGATCACCACGGTAAAAAGTAATTGTGTCAAATTGTGGTTTGCTCTCTTGCATTTACTCTCATTCAAGCAAGGTTCTTAATTCATATTAATTGATTGCTTGTTTAGTTAGAGTAGCAACCTTAGACCAAGACTACTTGTTTTGCTATTGGTCAATTACTTGTGCTAGCGTTATCTTGAGCCTTTCTAGGTTGTTTAGATATACCATTGTCCACTTGCTCTACACCAACTCAATTGTTGGGCAATTCACCGGAGTTGGCAAGAATGACACCAACTCAATTGTTGGGCAAGCTCATCACCAACGAGCTCTACAAAAAGGACAAGGAAGAGCTCTTGGAGCAATCCTCCTCCAAGAACAAGAAGATCACCGCCTTCAAGGCTAAAGCGGTGATAAGTGAAGAATCCGAAGATGATGATGAGGAGGACTCCGAAGAAGAATTGGCACTTCTAGTGAGAAGAATGAAGAAGTTCATGAGGAGACGGCCAAACCTAGGTACAAGCTATGAAAAGAACAAGAAGGGACATTCCTTCTCCAACAAGAGGTATAGCAACATTCGTTGCTATGAATATGATGAAAAGGGGCATATTGCCTCTCAATGCCCTACAAAGAAAGATGACAAGGAGAAGTCATCAAAGAAGAAGAACTACAACGGCAAGAAGAAGCTCTTCAAGAAGCTTCACAAGGATGGCAAGAACGAAGCCCATATTGGTGAGTGGGACTCCGAGGAGGAGTATTCCGACTCCGACTCAAGTGAGGACGAATCTCCCAAGAAGAAGGGGCTTGTAGGCATTGCCATCAAGGAGGCCCCATCACTATTCTCCACTCCTACATGTCTTATGGCTAAGGGAGAAAAGGTAAAATTATTTGATGATGATGAGCCTTCATATGATGATTTAATGGATATGTTAGTTGAATTGAATGAGTTTCTTGGAAAAGAAAAATCAAAGTTTAAGGTTTTGAAGAGAGAGCATATTTCTCTTAAAGACTCTTATGAAGAGCTAAAGGAAGCTCATGATTTACTTCTCCAAGAAAATCATAAATCTAGTACTAGCATTGGAGTTACTTGTGATATCTTGAATGAAATGTATAGTATAGAAACTTCAAAGTCTAGCATATCTACTTGTTGTGATGATTTACTTGCCATGCCTTGCTCATCTAGTGTTGACTCTGGAAACGCTTTAAATCTTGTTCATGATAATGTGCTTACTAATGAAAACAAGAATTTAAAGGAACAAGTGCTAAAATTGAACAAAAGCTTAGAAAGAGCTTACAAGGGAAAAGAAACTCTTGATAAGTTACTAAGCAATCAAATATGCTCCTTTAACAAGGAGGGACTTGGATATGTCCCCAAAAAAGGTAAGAAGCCGGCATACAAGCCTCCAAGGATTGTAAAGGAAAATGGTAAATTTTGCACAAAATGCCGGTGTGTTGGACATGTTCAAAATGATTGTTCTAAGAATAACATTCATTCCATTGGTCTATATGATTCTTGCTATATGCTTAAGAAATCTAAGAATGGAAATGTAATTGCTCACTTCATTGGCACCTCGATTTTGGGTGCTAAAAAGAAATCCATTTGGGTACCCAAAACCTTGGTCACTAACCTCCAAGGACCCAAACAAATTTGGGTACCTAAAAGAACTTGATTTCTTTTGTAGGTGAACTATAAAACCGGTGGAAGGCATTGGGTGTTGGATAGCGGTTGCACTCAACACATGACCGAAGACCGGAAAATGTTCACTAACTTTGAGAGTGGAAGCAATGACAAGATCACATTTGGAGATAATAGCAAAGGAAAGGTATTGGGTTTGGGTAAAATTGCTATCTCAAACGACCTTTCAATTTCTAATGTGTCACTTGTTGAAACATTAAATTTCAATTTACTTTCCGTTGCCCAATTATGTGATCTTGGTTTAACATGCTTTTTCTCAAAAGAAAATGTTGTAATCTCAAAAGAAAATAATAATGAACTTGTCTTTAAAGGTTTTAGATTTGGAAATCTCTATTTGGTAGATTTTACTTCAAATGAGTCTTGTTTAAAAACTTGTTTAATTGCAAAAACTTCTTTGGGTTGGTTGTGGCATAGAAGGCTAGGTCATGTGGGAATGGTTCAACTCAAAAAGCTTTTTAAGCATGACTTAGTGGTTGGCTTGAAGGATGTGAAGTTTGAGAAAAATCGACTTTGTAGTGCTTGTCAAGCCGGAAAACAAGTCGCTAATTCTCACCCTTCCAAAAGTATCATGTCAACCTCTAGGCCATTAGAGCTCTTACATATGGATTTGTTCGGGCCAACAACCTATAAGAGCATTGGAGGGAATAGCTATTGTTTAGTCATCGTGGATGATTACTCTAGATATACATGGGTCTTCTTCCTAAATGACAAAAGTGAAACCTCCGGGATTTTCAAAAGTTTTTCAAAAAGGGCCCAAAATGAATTTGATTTTAAAATAAAGAAAATTAGAAGTGACAATGGTTCCGAGTTCAAGAATACAAAAGTTGAAGATTTTTGTGATGAACTTGGAATAAAGCACGAGCTTTCCACAACCTACACTCCGGAGCAAAATGGAGTTGTAGAGAGGAAAAATCGTACATTAATAGAAATGGCTAGGACAATGCTTGATGAATATAATACTTCCGATAAGTTTTGGGCGGAAGCTATTAACACCGCGTGTCATGCCATAAATCGCCTCTATTTGCATCGCCTTTTGAAAAAGACTTCCTATGAGCTTCTCGTTGGAAGAAAACCGAACATCTCTTACTTTAGAGTATTTGGTTGCAAATGCTATATACTAAGAAAAGGTGTTCGGCTCTCTAAATTTCAAAGTCGGTGTAATGAAGGCTTTCTTTTAGGTTATTCGTCAAATAGCAAAGCTTATAGGGTTTTTAATAAAAACTCGGGTTTAGTAGAAGAATCTTGTGATGTCCAATTTGATGAAACTAACGGCTCTCAAGAAGGGCATGAGAACTTGGATGATGTAGGAGATGAAGATCTTCGCAAGACAATGGAGAATATGCAAATTGGAGACATCAAGCCAAAAGAGGATCCAACATCACCAAGCTCATCTAGACATGTGGAACCACCCTCTTCATCTACAACGAACGACGTTCAAGTTATAGAAGATGAAGAAAAGGATCAACCGCAAAATACTTTCAAGATCCACAATGCAATAGCCAAAGATCATCCAATAGATCAAATATTGGGTGACGTGAGTAAAGGTGTTCAAACTCGCTCTAGAGTAGCTTCATTTTGTGAACACTATTCTTTTGTATCTTCACTTGAACCTAAGCGTGTAGAAGAAGCTTTAGATGACCCAGATTGGATAAATGCTATGCATAAAGAGTTGAATAATTTTGCTCAAAATGACGTTTGGACTTTGGTGGAGAGACCCAATGAGCACAATGTTATTGGCACAAAATGGGTCTTTCGGAACAAACAAGATGAGAACGGAATTGTGGTAAGAAATAAAGCAAGGTTAGTAGCTCAAGGTTATACTCAAGTCGAGGGATTAGATTATGATGAGACATTTGCACCCGTTGCTAGACTTGAATCAATTAGAATCTTGCTTGCTTTTGCATCATGCTTTGATATTAAGTTGTTTCAAATGGATGTCAAGAGTGCATTTCTAAATGGAACAATTTCCGAATTAGTATTTGTAGAACAACCCCCGGGATTTGAAGATGCTAAATATCCTAATCATGTGTATAAATTATCAAAGGCACTATATGGTTTGAAGGAAGCTCCTAGAGCTTGGTATGAATGCCTTCGTAACTTTCTTGTGTCAAAAGGCTTTAATATTGGTAAAGTAGATACAACTCTATTCACAAAAATTATTGAAGATGATTTCTTTGTATGTCAAATCTATGTTGATGATATTATATTTGGTTCTACTAATCAAGACTTTTGCAAATAATTTGGTGAGATGATGTCTAGGGAATTTGAGATGTCGATGATTGGTGAGCTAAGCTACTTCCTTGGACTTCCAATCAAGCAACTTAAAGATGGGACATTTATAAGTCAAACGAAGTATGTCAAAGATCTACTCAAGAAATTTGGAATGGAAGAAGCAAAACCTATCAAGACACCAATGGCAACAAACGGGTATCTAGACCTCAACGAAGGAGATAAGTCGGTAGATTTAAAGCTTTATAGATCCATGATTGATAGTTTACTCTATCTTACCGCATCTAGGCCGATATTATGTTTAGTGTTTGCATGTGTGCATGTTTTCAAGCTTCTCCAAAAGAGTGCCATTTGGTGGCCGTAAAGAGGATTCTAAGATATTTAAGGCATTCCTCAAGTATAGGGCTTTGGTATCCCAAAGGTGCAAAATTTGAGTTAATTGGATATTCGGATTCCGATTATGCGGGTTGTAAAGTGGATAGAAAAAGCACCTCGGGTAGTTGCCAATTGCTAGGAAGGTCTCTAGTAAGTTGGTCATCTAAGAAACAAAATTCCGTAGCCCTTTCAACCGTTGAAGCCGAATATATTTCCGCGGGTAGTTGTTGTGCTCAATTACTTTGGATGAGGCAAACATTGTTGGATTATGGGATTAAATTTGATAAAATGCCTCTTTTGTGTGATAATGATAGTGCAATCAAAATATCCAACAATCCCGTTCAACACTCAAGAACCAAGCATATAGATATACGCCACCATTTCTTGAGAGATCATGTGAGCAAGGGAGACATTGAAATTAGCCACGTCCGAACCGAAGATCAACTAGCGGACATTTTCACCAAACCATTAGATGAAAGCCGCTTTTGCAAATTGAGGAATGAATTAAATGTCATAGACTACTCAAATGTAGCTTGAAATCAAATTTCATTCTTTTCTGCTCATTTGATGCACTTGTGTGGAATTTAAATGAATTTTTCCTTATTTTTGATAAAAAATGTGATTATTTTCATAAAAACTAATTTCAAAGTATATCAATAGCTCAATTGATGCATAATGATCCTAAATAACTTTAATTGAGTGCAAAACTAGGGATCATTTGCATAGTTCCAAGATCTAAAGTTCAATTCCTGAAAAGTTCCAGAAATTTCGAAACTACCGCAGTTTATTGTGCGGTACTTCCACTCCTCTCAGAAAAATCAAAACTACCGCAGTGTAAACCGCGGAACTTCCGGAATTTCTGTGAAAACGGAACTACCGGCGTGTTAAGCGCGGAACTTCCGTTTTCTGCGGGATTTATTGCGGTTTCCAAAACCGCCAACCCCCCTGCCGTTACTCCAGTTTCCTTATCTCTTTTCTCTCTCTCTCCCCTTCATTCCTCCCAAACCGCAGCCGCCTCCCTTCTCTTTTCCTCTCCTCTCTTCAAACTCTCTCTCTCTCAAGAACCTCCCTCCTCTCCCGATCTTCGAATCCGAGGGGAGTTCTTCGTTTTTGGGCGATTCCTTGCACTTCTAGGGTTCCCCTCCTTCGACTCCACAAGGTAAATTGGATCAAAATCCTCTTTTTATCTTGTTCTTAGAACCCTAGGTTAAGTTTAGACTAAATTTGAAAATGTGACGATGTTTGCTGGAGAATCTTAGGGCAAATTAGTATATTTGGGGTATTGCCATGTTTATTCATACATGCATTGAATTCAAACCCAAAATACCCCAAAAGGATTGAAGATTGAACTTGCCCTAAAATTACTCAGAAAATTCGGAACTATCGCCCGAGCGGGCGGAACTACCGTGGTTCCGGAAGTTCCGCATGTTTAATGCCGAAACTACTGGATTTCCCGGAAGTACCGCAGTTTAGCCGCCGGTACTTCCGATTTTTCTGACACAGCAAACAGTCAATTGCTCTTTCAAATCTAGTTTATTCTTTTTGCATCCTTCATCACTCCTCATTGTTGTATCTCCTGTTTGAAGATGCCGAGGATGAAGAATGTCTCCCACAAGACTTATGGAGGAACTGCAGGACAATCCTCCTCGACTCCCGCCCTTCCAACGATGGAGCATGAGGATAGGGGCAAGGGCCCCGCCTCCGACTCCGAGAGTGAGTCAGAGGGATCCCATGAGAGCGGATCCGAGGCCTCGCTTGAGAGCGAGGAGTATGAGGCTTCGGACGAAGAGATGCCTGGGGCAACTGCAGATGAAGAAGTGGATCTTTCCAAGATCACCAGTGATGATTATGCCATCTTGCGTCGCCGCAGTCAGTATGTCCGTCCTCGCAACTCTCAGAACCCGAAGTTCCATACCAAATTTCAGGAGCAAGTATACAGAGAGATGTATGGTCCTTCGAGGAAGTTTGCTGCACACAAGTATGTGGACTGGGATCACTTGTCACAAATTGACAAGTTTGATGGTGCCTATCGGCTTTTTTAGCAAGCCAGGATTCATCACCTTGTTGCTTTCCAGTGCAATTATATGGAGGAGATGATACGGCAGTTCTACGCCACTTTGTATATCTCTCCCAATTATGAGCATCTTTGCTGGATGACTGGAACGCAGCTCATTGAGTGCACCAAGCATGAGTTTGAGTTGGCACTTGGGACTGAAACAAGTACCTATGAGAAGGTGTTCAGCAAGCCAGCACTTCCAATTGCTGCTTTTACAGAGTATTATGACCGGACAGCTGAACGAGTGCCAGGGACAATCATTGGACTACTTTCCATTCCGAGTCTTGTCAACAGGATCATCAACCACACCATTCTTCCAAAGAGTGGGAATTATGACGCTATTCGTGGCCACGCTTGGAATGTGATAGATTACATTATGCGTGGTGAGAAGTTTGATGTGGTAGATCTCATCATCCGGGAAATAGATGCCAATAAGAATGACAGGAACAGAAGAATCAACTTTGCACCCTTCATTATGGCCCTGATCATTCGCAAGACCGGGTACAGAGGAGCTCTTTGCACCGTGCACAAGCCGTACAAGCCTCGTGCAGAGGCCCCTGTCCCTGCTCCAGTTCGTCATCGTGGTCATCCCCAGCCTCAGCCTCAGGCAGCTGCTGATCCTCCTCCACAGGGCGAGGGTGATGTCTCCCTGTCCTAGATCTACTCTGCCATTCTCAGGCTTGAGGAGCGCCAGAATGTCCTGATCACCACTGTGTCTTCTCTTGGCGATCGCGTCTCGTCCTTGGAGAGTATAGTGGCTCGTCCGCCTTCTCCAGTCTATACTCGTCGCACTCGTCGCCGCGGCCCTCCTTCTCCTAGTGCAGCTCAGGACTAGCTCCTCTTTTTGGTACCTTGATGCCAAAGGGGGAGAAATAAAGCAAGGAGAAGATTTTTATCTATCTATGTAATAAATTATGGTGTACTGAACCATGTGATGATTAAACTCTATGGAGGTTTAGTATCTAAAATTCCTATGCATTGTAATGAACTATGTTTGGATCTTATGCCCGTATCCCTAAATGCAATGCTATTTACTTGTTTATGTGTATCTTTGAATTTTTTAATATTATGTTGTGATCATGTTTGCCAAATTTATGTATGTTAGTAAAGATCATGCAAATCCTCATAAAATTTGATGCACATGTTTAGGGGGAGCTCTTTCTCTCTAACTTCTAAATTGCAATAATTCCCCATGTTCAAAATTGCCAAAATTTCAAAATCTTGCGATATACAACTTGCAGACAAGGAGTATATCCAAATCTTAAATACTTCTCAAAATTTGTTCATGTTGTCATCAATTACCAAAAAGGGGGAGATTGAAAGCATCTAGGCCACTAAAATATTGGTTTTGGTAATTAATGACGTTATGTGATCATGGGACTAATGTGTGCATTAAGCGTTTGAAAGGATAAGTTCAAATGGAGAAGAAAGAGGCTCACAAATTATCTCATGAAGATTCAAAGATCTCAAGGGCGACAAGGTAAATAGTTTAGGTATCCATTTTATTTTTACCCGTCTTGGTGAAGGGTTGGAAGACCGGATTATAGGTTAGATGCCGTACTATTAAGAGGGATCATGGTGATTGCTTGATCATATTCAAATATGTCCTGTGGATCAATTTAGGATCATGCATGCACTTAGAAATTAAAATCAAATCAAAACTGTGCTTTGTCAGAAAATTCGGTAGTACCGATGTTCTACGGGCGGAACTACCACATGGCCGGAAGTACCGGGCCTCTGAGCGGATCGTTTATTCCAGAGAGCGCCTGGAGGTTGAGTTAGTCTCTCGAAAATCGGAAGTACCGCAAGTTCAACTGCGGAACTATCGCATGTGCGGAAGTTCTGGGGTCCAGAGCGTAACTTCAATTCCAGAGAGCGCCTGGAGTTAAACTTAGCCTCTTGGAAAACGGAAGTACCGCGGTTTGACCTGCGGAACTACCGCAGGCCGGTAGTTCCGGACTTAAGAGCGGAACTTCATTTCCAGAGAGCGCCCTGAGTTGGAGTTAACCGCGTTGAAATCGGAAGTTCCGGGGCAAGGAGCGAAACTTCCGGATTTCCAGAAGTACCACGATTTTAACGGCGGTAGTACCGCACTCATTATACAACGGTTACTTCTGACTCACTGTTATAGCCGTTCTGACCGGGCGGCGGAAATCCGGAAGTACCGCCCATATAACGGCGGTAGTTCCGCTTTCCCTGAATTTTCAGGATAAATTAATTCAACGGCTATTTGAGGTTGGTGGGGGGTATAAATACACCCCCACCAGAACTTGTACCTGGGGTTGACATTCCATTGAACACATTTGAGCTTAGTGCAACCTCTCACACCTCTTTTTCACTCTTGTGCATTCAAATTGAGGTAGTTGAGCCAAAATTCAAGTGCATTGCATTCTAGAGTGATCCATTAGGCACTTGAGTGTGATCAAGCCATCGTGGTCTATTCTCTTGGTGCTTGCCGGCACCTAGACGGCCTGGCGGAGGTTCCGGTGATCTTCTCAAGAAGATTGTGAGAAGGCCCGGAAGATTGTGAAGGCTCGGAGCTCGCCTACCCGGAGAGGGAAAGGGCTACCGCTAGTGATCGAGGTGATTAGGCTCAATTCGTGGAGCCGGTCCTATTCGGTAGGGCTTACCTCAACGTGGACTAGGGGAGACCGGCAAGTCTCCGATCACCACGGTAAAAAGTAATTGTGTCAAATTGTGGTTTGCTCTCTTGCATTTACTCTCATTCAAGCAAGGTTCTTAATTCATATTAATTGATTGCTTGTTTAGTTAGAGTAGCAACCTTAGACCTAGACTACTTGTTTTGCTATTGGTCAATTACTTGTGCTAGCGTTATCTTGAGCCTTTCTAGGTTGTTTAGATATACCATTGTCCACTTGCTCTAGTCAAGTCTTTAAGTTTAAAATTATCAATTGAAATTAGACGAAAATTTTAAAACCTCCTATTCACCCCCCCTCTAGTCGGCCTCCTCGATCTTACAACTATGCAACCAATCCATTCCCAAAATAATATCAAACGGCTCCATCTTCATAACCATCAAATTTGCAATGAAGTCCTCCCCATCTATAGAGAGCACACAACCCAGACAGACTGTGGAACTTGAAAGAATTCCCCCGGGCGAATTAACTAGAACAGACTGAGCTATTTGCTGCATACTCAAATTTGCTCGGCTAGCAAACTCTAAAGATACAAAGGAGAAAGTAGCCCCAGAGTCAAACAAAACAAAAGCCTCCACTAAATCCACCAGAAGCGTACCTGTCACCACATCGGGACGACCCACTAACTCAGCAGTCGGCATGGCGTAGGAGACTGATGCTGGGGTAGCTGGAGCCCCAACACCCGGGTATGGCGGTGCCGCAGCTGCTGGAGGTGCTGAAGGCACTCCAACTGGGAACAATGCCGCGGGGGAAGGTGGCCAAAAATACCCTGGTGGTATCCCTCTAGGAGTAGGGTAGTAGGACTGAGGCTGCACCCAAGGCTGTGTAGGAGTAGCTGCTAGCATCTGCACTGATCCTCAAGAAGAAGCAACTGGCACTAATGAGGATGCTTGAACTGGCTCCCACTTGGTGATACTGGCGGGATTCCGCCTACAAACCAATGCCTTGTGGCCCTCTTGACCACAATGGCGGCAAGCTCCTGACCAAGAACGCTCCGAAGCACGATGTTCAGTTCCACACTTGAAGCATTTCATACCTTGCCCTGGGACCGGACGCATCATAGGAGAACTTGCTGATGATCGATAAGCAAAGGATGCCTGGGGCTTGGTGAACCTAGACTTGAAGGAATTCTGCAGGCCCTTGAACTTCTTGGAAACTGGCTTCAGTGATGACCCACTTCCTCCTCCGAGGCTTTTCTTCTGACTGCCACCAGTACCCTCGGAAACCATGGTACCTCCTGTACCCAGTGACTCCTCCCCAAGCTGCATCTCTAGCTCCATGCCCCTGGCTTGCTCCACCAGGGAGACAAAGTCACGTAGCTCTAATGCCCCCAACACTTGACAAAATTCCTGCCTGAGCCCTCTGCGAAACCTCTTAGCCTTCTTCACATCATCAGTAGCCACAGATGGAACGAAGCGGATTAAGTTATTGAAACTCACTTCGTACTCTGACACTGACATCTTACCCTGCTTGAAACTGTTCAAGGATACCTCCATCCTCTCCACAAATGAGGCAGGATAAAACCTCCTCCTAAACTGCTCCACAAACAGCTCCCAAGTTGCTGGTCCCTGGGCAGCGGTTCTGGCTGACAGGACTCCTTCCTACCAGAGATCCACTTGCCCCTTCAGCTGAAAGGCCACATACTGAACCCTCTACTCTGAAGTCAAACCCAACACTCCCAAATGCCTCTCTATGTGCCTCAGCCAGTTTGCAGCATCCACTGGCGTGCCCAACCCATCAAAAGTATCCAACCTCAGAGCATTCCACTGGTGTAGCCCCATTGCACCTATCGCAGGTACTGTCATAGGAACCGCCACAGGCGCAGCAGTAGTGCAGCTGGTGGAGCCTGGTTCCCCTGAACCGCTGAAGCAACCTCTTCCTCTGACCCCACAGAACTGGCCTCCCTGGCTGCAGAGTTCAGAACTTCGGGCGGGGGCACTGCCTGGCTTCGTCCGGCACCCTACCGGCCACGACCATGACCACGACCTCTACCCCTTGCCATCTCTATCATCACAAACAAATACAAGGTCAAACATTAAACACACATTCAACTATGATATTCAACAGAAACGTAGATGCAATGCAATTCCCATTCCCACCTACGGTGCTTGGTGTCTCAAAATTAATATTTTATTAACCACGGACCTACAGCCCGCTCTGATACCAACTGTAACACCCCAGCCAATCATTGACCTAGAATGCTACCAAACTAGTAATGTAACAAGGAAAAACTAAATACGTGTCACAAAATTTCGGCAGAACCTCCCCTGAATAGTTATCTATGCCAGAGGTTTCAACAAGCAGATTTAATAAGAATAGATATACAACAGGTATTTCGACCAAGACTAAACAAAATTGACTATAGGTGACTAGGACATTCATAGGACTAGCATCTTGATAAAGAACAGGAACACCATAAATATTCTATTCATTTATTACAATTTAATTTTCAGCAAGCAATGATCATAAAGATACTTAAAGTAATTAATTCTTCTACTATTTAATTTCTTCCTTTCTTGCCATTATGGGTTGATCGTGCAAAGCGCAACAAGACTAATCCTTCCTTTTCCCCATAAATGCCGATCTTATAAAGGTACTTAAAACACAACAAACAACAACGGTGAGTCCAACGACTCAGCAAATATAACAAAGGGTAACAAGAACATACATGAACACCATTTCATAAGAACATCCAACAGTTACTTATATAAATCATGCTATGCAGTATATTCAACAATATCTTTATCTCTATCTCTTTTGCATTTTACCGGTAATGCAAAGTGCGCATCCGTCGATGCACACCCATGCTTGTACCATCTGGTACAGGGACCAATTGCCCATACTCCGCAAGTATGGGGACCTTTAGCCCGTCAACAACATGACGGGGACCTCAGCAAATGCTTGGTCATCACATGACCAAGACTTCAATAAGCCAACATGATACATATGTATGAAGGTCCCAGTTTAATAAAAACATGCATCCACAACAACTTTGCACAAGGAGTACTCATGAAATTCATAACTTACAAACAACCATGAACATTAATAGGTGCTCCTTCATCACAACCATGAACACAATTGCTCACAATATAAATCCAACATTGATATTCCACAATATCAATTTAAACCATCATTATACTTGCCTTAACCGCGAGAGGACGAGGGACGTACAGAAGGTGCTACCCCCGGGATCAGTCCACCACTTGAATAATAATTATAACGCACGCTAAGATAACGGTAGTGGACCAAAACTATATAAAAAAAGAACAACCACGAACCCACAAAAACGTCCAACTCGACTTCAACCCCAAATCCTAAGGGTCTATATGTCCCCTCTGTGAACAGTCAACTTCAAAAATCCATATCTATTGGTACAGGAGTCTGAATGAGGTGTTCTTAGACTTTCAAGAAAGATAATTAAATTCTCTGTCTAAACCTAGTTGGTGAACCTCCCTGAACTGGCCAAATTATACCCGCACAAGCCAGTTTTCTAAAACATCAATTTCACGTTAGGTTCTCTGGATAGAGTACTAAAAATACCATAACTTTTAGTACAAGTGTTTGAATCACGAGTTCTTGAGCTTTCTGGAAAGAAGAGACAATTAACTACAACTTTCATTATACTGAGCTTCTCTAATTCTCCCTTTTTTTAATCGTATAACCCGATTTATCAAAACCTGACAGAAAACCCACAAATTTGCAGAACAGTCACACTAATAGAATCATAACTTCTGCTACAGAGGTCTAACAACGTGTTCTAGCACAATACTCTAGGAGACATCCAGAACTGAACCACACAAAACTATATCAAAACGACCATCTAACACAATCTGTCTTGAGCAGACCACAATACCGACATTGCTACAACAATTAAATATGCATCTAACTAGGGGAAATAAGGGTTACTCTTGACGAATCACTGAAGAACACGATGAACACCATGCGATCTCTCTCTCACCCTTCCTTTCCCCTTTTTCCCTTCCTCTTCACCGTCTTCCGGATCCAAAACGCCTCCAGGCGATCGATCTCCTTCCTCTGCTCGACCGACAGCAAAGGGGTGTAACATCCCAAAAATTCGCTTTCAGAAAAATTTAATTTCAAATTAATTATTTTAAATTATTTGAACTTTATCTGGATTTTATTTCAAAGTCTAAAGCAAAAAAATGTTTTTTAAATATTTTATTAAAACCAAGAGTATATTTTATTTTTCCTAACCTTCCCTAAATTTTTAAATAATTTTTGAGAATTTTCTGGAATTAAAAATCAATTTTTGAAGTGAAAAAGTAATTTATAAAATAATTAGATGCAAATATGAAATTAAAAATACTTTTCCTAAGTCTAAAAGAGCTCCAGGAATATTCTATGATTTTGCTGGAATTTTTAGACATTAATTATTATTTTCTAGGTATTTATAATGTTTCTAGTATTTTCTGAAAATCAATCTGAAAATAAAAATGAATTTAATCCTAGCTTGCCACGTGTCGCTCTCAGATTGAATCTATCTCTCTCCACGATTTAATCCTAGCCATACAAAGTCACTTACCCCTTCATTCAATCCAAAGGCCTTGATTCATTCACTTGCCACGTGTCATCAATTCGACGGCCCGTACCCCTTCACTTCCCCTCTCTCTCACCGACACGTGGGACCCGCATGTCATATGTTTCTTCTACCTCACCTTCTTCCTCCTCTAGCTTTCTCTCTCTCTCTCTTCCATTGTTGCCGAGATTAAAGCTTCTTAAACCGGCCGTTACTCCCACTTAAACTCCAATCTAAAGCGTGCAATTGATTGCCCTAATCATTCCTCACCCGTGGCCGGCCGCCTCTCCTCTTTAACCTTCCCTAAAACTGTCGTGCTTTCACCTTCTCTCTCCACCTATAAAGCCCTCTCCCTGTCGCTCTCCTCTCCCCTTTCGGCCTCCCCTCTCACCGCCGCCCTCCTCCTCCCCTTCGGCCGCTGCCCCGCCGCCGTTCGCCGCCGTCCCGGCCACCTTCCGCCGCCGCTCAACATTTCGCCGCCGCCACCTCCTTTCACCGCCGCCGGCCGCCCCGGTTCTCCCGCCGCCATCGCCGGTAGGTGCGCCGCCGCCTTCCCTCTCCCCGCCGCCCCTCGCCGCACTGCCTCCGGCCTCGAGCCGCGTGGCCTCCACGTCGCGCCGCGTGGTGCCATGTCATCGGGAGCGCCACCTCGGCCATCTCCACCTCCCGGGGACTCGGTCCACAGTGGACCGGGCCCGCGCGTCATAAAATTTCGAAATTTAAATTTTCGCTGACGTCATACATATGGATTTTCAATATAAAAATAAATCAGCAAATTAGTAATTTTCTTTTTCCCCTATTTAATCTTTCGGAAGCTATAACTTTCTCATTTTAACTCCGATTTGAGCCGTTCAAATTTCTAAATTTTTCTAAAATCATAAACTATTTAAAATTTTGAATTTTATTTGAATTTATGCGTATTTATTTGTTTTATTTGCTTTGTCTTTTCGCGTGTAGATTCCGCCGTTGCCGAAGATTTCTCCGCTCCGCAGCAAGAAGACCCAGAGAGCGTGCAAGAAGGCAAGTCTCCTTTGAACATTTTGAACCTACATTTGAGAAATGCTTTTGATTGTTTTAAAATTTAATTGCATTGCTAATTACATAAAAACATTAGTTTCCAGCTTAAGGTATTAGTTAAACCAACTTTGTTATGCCCTCAATTGAACTTGAATGTCATGTATCCTTGTATCCCTAGGATCACCTTTCTCTCAATAATGATAATTATATAATTCTTTGGTAATATTAGAACGGTAGTATAATACTTAGTCATGCTATTTAATTCTTTTGTAACTTTGGAATGGGAAATTATATTTCATTCAACTGGTATTTGTATTTAGAAATTAGTGGCGAATGGTGTTGCAACTGTTCTTTTAAAAATAAGATAAAATATGAAAATTGTTTTAGACCAGGGCGGATGGTTGGTTTGGATTGGTGCGGTAAGCACGAGATCTTGTAAAGTGTATGTTCCGCCCTAGTCAATTAAGGACCGACTCTTGTGTTTGTCCAGACTGAGCAATACCGTACAACCCCAAGTCTATATGGGTACGACCTAGCTGATTAACTTACGATAGTCTAGTTTAGGTGCCACCAGTGGAAAGTGGGTGCCAGGGATTTACTAGTTATTCGCAGTGAGGGACAGGGATTTACTGTACTCATATGGCGCAAGAGGGGGCTTCTGACTGGGTGGATTTAACCCTTCAGCGGTGAAACCTTAGCGGGTGGTGTCTGGCTAGACTAGAGTGAGGTAAAGGCTTTGTGATATTTGATCTGGGTCTCATGCCAAAGGAAGCATGGTGACTATTAGGATAATTTATCTCTTGGGGGTAAAGTTGTACAACCTCTGCAAAGTGTCAAACTATTCGAATAGCCGTGCCCACGGTCAAGGGCGGGCAAGGAATGCACTCACATGGTAGATCTTTGGTCTTTTGTTTTAAAAACAAAGTTTTGGTATCCCGAGAGTGGAGGGAACTCTCAGAAGATTGTCCTGGCGGTTGGAGCCAGAGTGGGTGGTTGGAACCCGTCGTTTTAATGTTTATCGGTTAGAGCTGGTTATGTAGTGTTGGTGGATAGAACCTTCACTACAATTTGTTTATTAGTTTCAGTTAAAACAATTACTTTGATAAACTAATGCTTTCGAAAATATTTAATGTTATTTGAAATAAAATATTGCTTTGTGCAACAGAACCATATAGCCTTCCTTTGTTAAGCCTTGCATCTACTGCATTCTTTCCCAAGACTTGCAGAGTACTTTATGTACTCACATGCTGCACTAAAAATCAACTCAGAGGAATATGAAGCTCAAGAGGGAGACTACGACTACTTCGCGTGTGGATTCGACGAAGGTTTACCGGAGTACTAGGTTGCACTTCCCCAGTCAATTGCCTGTGGCGTATTGATGGGACTTCGCCGGAGTTATCTTTTGCTTCCGCTGTGTTCTGTGTGTGTGAGGTCTTGAAACCTCATTTGTAATATTGAGACCTTTCGGTCGGTACTCTCTATTATTGTAATAAATCGTTGTTGGTTATGTAATCATTTCTGTTTGACTGTGTGCACTAGCTTTGATCTAGGACTAGTACTGTAATACACAGAGGGTCCGGGTTCGGAAACCCGGGGTCCCGACAAGGGGATCTCCTTCACCAACAGCAGGGGGCTTCAATGGAGGAGGAGGAGGAGGTGGTGGTCGAGCATTCTAGAGATAATAATTATTACTAAGATGTCATTGATAGAAAATCTATGGTTGCTTTTTGAGATATGGTTGGATGCACAACTATTCTGACGGTTGGAGGGCTGGCTAGCACAGTAGTAGCGGGGGCTTGCAACTGATTCCCCTATGCCTATTCTCAAATCTCTTTATCTGCCATCACATCTCATCTCTGATAGCATCAGTGATCTCCTCTCGAAGGGATTCACAAATTTCATCTCGTAGCTGTGCATCATGCTCGGGTTTGGCACTCTTCCTACTCTGATATGCTTTAGAGTCCTTTGAGAATTCCCGTTTCCATGGAACATAGAGGCCAAGGCTTCTCATGCAATCTGGGTGCTCCTAGTTTCCTAGGGCTACAGAGAGTATATCTCTCTCCTTGACTGCACTGAATGAGCCTTGGGAAGATTCTACACTCAGCATTTCTTGCAAGATTCCGACATGTTATTTCACTTCCTGTGAAGTTATGAAGTAATTACAAACTATGTAGTTCGATATCTTACTAAGTGCTGGGACACTTCCTCGTCTACGGGGTTTGGAAAGTAGATGGCCCCCGAAGACACAGTAGATGACCTCACCTTTATCCAGTTTCAAACATGCTCATCAGGGATCCTAGCAAATGGTGGGGTGGCCTCCTGCAGGATTGCCTGGTCATCCTCCTTCCTCCATTATGGGATTTTACCTGCATACCCAATAGTGTCGAGTCTGTGGGGTATGTGTTTTTTGCCTGGAGGCCCTATGCACCATACTTTGACTTCTAAAATCATATGTCGTCTTCTTCACAACAAAACGTTGCTAGCATGGTTCCATGAACGGATACTTCAAAAATGGTGTCAGATCCTTTTCTATGTATTGCTTGATAAGCATGCTCTTGAAGCTCTTCCATGCTTTTTACGCTGCTAGGAACACATGTCATCGCATGGAGGCCTAGTGTTCTTCCAGGATCTCAAATGATTGGAAAATTTCTGTCACCAGCGCCTCTTTCTAATCTTTAGTCATGTCCTTCCATGAATCATAGGTGATTTTAACCTGTTCTTGTGCAACTATTCCCACCATTCTTCGAAATACGGACACTGCTCGGTGAGGATTGAGAGGGTCCCAGATGCATCGACATCCATGATGGTAAAGCAGCCCTTAGACCTTTTCGATATTTCTCTTCGATGGTGCTTGGATTTTCCAGAGGATGGTGCATCAGACACATGAGGCGATGATGACAGAGAATGAGTGGACAACATCTTTACAAGAAATAGAAGTTTTGACATGCATGAACATATTATCATAAGATTCTCTATGTGTATGTGCATACACACCAATTAATAAATAATTGGGATAGTTTTAGGATATGTATGGAAGAAATTAGGATACTTTCTTATTAAGTATATAGCTACCACAAAAAATCCATTCAAGCCACATATATGAAGAAAATAAATTTGCAAAGTTATATAATTACTTATTATACTTGAGATAGAATACCTTAAATATAAGTATGCATTGTCCACATATATTTCGTAAAATTTTCATATAGTAATTTTTGCCTTCGTCAATATTCTTAGGTTGTAGAATATAACTAAAAACGAATGGTACATCTTGTTGGTATAAGAAATGTTGCATTCTATGTAGCCATGAATGATGGGCGCAACCTCGATGGCGGCTTCTATTAGTTTTATGTTTGCAGCTTTGGTATTATTATGGTGCAAAATTCATTCAACTGTAGAACATACTATATGCATAACCCTCCGATCCTATTAGTTTCGTGTGAGATATATGTTGTTCAAAATACCTTGCAATTATCTCCTATGTAACTATTGAACAATTTTTTTGGTTAATCAAATGTTAGGAGTGTGTTCTGAGCCTTGTGCTTTTTTTTGGTTAGTATAGCATATTTAATGTCTTATCCATGGTAACTTTTGGTTTTTATAAAGGAGCAAGGCCAGGATACTGACATGCCCCTTTCTCCTCAATGGCTTATGAAGGTAGGAGAAAACAAGGTTAGACCTTAACTAGACTTAAACAACTAGACATCCTAACACTATATGTGATGAACATAAGATCAGGATATAGCATAATTAATGAAGAACTAGTTAATACCTTGCGTGTTGCTACGAGAGAAATTAAGAACCTCATGCACTGTGGAAAATGTAAAGAAATAAAATCAACAAAGCATAAATGTTACTCCCTATGTACCTTTCACATCAAAAGGGCATAATTGAAACTTAAGCCTAGGCATTCAGTTCATGTAACATAGCAGTGGGAAATATCCTACGTGTATTGATGAAACAACAACAGAGCAAAAGGAATAATCGTCAATCATGATGATATATTATTCATTCTAATATCATAAACAGGAAAGAAGAATGTGTAGGATCGTACGGCGCAATCAGGAGGGGGTGAATGATTGCCTCTGCTTTTTGAACCTGAAACCAAAAACTCAAACTAGGAGAAGTCCAAATTACCTGTAGATTTCAACTGCAAGTTGTTCGACTGCTCGCTCGACTGCTCAAAACAATCGCTTGCTACGACCGCTCACATGCTTCAACCAATTGAATCGAAGACAAGCCGAAGACAACACTATGTGCTTTTCTCAGTTTGATTGAGCTGACAACCGAAGACACTGTGTTCGTATGTGTTAGCACACTGATGAGAACATAGAAAACGATGCTCAGAAAAACATTGCTGATCACCAACAAACTTGTCTTGCAATAGATCTGATCTATTATTTCTGTAATAAGTTTTTGGCTACAAAGCGCCCTCACGGCACCCCTAAAACCTATCTTGATGAAAGCCATAAAAAACTAGTCTAAAACCACAAAGAAAACCTCTCTTTAGCCCTTAGCAACTCCCTGCTTCTATAGGATAAAACCCAAATCGTGTTCACCTCAAATATGAACACAACACCTAATCTCTTCCTCAAAACAAGGGACCCGAAACCCTTCCTAACACGAGTTTTGTTCAAACTCTTCCTCTTCCAAACTACAGACTCTATCTGTAACACTCAATCTCAACACACAACAAAGCCTCCAGGATAACACCTCCTATATCTTCATCACGCATCATCACCGCGTATCGAAACCTCCAGGAACACACCTCCCATATCTTCTCCATGCATCATCAACCTTCGTGTCGAAGCCTCCTAGATCGTACCGCTCGTAGCTTCTTCACGAATCACCACCTTTGATCTCCATGTGCTCTAGTGTGAGTCCAACCACCTCACATGACATCCTCAATCACTTAGACCTCAGACTCCCCCAACCTAGTTCTGATCCTCCTCGTCACCGACTATGATCGCCTCGAAGCCCACCTGCACACCAAAGACCAAATAAACTTTGCCACCAGCACAATTCTCCACAACTTGACTGACAATAGCACACACATACAAAACACACCCTTGTCCATCCACAGACAAGAACCAGACCATCCACGACCATCAACCAGGTTGTTCATGACTACACATCACATCGCCATCCAAAACCAGCCTTTGACAAGTCATTACAAATGCTATCACAACAAGTACTCGAAAACCACAAGTACTCCGGAAACTCCATCACTTCGTTTAAAACACTCGAGAAAAGCACCCATCACTACCGAGAACAAAACCATCGAGTACCAACAACCGAGTATCGAGTACCGAGTCCTTCCAACTATTGTTCCTCCCAGCACTGTTCACCAATCATCGAGCACCAGCCAATCACCCTGCTGGCCTAACACGAGTACTCAGATTACTCGAAGATCAAATGAGTTGAAGCAATTGTACTGACTAAGAAGTCTACTAGTATGGACTGTGAAGCCTATGGCAACCGATTGTAAAGCCTTTGACTACCGAAGACAACAACAGTAGATAGCAAAGTCTACTACTATCGACAAGACTATGAAGTATACGACTATAAGAGCAGTTTGCAAAATCTACGACCATCAACTGCAAAACCTCTGACTACCGAGAACTACTGCTATGACCATGGAAAAGAACTATAGCTATGACTATGAAAAAGTAATGTTTCTACGACCATGAAAAATTACCTGTA
The DNA here is from genome assembly GCA_017311315.1 of Dendrocalamus latiflorus. Taxonomy (NCBI): domain Eukaryota; kingdom Viridiplantae; phylum Streptophyta; class Magnoliopsida; order Poales; family Poaceae; genus Dendrocalamus; species Dendrocalamus latiflorus. The sequence continues at coordinate 23,641,314 of CM029661.1, forward strand.
GCAGATGATCTTATGACCTCTGACCAGTTCCATGTAGCTTACGATCAATTTCCATGGTCGAATTGCCGTGGTCAAAGTCGTACATGGCCGAAGTTGGTCATGCTCGTAGTTGTACGTGGTCGGAGCCGAGCGTAGTCATAGTCATACGTGATCGTAGTCGAACGTGGTCAGAGTGCTGTAGTCGAGTTGCCTTGGTCGAAGTCGTACATGGTCAAAGTCGTACGTGGTCAAAGTCGTACGTAGTTGGAGTCAGTCATGGTCGAAGTCTGGCATGGTCTGAACGGGACATGGTTGATCTTGTTAAGGTGGAGAATATTAGTCTCTTGGCTGAGCTTAAGAAAAGCATGATTGAGCTGGTCGTAGGTGGGGCATACCTCGTCCGAGTCGGAGTACAGCTCGCTGTCGCTCAGTTTGCCCTCAAGGGCCATGAAGCACATGCCGGAGAAGTCGTCGCCGCCCTTGGGGTCTTGGTCACCTGTCCCGTCGTTGTCACTCCATCCCTCCACCTTGCTGAGGTCGAGGTCGTCGAAGGCAGTGAGGACGCGATGGAACAGCTTCTTGGCTTTGCCAAGGTTGCGGAACTTCTTCTTGCCTTGTGTAGGAGCTGGAGGCTTCTTGTTGCGGTTCTTGTCGGTGTAGTCGATCTTGCCCGAACCGCTGTAGTCGTTCTTGCCCTTCTCCAGCTTGGGGCAGTTTGCCCGAATGTGGTTGGGGCCACCACACTCGAAGCAAATGACGGGTCCCCCTCTCTTTCTGTCCCTCCTCCTCTTGTAAGCATGGGAAAACTTCCGAGCTAGGAGGGCCAACTGTTCATCCTCAAGCTGCTCTAACTGATCATCAGTTACGTCACAGAGAGCAGCGAGAGAGAAACCACAAAGCGAATCAGAAGAACAAAGACCAGAAGCCGAACCGGGATCGGTGACTAGAGCCATCGACTGTGACTTCGACTTGCGAGAGACAATGTCAATCTCGTGAGTCTTGAAGCGCGAGTATAGCGCATCAAGAGTAAAAGTCGAGAGGTCCGTGGTGTCCTTGATGGTAGTCACCTTCATCTCCCACACACGTAAGTCAAGAGCCGCGAGCATCTGACGAGCATTGTCCGAGTCGGGGTATGTGAGACCGACCGCTCGGAGGTTGCTCAAGATCTTGTGGAAACGCGCAAAACACTCATCAAGGGACTCGCCAGCGAGCATTTCAAACTTGTTGTAATCTCGCTTGAACTGGTCTTGTCGAACTGTCTTGATCTGGGTGGTGCCCTCATGGTATGCATCGAGGGTCACCCAGATGTTGAAAGCCGACGTGAGATGAGAGATACGGTCAAACTCGCTACGACTCAGCCCCTGGATGATGATGTTCCTTGCCTTTGCATTCGCCTCAACATCAGCCATATTCCCGGCATTGATGTTCTCATCGGCAGGAACAACATATCGCACCTTAACCTTCCGCCAGATGGCATATCCTTGAGCCTGGATGTACGTCTCCATCCGGCTTTCCAGAATGGATAATCGATGCCATCAAAGATCGGAGGCTTGGTGGAGTACTTATCTGTTGCCATGGCTCGCATATTGGTTAAGATCTATAGACGAGAGCTATCCGGCTCTGATACCAATTGTTGGATCGGAAACGGCGACAGAGGGGGGTGAATGTCGACTTTTAAAAATCGCCCCCAAAGTATTCTCACCGACTCCTCCTCCAATAGCTAAATAGCTATGAAGAAGGAAATCTAATTCGTTCTCTAAAACACGTAAAAACACTTCAAAAATTGGAGCGGCAAAGAAACTGAAGAAATAGCTGCCACGACAAGGAAACTGGAGGAAAGTGCTGCCACGGCAAGGAAATCTGTCACGGCAATGAAGAGCTACCACGGCAAGGAAAATCGGTAAACAATGTTGCCACGGTACAAGAAACAGCGAAAATCTATTGCCACGGCAGAGAAAACAGATCAAAGCAATGCCACGGCAAGAACTTGCAGTCACGCAAAGAAAACAGCAGAAAATGCTTCCACGGCAAAGAAAACCGGCTGCCACGGCAAAGAAATCAGTAGAATTTGCTGCCACGGCAGAGAAACAACCAAGAGCTGAAACTGCAGACAACAAGTACTGCCAAAAGCACAAAAGAAGAACCAAAATGCTGAAAAGAAAAGATGACCCACCCAGGGAGAATCAGATCACTGAACAAGGCATACTAAAGCAAGGAGTACAAGCTGCAAAAGGATGAAATTGAAGGCCGAAACAAGTACTGAATGCTGCAGACGAACATCAGGATTCACCATGCAAAAGGACTTTGAAAACAGCAAGAAATGAGAGCAAAAACTGCTACCAAACAAAGCTAAAAGATCAACCTTGCTGTTGCAGCCAAAATGAGCATAAAATCAAAACTCATTGCCTGACCGAAAGAAGTTTTTGCTGCTGAAACTAGTTTAGCCAAAAGAAATTATTATGCTCAAAACAGAGAAGACCAAACTGATGTAATAAACAAGAAATATTTCTACTGTCGAAACACAAAGAAAGGAAATAAACAAGCAATGGCAAAGATCAAAGACAAGATATCATAAACACGATACGGAGACATACATGATTGATATAGAGTGTTTACATGCTACCCACTACTCTCACACTAAGTCCCCATACGCCTGGAGAGCTTAGAGAGCAGCTCACACCTCCTCTCTTTCTCTCTTTCTCAATTCATACATGGAGAGAACCAAATAAAACCCTAACTCTTACATCCACTCTTTCAATTTCAGCACAACCTCTCCCTCTCCTTTTATAGCCTCCCACTAATGGGTTTGCACATGCTTTACCCATTAGGTCACCACCTACTCGATGCTTTATCCAAACTCGCTTCCTTTAGTGTAGCTTTGCGTTTTTACCGAAACGCCCCTCACGCACCTTCCAGGAAGCTTCCTCCTTTCTTGCCTTGCAAACCTCGCAGCCACCTCGAGCCCTCGCCGTCTTCGACACCTCCTGACCGTTCTGACCTCAGCGCCACCTGCGCCTAGTCCGGTCCACCGTGTCTCGCCACGACTCCGCCTCGATGTCCTGCAGCCAACACAGACAAGAAACACATCAAATAGCACCGCTCGATACATGTAATCAAAATTAGCATGATAAAGCCCAAACCTGTCGAATCAAAGGAATACACATCCTAAACACGATTGACTAGGTTTGACCAGGTCTGACCGAAACCAAACCACATCACGTGACAACTCGGCTCGAACTACTCACATCAAACTCAAGCTATCCAAACCACTTGTCAATTACTCATCACAAACATGGGATCACGACCACATGGTTTCTCAATCTCCCCCTTGATGAGTATATTGACAAACCCCGAAAAAAGCATAAAGTTGAGTTTGAGAAAGTCATACATGGTCTAAAGAAAATCAAAGAAGCTTATGACCATGTCGACAAAAGGAATACTACAGCTAAAACAGAAAGAGCAAATTGTTCTCCAAAGCTCTAGAAAGATCCTAAATGGCTCCTCTATTCTCCCCCTTTTGGCAATAAACACATCAAGGATGCAAGGAAGAGAACAAGTCATGGAAAAGGATGAAATGGCTGAAGTTTGATTATTCTAAGCATTTAGAGCCATGAGAATTATCCAAAATGACCATAATGTATTACACCAAGCCATAGCTCAATAAAAGGCTATCTAGATCATGACAAGACATGTATAAGCCAGCTAGAACATATAGATGACAATCTGAAAAGTCGTGCGTTTAGTGAGCATGTCAAGTCATCAATGAGCAACGTCTAGCTTAGAGATATCCAAGGATGATGCAGGCCATGTCAATAAGCTAAGCGGAACCAAGAAGCTAATATTGAGTCCAAATAGAGTGTTATACGCTCAAGAATGAAACATTGGGTCAAGTACTTGGTTCTTTTTGTAGCTCAAGCAAATTGAGCACAAATGACATATTTTCTTTTGAAACTTATGGTTGTTTCCAACATTTTTTTATCATGTGCTAGATCTCAAGCCTTATGCGACTACTCCAAGCAAGAAGCTTAAGAAGATAGTCTAGGTCATCCAAAACTTCCCTTGAGTTCATGCCTAGTGTAATGGCAAGCCGTCTCATGAGAAAGAATTGGTGAAATCAGTTTTTTTCACAGATTAGAGATCTTTTTGCTTTTTAAACAAGTTGTACTAACTTATGCATCATCAAGAACTAACATAGCTCAAACTAAGGCTCAATACAGATTCAACGCTCAACTCAGCCTATTTGACATGGCATGAATCATAAAGGGATAACTCAAAAAAGACTAATCTCGAAAGCTAACATGACAAGTTTTAATGCAAGTTGAGCAATTTTTAATTAACTTATCATGGCAAAAGCTAGTCTACACATATGAAGTCATGATAAATCTAGCAAATAAGCACAAGTCATGGCACGGTTTAAAGCATTGTAAACATGTCATCACAGGATAATAATCAAGGCTCAATATAGTTATATTACAATGCAGAATGCTAAAAAGCAAAAAATCCAGCTCCCCCTCAACATGAGATGCAACTTTTAGTTCAAGTTGAGTTAAGTCAATATTAAGCTCTAGAAGCTCCCAAATGAACTCCCCTTGAACCAAAGCAATAAATCGAGAACCTGGCAAAGAAATCATAAAACAGGCAGTCCTTAAAGCATAGATAAGATATAGAGGATACTATGGCTCAGACTGACTCTCATCTACCCCATATGACTCTAGGACTATCAACTGCCCACCTAACACACCTAGGAGCAAACACGTACCCTGTCTACCCGAGGGTGGCCCGACCTTCGCTAGAACCTATAAGCAGTGAGTGAGCTCAACCTAGTGAGAAGAGAGACAGCTAATAAGTAGCATCCTAGAATCACAAGATAAGAGGAAGAAGTCTAAGCAACTCGACTAGAGAAACACTCTAACCTTTGCTAGAAGGGCTAAACCCAATGCACCCCGAATGTGATGCAACAGATAGAAGCAAGAGCATAATTAATAAGATAAAGCAGTAAAACACAAAGCTCCCCCTCACAACAGTCCATACGGACAAACCACCCCAAGCTCTCCCCGCAGAACTAAAAATCTAGAGCTATCCAATGGCTTGGTGAAGATATCAGCCAACTGGTGGTCACTCTCCACAAACTGGAGCACGATGTCACCATTCTCTACATGGTCTCTAAGGAAGTGATAGCGAATATCGATATGCTTGGTCCGAGAATGCTGCACTGGGTTCTTAGCAATGTTAATCGCAGAAGTGTTATCACAAAAGAGTGGAACACTGTCGATAACTAACCCAAAGTCCCGCAGGGTCGAGACCATCCAGAGTACCTGGCTACAGCAACTGGCTGCAGCAACGTACTCGGCCTCTGCGGTGGACTATGCAACACCCGACTGCTTCCTAGAAGACCAGGAGATGAGAGAAGTGCCAATAAATTGGCAGGTACCAGAAGTGCTCTTCCTATCTATCCTACAGCCAGCAAAGTCTGCGTCCGAGTAGGCTCTCAAGGAAAGACAGGAAGAGGAAGAGTACCAGATACCATAGTCAATGGTAGCTCGAAGGTACCGAAGAATACGCTTCACCGCCTGGCGGTGAATTACTCGAGGAGAAGCCTGAAACCGGGCACAAAGACACACAGCAAAGTGTATGTCCGGTCTCGAGGCAGTGAGGTACAAGAGGGAGCCTATCATACTACGATACTCCTTTTGATCAACAGGCTCGCCGTCCTCATCTGGGTCAAGTGAAGCTGATGTAGCCATCGGAGTGGACACTGGCTTACCATCACTCATATCGAAGCGCTTCAGGAGGTCTCGAGTGTACTTGCCCTGATGTAAGAAAGTACCCTCCCGAGTCTGCTTGATTTGGAAGCCAAGGAAGAAGGTCAACTCACCCATCATGCTCATCTCAAACTCGGTGCTCATGACATCCGAGAACTGTGAAACGAGAGCATGAGAAGAGCCGCCAAAGATAATGACATCCACATAAATCTGGACGAGCAGGAGGTCGGTGCCATGTCGGCGAATGAACAAGGTCTTATCTACCTTACCCATCTCAAAACCACGACTCAACAAGTAGGACTTAAGCCTCTCATACCAAGCTCTAGGGGCCTGCTTAAGTCCATACAAAGCTTTGGAAAGCTTGAAGACATGGTTAGGGTATTTGGGGTTCTCGAAACCAGGAGGCTGTCTGACATAGACTTCTTCCTCAATGAATTCATTAAGGAAGGCACTCTTGACGTCCATCTGGTAAAGCTTGAAACCCTTAGAAGCCGCAAAAGCAAGCAGGATTCTAATGGCCTCAAGTCTAGCTACAGGGGCAAAGGTCTCCTCAAAATCAAGACCCTCAACCTGAGAGAAGCCCTGAGCTACCAGTCTAGCCTTGTTTCGAATAACCACCCCATCCTCACTCTGCTTGTTCTTGAACACCCACTTAGTCCCAATGACATTGTGACCTTGCGGGGGCTCGACAAGCGACCAGACATTGTTTCTCTCAAAGTTCTCTAACTCCTCATGCATGGCATTGACCCAAGACTCATCAGAAAGGGCATGACTAACATCCTTGGGCTCAAAAGTGGCAACAAAGGTAGAATGAAGACAGAAATATGACATGCCATACTTTGAGCGAGTGACTTGCTCAAAAAGGTCTCCAATAATCTGCTAGGAAGGATGGTCTTTCTGGATATGTCTGGGAGGTCCTGGATGGGATGAAGAAGTGGCCTCTACCTCGTGAGCTGACGAGGTAGGAACAGAGCCACTAGCTCCAGAGGAAGCAGTAGGCATGGGCTGATCACCTGGAGGTGCGGTGGAAGACGACACCTCGAGGGGTGGATAAGGGACTGGATCGGGTAGACAAACCTCATCTCCATCGTCCTCATCATCCACGAAGATGGGCTCGGACTGCTCTAAAGAACCTGAGATATCAGGCCTAGTCCCCGGACTGGCCTCGTCGAAGGTCACCTCACAGGTCTCTACCATCTTGCTAGACTCGCAGTTCCAAACCCGATAAACCCGCGAAGAAGTCGAGTAACCTAGAAAGATCCCATCACAAGAACGTGACTCGAACTTGTCTAGGTTCCCAAACTTCAAAATAAAGCACTTGCAACCAAACACGCGAAAATGAGAGACACTACGCTTTCGCCCGTATCTCAACTCATAAGAAGTGTGATGCAAGTGTGCCCTAAGAAAAACTCGATTTGAGACATGGCATGCGGTGGCTATAGCCTCAGCCCAAAACTTCCGCGGTGTAGAGTACTCATCAAACATCGTCCTGGCCATCTTGACCAAGGTACGGTTCTTTCTCTCCACGACGCCATTTTGCTGTGGGACGTGCGGAGAGGAGAACTGATGCTCTACACCTGTCTCATCGCAGAACCTCTCAAAGTAGGAATTCTTGAACTCCGTGCCATTGTCACTACGGATCGCTCGTAAGGCACCCAGAAGCTCAACAGAAAGGCTACTGAAAAGACCTCGAAAATATGTAAACGTCTCATCCTTCGAGGCTAAGAAAAACACCCAAGAATACCTCGAGAAGTCATCGACCACGACAAGAACATACCACTTCCCTCCTGCTGACTGCACTTGAGCTGGTCCAACTGTGTCCATGTGGAGCAGCTGTCCCGGTGTATCGGTCATAGTCACTGTGACCGGAGGGTGAGAAGCGGCAACCATCTTGCCGTGCTGGCATGGAGCGCAAACAAGATCTTTGACCATCTTGAGCTTCGATAGACCACGAATGAGGTCGTGGCCGCTAACTCGGGTCAAATGGTCAAATCCAATATGACCAAGTCTCCTATGCCAGAAGGAAAGGTCGCGGGACTCAGAAGCAACTAAACACCTGAGAGAATCACCAGAAGACTCAGAAAAATCAGCACGAAAGATCCTCCCATAACAAGAAATCCCGCAAACCAGACTACCCGAAGAGTCAAGAATTTTGCAATTGTTTTTCTTAAAGCTCACCTCGTAATTGTCATCGGTAAGCTGAGAAACTGAAAGCAAATTATACTGCAGCTTACTAACCAAGGCAACATCTCTCAAAAGAAATGAATCATTAACGCGCACTGTACCTTTGGCGATGACGCGCCCAGACGACGCGTCTCCGAAAGTGATCGTCTCATGACCTAGAGCGCGGGCTAGGGAAGAGAACCAACGTGAGTCTCCGGTCATATGACGAGAACAACCGGAGTCTACGAGCCAAACCTCTCCCTTCCCTGCCCGGCAAACCTGAGTCAAACAGAGAGTAATGGCTCAGTAATGGGATAAATCAAGAGTGATTTTGGCACCCAATACTGAGTAACATGTCGAGCAGATGAAGTAGTCAAACACGACTGACCTCTATCTACCCTACGCTCTCTGTCGCTCAAAGAAGCAGAAGGTCTGTGAACAGACCTGAAGCTGTTGCTAGGTCCGACTGCTATGGAAGAGCGAGTCGGAGCACGAGCAACATGCTGATCACGCCGCAGGTAGCCATGGAAACGAGATCTACTCTCAGAACGGCGGAAGTCACGATCAAAGGGAGCATGAGGACAAAAACCAGAAAACTCGGAAAAACCAAGTCCTCGATGCTGCCCAAAACCATCAGAAGCATCTGAAGCAAACCTAGACCTCGTGTTAGTCTTAGGTGCACTCAAGGTCTGGGGTTGACCCTGAATACGCCTAAGAGCTGCAACATGGTCTCTCTGCGCGATCCTGGCGCGCCTGAAGCACCGATCGATCAAGTGTCCATCCTTCTGACAGAAGGTGCAATGATACTTCACCTTCTGAGAGGTAGAAGTAGCATGATGAGGCTTCGCCTTCTGAGAGGCCGAAGCTGCAAGTGGAATCACCTTGCTGTCAGAAATCCCTTGTACAAAGCCCGCAGACTTAAATTGGACTTTCTCGGTCCTGGGCTCAGTCTCGATCACACCTGGTGCTATGGGTCTGAGCACAGCAGGTGGATGCTTCCTCATGTCCTCATAGAAATCATATCCTAGACCCTGATTAAATATGCAAATCTTGGATTGGTCTAGAATAAGATTAAGCTTTTCTTGCCGCCTACAAATCTCTCGAGAGTGTTCATAATGTACTGACACTCCCGAAAGAGAGGTGCAAGAAGAGCAGGGAGAAGAAGAGACAGCAGAAGGTAAGGGAGCAGAAGAAGAACCAACAGTAGAGGAAAGAATGGCTTGTGCACGCACAGCCGACTCTGAGGGGACAGTTCTATTACTAGTAGGTTGGTTCACGTCACTAGGCGTCTCTACCTTACCCTGGGGCTTCTCCCCCTCACCAGCACACACATCACAACAAGATTGTGGCTTCTCTAGTAAGTCCTTAGTTAGCTTCACACATTTATCATTCAAAGCAACGAGTTCAAGTTTTAGTTGAGTACAACTATTGCATGGTGAGCTAGCAGGATCCTTAGTCGCATACTGAGCCATTTTCTTGTTGTTGTCAATCATTTCTTGAAACTATTTGGAAACAGATTCAAGTTCAGCAGTTAATCTAGGACAGTTCAAGCATGAAGCAGCTGGCTCAAGCAACCAAGCATACAATTCAGAAATTTTATGATCTGCCCGTTTTAGGTTCATCTTCAAATTATTACAACTTTCACAAGTCTCGGGCAGATCAAGGAGCATGGTATAAAGACCCCTAAAAGCATTGTCCTTATCCTCACATGAGGTGCAAGCAATAGTCTCAACAGAAGTAGATGAAACAGGAACTACCCTACTCATCTCAAGCTCAGCCAAGAGACTAATATTCTCCACCTTAACAGGATCAAGTTCAGAGGACAGACTATCATGTGAGGTCCTTAGTTTCTCCATGTCACCCAACAGAGCACAGCATGTATCACAATTATCACTAGAGGGAGCAGATGTAAGAGCAATAATCTCTAGTGACAATCTATCTACTTCCTTCTCTAACTCAGTACACCTAGCCCTAGCTCTAGCATGAAATCCACCTAGCTTAAGAAAAGCATGATTGAGCTGGTCGTAGGTGGGGCATACCTCGTCCGAGTCGGAGTACAGCTCGCTGTCGCTCAGTTCGCCCTCAAGGGCCATGAAGCACATGCCGGAGAAGTCGTCGCCGCCCTTGGGGTCTTGGTCACCCGTCCCGTCGTCGTCGCTCCATCCCTCCACCTCGCTGAGGTCGAGGTCGTCGAAGGCGGTGAGGACGCGATGGAACAACTTCTTGGCTTTGCCAAGGTTGCGGAACTTCTTCTTGCCTTGTGTAGGAGCTGGAGGCTTCTTGTTGCGGTTCTTGTCGGTGTAGTCGATCTTGCCCGAACCGCCGTAGTTGTTCTTGACCTTCTCCAGCTTGGGGCAGTTTGCCCGAATGTGGTTGGGGCCACCACACTCGAAGCAAATGACGGGTCCCCCTCTCTTTCTGTCCCTCCTCCTCTTGTAAGCATGGGAGAACTTCCGAGCTAGGAGGGCCAACTGTTCATCCTCAAGCTGCTCTAACTGATCATCAGTTACGTCACAGAGAGCAGCGAGAGAGAAACCACAAAGCGAATCGGAAGAAGAAAGACCAGAAGCCGAACCGGGATCGGTGACTAGAGCCATCGATTGTGACTTCGACTTGCGAGAGACAATGTCAATCTCGTGAGTCTTGAGGCGCGAGTACAGCGCATCAAGAGTAAAAGTCGAGAGGTCCGTGGTGTCCTTGATGGTAGTCACCTTCATCTCCCACACACGTAAGTCAAGAGTCGCGAGCATCTGACGAGCATTGTCCGAGTCGGGGTATGTGAGACCGACCGCACGGAGGTTGCTCAAGATCTTGTGGAAACGTGCAAAACACTCATCAAGGGACTCGCCAGCAAGCATTTCAAACTTGTTGTAATCTCGCTTGAACTGATCCTGTCGAACCGTCTTGATCTGGGTGGTGCCCTCATGGTATGCATCGAGGGTCACCCAGATGTCGAAAGCCGACGTGAGATCAGAGATAAGGTCAAACTCGCTACGACTCAACCCCTGGATGATGATGTTACTTGCCTTTGCATTCGCCTCAACATCAGCCATATTCCCGGCGTTGATGTTCTCATCGGCAGGAACAACATATCGCACCTTAACCTTCCGCCAGATGGCATATCCTTGAGCCTGGATGTACGTCTCCATCTGGCTTTTCCAGAACGGATAATCGATGCCATCAAAGATCGGAGGCTTGGTGGAGTACTTATCTGTCACCATGGCTCGCAGACCGGTTAAGATATATAAACGAGAGCTAACCGGCTCTGATACCAATTGTTGGATCGGAAACGGCGACAGAGGGGGGGTGAATGTCGACTTTTAAAAATCGCCCCCAAAGTATTCTCACCGACTCCTCCTCCGATAGCTAAAGAGCTATGAAGAATGAAATCTAATTCGCTCTCTAAAACACGTAAAAACACTTCAAAAACTGGAGCGGCAAAAAAACTGAAGAAATAGCTGCCACGGCAAGGAAACTAGAGGAAAGTGCTGCCACGGCAAGGAAATCTGTCACGACAATGAAGAGCTACCACGGCAAGGAAAATCGGTAGAAAATGTTGCCACGGTAGAAGAAACAGCGAAAATCTATTGCCACGGCAGAGAAAACAGATCAAAGCAATGCCACGGTAAAAACTTGCAGTCACGGCAAGAAAACAGCGGAAAATGCTGCCACGGCTGCCACGGCAACGAAATCAGTAGAATTTGCTGCCATGGCAGAGAAACAACCAAGAGCTGAAACTGCAGACAACAAGTGCTACCAAAAGCACAAAAGAAGAACCAAAAAGCTGAAAAGAAAAGATGACCCACCCAGGGAGAATCAAATCACTGGACAAGGCATACTAAAGCAAGGAGTACAAGCTGCAAAAGGATGAAATTGATGGCCGAAACAAGTACTGAATGCTGCAGACGAACATCAGGATTCACCATGCAAAAGGACTTTGAAAACAGCAAGAAATGAGAGCAAAAACTGCTGTCAAACAAAGCTAAAAGATCAACCTTGCTGTTGCAGCCAAAATGAGCATAAAATCAAAACTCATTGCCTGACCGAAAGAAGTTTTTGCTGCTAAAACTACTTTAGCCAAAAGAAATTATTATGCTCAAAACAGAGAAGACCAAACTGATGTAATAAACAAGAAATATTTCTATTGCCGAAACACAAAGAAAGGAAATAAACAAGCAATGGCAAAGATCAAAGACAAGATATCATAAACACGATACGGAGACATACATGATTGATATAGAGTGTTTACATGCTACGCACTACTCTCACACTAAGTCCCCATACACCTGGAGAGCTTAGAGAGCAGCTCACACCTCCTCTCTTTCTCTCTTTCTCAATTCATACATGGAGAGAACCAAATAAAACCCTAACTCTTACATCCACTCTCTCAATTTCAGCACAACCTCTCCCTCTCCTTTTATAGCCTCCCACTAATGGGTTTGCACATGCTTTACCCATTAGGTCACCACCTACTTGATGCTTTATCCAAACCCGCTTCCTTTAGTGCAGCTTTGCGTTTTTACCGAAACGCCCCTCACGCACCTTCCAGGAAGCTTCCTCCTTTCTTGCCTTGCAAACCTCGCAGCCACCTCGAGCCCTCGCCGTCTTCGACACCTCTTGACCGTTCTGACCTCAGCGCCACCTGCGCCTAGTCCGGTCCACCGTGTCTCGCCACGACTCCGCCTTGATGTCCTGCAGCCAACACAGACAAGAAAACACATCAAATAGCATCGGTCGATACATGTAATCAAAATTAGCATGATAAAGCCCAAACCTGTCGAATCAAAGGAATACCCATCCTAAACACGATTGACTAGGTTTGATCAGGTCCAACCGAAACCAAACCACATCACGCGACAACTCGGCTCGAACTACTCACATCAAACTCAAGCTATCCAAACCACTTGTCAATTACTCATCACAAACATGGGATCACGACCACATGGTTTCTCAATGAGATATCACCTTAAAAAGTTAGAGCCTAAAAGCAAAGCAAACTTTAAGTGTAGATAAGCTAGCAATCGCATATTGCAATTTATTGCTCTATACTCAATTCTTAGGCATGTGGCGTGCTTGAAGCATACTTCTTTTCACTTGCACAATTTTTGTGTTTTTTCTTTTGTTTTACCATAGCATGCTTGAAGCATACATCTTTTCATTTAAACATAAGCAGCGGAAGGAAAAAACCGAAGTAGAAGGATCCCACAGAGCCTACCCACTAGCAAACGACAGTAAGATGCGGCCTACTCGTCCAAGTCTTCACCGTAGTCGAAGTCGTCTTCCTCTGTGTGGAGATAGTAATGTGAGTACAAACTTGTACTCCGCAAGTCACATGGAGAAATGCGACATAATGATAAAGACAACAAAGGAAGGCATATAGGGTTATCTGTGCGTAAAACAATATTTAAAGAAATATAGTAAACAGATTGAAAATTACTAAATTTAATAATAAGTAAAAATAGTAATTGTAAATGAAATTAATACCGTTAGTGCAGACTCTGACCAAACACTAACCTAACCACGGGCATCCCACTCGGACCATCTTTTCCAAAAGATCTCGTATGGATTCCATCCACACGCTTCCAATCACTCATGAATTCCATCCATCCATATGCTTTCAATCTCTCATAGATTCCATCCATCCATAAGGTTCTCATAAACTATTTTGAAAAAAACAAAGTCTAATCCGTGAAAAACTTTGCTCTGTTTGCCCATGACCGTGGGCACGACTATCTAGGATATATTATATACTCTGCAGAGGTTGTATAGCTTTACCCACAAGACATGATCATCTCATATGGCCACACGATTAACACACTTCTTTAGGTGTGCGGTGAAGAGATCATAACAAAGCCTTTACAATGTAAAGCCTTCAACTTGGCTAAGCCAACTGATGTGACGATGGCCCGATCTTCTGAGAGGTACTGATAAGTCGATTGTGGAGATCTCGACGTTGATGATCCAAAGGCTCCGACCAAAACAGATCGAACCCCTCGCAATCACTACACCACTGCTCCGTTGGTTATCAACCGTGCCGAACACGATTGACCACGCCAAGAAGGCTATCTCCTGCAAGCAAATCGAGAACACAAGCAAGAGATTACAAGATGCAATCTGAAATTGCGAATAAATATTAAGTTCACAAGTTGGGGTCTCGCAAACCGATGAACGGCGAAACTGTTCAAAGACAGATTAATGTAAGCAAAACCCAAGGAAAACTAAAGGGGTGTGGCCTCCTTAAATAGGGGAGGGGGCAGCCACACTTATCTAATGAAAAGGGATGTGGTACTATTCCTAGTTACTGTTCACGCGCGTGGTACTGTTCACGTGAACAGTACCGGCCCAAATAGCCCAAGTTACAAGGCCCTCGGCCCACTTTGAGTCGGACTGAAAAAGTGACATGGCTTGTTTCGCAGTTTCTGATCTGCTCGAGTGGAGTTTGGAGGTGAGACCAGATCCATCTGAAAGTAGACTCCAAGATCTTTCCAACGAGTACTCACGGGCCCCGAGAAGCCTTCTGGATCAAAAGTTATGGCTGTTTGAAGTTGGCTTGTCAAGCTGAATCCGAATTGATCTGGAGGCCGAATTGGATTCCAAAACCTGTCCAAGTTGAACCCTTGCTTCAATTGGTTCCAAAGTGATGTGGTGCTACAAATATATATATTTTCATCATTAGGTAGCATCATATTCTCATTTAAAATATGTTGAAGTTGAAGAAACGAATTCACCTTTAGTTCATTCTTCATATTGGCCGCTATGGTCGTACGTGTTGGTGGCGTGGTCACATCATCCTCCCCTTCTTGATGGAAAACCGTCCTCGGTTTTAACATATGTGTAGTGTCACGTATTGCATAATCTTGATCATAAATCTTGGTGTATGATAACAAACGCAACAAACTCTCATTACGTAATATCATAAGTTCTTTATCAAATAAAGTAAAATCTCTTTGAAACAAGCTCACCTCATAATTTAAGTGATGCGTAGGAGCTCTTGTAATTGTAACAACAAGTAGAGCAAATATGGTTGTATCCATAGGGTTCATGTTCTTATCATCCTCCCCTTCTTGCAAACAAAGCCGTCCTCGGCTTTTGATAAGCTGAAAAAATGGTAACAAAGAAGCCAAGGTGTATGCATGGTATATGTATATGTCATCCGTTTTAACCGTTCTTCGTTGTTGCATAATTAATGTTATAAAACATCAATGATCATAAAAGCTCGTTGTATTATTAACCCAAAAGTAATCATATATGTTAATGAGCAATTCAAAATTTCTCACACAGTAATTATTGCAACTTGTTTTGCAAATGTAAGTGAAGCATTTATGCAATTCAAATCTTTGAATTTGTAAACTTGTAGTGGTGGCACATATGGGCAAAACTACAACTTTTGGAATCAAGCAAAGTTCATCTATATAATCATATCTCAATCGAACAATAGCAAATTCATCTAGTAAGAGTGAAGAGCTTTGTATGTTCGGCCATAATTCATCATCTTTATTCAGATTGTCTATACTAGATGGTGCAAAAAGAGATGAACACATAGGCATTGAATGAGTACTAAATTTTACTTCCCTCTCACATTCAACATGATTCAGCATACAAGAATTGTTGTCCCAAACAACAAGTTTCAATTCATCTATGTGATCACAAGTTATGCATATTCGATATACAAGAAATTGATTTTCCACACCATAATCTCCAATCAAATTAAACTTATATCCAGGGGTGTAGGTACTAAATAAGAATTTCGAACATGCAAGTTCAGAAACTTTCTCCATAGCATGTGACAATTTCATAGGTAGATCCAACATGATGTAACACAATGAATTAGCAGGAGAAATTCTAGTCAAAACTTCTTTATGTGTTATTAATTTAACATGTGCAAAATTATGAGAATTTAGATCAGCACATGGTTTATTTAAGTCAACACAAGGAATATCAAAAGATTGCACTACAACAGGTATATACTCACAAGGTTGCTCTATGTCTTGTTGTAGCACCAAATCAATACCGTGAGCGATGATAGTACCATGTTCTTTACCTTTTTGGCTCTCCTCAGATGATGTAAGTGCATCCATCTCCTTATCTTCATTCTCAACCAATGGGGTCAGTGATTCAATCAGCTCATGCTCTTTTTTGGCATGGTTCTCAATTACCTGCAAGTTGTTAGTCACAGAAAATGGCACAAACACATGTTTGTTCTCATGTTCATCACCACTACCTGCAAGAGCATATTCATCCTCAACATCACTAGCACTTACATAACCACCATCTTCTGTCGTAATGTACGCCCGCTGACTTGTGCAATTTCTCATGACGTGGCCCATCCCTTTACAACGGTGGCACACAATGCCCGTTGTACGGCCCGTGGAAGCAATCGATGAAGAGCTCTTTGCTGGTGCTTGCACACTAGTAGATTTGCTTGTCTCGGGTGCGTGTGATGGTGGCGGCGGTGCTGCTGAACGCGCCCTACTCACAGAGGGGGCAGCAGCTCGACAAATAGGTGGTGGGGCTATCTTGGCTCGCCCAGGCGTTGATCTCGATGTAGACATACCTCCAAAGTTGCTCCTTGTCCTTTGTTGCCTACCCTGCAATTCTTTTTCTGCAAGCACAGCAAGCTGGAACAACTGGTTGATAGTAGTAAAATCTTTATAATAAACAATGTCCTGAAGTTCACGCCGTAACCCCCCGTAAAAACGACAAATCTTATCCTCCTCATCTTCTACAACATTACAACGCAACATGCCTATTTGTAGTTCTTGATAATATTCCTCGACAGATTTATTACCTTGGTCTAAGCACTGCAATTTCTTTTGCATTTCATGTTTAAAAGCAGGAGGAACAAATCTAGCACGCATAGCTTCTTTTAACCGCTTCCATGTATCAGGTTGTAAGCGCATGGTACCCATATCATTCCACCAGATAATAGCAAAGTCCTTAAACTCACTAGTAGCTTGTCTAACTCTATGTTGCTCAGGAACCAAGTGAGAATTAAACTTCTGCTCTACCGTCATCTCCCAATCAAGATATATTTCAGCATCATAAAGACCAGAAAAAGATGGAATGATAAATTTGACTTTAGCAAAAGGGTCATGATTAGAACGATCATTATGGTGCTGAAAATTATTACCTCCCATACCGTGACGGTTTTGATGTAGGCGGTGTCGTGGGCGTGCATCTTGGGCAGCAAATGAAGCACTTGCGTCGCGGTTTTGTCTCTCATTATCATCAGACAACCCACCTGTCATGGTTAGTAGAAAACAAAAGACAACACAAAGGTATTATCCCTATGCACTACTAGGTGATGGAAGGTGGAATCACATATTCTCAAGCGTCTTACTACACTCTTACAAGTGTTCTTACCGATGCAGCAGGTGGTACAACCGGTGGCTGGTTCATGATACCATGTCGAGCGTGGGTACGATTGCAAGAGGGAACCTGTTCTGATCAAGAGTAGGTGTAGCTTGGAAGGCACAATATGGTAGCAATGGAGAACAATCAGTTAATTTCAGAATTGCATAGAATTGAATTATAATCCGTATCTAACACTTAGCCTATGTTGCTGATCAACCAAGAATGGAAGAAGGCTAAAAACAAGTGTATGGCAATGTGTATGAGTGGTAAATACAAGATAATTCAATCCAACGCAATCTGGAATTGAAGAACACAAGGATTGACCCAAAACTGAAAACTGAAGATTTCTGTCCACTGGACAGTACGTCGGTATTTTGGCCGTAACTTTTTGTCAGATGCCTTTTTTCCACTGATTCTTTTTTTCTCTGTTTTCTGATGGCTTTTTATACAGATTTTCTTTTGGGGCCAACTTCCAAAACCCGACGCAGAAATTCGCACAAAAATCACAACTGCTGACTGTTGCAGATTCAAAACAGATAACTGGGTCAACTTTCACCGCATATATCTCTTAACTGCCTTGCTGGAATGACGTGAAATTTTACATATAGATGGATAAGGAATTTTTGAATCTAATGGCGGTGGTCTCACTCCAAAATAATCTCGGAATCAAAAGATATGGCGTTTTTGGTGGCGGCTGCAGAGAAAGGAAAAATCAGCCGAATTTGGAAATTAGGGTTTGGGGTGGGGAATTTTTCTTTTGTTTGGATTTTTAATGGAACAAAGATATGACCAGCAACTAGACAATGCTAATATGGACACAAATTCAATTTAGCAAACCAAAACTAACAGATTGAAAGGCACAACGGGGTTTGGACAGCGGAATTAATTCTTTTTGTGGGGCAATATTTTTTTCTGGACTATAGGAAATAAAAACCAATCTACTAACTAGGGATACAAGAATTACCTCACGGGCAACCGTTGCTCTGATACCAACTGATGTGACGATGGCCCGATCTTCCGAGAGGTACTGATAAGTCGATTGTGGAGATCTCGACGTTGATGATCCAAAGGCTCCGACCAAAACAGATCGAACCCCTCGCAATCACTACACCACTGCTCCGTTGGTTATCAACCGTGCCGAACACGATTGACCTCGCCAAGAAGGCTATCTCCTGCAAGCGAATCGAGAACACAAGCAAGAGAGTACAAGATGCAATCTGAAATTGCGAATAAATATTAAGTTCACAAGTTGGGGTCTCGCAAACCGATGAACGGCGAAACTGTTCAAAGACAGATTAATCTAAGCAAAACCCAAGGAAAACTAAAGGGGTGTGGCCTCCTTAAATAGGGGAGGGGGCAGCCACACTTATCTAATGAAAAGGGATGTGGTACTATTCCTAGTTACTGTTCACGCGCGTGGTACTGTTCACGTGAACAGTACCGGCCCAAATAGCCCAAGTTACAAGGCCCTCGGCCCACTTTGAGTCGGACTGGAAAAGTGACGTGGTTTGTTTCGCAGTTTCTGATCTGCTCGAGTGGAGTTTGGAGGTGAGACCAGATCCATCTGAAAGTAGACTCCAAGATCTTTCCAACGAGTACTCACAGGCCCCGAGAAGCCTTCTGGATCAAAAGTTATGGCTGTTTGAAGTTGGCTTGTCAAGCTGAATCCGAATTGATCTGGAGGCCGAATTGGATTCCAAAACCTGTCCAAGTTGAACCCTTGCTTCAATTGGTTCCAAAGTGATGTGGTGCTACAAATATATATATTTTCATCATTAGGTAGCATCATATTCTCATTTAAAATATGTTGAAGTTGAAGAAACGAATTCACCTTTAGTTCATTCTTCATATTGGCCGCTATGGTCGTACGTGTTGGTGGCGTGGTCACATCACCAACACTAAGGTTTTACCCCAATAAGGAATCCACCAGACCGAGACCCCCTCTTGAGCCGAGTGATACTTTTCATGGCCTACGCCACGCTCACTTTCAACCTACGACATGATTCAGGTTGGGACCCGCAAATTAATCAGCTAGGACTGTCTCATACCAGCCTTATGGTAGTACGATAGGGCTTTGAAACAGTAGCTCACAGACCAGTCCTTAATTGACTTATGCTCAACCATATACCCCTTGTGCCCGACAATCAACATTGTATCACTGAACAACAGTGCATGCCTGTACCCACCACCTAACCATTAGCCTAAGTCTAAACCAGATTTTATATTTTATTTTGAAATATTTTATAATCCTTCTTGACTCACCGAAGTCAACAAATATATTTCAAAAGATTATCATTTTATGCCAAAACAAATATTATGTCTAAGCAGGTCTAAGTATTTGATATAAAATTCTTTAGTCCATACTAGTGTACTAACTAGAGTTTGATTCTAGGGCATCAAGGTATCGAGGAATTCAATGTCAATGGAGGAATTAACAAATAGGTGATAACCAAATTTAAAATTGGAATTGAAATACATGAATAAAAATAAGCATGTAGAATAATTTAAAACAACATAATTTTATTTCGCAATATGGGATCAATATAATCAAGGTGTGTGACTTGTCTTGCTCCACGAATTGATGTAAATCGTCGTCGAAGAATTCTCTTGAATCGTCGCAGTCTACACATGAAAAACCAAAGAGAATAAATTCAAATAAAATCCAAACAATTTTAAAATACATATTGAGGGATAGATTATGATTTTAGATTAATTTAGGAGAAAGAATCAATGGATTCGGAGTTCGTATGAGGGAGAACAAATATCTGGAAGGTTTGGATATCACATGAAATGATGAAAAATCCAAGAATTACGGTTGAAATTTGCGTGTGATGAGCAGAGCAGTGAATTTGCCAACAAACGGGCAAAAAAGAACCCTGGTGACGAGGCGAAGGTGGTGACACGGGTACGACGGCAATTATCAGCGGTGAAATAAAAACGGCAATGATAGCGTGGTGTCGACAACGACAGGTTGGAGAGAGATAGTACTCAGGTATGGAACATGGAGATGTAAGGTGAGCACGGGGTAGAACACGGTATGGTGAAGCTAGGAAATTTATTGGCTAAGCTAAAAATTCATCAGAGACGATACAATCGACGTTGAACTACGATGGTAGAGAAAAAGGAAAACTTGTTATCTTGGTGCTCGGTGAAGCGAATCTAAAACCACTTGGAAGGTAGCTACCTGGAATGGTTTGGCACGTTTTGATGCAAAAGAATGGGAGAAAGCATCACCGGATAGATGGGAATGCAAGATGCCCTAGGTGGGTATGGCTATGTGTTGGAGGCAAAAATTTGTGGATGGTTTTTGAGGAAAGGAGGGAAGTACAGTGTAGAACACGATGAGACAATTCTGATAGAGGTGATGGCATAGGCTAAAACTCATCTGAGGAGACGAATCGACATTGAGAAGTCAAAAACGACCGTTTCTGCGGAAAGCTCAATTTCTAACAATTGGCTCCATGAAAAATTAAGTAAAAATGGTAGATAAATAACTTAGAGGCTAGGACACGATATGACATGAACAAAAATCAAATAACTCACCGAAAATGTGGTGTACACGAAGAAACAATTTTAGTGTAGTGGCTCGACAAGGTCGACGAGGACTCGGGGATCTTGAGGTGATAGCGATGGAAGCACGACGTAGAATGCGTCGAGGCAAACTCAATGGTATAAATGGCTCGGCCAAAGGACATCGGATAGTAGCGGAACACAGTGGAGAAGACCTTCGGCGACCGGTGCATTGGCATCGGCATCTCAGGCAAATGGAGAGGAGGTAGCGGGTGAGGTTTACGGCGAAATGAAGAGGAGAACACAATGCTCACCTCGGTCGGTTGTGGTGTAGCATGCACGGTTGGTCGATGGCAACAAGAGACGCGACGGCGCGGTTTGGCCCACGGTAGTGTCGATGCTCCAGCGAAGCTCCGGTGAAGGTGAGGGAAGCACCGTGTAGAATGCGCAAAGGCGAAGCTGATGATATGGTCAATGGTGGCAGAACTCCACTGTAGGCAGCGCAAACGGTCGAGGAACAGCGTTCGGATGGCGAGAGAAAAATGCCGATTGCGGCAAGGAGGAAGGGAGGGAGGACTTGAGATTTTTGGGGATGGATGAGGATGAGGAGGGGCTACCGGGGCTCTCTTTTATACAGGAAGCGGTGGACCGGATGAGGAGATCCACGTGGCGTATCTTTTGGTGGCATGGTTCATTCCGGCGAAACGGGCGCACGAAATTGAGGGCTAAGGCCGGGAATGGAGGAGTCTTGATGAGAGGGATTGAATGCTCTTGATTGCGCAAATAAATCACAAAGGAAATTACGAGTTTTGAAAACATCAAATGGCCGGCCATGGTAGCTGTGTTCGCTTGCTCGGGACAGAATGGTTCGAAGAAGAAGAAAGAGAGGAGAGAGAAAATAGCATGGAAAAAATCTAGAAAAATTCCAAAAATAAAATAAATTCAAAAATTAAGAAAATTCCATATAAATCCTTGGAATCTGAAAATATCTCTGTTACTCTATTTTGTCTCATTGACCTGTTTAGTCTCACTGTCCAGTGAGGCCTACTCATAAGAAAGTTAGTTAGCATGGTGATTAAATTAATCGTTAAGCAGGTGATTAATATTAGTATGACAAGTGGGCCTTGTTGATTAGGAATCCTAATTAACTCTAGATTAAAGCCCATAACTCACTAACATATGGACCCCATACCATTTAAACAATGTATAAACCAGGTCTATAGACCACTGTCTCTAATATGTGGGCCCCACTCTTTATAAACAGTCGTGTGGACCAAGTCCATGTGAACTATGACCCACCTATCAGCCTCTCTAAGTTTCTTGAATGAAAATATTTAGAAAAAATTAAAACCCATTGGAACACACCTATCAACCCCTCAACATTTTTCTTAAGAAAAATATTTGAAAAAGAAAAAAAATCCAGCCAACCCCACCTATCAAAAATTTAAAAAGAACTCAGGAGGGGTTTTGGAAAATGTAGACTATTCTTTCAAGGTTCTTGCTTGGGATGGTCATAGTGAGCCTTAAGATCTAGCACATAACTAAGAAAATAAAATTGTGAAGAATGGTTAAAGCTTATAAGGCAGTTATGGATAACTGCTAGTCTAGATCTTACTTTACTAAGATAAGATCAAAATATGTTTCAAGATTTGATAATTGTGCTAATTATGCTAAAAAACAAATGCTTGATCAAAATGATTTAATTCTGAACTGTAGCACTCTAAATAGATTAAATTGTAGTTTCTTGGTTTCATATAGTTTATTACATGGTTTAGCTTATTTTTTGATACCTTTGGCTAAACTATGAATTTAAGCAACTTGTTAAAAATTTATTTATTTAATTATATATATATATTAAAATGATTTAGCTTTGCTATATATGGTTTGAAATAATTTAGATAGCCGAGTACCAACCCAGATTATCATAATCATTGCTACTTTAAGGCTATCAGTTGAACCAAAACTAGAGAGAAGCCTACCACTTGCTTGATCTCGACTCTTTTAACTTATGGTTTCTCTTCTTTTACTTTTATTTGCCTTTTAATCACAACCATACTATCTAGAGATAACTAGATAAATAGAAGTTTTTGTTTTCCTCGTGGATTACGACACCCTGAAGTTCTCCGAGGTGAAACCTACAGTAATGTCTGTGCGGTTGTGGAATAGTAAGGCACAAGAACGTCAACGCACCTCCGCCGCCTCGTTGCTCTGATTTGTTGGATGGGCACCTACGTCCACTGTTGTTCGCTATCATGCCCTCACCATCGACAGCCTCTCGCGGTGGCTAACACCAATTATTACCTCATCACCCTACAGTTTCATCGCTAAAATCGCTAAAATAGCTCCGGCGACATCGGCGGCACACCATCAATTAGAGCTGCCGACTGCTGGTACAACATGTGGCCACCTATGTCACTGCCGTGACACAGTAGTCTGTTGGTTGCTTCCTGGTGAGTCCTGTTCTTTTCATCTTCTAAAAACTGATTTTCGGCTTTTCTACAATAACTAATTTTTAAATAGAGTATTTTTTCAAAATAAAATCTACTAGTTAATTATAGTACATACTTTACCAACTTCATTTATATCGGTAAAAACTGTACGTGAGTTTCTATTACTCTTAATCTCTCGTACAAATAGCCCAAATCCACAAGTCACAATTAAAAGTCTTAAGCCGCAGTAAAAAAGAACAGACCTGCCGCTGTGCGATCTGCTCTCTCTGGCCCGATCGGTGCCATCGGCATCCATGTAATCGATCTCGGTAAAGCAAATACTTGTCAAATAGAAATCCTGCAATTAATGCATGTTTCCTCTATTAAATCTTATGATCGGGGAAACAATTACATTTCAAGCACCATCATTTATTCAGATCTGCATCAGTAGGATATACTTTACTCCAGAGTATTTCCAAATGTTGCTCTACCATATCAGGCTCTATCTTTCTGTTACCCAAATTAATGCTAGCCTCCATTGTTGAACTTATCTCTTACAGTATCGTCATCAAATAGAAACTCAAATCTGTTCTGTTTTTCCCCTGGGAAATATATACATCCACTGAGATAATGGCGTACATTGGCTAAAATAATTTGCCATTTTCTTTACTCAACTCCTGATCTTCTCCTGTTGCGATTGAGAGAGAGAGAGAGAGAGAGAGAGAGAGAGAGAGAGAGTAGCCGGGATGCAAGGTTCTGTCAGGGTCCACACCTTCTCCTCCGCTGCCTGCGTCCACGCCGTTGAAAGCTCCGACGATGGCTCCCACCCATCCCACCGCTCTGCGGCGATGCGAAACGGCAAGGTGGTCTCAAGCAAGGAGATAAAGAAGAGGGTAAAGAAGCTTCTCTCGCCCTTGAAACAGAAATGGCGCATCTCCCAATCATTCCGATCGCGGTCCAAAGCGGCCAACAGCGAGGCCATGGACGACGATGGGGACCAGAGCGACGCGGAGACGTTCGTCTCCGCGAACAGCTCCGAACTGTGCTCTTTCTGCACGGACGACTACTTAGAGCTCCCATCGTTTCACCTCAGCTCGCCGATCTTCGCAATCGGCTCTGTTGAACGCCCTCCCACCTCCTCTCCTGTGAGGATCATCCACAAGCTTCCATTCGGGTATGTCATCGGCCGTCAGCTGGACGCCCCCGCGTCGCCGTCGACGATGATCACAAAGAAGGTGGTTCGTGCTATCAGTAAGAGATTTGGACGAGGCAGCCGAGGAGGTAAGGGCGGACGTGCAGGAGAAGGTGATGACTGCGGCGACAATGGCCATGGCGACGATGAAGACGCGTTTTGGAAGAAGGATGTGAGGGGGCTGCGCTGCAGGCGAGGGGAGGACGAGGAGCCTCCTTACCGAAGGAGCTGAGGACGAGTCTTGTGGGGTTTGTGTCGTGTAATTGGTTTCAACGTTTCACGATCTGAGATATCCACTGATCAGATCTCTACCACTATAAAACCACCAGTTGTAAATTTTCCTACAGTTACCCCAACAAATGTTCCCCGCAGTCAAGACCTCTCCTAGATGCACGCCTCTCTCCTCCCCACTCCCCGCCGCCGCCCACCCCCGGTCCCCTCCCCCCCCGGCGCCCCCTCCCCAGATCCCCCGCCGCCGCCCACCTCCTACCCCTCCCCCCCACGCCTCTCCCCTCCTCCCTACCCGCCGCCGCCCACCCCGGCCCCCTCCGCAGATCCGCCCCCCCCCCCCGACGCATCCCTTCGCCACCCAGCCGACGGCGAGCGTGCGAGGAGGGCCGACGAGACCAGTGACCGGGCGACGAGCACCTCGACGAGAGGCTGGCCGATGGCAATAGCGACGGAATACCTGCCTCCGCTCCTGCATCTCACTTCCATCCCAAATTTCGTCCTCTCCCTCATCTTGGTTGTGTCTTCCCCGCCCAAACGTGAAGGTATGGAACCCAAATCGCTGAGCATTGCTGGATGATCTGTAATGTTGATGATCTTGTTCATGATATGATATTGTTCAGGCACAATGACATGATATTGTTCAGGCACAATAACATTATATTTGGTGTGTTCTGTAATCATCTTGTTGCACTTACTATTTACTACTACTATGTAATGCTGTCAATTTATTGGGAGAGATTTTTTATCGGCAACTGGGTCGTGAAAATTTTGAACTGCCAATGTCTTAATTCCTAATGATAATTAGGTCAAAAAATCAGTTCCATTCACAATTTCACTTGGTGGTTAACCTTTTGTTTAGAAGATAATTTTATCACCCAATGCAATTGCAGTCGTCAAAACGGCATCTTTAGAGCCAAGTATATCACCTGTAGGATGGCATATATACATTTGGGTCGATATGCATGGTATGTGGCTGGTTGACCAAAGATAGGAATATTTGATGCACGAAAAAATTTTTACATCTTGAGCCCTTGGTAGTCTTTTTTTATGACAAGGCTCAAATCAAAATACATTAGAAATTTAGAAATATCTCAATGTGGTTCATGAACTCTATTAGATGGCAATTGCAAGTTCTATCGCACATTGGTTAGAAATTTAGAAATATCTCAATGTGGTTGGATGTACTTGGATGGCTTAGCATTTATCTTTTTCCTTGTAGATTTCAAACAGCTGGAGCTACCCTCCCATAAGTGATGGTATTGAAGTAGCTACACGTGTTCGTGAGGTTATTGCAGAACGAGGGTGGACAGTGGGATGATAGTCTCTACCTCATCTACCTCATCTATATCAATTCAATTATTCAATGCAGATATTCGTGTTAAGGAGCCAACATTCGAGTCCTTGTGCAGGTAATTACCTTTTTTCTGTCTATGATTTTCAGTAGCTCACAGTGCAGAATGACATTTCTTATGAGAACGAGCTATGCTCAATATTCTCAGCTCTCATTGTTTAGTGTAGCTAGATATATCATTTGTCATTGGATTTAAATTTGGCAGCTTCTGTGATTGTACATTGTTATGTCACGAATTGGGATGGGTATTGGAATGCCATTTTTTTTCTTACAGTGAGGTATTTTTTTTCTCTTGTGTTGTTCAAACTGAAACTCTCAAAATCTAATTTGTCAGTTCTTGAATTGATAAAGTAACAAATAATCCATTTACTTTTTCTACACCCACACATACCACCACCACCATACACACCGAAAAAAATGTAACAGACCAACTAGACCCCTTGCATGATTAGCTTTGTTGTTTTATTGCATGAACTGAGTATTTTTCTGTTGGCTGATGAAGTTTTCTTGTGCTTTCTTTAGGAAAATGGTTTCTTGGCTCTGTTGGAACATGATTTACTCCTCATGTCATTATTATTTCACCAGGAGAGGTAAGTTAGAATGAACGATAATGATGTTTAATTCTTAAGGGTGGTGAATCTGCACTGTTTGTTGATTACGGTATTATTATTCAGTAGAAGTGTAGAACTGCTGCTTTGCTTAGTATTATGAGTGATGATGGTTTGTATCTGATGCCCCCAAATTACCATAAAATTGATTTCTGATTTGCCTGTTGTGCGTATCCGTTCAATTTCCTATTGTAATTGGGTGAATTTGATAGATCAAATAGCTGAATAGGCAATGCGACATTAACTTATATAGTGCGCCAAACTCTTTTTTTCATGGTTATAAAAAAATTCTTTGTATATAAAATCATCGGTGGCATTGAGTGGCTTGACTGACTTCTCTTATTGGTACACATTAAGTTGCAGCCATTTCGTTAGATACTATAGCTAAATCAGGAATTTATCCTAGATGTTGAAGGAGATCATAATAGGATAGTCTCAGCTGCATTAGCAACATTTTAGTGTGAAAGCTAACTTCTATAGATAACTGCACTCGCTGATGATGCATCCTTAGCCTTGTCTCTTGTAAACGCTACTTGATCTGGTATTTGCAACGATTTCATTTCATATCCTTAGCTTTTATTACCATGGTAGATTGACACCTGGTGCAAGAAGCTCATATTTCCCTGAGAACTAATGGGTTGGTTTTTCTTTTCTTATACCTTTTCCACTTGCTAAGTTATGTCCAAGCTTTCTCTAATTAAAGTTTGGGTCATCTTCATGGGTTATTTACTTCAGAACATCCCATTTATTAATATTTATTGATGTCTGCTTGCCACAGTGCCACTTACTGTTTTATTAACTATTTGGTAAATTCCAACCTCAGGGTGCCAACTAGCAAGGAGGCAATACTACAGTGTGTCAATCTTTCATTTGTTTTAGGAAATACCAAATTGCTCTTATTATGGTTGTATATGGCTATATGCCTTGCTGTTTTGTAGTTATAGCTTGCCAATCTGTGCAGGACGTTGCTGCCAGGATAATGTCCTTCTCACAACAAGGCCCAAGGGCAGTGTGCATCATTTCAGCAACCGGAGCTGTCTCCACAGCAACTCTTCGTCAGGATTCGAATTCTGGTGGTGTGGTTACATATGAGGTATCTTGCTGTAGGTCCGTTGATACTTAGTACCATTGTAGTAATAATTACTACATGCATGCCTTTTGCTCTTCTCTTGCGCTTTTGAATATATCAAACTATTTGGTCTGTATCTTACTTTTTGACTGTAAAGGGTAAACTAAACCCCTATCCCACCTTCTGACCTATTTAAAATTCTAAATTAAGGGGCATCTATATAGTGAATACATGGACACAACACTAGACTAACATATAATATCACAAATACCCTTAACACCCCCTCCCCTTTCTCAAATGCAAGACGTATGCAATAGCATCGTATTTAAAAGGGTTGACATTAAAATAGGGAAAATCCAAAATCCGAGCCTTGATAATGTCATCGTGACATGCAACTCTTGGAAAATTATGTCGAGTACCAAATGATCTCCTCCGATCCGAGGTCATGTGGCAGCCCATAAAGCACAAAGTGCAAGGGATAGGAAAGTAGTGGCAAGCGGGAGCAAAGTCAACCGCACAACACAACAAAGAAGATGATGAAACTGACACAAATATATAGAGTTATCAAATCAAGCCGAAAAGGGATGGATAGAAGTATGGCGGCACAGATCAAAGCTTGAGACGGTAGCGGCGTGGAAGGTAAGCACGACAGCCTTAGAAGCTCAGGGTAGTGGCTCAGATAGAAGCGATGGTATTATAACGACATCTGTCAAAATTCATCTACATCGAACTTATCTAAATTGGTAGATGCTACCATGTTGTTCCCATCACCATAATTATCCACATCATCGTCATCAAGCATGATCTCTTCTTCTTCTTCATTGCTTGAGTGTGGTTTATCTTCTTCAACCACCCTTGATGTACATCTCACACGCCGAGTGTAGGTCAAAGGCTCACTATGAGCCCTCCTAGGAAAATTACAACCTTGAAGCTCGCGTGATGCACCAAGAGTGGAGGGCTACGGCGGTGTTCGAAAGAGAAGGAGCTAGAGTGGGCTTGAGGCAGCCAAGAAGAGGTGAGCGGTATTGGCGGTCCAAGAGAGTGGAGGGCTATGGCGGTATACAGTTTCATGTGGTCGTGGAATGGCGTAAGATTACCAGTTATCAACACTGTGAGCATATAATATTCTCTATGTATATTTTGTAGACTACATAGCAAATTAATAAGTTAACTTATTATCTGCCATGCACAGCGATCACATTCACTGAGGACGAATTTCTTGGTGGACATTTTGAAGAGCAGTGAAAATGTATGTAAAGACATTATCCCTGGAGAACTTCAAGACCTACTTAAGCAAATCAGAAATTAGATGGTTCAGGCGAGACATGACTTATTATTGCCTTGTTATGCATTATAATTGGCCTAGGCTTGTAATTTCATGACCTGAACTTGCTGGTGATATACATGAGTGTTTTCCAGATTATATACATGGTGATATACAATTGCGTGAAACTTAAACTATGAAAAAAAATCATCATTTGGTTGTTTTCATGTGCATCTCCGAAATGCCGCCGTGGCGTTAGCACGGGCACTATACTAGTTAGAATAAATTGAGCAATGAGCAATGGGTCTACCTATTTCTTATTTCTTATAGCTTATGCTATTCTCGTGGTGTAATTGAATATTAGAATCTGCGGTGCAAACCGGGGGCGAATTATTTTATACATTCGATACCTATATATTTCCTAGCATTCAAAATGAATTAAGTTTTTTCCTTTTAAATAATATCCTTTTCTTATAATTCTAGATCCGCCTTAAAAATCCTGAACTAAATATGTGATACGGAGCGATCTGATCTTACTATGACAATAATTATACGATAAAAAATGATAACTTGAGGGCAGCAACACGATTTAATTTTGGAGCAGTTTTGTATCGAGCACACGACCATAACAGCAGCAATCGCACCATAACTCTCATGATAAACCAATTCACACCATTCAGGCAAACGCATGAATTAAGCGATCACGACAGATGAATCCGAACATTTGGGACTAACTCTGATACAAACCGAATCAAACTTGAGTGCGGCTGAGAAAGTAGTCACGCAGGCCTCTTAACTGCTGGAGGGAAATCAGCAACTAAATCGGATTCGGGCCATGCACGGCACTAAACTCTGTAGAACGGAAAACTGTGATTACAGAGGTGAATAGGAGTCTAAATTAAATCTAAAACTTTCTAAACTCTTTCCTTGGAGAAAGTCAAACTCTTCACTCTAACAGATATGAGAAGTTACGAAGACCTGAGACAAATCACCCACAAGTAAAACTCAAAGAAAATCAAGCCAAACAGACCAATTATTGCCCAGACGGTTTGGCTGGTAGGTGTGGTATACTACAAATCATAGGGTGGTCTGACCGGCCCTTGTGCAGTTTGATCAGTCTAGAGGCGGTCTGGCTGGCCTCTTTGCATAAAGCTAAAAATGAGCATGATTTCAAAACAAGAAATAGTGCAACTTTTGATCCACAACTCTAAATAGTATGGAACTTTGCATGTGCCTTTTGTAGGATGTCAGAAACATATTCCACAACGATCAAGAAAATAGTTTTCAAAGTTCTGACTTTTTCATTTAAAATAAGGTGACACCATAACCAGGAAAAACTCAAGAACTTAAGCCAAAACTTAACTCGTGGGAAATTGATGGTCTAGATGACCTTGGATCTACTCCCACAAGTTCTAGAAAGTCTGAACACAGCAAGATTCCAAGGCAAAAGCTCTAGAACCAAACAACATAAGAATTACCCTTTCTTGAGTCAAAACCGGGCAATCCCAAGAACATGCAAATGACAACTATCTATATGGGTAAGATCTTGTCTCCAAGAAATATCTTCACCACTTACATATCCTTGGTACAAAGGAAGATCAAGAGGAGAAGAGTAAACATCAAAAACTAAGGCCAACCAAGGTATCAACACTTGACCAAAGAGGAGAAAGACTTAGATGAATTTTGATATCTATTGATACCTGGAGATGAATGTTTACAGCCACCTCCAACCACTTCACAAGCCTAAGGATGACAAGAAGCTTAAGATAAAGAACCGCAACTCATGTCAGAAAGGTTATCTCCAAGAACCCTAACTCCTCTTAAAAGCATGGTCTAAACTCTCCCAAATCTTAGCCCTAGCCACCTCTTCCCTCCTTATATACGGAGCCTCACAAGAGAAACCCTAACTAACACATCTAGTTGGGTTTCACCCACTTATATGAACTAACCTGTTAACCTAACATCATACTAGTTTTTACACTCACATATGCACGTTTCTCAAAGCGTACACAACCATTAACCCATTAATGAATAAACACTTGATCCACTTAAGATTTTCATCACATCCTTGATATAAAATACCTTTCTTGCGACTCCCACGCCGTGGTTTGATCAAATCCAAACTTTTTGATTTTGGGCAAAAAACCGTTTTGTCTCCAAACCTCCTTCCATGAAGATTCGTGCTTCCTTCACCTTGATGCAGTCATGTCCTTCATCTTCTACTCTTTATGGCCCTAATAACTTGCCACCAAACGTCTCATGCATTCGAATCCCAATGAACCATCAACGCTTTCAAATAGGCCAAGTCATTTGGCGTGCCACATGCCTTTCCTTGCACCATAATGGCACTCAGACTTATTCGACCGCACGGACCTTAGTTTCTTCCTAAGCTTAGTCCAATAGTTTCTTCCTAAGCTTAGTCCAAGTCTCTTATCATTGCCCATCATGTCCACCACCTATAGCTCCCGCGTTGGTTTCTTGTCTTCCCGACTCGTAACTACCCCGCATGCCTCAACCATCTTTTGGTGGCACCTTGATCGTTCAAGACCTCAGCTTCTCCATAAGCCTAGTCCTGATTCTTTTACTGCTCTAGACCATAGCGCCCCTCACCTAGTCCTGGTCCCATCAGCCTCACCAAGGCTTACCTTTGGAGTCCAACAACCAACAACAATAAGCAAATCATCACATAACACCGCACCATACAAACATCATCAATTGACCCAATTAATGACCCAAGAACACTTACCCCCAAAGTGTCGAACCCTGAAGCAATGACTCCTAGATCCTCTGTGTAAATCGTACTAGTCTAGGATTAGCTAGTGCATACAGTGGTAACAGGGATACATATCAAGCACAATGACAAACTTTATTTAACTGGATATGCGCTTGATCGCAAAAGTTTACATCAACAGCCTATAGGACAAATTTTAAGTATAAACAGCGGAAGATAAAACCAAAACAGGAGAAGTCCGACAAGCCTGCCTACAAGCTAACGACAGTAAGATGTGGCCTAATTGTCTTGATCCTCACCGAAGTCGAAGCATTTCTCTTCTGAGCAACAAAATAAGCAAGGGTGAGGACATAATAATAATGCAAGGCTAACAAGCGAAGGCATATAGGGTTAATTGAGCATAAAACAACATTTAAAAAATTAGTAAATAGATTGAAAATTGTTGTATTTAATACAGTAAGTAAAAATAGCATTGTAATTGAAATAGATATTATTAGCACAGGTCCATCCCCCACACTAACCTATCCACGGGAATCCCACTCAGACTATCTTTTCCAAAATATATCATATGGATTCCATCCATCCATAAGCATTTTATAAATCATTTATGAAAACAAAGTCTAATTTATGAAAAACTTTAGTTGGCATGCCCATGACCGTAGGCACGGCTATCTAGGATAGTTTATACACTCTTCAGAGGTTTGTACAAATTTACCCACAAGATATGATTATCTCATAATGTCGGCTATTACACGCTTCTGCAGATGTACGACTAAGAAAATCATAACAATTTCTTTATAATGCAAAGTCGTCAACCTAGCATTGCCTCTACTAAGGTTCACCACAACATAAACCTACAAGTTGAGGCCCCTCTTGTGCTATGTGAGACTTCTCATGGCTTACGCCGCACTCGCAATTATCCTATAGCGAGACTCTGGTTAGGACTCGCAAATTAGTTAGTCAGGACTGTCCCATACCAGTCTTGCAGTAATACATTAGGGATTTGTAACAGTAGCTTATAGACCGGCCCTTAATTGACTTAGGCTCTTCCCATGTACACCTTATGCCTGGCATCACTGTTGTGTCACTGAACAACAACATGTGCTAGGAAGCACCCACCATACCATTTGCCTAAGTCTAAACTAAATTTTATATTTTGTTTTGAAATAATTCACCTTCTTTCTTGACCAACCAAAGTCAAGAGTATATTTTAAAAGCTTATCATTTTATGAGAATTATCGTTGAAGAATTCCTCAGAATCATCATAGTCTACACATGAAAAAAACCCACCAAACTTAAATAAATTTCAAATAAATTGAAATAAACTCAAAAAATTGAAACAAAATGAAGATTTGGATAGATCTTGATTTTAGATGAATTTAAAATTTTGACAGGTTTAATCAGAGGTAGGATGAAGAAATACAGCTTCTGGAAGTGTTTCTACTATGGTCAAAAATAGCAGCGGTTGTGGCTATACATGGTCAAAAATCTATGTGTGGTCGAAAGCTAATGTGGATAGTGCTACAGTGTGGTCAGAAGCTATAGTGTTTTGTTTGTGGTCGAAGTGGTCAAGAATTATACGTGGTCGAAAACTATATGCGATCGGAGCTACAGTGCATGGTTAATGGTCGGTGCTACAGTGCATGGTTGATAGCTATGTGTGGTCAGAAGCTCTATCGTTGTCGGAAGGCAAGAGTGGTTGGAAATAAAAGTGGTCGAAAGTGGATATAGTTGGAAGTGTGGGCGGTCAAAACCTCAAAGGTGTTGGATTGTCGGAAGTGATCGTAACCAACTAGAGCAGTCGTAACTGATGACGAGGGGTAGTGTTTAGAATCTGACAGCGGTGGCGGTCGGTGAGGGGTGCAAAAGTGGAAGAAGAGTATGGGGAGTCCAATTCTACCTTTGGCAGTGCTCGGCGGTGATTGATGGTAGCCGTCGGCGAAGATGGGCGGTGGAGGTGGCTCGACTCCTGTGTGGCGGCACTCAGGTGGTCCAATTCGACAACAGAGGGGCAGAGGGGAATCGCAGAGGCATAGTGAAGAGAAGGTGGTGCTGGTGACCCTCGGGAGTGACCAGATCGACAAAGATTCTTCGTTAGAGGCTCGTCGAGGTGGGAAGGAGAGGAGCACGTCGCGAGGACAGCTTAAAAGCCGAGAGGCGAAAATGGGAGTGGGAAGGGATGGTGCGGGGTGAGGGGTGCTCGAGAAGGGCTTTATGTAGGAGCCGAAGGAGGGCACAAAGCTTAGAAGCTCACCGGAGTTAAGGTTGATGCAATGCAATTAAACACGGAAGGAAGTGGGGTTTAAAGAGGGGAAATAGACGAGGGTGAATCCGGGGAGGAAATAGGGTTTCAATGCTAGCATTTGCTTAGGCCAATGGAAAAGAAATGGTCGCCATAAAAAGCTCAGGTGGGTGCAGCAATGGTGGCGGATGGAGGAAGAAGAAGGGAAGGGAGGAGAAGAATGCATGGGCCCCGGGTGTCGGTGGGTGAGAGAGAGGGGAAGAGAGAAAGTGAGAGGCGGTGGAGGCTGACCGATGGGTCTAGATAGAGAGGAGGTGCGGCGTGGAGGGGATGAGTGACGCATGGTGGCAGGAGGAGAATCTGACATCCACGTGTCAGCCGAGGAAAAGGAGAGAGATTTTAATTCCATTTTGAAATCCAGGAATACCGACAAATTAATTAAAGGCTTAGAAAATTGCAAATAAAGTAAAAAAATTACAGAAAAATTCACAGAAACTCCTAGAGCTATTTTAGACTTAGGAAAAATATTTCCAACTTAAAGTTGGTCTTTAAATTTTTACTAAAATAAAGTTTAGCTTTGAAATTGATTTTTAAATTTCTAAAAAAACACAAAAAAATCTAGCCAAAGGCCAAATGATTTAAAATAGTTAATTTGAGATAATATTTTTATAAAAATTCAAAATACCCTTTATTTAATAATATTTTCATGTTTTTAACTAAATTACTTTTCAAAAGGAAAACCTTTTCAAAAGCAAGAAAACAAGCAAATAAAATCTTCAAAAATTCAAGCAACCAAATAAAACTTTTGTTTATTTCAAAATTAAATTAATTTTTTCTAAAAAATTTGAAATAAACAGCTAAGTTGTGACATAAAGCTTCCATCTTGGAAGCACCACCTCGAAGCATGACATGTAGCTTCAATGCATCATGGTCTTTACTCAAAGTCTGCCATCCATGGTCCTTATCCATCTTGTGCCTTGCTTGAGCCAAATTATCCCACACGATCACCTTGACCGCTCTAGACCTTGGTTATCTCTAACCTACTCCCAGTCGTCCATCATTGACTATAGTTGTTTCCAAGCATTCCTACACAAGAATAGACCAAGCTACCATTTTCGGGCAGAAGTTATTTGTAATTTGTCCTACATTAGTCCACACCACGCAACATGTATGCACCTATATCATTGATTCTAACCCCCTAGGACCAACCTTTGAACCACATAGTGCATACTCAGCACACTACCCGACAGCACCGGTCAAACCGCTAACACCCAGCAGGTCTAACCGCCCCATTCCACCCAAAAAAGACCCTCTCTAGAAAATAACTACCACCATTGAAAGACCGGTCGTACTGCACCTGCGATAGTACCACTGCTCACATGAGGTACGACCACTGTCACCAGGTCAATAAGGTACCACTTCCATGGCCGGTTTGACCGCTGCTGCTCCACCAAAAATCCCTAGTGACAAGATACCAATCTGACACCACCCCATGTGCCATTTAGGCCATTCCTAGCTAGTCTAACCGTGGCCCTAATGTTGGTCATGCCACTAGCATCTAAAACCAACTAAAAATTACAATTTCCCAAAAACCAAAATCAAACTCTGCAAACGTCTCAAAC
The DNA here is from genome assembly GCA_017311315.1 of Dendrocalamus latiflorus. Taxonomy (NCBI): domain Eukaryota; kingdom Viridiplantae; phylum Streptophyta; class Magnoliopsida; order Poales; family Poaceae; genus Dendrocalamus; species Dendrocalamus latiflorus. The sequence continues at coordinate 23,676,821 of CM029661.1, forward strand.
TAGAAGTCAATTACTCATCACAACCATGGGGTGACATCCATATGGTCTCACAATCTCTCCCTTGATGAGTATATTAACAAACACCTAGAAGGCATGAATTTGAGTTTGTTTGTGAAGAAAAAGCAAAGAAGTTGCAAAAGCCACACATGTTCCAATTGATAGATATACAGAAGAACATGACCATATTGGCAAAGTATGGAAAGGAGCTAACACCAAGAAAGTGCAAGTTTTCCATAAAAGCTCCAAAATCCACACAAAAATCTCACATAAGCTCAATCTTGCTCATGGTCCAAAGAAATAAGTAATTGCTCATCACAATCATTTTCATTGGAAGAGAAATAACAAAAAAATGCAAAAGAGAGCAAATGATATGCAATGAAGCTCTCCCTCACTCAAATATCTCATTTTGGCATTTTTAGGTTCAACTGAGTGTGTTTTGCAACTTATATCAGATATACCACAAAAATGCATATTATCCCCTTTTATGACATTTTTGTCCTTTAATGCCTTTTCTCAATCGTCCTCCCCTTTTGGAAATATAGACATCAAAGAATAAAGCTCCCCTCAGATTGTGCATGACTCAACTTGGAGCAAAAGAAGTATAAGAGTGAGCATGTCTGCATGCACGAAAATGCAAAACATAAAGACCTCCGAGAATTATCCAAAGGGTTCAAATTAAAAAGATACAACTTGAAGATATAGGATGCATACAAAGCTATTTAGATCAAGATAAGGCATATATAACCAATCTAGCCAAGATAGCACAATTTAAAGCATTCAAATTAATTTCAAGGCTTCAAAATTGATAAGTTTATCTAAAAAATATGCAAATATAAGCTAAACCATGTTAAGAATGCTAAATGAAACTAAGAAACTCAAATTGAATCAATTGAGGTGCTAGAATTAATTTTAACTAATTATTCTCAAGCACTAGATTAAAAGACAAACTTGAGATTTTAAAGATCATTTTAGGCCTCATCTTAGTAAAGCAAGTCCTAGACTAAGAGCTATCCACAACTATTTTCTAAGCTTCAACCAATGATCATAACTTTATGATCTATCTCAGTAAAGCAAGTCCTATATTAAGCACCATTTACAACTACCTCCTAAGTTTCAACTAATTTGAAATAAGTACATTTTGATTGATCTAAATCCATTATCGACCAGTAAACATAAAAGAATAATCTTGGTCATGCAAACCCCCCTGAGTTCATGCCAAGTACAATGGCAAGTTGTCACGTGAAGAAGAATTATTGAGATTCATGATTAAGCATAAAAGAGACAATTCATTCAAGTTAGGCACTAGTTCATTAAGCAATGACAATATTCATCAAAAAAACTAGCAAAGGACTAACTAAAGCTCAATTTGTACTCAAGATTCAATAAATCATTTTTGACATGGTATATGTCATAAAAGGATCACTAGAGAGCAAACTAGTGAAAGGTCCAACCTTGCAAACTTAAAAGATACCAATTGTAAAAATTGATACAACTTGTGAATTTTAGTTCAAGTTTGCAAATTAAGCTAGTCTAGCAAAGATTTAATTATACTTACACAAGCATGACAAATCTAACTAAATAGGCATAACATGGTAGTGAGCAATATCAAATTATAATTACATCACAATTGAGTAATAATCAACACTCACATTTAAATGCATGTCTCACAATGAAATACCATGTATGCATGATGAAAATGGAAGCAAGAAAAAATCCCCCTAACTACAAGAAGATACCAATTGCAAGATGCCACTTGTAGGGACAAAAAGAATCAAACTCTCCTACATAAAAGCTACAAGAAGAAATAGCTGAAAGCACTTGCAAGAGAAGATAGGACCAACTCACAAAAGTCACACCCTGAACTCTCTTCTCACTAGAAATGGTTAGAAGGGCTAGAAAAGGATAGGGCTAGGCTCTATACTCCACATGGTCTATAGGAAAAGGATTACTCATAGCTAAGGTTGAATCTAAAACACTAGCTATCCCTACTACTGGATACTAGTGATTGAAGAAGCAAGTTCAACCTAGATTAGAAAGAGCACAACCTAAAAGACCCAAAATGTACTTTAAGGGTAACTCGTACAAGAAGTGATCCTATCCCTAACCTGGCTAACCCTCCAGCTACAAAGCCCTGAATAATATGCAATGAGGTATCATGGGCAAAAGTTAAGTATAGGAAATAAAACCTACGTCACACCGCTTTGTGGTCAGATTTAGTCGAAGCAGTAGAAGCTGAGTCATGCTGCATCCCTAAAGTAATAGCCATCACCAGATGATGGAATGAAGAAGATGAACACCTAAAAGCTTCAAAACCAGGAATTGACACCCAGCTGATCATATCACACAAATGGTCTTCCTCCTTTTCGTAAAGCCTACATCAACAAGACATAGATGTATGTGCCTTAGAAATAGGGTTAATGAGAAATGACATGCAAATCCAATCCCTATGTGGACCCCGAGCATTGAATACCCAAAATCCTCACATGAGTTTCATACTAGTTCCATGATTAGTGGCTATTATACACATTCACAACATCGAGATCGCATCCATACACATCACATATAGTTAATTTTACAACTAAAGGGCAATATATAAGCGATGTATAATAATATTTGCAACTTATGGCTAACCAGCCAAATAAATATAAGTATCAAGAGAAAAGTATAGCGGAAGACAAGTAAATAATCAAAAGTATCCAGCGGTGTACCATTATAGCCCACTGGTAATTGACTAGAGTTAGGTCTTGGAAAGACCCATCGTCAAATTCACTAGTGTCGGGGGCAAAATAAGCGTCATCAGGCTTGTTATCTTCCTCACTCTCTGAACAAAAGTAAATTAAGCAAGGTTGAGTGTGTTATGTACTCAGCAAAACTTGTAGTGTATCGCAAAATATAAATATGTGCAAGGTTAACAATGAATAAGGCTCCATGCTACAAGTTATTTTCAGCATGAAGCAAGTTTCATTTACAATATCGATAATTAGTAATTTGCAATGAAATTGTAAAGAGCATTTGACATGTAATAAACTAATGCTTGTATAACATGTAACTAGTTGGATGCCCGTGCGTTGCTACAGATTAAAACATAATCGTAACATTTGAAAAGTCTAATTGCAAAATGATAGGGAGCAAAGGAAATACTCTAAAATTAGTCTATCAAACAAGAACACTATAGATCAGTGGCGAAGCTAGGAATAAAATTGAGGCTAGGCTGAATCTTTTGTCGGACTAAACTAAATTGACATAAATATAGTGTTTTACTTTTTACAGAATTTCAAATTCATATAGAAACACACAATTAGAGACAAATAATGCAAAATAAAGAAATATAAAGTAGGTACCTCGAAAGTCGATAATACGAAACGCATACTCAAGAATATATAACTATTCTATCATGAGTGCAGATTAGCGATAAGTCACCTGTGTATGAAACATATGAAAATTAGTGATATAATAGAAACTTTTGAAAGACAATAAAAATTTAGATCATATAAAACATATCACAAATGAACTAATTTGAATCATAAGATAAATTTGAATCACGGGGAAAATGCATTATACGCGACTTCATGCCTTGGAAGCGGTTTATGATTTTATCATCATCAATACTTTTTAAAGATCTCTCGCTTAGTGTAGCACACTATCAAGTCATTGAGCCACTCATCCGCTACCCTATTGCGCAAATTTGTTTTGATAATATTCATTGCTAAAAATATTCTCTCAACAGATGTCGTTGCCATCGGAAGTATCAATGTCAACTCAATGAGGCGATATACCAATGGAAAAGTTTTATCTTTTCTTGTTTGAACCATCAATTGAGCAAGTTTTGATATATCAGCTGATTTCTTAATAAGAACCGATTAGCATCCGTGAAATCATCAGCATAAATCTCAGCAAATCAAACAAGTTTATCAACATCAAAATTAGAGAAGCAGTCACTTGAATTGCTTGCGAAATAATTACACAAAGTTCGTTTCTCCATTATAGAAAATCTATAAATAAATTAATTATTGTCATTATAAAACTATAAATCTATAAATAAATTATAAAGATTAAACTATTAACTATCTAATATCTATATAAAATTACACACTAAAAATATAAACTCTTTAACTCTAAAATAGTAAATTAAGAGGGAGGAAATATTACCACTTACCACTCACTGATTCCGGCGCTGTCCACTGTCCGCTTGGTCTCTCCTCTAAATCACTCTCGCAGTCTCCGCTGTCGCCTGTCCGCTCTCCGCTTTCGCCTCTCGGTCTCTCCACTCTATGCGGCGCGAATGCGCAATGCTCCTGCCGGCCGACTACCGTCCTGCCTGCAATCTGGCTCTCCCGCGGTCCGGCCCCCTCGCCCCTCGACGGCTTGGCCCTCGCCGCCCCCGCGCCCCGGTGGGCTCCCGCGGTCCTGCCCCTCACCGGCTCGCCGCCCCCATGCCCCGGCCGGCTCACTAGGACCCAAGGTATATTCAGTCGCTTCTATTAGTTGCAAGGATTCAGAGGTTGGTGTATCACTAGGACCACCTTGGATCCTAGAGTAGGGTACACACGTTTGGTACGACCCGGCATCAAGGGAGTGCTTGAAAGATCTGGAGTGTGGGTTTCCATTAAAGCCGTTGACCAACGAGTAGGATCAGCTACCTTTAGCGGAGTTCGCTTATAATAATAGCTACCATTCCAGAAATTAAAGCTGCCCCATTTGAAGTGTTGTATGGCTGTAAGTGCAGATCACCCCTTTGCTGGGAAGCGGTGGGTGAGAAGGTAGTCTTGGGTCCGGATTGGGTCCAGAAGATAGTTGAGCGAGTGGCCTTGGTGAGGCAGAATCTGTTGGCTGCCCAGATGTAACATCCCGGGCGATATTTTATCAAATAGTATTAAAATCAGGGAAAAAGGGGGGAATTACGTAAATTCACGGCAACCTGGGCCTGGGCCGAGGCCCAAAAGGGGGGCCGGCCAAGGGAAAAAGGGGGGGAGGCGCCTCACCCCCCAAACCCTAGCCGCCCCTCTCCCAAGCCACCTCTCCACCTCCCTGGCCGCACCTCCCTCTCCCTCCTTACGCCCCCTCTGGCCAGCAGCATCCCCTCGCCTCCATAGATGCCCCCTGCAATTGGTGAAGGATCCCGATCGCTGCGGTTCGAGAGGAGGACAGCAAACCGTCCGCCGGAAAGATTCGTGGATCCGGAAGGTGGAGATTAGGACGGGAAAAGGAAGGGAGGCAGAGATCGTGTGGGGTTCTTCGTGTTCTTCAGCGATTGGTTGCGGGTAATTACTCCTAATTCTCTCCGCTAGCTGTATAATTAGTTGTTTAGCAATGTCGGTTTTCGGATCTGTTCAGGACAACCTCTGTTAGACGGTCTTTTTGATGTAGATCCGTGGGGATTCAGGTTTGGTCTTCTCCTAGAGATTTGTAGAGGACATCCTTAGCTTTCCATAAAGTTCTAGAACGCGTCATTCCGACCTCTGTAAAGAAAGTTATGATTTTTCTATTCGGACTGTTCAGATCGGGGAAATTCCTGTCAGGTTTCGGTAGATGGGTTTGGGCGATTAGAAATCAGGAGAATCAGAGGATCTCCATATTACGAAAGTTTTAGATATTTTCCTTATCTTTCCAGAAAGGTCAATAAATCCGGATTCCGACTCTCGGGGTGAAAGTTATGACAGTTTTAGTGCGCTGTCCAGAGAACTCGTTACAGAATTGATGATCTAAGAAAGTTAGATGGTGCGGGTAGAAGTTGGCCGAATCAGGAAGACTCACCAACTAGGTTTAGTTAGATAATTTAATTATCTTTCCAGAGAATCTGAGAACGCCCTGTTCGGACTTCTGTACCATTAGATAAGGATTTTTGAAGTTGACTGTCCGTAGAAGGGGACAGGGTGGCCGAAAGGAATTGGGGTGTTGAGTCAAGTTAATCATGTTGGGTTAGTTTGGGGTTGTTTTGTTTAATCTAAAGATTCGTTACAGTTGTCTTAGCAATCATTATAATTATTATTCAGGAGGAGGAAGGAATCCAGGGGCCGCGCCTTCTGATCATTTCCCATTTTCTTGGGGTTAAGGCAAGTATAATGCTGGTTTAAATTTTATAGTGTGCATTGTTGATGGTTGTTGCTATGAAGATGGTTGTTCCATGCTTTGAGAATATGTGATCTTGATCATGATAATGATATGTTGATATTTTTTATGGTAGATTGCAATTGAAAGAGTTCCTGAGAATTTATGATGCATAGTTGTTGTGAATGCAAGTTTTATTTGTTGAGACATTCACATTTGTGCATCATGCTGATTTATTGAAGTCTTGGTCACGAGATGACCAAGCGCCGAGGTCCCCGACATGTTGTTGTCATGACGGGCTAAAGGTCCCCATACTTGTGGAGTATGGGCAATTGGTCCCTGTATCAGAGGGTACAGGCATGGGTGTGCATTGACGGATGCACACTCCGCATTACCGGTAAAATGCGCAAGAGAAGAGATAAAGATATTTTTGATCATATTGCATAGCATGTTTATTCATATGATTGATGGATGAATTTGTGAAGTGATGTTCACTTTTATCCTTGCTGCCCCTATTTATATTTGCTGAGTCTTTGAACTCACTCTTGTTATTGTTTGTTGTTATGGTTGTTGTTTGTTTTAGGTACCCACATGAGATCGGCATGCATGGGAATAAAGAGGGATTAGTTTTGATGCACATGCACGGTCTATTCACCATGGAAGGCAGAAAGAACATTAAATATTATTTGCTGTATAATTTAAGTGGTATTTGATTATTGTCTATCAGGTTCAATGTGTAATAAAGAATAGAACTTATTTGCTTTGATTCCGTTCTTTATCTAAGAAGAATGGTTATGAGTGCGATGGTGATCATAACCCAGTTTTGCTTATAAATGAACTTATTGCTTATTGGTATTCATATCAATTGATTATGCTTGTTGAGACCTTTGATTTACTCAATAAACAAAGGAAGTTCCGCCGAAATTTTGTAAGATGAGTATTAGTTTCCTTATTATGTTATTAGTTTGGTAGCATTCCAGGTCATTGATTGGCTGGGGTGTTACAGTTGGTATCAGAGCGGGCTTTAGATCCGTGGTAATTGAATAATTAAATTGACACACAGTGCACAGTAGGATGGGAATGGGTGAAGCATTGCATTTACGTTTCCGTTATGTTGTATTGATGATTGAGGTTTGAGATGATATATTATATCTATATTATAAAGCTATAGATATTATGTGTGGGGATAACCCATGTTGAGAGGTTGAGGTCGTGGTTGTGGCCCTGGGCTGTACCAGGTTACACCACCGTGAGTGGTATGAGAATATGAAGGCGGTTACCTCGGATATCTTAGAATAGGCGTTGATAGTGAGTATCTCTAGAAGAGTTGTCCTCTTCTTTGACTTTGAATTTGGTCGACTCTAGTCCAGTTGGGCTCGATGAGTTTCTCTTGGGTTATTAGTTCATTGCGGTTGATCGGTTGCTTTGAGAAAGGATAGTGTGTTTTGATTGGGCTGAATTTGTCCTGTAAAGCAATCATTGTTTTCCCAACCGATGAGTTATTCTTACGACTGGTGAACTTGGTTGGTGGTCAAGTTTGACCTTTATATGGGAGTTTTGTTTTCCTGATGGGAAATCTTGATCCATTTATTCGCTTGATGTTTTTGGGTTAATGAAAGTTTCCTTCTGCAAGTCCTTTAGTGCGTGGAGGCTTTTACTCATTGTATCTCTCTTGGGTATTTTAAGTGTTGAAGCTTAATGGATCTCTTTTATGAAAGAAGATGTTAAACCCTTTGGCGATGTGTTGTCATGATAAGATGAGAGGTTATAATCAAAGCACTTAATGAATATGATATGGATTATCAAGATTGGGTTGCAGTGTGTGCATGATTGATCTTAGCTAAGATCCTTGAAAGGAAAGTTGAATAAGTTGAGGTTGTTCTCTAGTAGTTCTTGATGAGCTGTGACTGTGAGTATGACTATATTTAGGTGGAATCAACAGAGTTAATAACAAGTAGGGAACGTTGACGAAACTGGTTTGATCATTATAGGTGATATATTTTGATAAGCTTCTCGGATAGAGTGGACATGCGAGTCTCAACGGATTAATCTAACCCTTTGGGATGGATAAGTCCAGAAGATGTTAGAATATTGTCATAGCGGATATTAATCTTGGAGTTACCTTTTTATGGATAAGTACTGATCATATGTAATTGCTAGGTGCATTTATTACGTATTGAAGTATGGTTTTGAGCATCACTAAGGGATGAACTGATGGAATGTAATTGGTGATTTATGTTACCTGATGGTGGAGTGGTAGGATAATAGTATGTCTTTGATGAGAAGGTTGATCCTTAAAATTGTTTAGTTTACTAAACTAGTTGGATTACTTGATCTCAATGGATTCATTTAACTGTGTAGGAAGGAAGAGTTAAGGATGTTTTCGGTTTCTTGATGGTCTTATGTTTGCTAGTTGGAACGCAAATAGAGAAATGACCATAAATCCTTCCATGACGGTATAATCGTCAACTGTTTACGATAACCATTGGATTGGAATTGGTGTGCACTAAATTGATGTTGAGCATTGCTAATAGGTTAAAGATTGGGATTTAAGGGTGATCTAAATAGGTGTGTTGTGAGGATGACCTGGGCAGCATGCCTTAGTTAAAAGACGGTTTACTTCGATAGTGGAGTTTGTGCATTAGTTATCCTCTTGACTAGGTTGAGTATTGCAACCTTATAGAAAAATATATGAAATAGGTTATTGTGTTTCCCTGGGAAGGTCAATGATGGGATAGTGAGTTATGTTGGTTCAAGCCAGGAGTGCATGAAGTGATGTTAGAAATACTAGCAGTTATGGTTGCTAGAGTGATGTTGATTCCTTTAAGAGGAGATTAATTTGATTGCCTTTCATGATATTTCGTAAATAAAAATGTTTCGAGTTTTGCGGCGGAGATCATTTGGATCTCATGATTTACTTGGTAGTTGAACTGTTCCGAGCAAAGTGAAGTGTGAAAGATCTTATTGGCTCTTAAGTGGTTCTTGTGGTTTGGTTTTAAGAACTTGTCTTGTTCGAGCTGACCAAGTGTTGTTGTAGTCAAAGAATTGTTTTCTATGTTAACGGAAAGAGTGCATTAGGAGTATTTGAGGTCTGAAGCCAAGTTTCGTATCTTGCGATTTGATATCCTCGTCTTGGGGGATTGTGCCTTCAATTGTGGACTCCCCTTATGTTTTCCGAGTTCATTGCCAATTGACTGTTCCTCTTGGTCTGGTGTTTACCGTGATTGGTAAACGTTTATCTGAGTGCTAAAATTATTATTATTATTATTCTTATTGGCCTCTTCTTCTGAGAAAGGATTAACTGATTCATGTTGCAAAGCCTTTAAAGATGAATGTTGGCAACTGGATAGTGGTGGTCGAGTAGATGATTCTGTGAGGCTTCAGGTGTCAAGATGTTTGAGATGCATGGCGTAATAAATCGATTTATTAGAATAATCCTTGGAAAGGGTTTGATTTAAATAGAATGTTTGTCTTTGGAGTTAATAGGTTTCGTTGTCGCAACTAGTAGGACCTATAGCGAGATGTGGTCCAAGATCTTGTGTTCATCTTGATAGAATATTAGAATTAGCAAGTACGGAAATCTTGATTAGTTTCTTAGAGTATCGCATTTTGGGTACTCGGTAAGATTGTGTAGAAGATTTATGATGTTGTAGTTTGATGAGAGTAGTAGTATAGAGGAATCTAATAGTCGTGTTAATTAATGGGATAGCAAGGATGGTTGAGTTATTGTTAAGGATGACTCGGCCTCAGTGAGTAACCCTTTGTGAGATAGATTGTCTCTAAGGATAACTTGGTCAATCAGTTAGAAATGGCTACTTTGTGGTCGCGTAGCTAAATTTGATTGGTGTGGGTTAGAGAAGGTCTAAGATTTGTGGAATGAATCGCCTTGGGCGGTTACTTGATTGGTGAGAAGTGTTGACCTTAGTGACTGAGGTTATGGTTGAGTTGTTTGAAAAGTTTAGTCATTAGATCTGAGGATTACCTATCAAGTATACCGGAAATTCATTGTAAGAGTCTTAAAGGTTGAAATGTTGGCTTTGCATTTTTTTTATGTTAGCATCTTGGTTTTCCATGATTAGATTCCAAGAGTTATGGTGATGTTTGATAGAATCCTTGGGAAGCAGTAAATGAGCATGAAGGTGGTGAATTTAAAGTTGATCATCCTTAACAGATTTAGGTGATGTGAGTGTGGCTGTAAGCTATATCGTGGTGTGTTGTGAATTATTTATCAAAGTAATTCCTCTGCTAGAGAAGTTGATCAGGGTATGTTATTGTGGATTGAAAGAGTCTCTTTACATAGGTGTGGAATTTGTGTTCAGCTTCAACATAGCCATGAGGTTGCTAATTTAAGAGAAAAGAGTTAGAATGTTATGCGACGATTTGGGATCCTATGGTTTAAGAGAAAGTTAAATTCTTAAAAGAAAGATGGTTTTGAGTTGGTTGCATTAAGACTCTTTTGTTTTCAGTCGGGAACTGTTGTGCGTCCCTGGTTAAAAGAGGTGCTCATTGTTAAAGTGAAGAGATCGATTGATATAAGGATCAAGAATTGTGTGTGTTTGTGCAGGTTGTGTGGTTTAGTACCCAAGGGAGTGTTGGCCCAAGGTATAATGGTTGTTTCTGAAAGTTGGAGAGACTTGGTAGAGAGCGTATTGCTAGAACCGTCTTGAGTCCTAGCGTAGCGCACAGATCGTTTTGTATGACCTAGTGTCGAGGGAGTACTGGAGGAATCTGGAGCATAAAGTTTCGTTTGGGCCATTGACCCACGGGTAAGACCGTTCCTTCGAGACGTGTCCGTCGAGTGACTCTTGAAAAGATGGGACAAGTAGTAAGCCGTAACACGTCAGTACGTCAAGGTGTTTTGTCGCAGCAGACCAAGAGAGAGGCCACTTGGGAATTGGAGACTCGCATGCGCGAGCAATATCCAGAGTTATTCACAGCAGGTAAGTGGCAAAGTTAGTAAGTTTTAGCTGTGATTATATTTCTTGGTGTAAGCGTGGCTAGAATTCGGGGTCGAATTCTGTTTAAGGGGGGTAGAATGTAATATCCCGGGCGATATTTTATCAAATAGTATTAAAATCAGGGAAAAAGGGGGGGAATTACGTAAATTCACGGCAACCTGGGCCTGGGCCGAGGCCCAAAAGGGGGGCCGGCCAAGGGAAAAAGGGGGGGAGGCGCCTCACCCCCCAAACCCTAGCCGCCCCTCTCCCAAGCCACCTCTCCACCTCCCTGGCCGCACCTCCCTCTCCCTCCTTACGCCCCCTCTGGCCAGCAGCATCCCCTCGCCTCCATAGATGCCCCCTGCAATTGGTGAAGGATCCCGATCGCTGCGGTTCGAGAGGAGGACAGCAAACCGTCCGCCGGAAAGATTCGTGGATCCGGAAGGTGGAGATTAGGACGGGAAAAGGAAGGGAGGCAGAGATCGTGTGGGGTTCTTCGTGTTCTTCAGCGATTGGTTGCGGGTAATTACTCCTAATTCTCTCCGCTAGCTGTATAATTAGTTGTTTAGCAATGTCGGTTTTCGGATCTGTTCAGGACAGCCTCTGTTAGACGGTCTTTTTGATGTAGATCCGTGGGGATTCAGGTTTGGTCTTCTCCTAGAGATTTGTAGAGGAAATCCTTAGCTTTCCATAAAGTTCTAGAACGCGTCATTCCGACCTCTGTAAAGAAAGTTATGATTTTTCTATTCGGACTGTTCAGATCGGGGAAATTCCTGTCAGGTTTCGGTAGATGGGTTTGGGCGATTAGAAATCAGGAGAATCAGAGGATCTCCATATTACGAAAGTTTTAGATATTTTCCTTATCTTTCCAGAAAGGTCAATAAATCCGGATTCCGACTCTCGGGGTGAAAGTTATGACAGTTTTAGTGCGCTGTCCAGAGAACTCGTTACAGAATTGATGATCTAAGAAAGTTAGATGGTGCGGGTAGAAGTTGGCCGAATCAGGAAGACTCACCAACTAGGTTTAGTTAGATAATTTAATTATCTTTCCAGAGAATCTGAGAACGCCCTGTTCGGACTTCTGTACCATTAGATAAGGATTTTTGAAGTTGACTGTCCGTAGAAGGGGACAGGGTGGCCGAAAGGAATTGGGGTGTTGAGTCAAGTTAATCATGTTGGGTTAGTTTGGGGTTGTTTTGTTTAATCTAAAGATTCGTTACAGTTGTCTTAGCAATCATTATAATTATTATTCAGGAGGAGGAAGGAATCCAGGGGCCGCGCCTTCTGATCATTTCCCATTTTCTTGGGGTTAAGGCAAGTATAATGCTGGTTTAAATTTTATAGTGTGCATTGTTGATGGTTGTTGCTATGAAGATGGTTGTTCCATGCTTTGAGAATATGTGATCTTGATCATGATAATGATATGTTGATATTTTTTATGGTAGATTGCAATTGAAAGAGTTCCTGAGAATTTATGATGCATAGTTGTTGTGAATGCAAGTTTTATTTGTTGAGACATTCACATTTGTGCATCATGCTGATTTATTGAAGTCTTGGTCACGAGATGACCAAGCGCCGAGGTCCCCGACATGTTGTTGTCATGACGGGCTAAAGGTCCCCATACTTGTGGAGTATGGGCAATTGGTCCCTGTATCAGAGGGTACAGGCATGGGTGTGCATTGACGGATGCACACTCCGCATTACCGGTAAAATGCGCAAGAGAAGAGATAAAGATATTTTTGATCATATTGCATAGCATGTTTATTCATATGATTGATGGATGAATTTGTGAAGTGATGTTCACTTTTATCCTTGCTGCCCCTATTTATATTTGCTGAGTCTTTGAACTCACTCTTGTTATTGTTTGTTGTTATGGTTGTTGTTTGTTTTAGGTACCCACATGAGATCGGCATGCATGGGAATAAAGAGGGATTAGTTTTGATGCACATGCACGGTCTATTCACCATGGAAGGCAGAAAGAACATTAAACATTATTTGCTGTATAATTTAAGTGGTATTTGATTATTGTCTATCAGGTTCAATGTGTAATAAAGAATAGAACTTATTTGCTTTGATTCCGTTCTTTATCTAAGAAGAATGGTTATGAGTGCGATGGTGATCATAACCCAGTTTTGCTTATAAATGAACTTATTGCTTATTGGTATTCATATCAATTGATTATGCTTGTTGAGACCTTTGATTTACTCAATAAACAAAGGAAGTTCCGCCGAAATTTTGTAAGATGAGTATTAGTTTCCTTATTATGTTATTAGTTTGGTAGCATTCCAGGTCATTGATTGGCTGGGGTGTTACACCAGAGCAGGCAGAAAAGCTATGCTGATGTGAGAAGAAGGGATTTGGAATTTGGGGTGGGGGATCAGGTGCTTTTGAGAGTATCTCCCACCAAGGGTGTGGTGAGGTTCGGTACTAAAGGGAAGCTTAGCCCGAGGTATGTCGGGCCTTTCACGATCTTGGCGTGGGTCGGGAAGTTGGCATACCGCTTGGATCTTCCAGAGTCAATGCGCGGGGTGCATAACGTGTTCCATGTGTCTATGTTGAGGAAATACCTGCGAGATCCGGAGCATCATATTTCACTAGAACCATTAATACTTGAACAAGATTTGTCCTTTGAGTCCAAGGCAGTGCAAATTCTGGAAAGATCAGAGAAGGTATTGAGGAATAAAACCTTAAAATATGTCAAGGTGCTCTGGTCGCAGCAGACCGAGAGGGAGGCTACATGGGAATTAGAATCTCGCATGCGTGAACAATATCCAGAGTTATTCACATCAGGTGCGTGTCTTATGATTAAATTTAATTGTAATTAATCCTTAGTGAGTGTACGGTTAGAATTCGGGGTCGAATTCTATTTAAGGGGGGTAGAATGTAATATCCCGGAAGAGATTTGACAAATAATCGATTAATCGGAGAAAACGATCTTAAAGGAAGAATAAAATAGTGTTTTCAGGGGGGGTTTTCTGAATTTTTCAGACAACCTGGGCCTGGGCCAAGGCCCAGGAGGGAAACCAGCCAAAGAGGGGGGGGGGGAGAGGCGCCCACCCCCTCCAACCCTAGCCGCCCCTCCCCCTCTCCCCCCTTGCGCCACCCTTGCTGCTCCTTGCGCCGCCCCCTGCTGCCCTTGCATGCTACCAGCAGCACCTCCCCTCCCCTCTCCTCCATTGCCGGTGAGCAATACCTCTATTCGCTGCCGGTCGAGCGGAAGAAGAAATCATTCGCAGCAAGACGATTGGATCCGAAGGAAGGGAAGAGGAGGGGAAAAAAGAGGAAAAAAGAGAAGAGGTGGAACTCGTGGGGTGTTCGTCGTGTTCTTCAGCGAATCGTCACGGGTAATCCCTGTTTTGCCCCAAGTAGATGAATATTTTAATTGTGCTAGCTATGTCGGTCTTCTGGACTGCTAGGGCAGATTATGTTAGACGGCTGTTTTGGGGTAGTTTCGTGGGAAATCAGATCTGGACTTCTCCTAGACAGTTGTAGAGGACGTATCTTTCCATGAAGTGCTAGAACGCGTCGATCGGACCTGTGTACTAGAAGTTATGATTTTTCTTGTAAGACTGTTCTGCAGATCGGGAGATTTTCTGTCAGGTTTCGGTAGATTGGTTTGGGCGATTAGAGAACAGGAGAATCAGAGGATCTCCATATTATGAAAGTTGTAGATAATGTTCGTAGCTTTCCAGAAAGGTCAAGAAATCACGAATTGGGAACTCGGGGTGAAAGTTATGACAATTTTAGTGCGCTGTCCAGAGGACCCGATAGGAGTCTGCTGTTTCTAGAAAACTGGATGGTGCGGGTAGAAGATGACCGAATCAGGGAGACTCACCAACTAGGTTTAGTTAGATAATTTAATTATCTCTCCAGGAAATCTGAGAACGCCCTATTCGAACTTCTGTACCAATAGATACGAATTTTTGAAGTTGACTGACTGTAGAGGGGGACAGGATGGCCGAAAGGATTTGGGGTTTTGAGTCAAGCTAAACATGTTGGGTTAGTTTGGGGGTGTTTTTGTTTAACCTAAAGACTCGCTACTGTTGTCTTAGCAATCATTATAATTATTATTCAGGAGGAGGACGGATCCTAGGGGCCGCACCTTCTGCTCATCCCTCGTTTTCTCGTGGTTAAGGCAAGTATAATGATGGTTTAAACTTTATAGTGTGGATTGTTGGTTTGTAGATGTTTGATCTATATTATGAGAATATGTGATCTTGATTATGTTAATGATATGTTGATATTGTTTATGGTCGATTGCAATTGAAAGTGTTCAGGGGAATTTCTGATGCATAGATGTTGTGAATGCAAGTTTTATTTGTTGAGACATTCACGTTTGTGCATCATGCTGATTTATTGAAGTCTTGGTCACGAGATGACCAAGCGCCGAGGTCCCCGTCATGTTGATGACATGACGGGCTAAAGGTCCCGATACTTGTGGAGTATGGGCAATTGGTCCCTGTACCAGATGGTACAAGCATGGGTGTGCATTGACGGATGCACACTCCGCATTACCGGTAAAATGCGAAAGAGAAGAGATAAAGAGATTTTTGATCATATTGCATAGCATGGTTTATTTATATGATTGATGGATGAACTTGTGAAATGATGTTCACTTTTATTCTTGTTACTACTTATTATATTTGCTGAGTCGTTGAACACACTCTTGTTGTTGTTGTTGTGGTTGCTGTTTGTTTTAGGTATCTACATGAGATCGGCATGCATGGGGATAAAGAAGGATTAGTTTTGTTGCACTTGCACGGTCTATTCACCATGGAAGAAAGAAAGAACATTAAACACTATTTGCTGAATAATTCAAGTGGTATTTGATTAATGTCTATCAGGTTCAAAATGTAATAAAAGATTAGAACTCTTTTACATTGATTCCATTCTTTATCTAAGTAGTATTGTTGTGAGTGCGATGATGAACATAATCCATTTTTCTATGTTTTTCTGCAGGCCGGCGCGTTCGAGGCGCATAAACGAAAAATTCAGCATTCCGGGACTGCTCCATATAGATGTACGCATCATCACGAATGCGTAGGATCTATCCGCAAAGAAAACAGAGTTCCGAAGGTCTAAATCAGAAGAAATCTCATTGGGGAAGGACCTCCTTGTAAACCCTATTTTTTTCATGGACTAAATCGCAAAATAGACAAAGAAAATCCCCCACCGGCCACTGTCCTGAAATCCCTAGCGTAGCCGCTATCTCCAATCGAGCCCGGTATTGCTTCTCCCTTCTCCCCCCGTTGCTTTTTTCCCCACTTCTCTGCCTCGGCGCCAGCGAGGCCGGGCCATCTCGCTAGTGGCCGCCTGCCTTCTCCGCCTTCTCACCCGCCACCTCCCACCATAGCGCCGCCCCTCCAGTTCTACCGACGCGCCACCTCCTTTTCTCCTTCCTCCAGCACCTCTACTCGCCGCTCCCCATCCGCGCCACCAGCGCCTCCTGTCTCCACTGCGTCACCTCTTCCGCCGCCGACTCGCCGTCACGCCACCACACTCACCGCGCCGCCCCTGTGCCCCCCTCCTTCTTCACCTGCGTTGCCTTCTCCATTAGCGCGTCCCATCTCGGCCGCCGTCACAGCTCCCCTTCTCCTTCTTCTCCTCTACTCGCCACATTCTCCTCAGTCTGGCCTCCTGTCTCCACCGCGCCGCCCTCTTCCGCCAACGCCACCGCCGATCTCCTCACCGGATCTTCTTCAACCCGGTCGACCGCCCCTGTCTCTGCCTCAACTCCCTCCGGCATCTCGCCCCTCTGCGCCACTACTCCCTACACCGAGCCCGCCGCCTGCACCCTCTTCACCGAGACCGACGCCAGCGAGTCTGGTTCTTCTTCACCCCCTCCTCGGCTCCACTCCACTGCGGCCTCTACTTCACCAACCACGCCGGTGGCTTCATCAGCTCCAACCACGCCGGCGCCGCATCCTCCTCTGCTTCCACGACTTCCCTCTGGTACTACTCCCTCTCTCGGTTCACTCCAATCCGCCTCCTTCCTCCGCCCCCAACCGGCGCCGCCCCCGCCGTCGCCTCCTTCCTCTCCCCCGCCGTAGCCGCGCCTCCTCCTTCCTCCACCCCCTTCCTCTCCGAGCCAGCCGCGCCTCCTCCTACCTCAAAATCCAACCGGTGAGAGGGAGAGAAAGGGGGTGTTTCTTTTCTTTCTTTTTAGAAAAAAGCAGGTGGGTGGGAGAGAGAGAGAGGTAGTAGGTGAGGAATTTTTGAAGTGAAGCCCGCGCGAGCACAGCCAAAAAAAGTGGCCCCACATGTCAGTGAAAAGGGAAGGAGTGTAGGATGCACCATCACCTTGAACTCCTCCTTTTAAGGAGTAGAGATAACATTAAATCACATCCATTCACAGCCCTCCTTGGCCATGATCATTGAACAATTCCTGCCCATGGGCATAGCACAAGCGACACGTACATACTATCTGAAATTTTCCAACAAAACAGTTTTGTAAAAATAAAAGATATATCCATGGTGGCTGCATCCAAGCATGCTCATAACCGTAAACACAGTTGTTTAAATAGTTTTTAATACTCTCAAGAGGTTGTACAACTTTACCCACATGAGATAATCAAATACACTGTTGACAACTACACGCTTCCTTATGTGTGTGATGAAAGTGATTAATCATATAGCCTTTATATCATCTAGTCCTAACCTTACACCAGCTCAATGAATATCAAACCTCACTTATAGGTCCGCCCCTCGTGTGGGTATTCACCATTTTATTAGCAAGGTTTGGTTCTAACACCTTGTTGTATGGTGTGACTTAGATGTGTGGCAATAGCGTTCAGTTCTTAATTGACCCGGACAACAATCTCCCCTATCTACATACATGATATCCACTCACATTTTATAGTTTGTTATATAACTCGCCTGTCCCTAAAAACTAGGTTTTCTATTTTATTTTATACCAAACTAACAGTGGTTCCTTCTTTGGTCCAACATTTCGAAAACACCTATATCCACATGCAAATTTTTCCAAATGATCAAACTTAGTGAAAACTAGCGCATGGCTAAGCATTTAGACCATATACTCAATGTAATATACCCAATTTGATATTAGCTACTGTCTAAACCATATTCTAAATGCTACAACAAGGGGGATATCAAATTTGCAAGGATGATCAATGCATATAAGTGGATATAAGTACCGTTACCCACAATATAGCGATTTTTGTGAAACATACATGCATACATAATATATTTTACAAAAAAATATAATAATTGAAATATTAAGATCAATACGGTCAAATGGGGTGCATGCCTTGGTGTGGTTGCTCAGAAAATGGTTCAGAAGCATTCTCGAATTTGTTCGGTGCGATGGTGTCTATTTGATAAATCCAAATGTATACAAATAAGGGCCAAATGAATTCAAATAGAGAAAAAATTTAAATATTTCTGCATATTTTGATATAGCATGATTTAATAAACATTTAGAGATAAAAATCACTTAATTGGAGTTCATATGCAAAAGTTATGGCCATTTGAATTTTATTCGGATTGAAAAATACTAAGAAAATGGAAAATGGTACTATGCTCAAATTTTGATTTTAATTTGTATGTTTGTTTCTAAAGGAAATCCTAGATTTATTGTGTCATTACACTAGCATGTGGGGTTCATTTGTTAGAGGTTTATTAATTTCCAATTTGACTGACATATTTAAATCATGTTTTACTTATTTATTTACCATGTGGGTCCCATGTGTTAGTGACTCATATTTTAGTTTTCACTTTAATTAAAATTCATTAATTGATTTTAACCAGGCCCACTAGTCATAGACTCAGTGATTTCATATCTGTCATTAAAGCTAATTAGCATTCTTATAGGTGGGTCCTACATGTCATACTCTCATGTTTTAAACATTACCTACATGTGGGTCCTACATAGCATACTCACATGTGTTAAACCCAATTTTAATTAGAGGTTCAAATAACTAATTAGCTTGAGCCCACATATCATACACACATTAGATTTAAACATGTCATTAGTGCTAAGTTAAACATTTTGATAGGCTGGGCCCATGTTAATGAGAGGAGAACAAGGCTGAGTAGACCAATGCTCAACAAGCTCACTGGCGGTGAGGGAAGCAGTGATTGGGCTTTCACATGGGTGAAATGGATTGAAGAGGGCCTGGCTAAGCCAAAGGCGGTTTCCGATGGGACCAAATGTTCACCAGAGAACATCAGAGGTGACCCTTGTGGTGGCACCATGCGGAGATACTACAAAAAACATGCTACAATGGGGATTACCAAATTATATGAGTGTGTGAGCATCTAGGGACTACTAGGCTACTATAGAGGTTGGCAATGTTGAAGAGGCTCTGGAGGGGTCGGATGGCAAGGAGTAGTGGCTGAACAGAGGTCGTCTATGACGCGGGAGCTCCTCAGTGAGGGAAAGCTGCAAGTGACAGTTGCATGATCTTGGGAAAGAGTTAATAAAGCTCTCACTACAAGAGATGTGTCATTTTTTGACATTTCTGGCATGACAACAGGTCTAGATGTCATTAAATCATCAAGTTTATGACGTTTGTTTTGAGGCATTTCGAATTAGTGACAAAAATATTATGTATGTCACAAAAATGTCATGATGCATGTCCAATTCGCTCTAGTGACAAGATTTGCTGTGTCATATTGGGTAATTTGCAATGTCATAAGTCTAAGACAAAACTTGTGTGTCACAAAAAACTTTTGTTGCATTTTTTAAACATTATTTTCCATGTTGGCGTACGGTGCCACGTGGTCAGTGGCCCATATATTTTTTTCTTTTTTTCCCGCCATATAAAGCCCACTGATCTTTCTTTTTTTTGAAATGGGCCATTTTTTCTTTTTTCCGACCTTGCTGATGGGCTGGCCGAAACAAGCCATTGATGGGCTGGCTGACGGACCTTGCTGATGGGCTGGCTGGCGGAATAAACAAAAAAAGGGGCGGTGGAGGCACTCGAACTCGCTTGGGGGTATGACATGCATCATTTTTGCATATATTTAGCCGTCATTTAACCCTTATATTTTTCCTATTTCGGGACCAATTATCATCATTTACACATTTTTCTATAATTAATTGCTCAATTTGGATCATTTTACATTTTTTTGTGCTTTTTCCATAGGCCGGCGCGAGCAAGGTGCATAAACGACAAATTTGGCATTTTGGGGCTGCTCCGTACAGTTGTACGTGTCGTCACGGATGCGTAGGATCTATTCACGAAGAAATCGGAGCTCTGGAGGTTTAAAACAGAAGAAGTTTCATTGGGGAAGAACTGGACTGTAATTTCTAAAAATCTGGAGGGCCAAATCACAAAAAAGCCGAAAACCCCCAATCCCACAAAACCCTAGCCGCCACCCAGATCCAAAATTGGGCCGGCCATTTGCTTCTTCCTCCAAACCCCTTATGCTCTCTCGCCGACTTCGCCACTCCACCAGACTCCATGGAGGGTACGACGGCGCAATCGTGCTTCGATTGGACATGGCGGGAGAAAGACTCTAGGAGGGAGACGACGCAGGATTAAGAAATGGGACCTAGCTATAGAGAGGGAAAAATGTGAGCGGGGTGGAGACATGGACCGCGCGGAGCAGAGCTGGGCCAAGGAAACGGTGGGCTATGGAGCAGGCCGAGCCAAGGTGGGACAAGCAAAAGGCCTTGGGCCGGAGAGAACTGGACCGAGCCAGAGAGGAGTAGAATTCAACTTGAAAAGGTTGTTGGAATTTTTAGGGTTTTCAAATTTTCAAAAATTGGATTAAATGCAATTGAGCTCCCATCAATAGGAAATAAACTACAAAAATCCAAAAAAATACCAAAAAAAATCCTTGCAACACAAGGAATCCAAAAAAATTTGGTTTTAATTTAACTATAGTTTATTTTATTCATATTAAATCTTTTTATTTTTGAAAAATTCCAATTAAGCTTTAATTTATTCAAAAATCCAAATGGACGTTTTTATTTTAAAAACTTCAACAAGGCTCTAAAAACTCGGATGTTATAGACCCCTACACTAGGCCAGTCCAACCGCCATGTTAATGGCGGTCTGACTGGTTAGGTTGTGTTGAACTCCAATTTGCTTTCACATTTTGGTGAGTACTTTGTAAGTGGTCTAATTTGATCTTTTTAACTTACAGTAGCTAATGGAGTGAAGGTTTTAGAATATCATCTAGAGAGGTTGAATGTCAAGGTATTATTCACCCTATCTGATTATCATATCGGGTATTACATGTGGGGACCTTGGGCGTGAGACACCTGTAGGCACCGTATGTGTTATGTACTAGTCCCATGATCAGTAGCTAGTACACAAATTCACATCATTGAGTTCACATCTATACACATCGCACATAAATTTTTTACAGCTAAGGGGTGATATAAGCGATGCGTGGTAGAGTTTATATAGATAGGGTCGACCAACCAAATAAACATCAATGTCTAGAACAAAATGTAGCAAAAGACTAATAAATAGCAAAAGCATCCAGTGGTATGTCATCATAGCGACAAGCAACCGACTGGAGCTAGGCCCAATAAAGACCCATAATCGTCCAATGGCAAAATACGCAACATCTGGCATGTAGCCTTCCTCATTCTTTGATCAACAATAATTTAAGTAAGATTGAGTATATCGTATACTTATCAAGACTTGTAGTGTATCACAAAATTATGTGTGTGTTGTGTGTGTGTATGCAAGGCTATCAAAGGATGAGGCTTTGAACTAAGTTATTTTTAAAATGAAATAAGTTTCATTTGCAATATCAATAAGTAATAATTTGCAATCAAAATTGTAAAGAGCATTTGACATGTAATAAAATAACATTTATATAACTTCCTAATAGTAGATCAAATCTGTTCGTAGCCTTCCTTGGCTGTGAACATCGCACAATTCCAACCCATGGAATGGCACACGGAAGACACATATATGCCATCCCATCATGTCCGGTGAAACAATTTTAAAAATGAAAACTATACCTATTGTAGCCGCATTCAAGCATGCTCATGACCTTGCGCATGGCTATTTAAATAGTTTTTAACAATCTGCAGAGGTTGTAGAACATTACCCACATGAAATAATCAAATACACTGTCGGCCATTACACGCTTCTTTGGGCATACGACGAAAGTGATTATCATATAGCCTTTAGGTCATCTAGTCCTAACCTTACACAAGCCCAATCAACGTCGAACCTCTCTTAGGTCCATCTCCTAAGAGAGCATTCGAATCCTCACTTAGATCCATCCCCTAAGTGAAGACCCCCACTTAGATCCGTCGCCCCAAGTCCCAAGTGGGCATTCACCGTTGCATTAGCAAGCTTTAATCCCAACACCTTGGTGAAGGAAGCCCCTATGAGCAAACCTTCACTCGGAATGCCTTCACTACATCTGCACCTAACACAATGCAAGGCTAGATCTAGACAATTTAATCAACATTCAGTCCTTAATTAGCCCGGGCGAAAATCTCCCCCTATCTACATGCGAGATTCCTCATCACATTTAATAGTTTATCATATAACTCGCCCTCACCCAAAAACTACGTTTTTCATTTTGTTTTATACCAAACTAACACAGGTTCCCCCACTGATGTAACATTTTGACACTATCAAGTCCACATGAAAATTTGTTCGAAAGCTCAAAACTTGGTAGAAAATAGTGCGTAGCGAAGCATCTAAAACATATATTCAATGTAACATACCCAAATTCTGACATTAGCTATGTTTAACCATGTCTAAAAGGTTACAACATGTGGGGATATCAAATCTGCAAGGGAGGTTCAATGCATACAAGTGGTTGTAACTACCATTACCAACAATATAACAATTTTAATGAAACATACATGCATGCATAATAGATTTTACAACAATATAAAATAATTAAAATAATGGGATCAACATGGTCAAAGGGGTACTTGCCTTGCTCTTGTTGCTTAGAGAATGATTCGAATGCATTCTCAAAATTGTCCAGCGGAGTCATCTATTTGATAAAATCCAAATGAATGCAAATAAGAGCCAAATAAATTTAAACACAGACAAGACTTAAATGTTTTTGTATAATCAAGAAGATCATGATTTTAGAAAAAAAAATTAGAAACAAAGATTACTAAATTCGGAGTTCGTATGCAAAAGTTATAAGCGTTTGAGTTTTAGCTTGATTTGAAATATCTCTTCTCGGTTGGTACAGTACTCTTTACGACTATTAAAGTTCTTCGGCCACTATGGTGTTCTTCTGACTTCTAACACTCTTTGGCCACTACTGAATTCTATCTACAACTACTATAGCCCATGACCGCTGCAGCTAGCAAGTCACGACCATTGCAGCTTACAACCTAACGACCATTGTGGCTACCGACCTTACAAGTACGACTCACTACTTCTTCGGTACTCAGATGTTCCAATCACTATGATACTCGAATGCTCTGACTACCGACTGGGTTCTGTAGCTTACAACACTGACCGGGTACTGTAGCTTACGACTACTAACTACTGACTAGGTTATGTAGTTTTTGATTACCGATCGGGTACTGTAGTTTATGACTACCGAGTAGTTCTGTAATTTTTGTCTACCGATTAGGTATTGTAACTTGTGACTACCAACTGAGTTCTGTAGTTTTCAATTATCGATCGGGTCCTATAGTTTTTGACTACCAACCTAGTACTGTAGCTTACGACTACCAACTTCCAACTAGGTTTTGTAGTTTTTAACTACCGACCGGGTTCTATAGTTTATGACTACCGACTGGGTTCTATTGTTTCCAACTACCGACCGAGTTCTGTAGTTTTCGACTATTGACTGGGTACTATAGCTTACGACTACCGATTAGGTTCTGTAGCTTACGATTGTCGATAGGGTTCTATAGTTTTCAACTGCCGACCGAGTTCTATAGTCTTCGACTATTGACCGGGTATTGTAGATTTCGACTACTGACTAGATTCTATAGCTTACGACTACCGATTAGGTTCTATAGTTTTTGACTACCGACTGGGTTCTGTAGCTTATGACTACCGACTACCGATTGGGTTCTATAGTTTTTAACTACTGACTGGGTTCTGTAGTTTTTGACTACTGACTGAGTACTTTAGCTTATGACTACCGATTAGGTTCTGTATCTTACGATTACTAACTAGTTTCTGTAGTTTTCGACTACCGACCGGGTTTTGCAGCTTACAACTATCGACTATCCACTGCGTTCTATAGTTTTTGACTACTGATCGAGTTCTATAGTTTTCGACTACCTACCGAGTTTTGTAGTTTGTAACATTCCAAAAATTCGCTTTCTGTAAAATTTAATTTCAAACTAATTATTTTAAAGTATTTGAACTTTATTTGGATTTATCTGAATTTTATTTTAAAATCTAAAGCAAGAAAATGTATTTTAAATATTTTTATTAAAGCCAAAAAGGGTTCATTTTATTTTTCTCAAACTTCCCTGAATTTTAAATAATTTTTGAGAATTTTTTGGAACTAAAAATCAATTTTAAATGTTAAAAAGTATTTTTATTAAATTATTAAAGGCAAATTTGAAATTAAAACTATTTTTTCTAAGTCCACAATAGCTCCAGGAATATGTTATGAATTTTCTGGAATTTTTAGACATTAATTAATATTTTCTAAATATTTCTAATATTTCTAATATTTTCTGTAAAAGCGATCCGAAAATAAAAATCAATTTAATCTCAGGCTGCCACGTGTCGCTCTCAGATTAAATCCACCTCTTCTCTTGATTTAATGCTAGCCATCCATAGCCACTTACCCCTTCACTTGAATCCAACGACATGGATTTATTCCCTCGCCACGTGTCATCAATCCGACGGCCCATACCCCCTTCATCTCTCCCTCTCTCACCGACGCGCGGGCCCCACCCGTCATATCCTTCTTCTTCCTCCCCTTTCTTCTTCCTCTAGCTCTCTCTATCTCTCTCTTCCTCCATTGATGCCGCACCAAACCTCTTTAATCCGGCCGTTCCTTCCTCATTAACCCCCGTTTAAGTGTGTGTTTGAATGCCCTAAGCACACCCCACTAACCACCGGCCGTTTCTCGCCCTTTAATCCTCTCTAAAACCGCCGGCATCTCCTCTCCCCACCGCCCCTCCTCCACCCTTCGACCGACGCCCCGACCGTCGAAGCCGCCGACCCGAAGCTCCCACCGTCGCTCTCTCTCTCTCTCTCTCTTCACCGAGCGCCGCCGCTTCTAATCCCGCCGCCGCCCACCACCGGTCGCCCCATGCCCGGCGCCGCCTCCTCCACCCCGCCGACCCTTGCCGCACCGCCGCCGGCTGCCCGTGCGTCGGCGAGTGCGCCGGCCGTGCGCCGCCCGTGCGCACCGCCTCGGCTGGTGCCACGTCGACCGGCTCGCACCTGCGTGGCCGCCGCGTGTGTGCCGCGTGGTGCCACGTCGGCCGGGTGTGTCACTTCGGCCACCGCTGCAGCCCGTGGACCCGGTCCACGGTAGACTGGGCCCACATGTCAGAAAATTCGAATTTTGAATTTCTGCTGATATCATAAATACATTTTTCAGTATAAAAATAAATCAGCAAAATAGCCTTTTTCTTTTCCTCCTATTTAATCTTTCGTAAGCCATAACTTTCTCATTTTAACTCCACATTGAACCGTTCAAATTTCTAAATTTTTCTAAAATGATAAACTATCCAAATATGCACTCTTTTTGAATTTTGATCTTATTTGAATTTTATTTGTATTTATTTGTTTTGTTTGTTTTGTTTGCCGAGCCGCAGCAAGAGGGACCAAACAGCGCACAAGAAGGCAAGTCTTCTTTGAACATTTTGAACCTATGTTTGAGAAATTCTTTTACTTAATTTAAATGTACTTGCATTGCTATTTACATAAATCACTAGTTTCGGTATTAAGGTATTAGTTAATCCAATCATTGTTATGCCCACGATTGAAGTTGAATGCCATGTACCCTTGTAACCTTAGGATTTCCTTTGTCTCAGTAATGAGAATTGTTGTAGGGGTGGCCCCCACCTAAGCCCAGCAGGCCTGTTAGATGGTTGTAAGGCCCAAAATGGACATGTATAATAACTTAAATGCCCCCGGAGGGGATGTATATGTGTAAGGGTATAACTGTAAAAGTACTCCTCATGTGTATATATATATCTGGTACAGGCCATGGGGAGACCCTAGGCCATTGTTCACCTAACTCTCCACTACCACACCTCTCTCTATCTGTTTGGTCTGTAGCCACAACAAGAATGATATAATACTTTGTTAATATTAGAACAATAATAAAATGCTTAGTCATGCTATTTAACTTTTGTAACCTTGGAATGGGAAATTATATTTCATTAAACTAGTCTTTGTATTTGGAGATTAGTGGCGATTGGTGTTGCCGCTGTTCTTTTAAAATAAATTAAAATATGAAAATTGTTTTAGACCAGGGTGGATGGTTAGATTGGATTGGTACGGTTAGCACGAGATTTTGTAAAGTGTATGTTCTGCCCTAGTCAATTATGGACCGACTCTCGTGATTGTCCAGACTGAGCATTACCGTACAAAGCCAAGTCTATATGGGTATGACCTAGCTGATTAACTTACGATAGTTTAGTTTAGGTGCCACCAGTGGAAAATGGGTGCCAGGGATTTACTGGTTATTCACAGTGAGGGACAGGGATTTACTGTACTCATACGGTGCAAGAGAGGGCTTCTGATTGGGTGGATTTAACCCTTCAGCGGTGAAACCTCAGCGAGTGGTGTCTAGCTAGACTGGAGTGAGGTAAAGGCTTTGTGATATTTTATCTAGGTCTCATGCCAAAGGAAGCATGGTGACTATTAGGATAATTTATCTCTTGGGGGTAAAGTTGTACATCCTCTGCAGAATGTTAAACTATTCGAATAGCCGTGCCCACGGTCAAGGGCGGGCAAGGAATGCATTCACATGTAGATCTTTGGTTTTGATTTCTAAACTAAAAGTTTTGGGAACCCGGGAGTGGTGGGAACTCTCGGAAGGGTATCCTAGCAGTTGGAGCCAGTGTGGGTGGATGAAACCCGTAGTTTTGAACCTTGGCGGTTAGAGCCAGTTAACTAGTGTTGGTGGATAGAACCTTCACTATGAAATTATTGATAGTTTCCGTTAAAACAATTACTTTGTTAAATAAATGCCTTCGAAAATATTTAATGGTATTTGAAATAAAATATTGCTTTGTGCAAAAGAACCATATAGCCCTCCTTTGTTAAGCCTTGCATCTACTGCATCTTTCCCAAGACTTGCGGAGTACTTTATGTACTCATATGTTGCACTCAAAAATAATACTCAGAGAAATATCAAGTTCAAGAGGGAGATTACGATTACTTCGCGTGTGGATTCGACGAAGGCCTTCCGGAGTACTAGGCTGCGCTTCCCCAGTCAATTGCCTGTGGCGTATTGATGGATCTTCTTCTGAGTTTCTTTTGCTTCCGTTGTGTTTTTTGAGTGTGTGAGGTCTTGAAACCTCAGTTGTAATAAAGAGATCTTTTGGTCTATACTCTTTATTATTGTAATAAAGCGTTGTTGGTTATGTAATCATCACTGTTTAACTGTGTGCACTAGCTTTGATCTGGGACTAATGCTGTAATACATAGAGGGTCCGGATTCAGAAATCCGGGGTCCCGACAGAGATGGTATCAGAGCCAATTTGACTGTAGGACGTGACCTAGTTAGAATGGTCGTTAGTAAAAGAGCTTCAAAATTTATTTTATAAAATAAAATTTTAATAATTTGCAACCCTTGTCTTTTCTTGTCTTTCTATCCTTACCTTCATCATGGCATTCTCCCTTATCTATCTGCTTATTTCCTTTTTGGAATAGTAATTGTACCCCTTCCCTTTGTAATTTCTATAGACGGCTCAGTGAGTTGCGTCTAAGAAGCACTTGGAGAAGCGTGTCATCATGAAGGAGCGAGGACTAGTTCTTTAGTTGTAGTATCCAAGTAAAGTCCTATGATTTTAGAACGCTTATATATTACTTACTTGTGTGTTAGGTGGACTATACCAAGTCTTTGTATACTTGTAGTACAGTCATCCTTAAAAACTATTTTGATTTCAAGCTAAGCTTCTCCTAGTGGTTGTTTGTTTCTCTCTTGTGTGTTTGTTTGGGATGTTGCTTAGTCGTTCCCCTGATCTCTTATCTGTACTACTTCCCTCTTATCTTTTGCTAACCCTAGTTACCACAATAGTGCAAGCTCCAATTCTTTCACCGTAGTCCAAGTTTGGAGAATTCTTGGAGACCTAGAGTATATGGAAGACAACAAATTTATAGAAAGTACTCTTGTCGGGAAAGCTTTCATAATCAGTGCATGTTAACTTAGGTAATTTGGAGAATTGTTGCTAGAGTGATATATTTTGGATTTATAATTGACAAGATTGAATAATATTCGAGAGGATTGAGATAAAAGGTATATTTGTGGATACCAATTGATTATAAATAAATCTAAAGAGTGTCATTTTGTGGATTGACTAGAGAATAAATACAAAGTTGAACTTGGGGGAGCTAATTAGATCATGGGAAGAGTCTAAACTTTGCCTTGGATTTATTATCTAGGATTGAAAGGAGCAACTGGATGTAAAACAAGATTTTTGTTGAAGGGATTATTTGTGATCATTGGAGAATTAATATTAAGAGAGTGATCCAATAAAGGGAGAGATTAAAAGATTAAGAAGTTGAATTATCATAAACAATTCATGATATCAATTTTGGGTGATTTGGTTGAATCATGAAGAGTAGATGAATTTTGTGGAGTTAATTGATTATTAGAGTTTGGTGGACCTATTGATGATAAGTGGATACTAGTGGAATTCTAGAAGATAATACATTTAGATATCTTGGTGGATTAATTTTATCATTGCAAAGTGGACTTTGATATGTCAATTTGAATTTGGTGGATTCAATAGATCATTGCTAGATAATTGGATTTAAACTAATGGGATTAACTAGGTCGTTTAAGGATATTCAAATGGATAACCTAGAGGATTTAAATTAATTATGGGAGATAGATTGTCCAATAAGAATTAATTAAGAGATTGTCCGATAATAATTAATCGAAAGATTGCCCGATAAGAAGTAATTGAGAGATTGTCCGATAAGGATTAATTGAGTTCATTCAAATTTGGTGGAACCAAAATGATGATTATCAAGAGATTGATGTTGGTTGATTAATGAATATTAAGTTATTGCTTAGATGATCTTAAAATTGATTGGTGATTACTAAAAGGTTGGATTAATTTTATATTATTTGATCAGAGTTATGGATCTGTTGGATTAGATAATGATCATAAAACAATTCGTGGAAATCACAAATTACAATGTTATTGGATTCTTGTTTGAAAAATTCTATAGTTTGCTGTTGATTCAAATTAGAGCAGAGATAAAAGTTTATAGGATTATTTGTTGAAATCAATGTGAAATCAATAAGGTGCATTTGTGGTATATGATTTTAGAATCAAGCATTTTTGAAAAGTTGAAATAATTATGTCTTTCTCGGACGAACACTTGCGGAAGTTAAGCCCTTTTTGGTGGAATTCTGAATTAATCGATATAATAAGGGCTGTTGAAGTTAACCCAGAGCTTGCAGGCGACTAAAGTTGTACCAATCCGATTTGTTGTTGTCTTCCGAATTTCTCGTTAAAGAAATACTTCAGAGCATCAAACAACAAGATAGAATCATGAAGGAATTCAAGTAAAGTATAAGTCAAACACATCTTCCCAGAATGGATGTGGGTTGAACAGTTTGAAGGGAATAACTCTGGAAAAAGGTGCCTATAGTAAGTGAATACCCAGATGTATTTCCTGAAGATTTGCCAGGAATGACGCCGGATAGAGAAATTGAATTTGTAATTAATCTGGTACCGATCCGATTTCCAAGAGACCTTATCGTATATCCGCAAATGACTTGGCTGAAGTTAAGAAGCAAATTCAGGAGCTGCAAGAGAAAGGTTTTGTTAGACCAAGTTCTTCGCCTTGGGGAGCACCAGTACTTCTAGTGAAGAAGAAAGATAGCAGTCTTCGCATGTGTGTGGACTACAGATCCTTGAATGATGTGACAATTAAGAGCAAGTACCCTTTTCCCCGGATAGATGATTTATTTGATCAGTTAAAAGGCTCATGTGTTTTCTCCAAGATTGATCTCCGATTAGGTTATCATCAATTGACGATAAGACCAAAAGATATATCAAAAACAACATTTGCTACTCGTTATGGACTGTATGAGTTTATAGTGATGTCTTTTGGTTTGACCAATACACCCGCATATTTTATGAATCTGATGAATAAGGTGTTCATGGACTATTTGGATAAGTTTGTTGTTGTATTCATTGATGATATTTTGATATATTCCAAGAATGAGGAAGAGCATGCAGAGCATCTGAAGATACTTTTAGAAAAGCTCAGAGAACACCGGTTGTATGCCAAGTTTAGCAAGTGTGAGTTCTGGTTGAAGGAAGTAGCTTTCTTGGGTCATGTGATTTCTACAGGAGGAGTGTTCGTAGATCCCGAAAAAGTAAATGATGTGCTTAATTGGACACAACCAAAGTCAGTACTAGAGATCAGAAGTTTTCTGGGTTTAGCAGGTTATTATCGTCGCTTCATTGAAGGATTCTCCAAGCTTGCAAGACCTCTCACTCAGTTGCTAAAGAAGAAAAAGAAGTTTGAATGGAGTAAATCTTATGAGGATAGTTTTCAAGAACTAAAAAAGAGATTAACCTCTGCACCAATGTTAACGCTTCCAGATATTAGAAAGGATTTTGATGTCTTCTGTGATGCATCAAGACAAGGACTGGACTGTGTTCTGATGAAAGAAGGAAGGGTAGTAGCCTATGCTTCAAGGCAATTGCGACCCCATGAGGAGAATTATCCAACTAATGATTTAGAGCTAGCTGCCGTTGTGCATGCTCTAAAAATATGGAGGTATTATTTGATCGGAAATCGTTGTGAGATTTACACGGACCACAAAAGTTTGAAGTATATATTTACCCAACCCGATCTCAACCTAAGACAAAGAAGGTGGCTCGAGTTAATAAAAGATTATGATGTTGGAATACATTATCATCCAGGGAAGGCTAATGTAGTAGCGGATGCCTTGAGAATAAAGAGTTACTGCAATAGTTTGATGACTAAAGACAGTATGCCTGCACTTCAAGAAGAATTTCAGTGACTCAATTTAGAAGTAGTAGAAGAAGAATTTCTGGCTACTTTGGAGGTTCAACCAACTTTAGAGGATCAGATCATGGTAGCTCAAAAAGAATACAAGTATGTCAAGGAAATCAAAGATAATATGAAGAAAGGTAAAGCACCAGGATTTTCAGAAGATGAGGAAGGTATCATTTGGTTTGGAAAAAGGATTCTTGTACCCGAAAAGAAAGAAATAAAGGAATTAATTCTGAAGGAAGCTCATGAATCTGGATATTCAATTCACCCTAGAAGTACAAAAATGTACCAAGATCTCAAAGGAAGGTATTGGTGGTCAAGTATGAAAAGAGAAATTGCGAAGTATGTGTAGCTTTGTGTGATGTGTGTCAACGGATAAAAGCTGAACATCAGAGACCTGCTGGACTTTTGCAACCTTTATAGATACCTGAGTGGAAATGGGAAGAAATTGGTATGGATTTTATAACCGGATTGCCAAGAATAAAGTCAGGGCATGATTCAATCTGGGTTATTGTAGATTCTCTGACAAAAGTCGCACATTTCATTCCAGTAAAGACCACCTATTCTGGAGATAGACTCGCAGAACTGTATATGTCAAGAATCGTGTGTTTGCATGGAGTTCCAAAGAAGATTGTGTCAGATCGAGGATCTCAATTCACTTCGAGGTTTTGGCAGAAGCTGCATGGACTTTTGGGCACAAATCTAAATTTCAGCACAACATATCATCCACAGACAGATGGTCAAACGGAAAGAGTAAATCAAATATTGGAAGACATGTTGAGAGCTTGTGTCTTAGCGAATAAGACTAATTGGGATCAAAGTTTGCCCTATACAGAATTTTCCTATAATAATAGTTATCAAACTAGTTTGTAGATGTCTCCGTTTGAAGCTTTGTATGGCAGAAAATGCAGGACACCGCTGTATTGGAAAGAAACAGGAGAAGGGCAAGTATTTGGACCAGATGTATTAAAGCAAGCAGAAGAGCAACTTCGCCTGATCCAGGATAGCTTAAAAACTACACAAACAAGACAGAAAAGCTATGTAGACAATCGTCGAAGAGCATTAGAATTTGTACCGGGAGATCATGTGTATTTGAAAGTTTCACCTCTTAAAGGAATGCGTCGTTTTGGAGTTAGTGGGAAGCTTGCTCCTAGATTCATTGGACCATTCCCTGTTCTAGCAAAAAGGAGAGAAGTTGCTTACCAGTTGAAGCTTCCGCCTCAATTGTCAAAGGTGCACGACGTCTTCCATGTGTCTCAATTAAGAAAGTGTCTCAGAGTGCTAGAAGAACAGATACCCCTAGATGAAGTGAACTTGAAAGAGGACTTAACATATCCATAGTATCCAGTCAAAATCTTGGATGAAGCAGAGCGTCGTACAAGAAACAAGATCATCAAATACTGTAAAATGCAATGGAACAATCATTCCGAATCAGAAGCAACTTGGGACCGTGAAGAAGATATAAGAGCAGAGTTCCCTAACCTTTTTTCTAGTCCGTCCGAATCTCGCAATCTCGGGGGCGAGATTCTTTCTAAGGGGGTAGGTTTGTAACATCCCAAAAATTCGCTTTCTGTAAAATTTAATTTCAAACTAATTATTTTAAAGTATTTGAACTTTATTTGGATTTATCTGAATTTTATTTCAAAATCTAAAGCAAGAAAATGTATTTTAAATATTTTTATTAAAGCCAAAAAGGGTTCATTTTATTTTTCCCAACCTTCTCTGAATTTTAAATCATTTTTGAGAATTTTATGAAACTAAAAATCAATTTTAAATGTTAAAAATATTTTTATTAAATTATTAAAGGCAAATTCGAAATTAAAACTATTTTCCCTAAGTCTACAATAGCTCCAGGAATATTCTATGAATTTTCTGGAATTTTTAGACATTAATTAATATTTTATAAATATTTATAATGTTTCTAGTATTTTCTGTAAAAGTGATCCAAAAATAAAAATCAATTTAATCCTGGGCTGCCACGTGTCGCTCTCAGATTAAATTCACCTCTTCTCTTGATTTAATCCTAGCCATCCATAGCCACTTACACCTTCACTTGAATCCAACGACATGGATTTATTCCCTCGCCACATGTCATCAATCCGACGGCCCATACCCCTTCATCTCTCCCTCTCACCGACGCGCGGGCCCCATCTGTCATATCCTTCTTCTTCCTCTAGCTCTCTCTCTCTTCCTCCATTGATGCCGCACCAAACCTCTTTAATCCGGCCGTTCCTTCCCCATTAACCCCTGTTTAAGTGTGTGTTTGAATGCCCTAATCACACCCCACTAACTACCGGCCGTTTCTCGCCCTTTAATCCTCTCTAAAACCGCCAGTCGCTCCTCTTCTCTCTCCACCTATAAATCCTTCCCCTATGCGCCGGCTCCCCCTTCAGCATCTCCTCTCCCCACCGCCCCTCCTCCACGCTTCGGCGGACGCCCCGACCGCCGAAGTCGTCGACTCGAAGCTCCCATCGCCGCTCTATCTCTCTTCACCGAGCGCCGCCGCTTCTAATCCCGCCGCCCACCTCCGGGCGCCCCAAGCCCGGCACCGCCTCTGTAACATCCTGAAAATTTAAATTTGAAAATATGAAGCTTTTGAATTATTTTTGCAATATATTTTAATTGAATTTGGAGTTATGAGATTTTTCTGAAAAATTTGGTGGAGGTACCAGAAAGTTAAAAGGGTCAAGAAAAAAACAAACATATATAAATAATGGAAAATTTAAAATTTCAAAATGTGAATATGAAAAGATGATCCATAAAAGGAAGGGAGAAAATTTGGTTTAAGCGTAAAACCCCATTTCTGAAAATACTGGCATGAATAACAAGGAAGCAAACAAATTAAAATGCCAACATATGTGGATATATACAAGTACATAGTAAAAATGTGGCACCTACAAAATTAGTGCTAAAAATATAAATATAAAAGCTAGGTGAGCAAGAAAGGGAATAAGTAAAACCCGAATTATATGTATATATATACACACAAATACATACCAAAATGTATACTCCTAAAATAAAAACAAAAAGGAAAAAGAAAATAAAAAGGGGAAAAGATGGAGCCAGGTCGGCCATCACCCTGGCCCAGCCCCACCTCTCCCCGTTTCCACCCCTCACGGCCACTGTTTTTCTTCCCCACCCCCACCTCGCTCTCTCTCTCTGGGCTGCAGCTCCTGCTTCCTTGCGCTCCGCCTCCGCAGCCCAGCCCGCGCAACGACCCCGCGCTCGGACCAACGAGCACATGGCTCGGACCAGAGGGCGCTGCCATCATGTCCGCTCCCGACCGAGGCACCCTGCCACCGCCTCTTTTTCTTGCCCACGCCACCGAGCTCTGCCACCGCCTCTTTTTCTCGCCCCCTCCCTGCTTGGTCTCATCACGCGCGCGGTGCCAGCTCCTCTCTGCCATACCTCAAGTAGCACAGGTAATCATGCCATATCCTCGCGCAGGATCTCCACACTGCCCCACCGCCTGCTCTGCTGCGCGCCGACATGACCAATCGGGCTAGCTCTCTATGCCAGCCCTCCTCGTGCGCCTATAAAAGCCGTCGAGGCTTCCTCCGAGTTCCCCAAGCCCCAAGTACTACTCCCCTTAAAGCAATTGCGTTGAAATCTTGTAAATCACCGCCGGCCTCATCCTTCGTCCCCACCTCCGGCGACACCTTCCCCGTCAAACCACACCACCGCACTTCAATTCCGCTCGCCCATACCCCCCTCGGGGTACCGCGAACTCACTCCCGGCCTCCTCTACGCCTCCCGAGGACCCTACATCGCTGGCGTTGAGAGCCCCTCCCGAACCGCCGCCACTGCACACCGCCGGCCCGCCACCGTGCCCTTCGGCACACGCGGACCTCACCACCAGCACCCCCGAAGCTCGAGGAACGCGTTTTGCCCTTCTCCCGTACCACTCCGGTCCCCGCTCGCCATCGGCACCGCAGCTCCACCGCCGCCCCGGCCTTTTATGCCCGACTCTCTCCGCGAGATAATATAGGGGGATTAACTCCCCTTATAGGGCAAGCAACACCCATGTGTCAGCCTGGCTAGCACCGCAAATTCTCTTTCCCCCCCAACTCCCCGGCTGCGCGCGTTCGAGCCTCCAGCTCCGCAGCACCGGGTTGAGTTTTCTTCCTTTTATTCTGGTATGACAAGTGGGCCCCACCTGTCAGCAGCTGCAAGCCTGAGCAGCCCACTGATAGCAGGGTCCCACCTGTCAGCGACACCATAATTTGATAACATCTGGGCCCACCTGTCATAGATGCAGCACATAGAAAATAAAAACAAAAAGAAAGGATTAAAAATACACAGTGGGACCCACCTGTCAGGATTTTGATAATTTTGGGATTATATCAAACTGCGAACTTTAAATGACCATAACTTGTTCAATTTAACTCCAAATTGAGTGAAACAAATTTCTAAAATCATATAAATTCAAGATCTATCTAATGGAACTGGAACCATGATTTTTAGAGTTCAATTGAATTTCTGGTGATATTTTGAGTGACTTGTTGTTTCTCTTTTATTTGGATTTTCACGCACGGTAAATTAGCGTACGAGGCTCAAGAGGAAGAGGCCGAGGCAGTCACCCTAGAAGCCCAAGAAAATCAAGACCTCGATCCCTGTGACCCAGGCGAGTCAATACTTTGATCATGTTGAACCTACATTTTCTGCAAACTACTTTGATTTAAATTATCAAATTGCATGTTGTTATTTTATATGCAAATACATGTTAATTTAAGATTCTACTTATATGCCTATTGTTTACCTTGAATAATATTACCCCTCCTTTGGAATATTTGAATGTGTGAACCTTGTTGCCCTAGCAAAATTATAATAGTAATCTTTAGAATATAAGTCCCTAAATATACGCCATGCTTAGTATTGCATAGATACTCGGGGGTGCTGAAATGCCCCAAGCATCATTATCATTTTTAATCATGAGAAACTAGTTTGGGCAGTCATGGTGGTAATGACTGGTATATGTTGGTATGATTACTTTATACTCCCAAAATCTCCAACTTGCTTAATTATCTGGGCGGATTGGTTCGAAGGTGTGAGTGTGGTGCAGTGGAAGCACAAAGTGGGTAGTGGTAGACCGCCCAGATACCACTAAGGACTAAATATTGTCATGACCTCCTGTGTAAAACAGTACAACCACAAGTCTATAAAATACAACTTGGCTTAGTAGATTTACCGGACCCTGAAAGTCATCCTCTTAGGAGAGGGTGGGGAGATAGTTCAAGCGGCTGTCTGTGAGACGGCTTGAATGGGACACTCGTAGAGGGTGAAGTTCTGCTGTGGTGGGCTAGCAGGGGAGTAGCCAACTGCTAGACGTTCAGAAGGTGAACATCCCGCACAACGTATGGGAGCCACCGCAAGTAGAAGCGACCCATAGGGTGAAATGATGGAAGGGGCGAGGTACTTTGAAAAGTCACTCTGATGGTCTACTCAACCACATGACTAAGGAATCGTGTGGGCAACGAGTTGATTGTCTCTTGTGGTGAAAGTGTACAAACTGTGCAGAGTCTAAAACTATTCGAATAGCCGTGCCCACGGTCAAGGGCGAACATGGTAACTTAACCAGATATAGTTCTATTTCAAAATGCTTTATGGATGGGATTGGAAAAGTGGAGGGCCGTGGAAAGCCCTGATTTGAGTTGTCCTGGGTGTCGTCCCAGTGGTAAGATAAGTGGCTATAACGCTGAAAGATGCTATATGGTGCAGATGCCATGTAACGGTAGATGGAATTTGGATCGCTATTATTAGTGCATTTCCTTACACATTATGTTTTTGTTCAAAACTGCTAGGTCTCAGGAAATTTCTATGTATTATATTTTTAAATAATGGTAATACTTCTCACAAAATAGAATGTCAGGAAGAATAAATAGAGTCGTGAGAAAAGAAGATGGCTGTTTGTGGTAAGCACAATAAGTTGTTGGTGGATTCATGTCGATCATAAAAAGGAAACGATAGTGTCGGGACCCCGGATTTCTGAACCCGGACCCTCTGTGTATTACTGCACTAGTCCCAGATCAAAGCTAGTGCACACAGTTAAACAGAAATGAATACATAACCAGCAACGCTTTATTACAATATTAAAGAGTACAGACCGAAAGGTCTCATTATTACAATTGAGGTTTCAAGACCTCGCACACACGAAACACAGCGGAAGCAAAAGATAAACTCGGTGAAAACCCGTCAATACGCCACAGGCAATTGACTGGGGAAGCGCGACCTAGAACTCCTGGAATCCTTCGTCGAATCCACCCGCGAGGAAGTCGTAGTCGCCTTCTTGAGCTTCATACTCTTCTGAATATTATTTTTGAGTGTAGCATGTGAGTACATAAAGTACTCCGCAAGTCTTGGGAAAAATGCATAGATGCAAGGCTTGACAAAGGAAGGCTATATGGTTCTTTTGCACAAAGCAATATTTTAATTTCAATTACTACTAATTATTTTTGAAGGCATCAAGTTAATAAAGTAAATGTTTTAGCAGAAACTATCATTAACTATCTAGTGAAGGTTCCATCTACCAACACTAGCTTCAACAACTTGAACAAGTTTAATACTGCGGGTTACATCCACCCTCTCTGGCTCCAACCGCCAGGATTCCCTTTCGGGAGTTCCCTCCACTCTCGGAATACAAAACTTTTGATTTTAAAACCAAAACTAGAAATCTACCAGGTGAATGCATTCCTTGCCCGCCCTTGACCGTGGGCACGGCTATTCGAATAGTTTTACACTCTGCAGAGGTTGTACAACTTTACCCACAAGAGATAAATTATCCTAAAAGTCAACACGCTTCCTTTGGCATGAGACCCAGATAAAATATCACAAAGCCTTTACCTTACTCTAATCTAGCTAGATACCACCCGCTGAGGTTTCACCGCAGAAGGGTTAAATCCGCCCAATCTGAAGCCCCCTCTTGCGCCATATGAGTACAATAAATCCCTGTCCCTCACTGTGAATAACCAGTCCATCCCTGGCACCCACTTTCCACTGGTGGCACCTAAACTAGACTATCATAAGTTAGTCAGCTAGGTCGTACCCATATAGACTTGTGGTTGTACGGTTAATGCTCAGTCTGGACAAACACAAGCGTCGGTCCTTAATTGACTAGGGTGGAACATACATTTTACAAGATCTCGTGCTTCCTGCACCAAACCACACTAACCATCCACCCTAATCTAAACCAACTTTCACATTTTAGTTTATTTTAACAGAACAGCGGTAACTCCAATTACCACTAAAATTTGTAAACACAAGGCTATTACAATAAATCATAATTTCCCATTTTCAAGAGTTTCTAAAGATATTAGATAGCATGACTAAGCATTATTCTACCATTCAATACCAACAATTAAATATATTACTCTCATTAATGAGTCAAAGGAATTTCTAGGGTTGCAAAGGTACATGGCATTCGAATTCAAGTGAGGGCATAACAAGGTTGGATATAACTAATGCCTTAAGATTTGAACTAATATTTTATATAAATAGCAATGCACATAATTTAAAATAATTAAAATATTTCAAAATCATAGGTTCGAGATGATCAAAGGAGACTTGCCTTCCTGCAGGATCTCTGGGTCTTCTTGCTGTTGGGTAGAGTGATCGTCGACAACGTTGGAATCTACGCGAGAAAAGACGAAGCAAACAAAGCAAATAAATACAAGCAAAATTCAAATAAAACCAAAAATTCAAATAGAGGCCATATTTGGATAGATTATGATTTTAGAAGAATTTAGGAGAAAGGTTCAGCGGATTTGGGGTTCACACGAGGGAGAACGAATATCTGGAAGATCGGTTGGGAAACGAAATTACTGAGACAATATTGGGACCAAGGAAATTAGAATGGATTTTATGGAGATTTGGCAAGATTTGATTTTGAATTTAGAACGTGCACCGAAAATTTGGAATAGAACTGAGGCTTTGAAATTGAACTAGGCATTGGAATTTGAAATTTAAATATTTGAAATATCAAATAAATTTCAAATATTTGAAAGGATGGAATAAATGGATAGTTTGGAATTTTTGATGAATTTAGAAATTTGAATGGGCTCAAACGGAGTTAAAATGAAGGAGAACGGGCTCCGGGAATTTGGAAAAGAGGGAAAATGAAAAAATCAGGATTGTTGGAATTATTTTCCTAAAGGAAAATCTGAATTA
The DNA here is from genome assembly GCA_017311315.1 of Dendrocalamus latiflorus. NCBI lineage: Eukaryota > Viridiplantae > Streptophyta > Magnoliopsida > Poales > Poaceae > Dendrocalamus > Dendrocalamus latiflorus. The sequence goes on from CM029661.1 coordinate 23,716,071, forward strand.
TTGCGTCAGCAAGGAATTTAATTTCGGCCGGATTATTTTTCAACGGGAAATAGGGTTTAATGCGTCAGCATGGGGTAAATCCCACTGACAGGTGGGCCATGGGTCTATGGACCGAGCTCACGGAGGGGAAGGATGGCCGAGGTGGCACGAGGTGCTGACGGGGCAGCGAGGCGCCGCGGTGGCGCCCACCGAGCAGCCATGCGGCGGCCACGTCGGCTGCCACCTCACCCCCGGCGCTGACGTGGCGGGTGCCGGCGGGGAGGAGCTTGGGCAAGTGACCGCGACGGCGCTCCGGTGACCGGCGGCGAGCGGCGAGGGGCGGACGAGCGAGGGGGCGACGGGGATCCCAATTCACCTCGGCTTGGGGGCTCGGGCGTTGACGACGAGGGCCGGCGACGAGGAGGGGCGGCGGCAGCGCTCGGGTAACGGCGGCGACGGGGCTCCCGTGGCGGAGAGGTGCGGCCGAGGGGCGACCGGGGTGCACACGGATGCGGCGAAGGCGGCGGTGGGGTCGACGAGGCACGGTGAAGACCGAGGCGGCGGCGATTGCTCGCCGAAGTTCCAGACGGCGGCAGAGGCGGAGGCGCACGCTGCGGGGGAGCTCCGGCGCACGGGAAAGAACGGGGAGTGGAGGGGGAGGTGGTGCGAGGAGAGGCGGAGCCGGGGGGGCTTTTATAGGGGTCGGGGAGGATCGCACGGACGAGAGGGAGCTCGGGGAGGTGACGGCGGGCTTCGGGGATGACCGATGCGGCGGCGAAGGCTCGCCGGAGTTGGGCGGAGCTCGGATAGGGAAGGGAACACGGTGGCAAGGCGCTACGGGGCTCGGGAGATATGGTGGAGCGCTCTGGGAGGTGGTGCGGGAGGAGGCGAAGCAAGGGGGCTTTTATAGGGGCGCAGGGGGAGCAGGGGAGCGGCAATCGCTCGCCGATGCTGGCGGCCGGAAAAGGAAGGGAAGGGGGAGAAACGGGAAAGGGGAGGCAGGGAAGGAAGGGAGGCGCGCAGATCGGGGATTTGTTTCCCGGCGGTGATTAGTTTCCAAAACCGGAGAGGAGGAGGTGAGGCCAGGCCGTATACGGCGCGGATTCGACGGCCGGAGCAGAAAAGGAAAGGGGAAGGAAGAAGAAGGAAGGCACGGCGCGGGGAAGAAGACACGCCTGACAGGCGGGCCCGGGCGGTCAGCGGAAGAGGAGGCGCGGAGCGGCTGACGGGCGGGGTCCAGTGGCAGAGAGAGAGAGAGCGGGCGGCGCGGGCGCTGCTGAGATGGCGGCGCGTGGCGGGGCACGGATCGAGCGGCCGAGAGAGGTGCGAGGCGCGGACGGCGGATGGGCCGAGCGCGGGGAGGCGGGAGGATCCCGGCCACCCACGTGGCGAGCGGGGAGGCGGGGTAGGCGGGATCCGGGCGGCGACGTGGGCGGATCTGGGCCGTCCACGTGTCGTCCGGAGGGAGGGGGTTGGGATTTTTATTTTTAATTTTTGATTTTGATTTTCAGAAAAGGCTAGAAAATTATTTAGGCCTCAGAAAAATATGAAAATACCTCCAAAAATTCCAGAACAATTCACAGAAGCTCCTGGAGATATTTTGGACTTAATAAAAATACTTCCAACTAATGTTGGTATTTAATTTTCATAATTGAAATACTTTTATATTTCAAACATACATTTTTAAATTCCAGAAAATCCAAGAAACCAAATAAAATTCAAATAACTCCAAATAATTATTTTGAACTAGGATTTTCATATAAAATCAAAATATCATTTTATTTAATAATAATTTTAGGTTTTTTTCTGAAATACTTTTCAAATCCAGCTTTTTCAAAAACTGAAATTCAGGGTAAATCCAAATAAAACTCAATACTTTAAAATAATTAATTTGAAACTAAATTTTTCAGAAATCGAATTTTTGGGATGTTACAGATAGTGTGGATTCTGAGATAAATAAATTGGTGGAGTCTAAATGAATAGATAGGCTAGATAGATGATCTAATTGATTTTTGGAGAATTAGAGGGTGCAAAGGTAATTGCTGGATTACGACATTGATAAATAATATAAATTCTTGGAGGGTATTGGCGATCATGAGATTAAGAGGATTTGATCAAATACTAAATGGATGAATTGAATTTTTGGGAATTTGGATGTAAGATAACAGTTCATGGAGTATAAACTTGATCAATGATATTCTTGGTGGAGGTATACTAGTGAATTAGTTAGAGATAGATAATGAAAAACAAGGTTGATTATTGTAAGAGCAAATTGTGGTTGTGGATCAATAGCAAAAGGAGTGGGTTGTTAGGAATTTGGGATACAAAAGTGTATTATTGGTGGATTGTATAATTGATGATATTCGCTGTTTGGAGTTTTAGACAACACTCAATATAGAAAGTGTGTGCTCGGTGGATTAATTAAATGGTATTAGATAAATGATGTCACTAGCTATTTGGAGTTTTAGGCAGCAATTGATCGGTGGATTATATAAATTATGATACTCACTATTTGGGGATTTAGGCAGCAATTGATTGGTGGATTGTATAATTGATGTTATCCGCTGTTTGGAGTTTTAGACAGCAATCAATATAGAAAGTGTATGATCAATGGAATAATTAAATGATATCACTCGCTGTTTGGAGTCTTAGACAGCAATCAATTTGGAAAGTGTATATTCGGTGGATTAAGTAATGATGACACTCGCTGTTTGGAGTCTTAGACAACAATCAGTAAGGAAAGTGTGTCTTTGGTGGATTAAGTCAATTATGGCAATCGCCATGTGGAGTTTAGGTAGAATTAATAACACTATGATGTAATAATAATAATGCTGCTAAAAGCGATTTTTGGCAAATAAAATAACCCGAGCCTCTCCTTTGATAAGCCATGTATACTATTTACTTGCATCTTGTGTATTGGCTCGCGGAGCACAGTGGTTAGTGTGCTCACACTCGCTCTCATAACAAATCCAGAAGTAGGAATCTGATCACTACGCTTCAGCAATACTTTCGGTTATGATGGAGAAGAAGATGAAGTCATCAAGGGCTAGGTCGCGAACCTCCAGTTGGCTGCCTATGGGCATGTCCTGAAGGTCCCACCTGTGAGCTTCGTTCTTCCGCTGCTGCAATTTAAGGATTTCGGCCTAATCGGCCTATGAGTAAGTCTACTATTATATTTACGCTTCCGCTTGATATGTATTTTGATATTCAGAATTGTAAACTGTGAGCACTATCTACTGATCCAGGGAATAGTGTGATAATCACAAAGGAATCTGGATTTTAAAATCTGGGTCCTGACAGCCTCCTCTACCCCGCCACCCCTCGTCGGACCGCCACCGGCCGCCCGTGCGCCGCCGAGTGCGCCGCCCGTGCGCACCGCCCTGGCCGGTGCCACGTCGGCCGGCCCGCACCCGCGTGGCCGCCGCATGTGTGCCGTGTGGTGCCACATCGGGCGGGTGTGCCACCTCAGCCACCTGGGCCCACATGTCTGAAAATTCGAATTTTGAATTTCTGCTGACATCATAAATACATTTTTCAGTATAAAAATAAATCAGCAAAATAGCCTTTTTCTTTTCCTCCTATTTAATCTTTCGGAAGCCATAACTTTCTCATTTTAACTCCAAATTGAGCCGTTCAAATTTTTAAATTTTTCTAAAATCATAAACTATCCAAATATGCACTATTTTTGAATTTTAAATTTTATTTGTATTTATTTGTTTTGTTTGTTTTGTCTTTTCGTGCGTAGAATCCGACGTCGCCGAAGAGTTTGCCGAGCCGTAGCAAGAGGGACCAAACAGCGCACAAGAAGGCAAGTCTCCTTTGAACATTTTGAACCTATATTTGAGAAATGCTTTTACTTAATTTAAATGTATTTGCATTTCTATTTACATAAAACACTAGTTTCGGTATTAAGGTATTAGTTAATCCAATCATTGTTATGCCCTCGATTGAAGTTGAATGCCATGTACCCTTGTAACCTTAGGATTTCCTTTGTCTCAGTAATGAGAATAACATAATACTTTGTTAATATTAGAATGGAAGTAGAATGCTTAGTCATGCTATTTAACTTTTGTAACCTTGGAATGTGAAATTATATTTCATTAAACTAGTCTTTGTATTTGGAGATTAGTGGCGATTGGTGTTGCTGCTGTTCTTTTAAAATAAATTAAAATATGAAAATTGTTTTAGACCAGGGCGGATGGTTAGATTGGATTGGTGTGGTTAGCACGAGATTTTGTAAAGTGTATGTTCCGCCCTAGTCAATTAAGGACCGACTCTTGTGATTGTCCAGACTGAGCATTACCGTACAACCCCAAGTCTATATGGGTACAACCTAGCTGATTAACTTACGATAGTTTAGTTTAGGTGCCACCAGTGGAAAGTAGGTGCCAAGGATTTACTGGTTATTCACAGTGAGAGACATGGATTTACTGTACTCATATGGCGCAAGAGGGGGCTTCTGATTGGGTGGATTTAACCCTTCAGCGGTGAAACCTCAGCGGGTGGTTTCTAGCTAGACAGGAGTGAGGTAAAGGCTTTGTGATATTTTATCTGGGTCTCATGCCAAAGGAAGCATGGTGACTATTAGGATAATTTATCTCTTGGGGGTAAAGTTGTACATCCTCTGCAGAGTGTTAAACTATTCGAATAGCCGTGCCCACGGTCAAGGGCAGGTAAGGAATGCATTCACATGGTAGATCTTTGGTTTTGATTTGTAAACTAAAAGTTTTGGGAACCCGGGAGTGGTGGGAACTCTCGGAAGGGTATCCTGGCAGTTGGAGCTAGTGTGGGTGGATGGAACCCGTAGTTTTGAACCTTGGCGGTTAGAGCCAGTTAACTAGTGTTGGTGGATAGAACCTTCACTATAAAATTATTGATAGTTTCCGTTAAAACAATTACTTTGTTAAATAAATGCCTTCGAAAATATTTAATGGTATTTGAAATAAAATATTGCTTTGTGCAAAAGAACCATATAGCCCTCCTTTGTTAAGCCTTGCATCTACTGCATCTTTCCCAAGACTTGCGGAGTACTTTATGTACTCACATGTTACACTCAAAAATAATACTCAGAGGAATATGAAGCTCAAGAGGGAGATTACGACTACTTCGCGTGTAGATTCGACGAAGGCTTTCCGGAGTACTAGGCTGCGCTTCCCTAGTCAATTGCCTGTGGCGTATTGATGGGTCTTCATCCGAGATTCTTTTGCTTCCGTTGTGTTTTCTAAGTGTGTGAGGTCTTAAAACCTCAGTTGTAATAAAGAGATCTTTTGGTCTGTACTCTCTATTATTGTAATAAAGCATTGTTAGTTATGTAATCATCACTGTTTAACTGTGTGCACTAGCTTTGATCTGGGACTAGTGCTGTAATACACAAAGGGCCCGAATTCGAAAATCCGGGGTCCCGTCAGTTTTGACTACCAACCAGGTACTGTAGCTTACGACTACCGACTACCTACTAGGTTCTGTATTTTTGACTACTTTAGTTCTCTTTTCGACTTCACATACTCTACGAGGGAGGAGGAGCTCACAAAAGGTGAGGGTGCCGCTTGAGGAGAAGAGGAAGCTGGCATTGCAGATATGCCGACGGCAAAGAGGAGGTTCCCGGCGATAGCGATTTCCGGTAACACTGAAGCTACGAAAGGGTGCACATGAGCTTGCTTGCATGCATGCGGTGGTATGGGCAAATGGAATCGAGGTACGACTCACCAGAGAGAGGAAGTCTTACGACAGCATCCTGGTCGGAGATGAAGGAGAAGGCCTAGGCCGAGTGGTCTATTGCATGAAAGGTTGATCAAATGAGTAGGGTGCTTAAGAGAGATATAGATGTGTTGTGACAGTTGGGGAGAAGAGAAGCTCGCCAGAGTATCTAGAAGACGGTGGCGTGCTCATCGGCGTCACGTACGACTTTGGTTTCTTAACGTTCCAGTGGGCGAAGTGCTCAAGGATCGTATGCAAGAGACCGAGAGGGTGAGCTGAAGGGTAATGGCATGTTCGGGGGGCTTTAGTGGTACAGAATGGTTGAGAGCAGAGCGCAAGATTTCACGAGTGCAACTGAGCAGCGTGGTCGATCGAATTCTCGTTGTGGAACGCGAGGCACAGAAGAAGACAAGGAGGAAGAGATGCGTTGCCTGGCAGCAGCAGAGAAGAACTATGGGCACGGCGTTAGGAACTAGGGACAGCATGAGCCATGATTATGGTGGAGCTAGCGCAAGCGTGTGAGATGGAAGACGATCACTGCGATCAGGCATAACATGACAGTGAGATGGAGAGAAAGGTGAGCTAAGAGGTGTGGGCATTTATTAGACACATCAGATGACCTCAAGAGATTATAAAAATCTTTGCGAATGCTCCTGACATATAGTTGATGATTGCATAAATTTTCCAGAGTTTTATCTTCTCTTGATCTTTCTAAAAAAAAATTGAAAAAACTTCTTATTGATTTTTAATATACTTATTTGATTTAGATTATTTCAGAACTTGCTTCAATATTTTTTAGTGCCTAGATTATACTCAGGGCTTTTAGGATGGTTTCTACCATACTTTCTCTCATGCCACTTTTAACTGTATTTTCTAACATTTGATTTGGGTTCAATCTGATTTATATTTCATACACTTTTGATTTCTGAAATACTTTTTCCAAAGAAATTGCAATAAAAGCCAAGGAAACAAAAATACATTCAAAAGTTTAAAATTTTTCTTATTTTTATATACCCTAGAATTTGGGATGTTATATTACAAGATCCATTCTAGAGACGAAGAAATACAAGAGGTGGAAACCAACAAATAAGAAGCTCCGAATCACCAATTTTCACTCTTGACTTGATGGATTCGGTGGAACTAGCCTCTTGTCTTCCCGTGTAACTACTCTCTTAGCCAGAAGAAACAGCTCACCCTGTCCAGGTTCAAGTTGGGGAAAGGGATTGAAATGCCACCTTTGCAGAAACCTCCTCAACTTGTTAAATATTCCAAACAAGCCCTATTCAAGTCTACAACATGTCTAACCAAAGTTTTGCATGATAAATGAGCCAAAATGACATCCACATAGTGAAATAGGAGCTGCTTACCATTACATATATTGAATACATTTGAGCACCTGCGATGCCCTGGTCAGATTTATTAGTTGACGAGTTTTTTTTTTGGGGGGGGGGGGGGGGGGGGGCGCTTTAAATCTAACTCCTTGATTTAGATGGGTAATAAGACCTTTTATTTAACTATTAATTACTTACCAGAACAAATAGAATTTTTAAATCCAAATCATATGATCCATAGACTTCTGAAAAATATCCTAGTAGAAACTAAGAGCATATCAGCATGTGAAAATCGAGTAAAAGAAATAGAGGCGTCTTGGCATTTTGCCGCCTTGGAGGCCTGTCTCCTGCAGGACAGTTAGACTGCACACCTTTGTATCCTGTGGAGTATTATCTAGCACAGCATGCATTAAGTGGTTTTCCTGATATGCTTGTAAGCCAGATTTACCAAACCACTTCACATGATTGTTATTACATTTCTCACCATTCCCCAAACCTTCGATGGTTGTGTTAGCTCATTACATGGAAGCCTGGAACCAAGACATGGCATATGAAGGCATTTGCTTTGTGCGATTGACTTTGTAAGTAGAATCTCTTTTCTAGCATTAGTGAGAGACCATTTGGAGGTAACCCCGGTTGTGTGATGAGTAATTGACGCGTGTTCGAGTAAGTTTGAGTTTGGTTTGAGTGGTTCGAGCCATGTCGATTGCGTGGTGCAGTCGGTTTCGGTCGGACATGATCGAACGCGGTCGGACGTGCTTACGACGTTTATTTTTTGTTTCGATCAGTTTGGGCTTTGAGTACGATTCACTGATGACTAATTGTGATTACGTATTTCGAGCGGTGCTATGTGATTTGTTTCTTGTCTGTGTTGGCTGCAGGACATCGAGGCGGAGTCGTGGTAAGACACAGTGGACCGGACTAGGCGCAGGTGGCGCTGAGGTCAGAACGGTCGGGAGGTGTCGAAGACGGCGAGGGCTCGAGGTGGCTACGAGGCTTGCAAGGCAAGAAAGGAGGAAGCTTCCTGGAAGGTGCGCGAGGAGCGTTTCGGTAAAAACGCAAAGCTGCACTAAAGGAAGCGGGTTTGGATAAAGCATCGAGTAGGTGGTGACCTAATGGGTAAAGTGTGTTGTAAACCCATTAGTGGAGGCTATAAATAGAGGATGCTCTCTAGTGGAGAAAATTGAGAGAATGGGTGTAAGAGTTAGGGTTTTACTTGGTTCTCTCCATAGAAAAAATGAGAGTGATATTTTGAGAGAGATGGCTTGAGAGATTTTGAGTTCTTGATTTCCAAGCATGTATGGGGATTTGTTTAGTGTGAGACTGAGAGGGATGAGCTGAGAACAACCTTGTATAAGCATTCGTGTCCTTGTCTTTCTATATGATCTTTATTGTCTGAGCCAATTTGATTTCTTGTGCTTGAGTGTTAAATCTTTTCTCTTGGACTTTGATGGTTTTGCTGTTGAGAAGTATATACTGGTAAAACTGCATCTATGTTTTAGTCCAGTGTGCTTTCGGCCAGCAATTTGTTCTATTCAAGTCTGCTTTTTAGTTTTCTTCAAGAGCATTCGATCTCTCTCTCTTTCAGTTTTATTTGTCTCCCTAGGTCCTGATAGTTTCATTTAAAAAAATGGTACTTTAATTCATTCCGTGTGTTAAGCTCAAAGTATTAAATCCTTTCATTTGTCTTAGATCTGCACGTCTCTCTCCAGAAGGAATCAACCCAAGTAGCACTAGCTTCTTGCGGCAGGTTGGCTGCATGTTATATTTCTCCTAGCAATCATTTGCGGTGGATGTGTGCTTTCGAGGCTGCATTTTTTTTCTTTCTTTTCTTTTCGGCCAGCAAGCAAGTCACTGGTTATGACTTATCTCTTGGGGCAGCAAGCAGACGATTTTTGTTTCCCTTTGGACTGCAGTATTCCATGTGCGAGATCAACTTTTTAGTTGGTCGGTTGTTGAGCAACCTCATTCCTTTCTTTTGGTCTGTTTTGCTCCTTTTTGTTTTGTTTTTTTTTGCTCTTTTCTTTTACAGTAATTTGAGCTTTAGGCAGCAGCTGCAGTGTACACTGCCTCAGTTCTATGCTTTCTTATTTTTAGCTTTGTGGTCTCGACAGCTGTCTTTTGATTTTTTGCTAATGCTGTTTTTGGTTGACTGCTTGTGTGTTATTTCAGTTCTCTATTTTATTTTAGTTTGCCTATTCGCTTGTTAGTTTGATCTTCGGGTGAGTGAGAGAACGTCTCGTGACTTCATAGCTACTATAGTTATTGGAGACGCAAATATTGTGAGTTCTTGGGGGCAATTATTTTAAAGCAACATTCACCCCCCCTCTGTTGCCGTTTTCGATCCAACAATTGGTATCAGAGCCGGTTAGCTCTAATCAATAGATCTTAACCGGTCTCAAGAGCCATGGCGATGGACAAGTACTCGACCAAGCCGCCTATTTTCAATGGCATCGATTACCCCTTCTGGAAGAGCCGAATGGAAACATACATCCAGGCTCAGGGGTACGCCATCTGGCGGAAGGTGAAGGTGCGATATGTTGTTCCTGCTGATGAGAACATCAACGTGGCAAACATGCCCGATGTTGAGGCAAATGCGAAGGCAAGGAACATCATTATCCGGGGCTTGAGCAGAAGCGAATTCGATCGCATCTCTCACCTGTCGTCCGCCTACGATATCTGGGTGACCCTCGACGCATACCATGAGGGCACCACCCAGATCAAGACGGTTCGACAGGACCAGTTCAAGCGAGAATACAACAAATTCGAGATGCTTGCTGGTGAGTCCCTCGATGAGTGCTTCGCGCGTTTCCACAAGATCTTGAGCAACCTCCGAGCGGTCGGTCTCACATACTCCGACTCGGACAATGCTCGTCAGATGCTCGCGGCACTTGATCTGCGTGTTTGGGAGATGAAAGTGACCACCATCAAAGACACGACAGACCTCTTGGCCTTGACTCTTGACGCGCTGTACTCGCGCCTCAAGACTCACGAGATTGACATTGTCTCTCGTAGGTCGAAGTCACAGTCGATGGCCTTGGTCACCGATCCCGTTTCTTCTTCTGGTCCTTCTTCTGATTCGCTTTGCGGTTTCTCCCTTGCTGCTCTCTGTGACGTAACTGATGATCAGTTAGAGCAGCTCGAGGATGAGCAACTGGCCCTCCTAGCTCAGAAATTTTCCTATGCTTACGAGAGGAGGAGGGACAGAAAGAGAGGAGGACCCATGATTTGCTTCGAGTGTGGTGGCCCCAACCACATTCGGGCAAACTGCCCCAAACTGGAGAAGGGCAAAGCTGACTACAGCGGTTCGGGCAAGAACGACTACACCGACAAGAACCGCAACAAGAAGACTCCAGCGCACCCTCAAGGCAAGAAGAAGTTCCGCGACTTCGGGAAGGCCAAGAAGCTGTTCCACCGCGTCCTCACCGCGTTCGACGACCTCGACCTCAGCGAGGTGGAGGGATGGAGCGACGACGACGGGACGGGTGATCAAGACCCCAAGAGCGGCGACGACTTCTCCGGCATGTGCTTCATGGCCCTCGAGGGCGAACTGAGCGACAGCGAGCTGTACTCCGACTCGGACGAGGTATGCCCCACCTACGACCAGCTCAATCATGCTTTTCTTAAGCTAGGAGGTTTTCATGCTAAAGCTAGGGCTAGGTGTACTGAGTTAGAGAAGGAAGTAGATAGATTATCACGGGAGCTTACTTCACTTACATCTGCTCCCTCCTGTGATGATTGTGATACATGCTGTGCTCTGTTGGGTGACATGGAGAAACTAAGGACCTCGCATGATAGTGTGTCCTCCGAGCTTGATATTGTTAAGGTGGAGAATGTTAGTCTGCTTGCTGAGTTAGAATTGAGTAGGATGGCTGTTACCCTACTTACTACTGATGAGACTACTTCTCCCACCTCATGTGAGGTTAAGGACATTGCTGCTAGAGGACCTTATGCCATGCTTCTTGATCTGCCCGAGTCTTGTGAAAATTGCAATAACTTGAAGATGAACTTAAAACGGGCAGATCATAAAATTGCTGAACTACAAGCTTCTTTACTTGAGCCGATTGATTCATGCTTGAACTGTCGTAAGTTAACTGCTGAACTTGAAGCTGTCTCCAAACAGTTTCAAGATATGATTGATCATGATAGGAAGTTGGCTCAGTTTGCTTCTAAGGACCCTGTTAGCTCACCATGCATTAATTGTAACAAACTAAAATCTGACTTGATTGCATTGGATGAGAAATGTGTGAAGCTAACTAAGGGCCTTTTAGAGAAGCCACTTTGTGCTTGTAATGTGATTGTGGAGAAGGGGGAGAAGCCCCAGGGTAAGGTTGAGACGCTTAGAGACGTGAACCAACTGGCTAGCAGTAGGACTATCCCTTCAGAGTCGTATGTGCGTGCACAAGCCATTCTTCCCTTTGCTGTTGGTTCTTCTTCTGCTCCCTTACCTTCTGCTGTCTCTTCTTCCCCCTGCTCTTCTTGCACCTCTCTCTTTCGGGAGTGTCAGTATCTTATGAATCTCGAGAGATTTGTAGGCGGTAAGAAGAAGCTTAATCTTATTCTAGACCAGTCCAAGATTTGCAAGTTCAATCAGGGTCTAGGATATGATTTCTATGAGGATATGAGGAAGCATCCACCTGCCGTGCTCAGACCCATAGCACCAGGTGTGATCGAGACTAAGCCCAGGACCGAGAAAGTCCAATTTAAGTCAGCGGGCTATGTCCAGGGGATTTCTGACAGTAAGGTGATTCCACCTGCTGCTTCGGCCTCGCATAAGGCGAAGCCTCCCCGTGCTACTTCTACCTCTCAGAAGGTGAAGTATCACTGCTCCTTCTGTCAGAAGGATGGACATCTGATCAATCAATGCTTCAGGCGCGCCAAGATCGCGCGTAGAGACCATGTTGAGTCTCTTGGGCGTATTCAGGGTCGGCCCCAGACCTTGAGTGCACCTAAGACCAACACGAGGTCTAGGACTGTTGAGTCTGGGTTTGGGCAGCATCGAGGACTTGGTTTTTCTGAGTTTTTTGGTTTTCGTCCTCGATATGCTCCTAGTCGTGACTTCCGCCGTCCTGAGGGTAGATCTCGTTTCCTCCATCGAGATAGCTACCCGCGGCGTGATCAGCTTGTTGCCGGTGTTTCGACTCGCTCTCCTGTAGCATTCGGACCCCGCAACAGCCTCAGGTCTACTCACAGACCTTCTGCTTTGAGTGACAGAGAGCGTAGGGTAGCTAGAGGTCAGTCGTGTGTGTCTACTTCTGCTACTCGACGTGTCGTTCAGTATTGGGTACCAAAATCACTCTTGATTTATCCCAGTACTGAGACTTTACTCTCTTTTTGACTCAGGTTCGTCGGGCAGGGAAGGGAAAGGTTTGGCTCGTAGACTCCGGGTGTTCACGACACATGACCGGAGATTCCCGTTGGTTTTCTTCCCTTGCCTGTGCTCCAGGTGATGAGACGATCACCTTTGGAGACGCTTCATCTGGGCGTGTCATCGCCAAAGGTACAGTGCGCATTAATGATTCTTTCATTTTGAAAGATGTTGCCTTGGTTAGTAAGCTGCAGTATAATTTGCTTTTTGTCTCTCAGCTTACCGATGACGACTTTGAGGTGAGCTTTAAGAAAAACATTTGTAAAATTCTTGATTCTTCGGGTAGTCTGGTTTGCGGGATTTCTCGTTTTGGGAGGATCTTTTGTGCTGATTTCTCTGAGTCTTCTGGGGATCCTCTCAGGTGTTTAGTTGCTTCTGAGTCCCGCGACCTTTCTTTCTGGCATAGGAGACTTGGACATATTGGATTTGACCATTTCACTCGAGTTAGCAGCCACGATCTCATTCGTGGTTTGCCAAAACTCAAGATGGTCAAAGATCTAGTTTGTGCTCCATGCCGGCACGGTAAGATGGTTGCCGCTTCTCACCCTCCGGTCACAGTTACTATGACCGATGCACCGGGACAGCTGCTCCACATGGATACAGTGGGACCAGCTCGAGTGTAGTCAGCAGGAGGGAAGTGGTATTTTCTTGTCGTAGTTGATGACTTCTCGAGGTATTCTTGGGTGTTTTTCTTAGCCTCGAAGGATGAGACATTTTCACATTTTCGTGGTCTTTTCAGTAGGCTTTCTGTTGAGCTCCCGGGTGCCTTACGAGCGATCCGCAGTGACAATGGCACGGAGTTCAAGAATTCCTACTTCGAGAGTTTCTGTGGTGAGACAGGTGTAGAGCATCAGTTCTCCTCTCCGCACGTCCCACAGCAAAATGACGTTGTGGAGAGAAAGAACCGTACCTTGGTCGAGTTGGCCAGGACGATGCTTGATGAGTACTCTACATCACGGAAGTTTTGGGCTGAGGCTATAGCAACCGCGTGCCATGTCTCAAATCAAGTTTTTCTGAGGGCACATTTGCACCGCACTTCTTATGAGCTGAGATATGGGCGAAAGCCCAGTGTCTCTCATTTTCGTGTGTTTGGTTGCAAGTGTTTTATTTTGAAGTCCGGGAACCTAGACAAGTTCGAGTCACGCTCTTGTGATGGTATCTTTCTAGGTTACTCGCCTTCTTCGCGGGCTTATAGGGTCTGGAACTGCGAGTCTAGCAAAATGGTAGAGACCTGTGAGGTGACCTTTGACGAGGCCAGTCCGGGGACTAGGCCATATATCTGAGGTTCTTTAGAGCAGTCCGAGACCATCTTTGTGGATGATGAGGACGATGGAGACGATGGTTGTTTACCTGATCCAGCTCCTCATCCTCCCCTTGAGATGCCTTCTTCCACGGTACCTCAAGGTGATCAGCCCTTGCCAACTGCTTCCTCCGGAGCTAGTGGCTCTGTCCCTGCCTCTTCTGTGCATGAGGTAGAGGCCACTTCTTCATCTCATCCTGGACCTCCCCGTCATATCCAGAAAAGGCATCCTTCTGAGCAGATGATTGGAGACCTGTTCGAGCGTGTTACCCGTTCAAAATCTGGCTTATCTCAATTCTGTCTCCATTCTGCTTTCATTGCCTCCTTTGAGCCCAAGGATGTTTCTCATGCTCTTTCCGATGAGTCTTGGGTCAATGCCATGCATAAGGAGTTAGAGAATTTCGAGAGAAACAAGGTCTGGTCGCTTGTTGAGCCCCCGCGAGGTCACAATATCATTGGAACCAAGTCAGTGTTCAAAAATAAGTAGAGTGAGGATGGGGTAGTCATTCGAAACAATGCTAGACTGGTAGCTTAGGGGTTTTCCCAGGTTGAGGGTCTAGACTTCGAGGAGACCTTTGCCCCTGTAGCTCGACTTGAGGCCATTAGAATCCTGCTTGCCTTTGCAGCTTCTAAGGGTTTCAAGCTTTACCAGATGGACGTCAAGAGTGCCTTCCTCAATGGCTTTATTGAGGAAGAAGTCTACGTTAGACAGCCTCCAGGTTTCGAGAACCCCAAATACCCAAACCATGTCTTCAAGCTTTCCAAAGCGTTGTATGGACTTAAGCAGGCTCCTAGAGCTTGGTATGAGAGACTTAAGTCCTACTTGTTGAGTCATGGGTTTGAAATGGGTAAAGTAGATAAGACCTTGTTTATCCGTAGGCTTGGCGATGACCTTCTGCTCGTCCAGATCTATGTCGATGACATCATCTTTGGCGGCTCTTCCCATACTCTGGTTTCACAGTTCTCGGATGTCATGAGCACCGAGTTTGAGATGAGTATGATGGGTGAGTTAACTTTCTTCCTTGGCTTCCAGATCAAGCAGACTCGGGAGGGTACCTTTCTTCATCAGGGAAAGTACACTCGTGACCTCCTGAGACGCTTTGACATGAGTGATGATAAGCCTGTGTCGACTCCCATGGCTTCTATAGCCTTTCTTGACCAAGATGAAGATGGCGAACCAGTTGATCAGAAAGAGTACAGAAGTATGATCGGCTCCCTTCTTTACCTCACTGCCTCGAGACCAGACATTGATCGTGCAAAAATAGCACACCCGCAAGTGCACGGGTTGCCACTAAAATAGCGGCGAGTGTCGTGTTCTCCACAGGGACTAGACTGAGGCTACCGATGCTCAGCTAAAGCTAGGTCAATCGAAACTGGGGGAATACTAAACTAAAATAGCTACTAAAAAGACCAAACGAACTCTAACTCACACAGACGAAATGACGAACGACTAAACAAACGAACGAACAAAGAGCGACGAGACGAACAACCGTACGAATGGATGTCGTACGACCGAACGAACAACGCGATGACTTTCTACACAAACAAACACGCACGAACTACAACGATTACAAGAACGAAGACACAGCTACCGACTGACGACCTAACTAACTACCGACCGCGAGAAAGAAAGAGGGAGTCGAGAAGCACTTAGGGAGTCTAGAAGCAAGGAGGGAGTCGAGAGAGAACGAGGGAGAAAACGGTCGACGGCTAACTAGACGACGACGGGACATGACAACACAAAACAAACAACTACGACAAATGAGCGCACGACTTAACTATCGATAGACCGCAGAGAGAAGAAAGGTGAGAGTCGAGACAGCAAAGGGAAGGTTGAGATAGCACAAGGAGGGGAACGGTCGCCGGCTAGCTAATTCGACGAGACTCTCTAGCATACACATATACTACGCTAACAACAAGACAAGCACATGACATCGATACACAGGAAGCACACACACTGACCAAACTACTAACATAACACAAATTGCACAGTTATCACAATAACATAAGTCAAATTAACAGGTCTCATGAACATATCCATTGATAACATTCACATAGCACAGTGCATACATCTGAGTTCACATCTCACAAACACATATCACAAATCAACAGGCAAAAATGAGAACAGTAAATGAGATGGGGGAATGGAGTGAACCGAGGAGAGTAGAAGCAGCAGAGGAAGCAGAGCAGAGGATGAGTCCGTCGGTGAAGTGAGCTGAGGAGGACGGGGTCGATGTCGCCGGAGGTGTCGGTGGAGACGCCGGCGGTGAAGAGGAAGAAGTCGGGGTGGCGGCGCTGATGAAGGCAGTTGCCGGTGAAGGGAGCAGTGGTGCAGAGGGGAGAGCTGCCGGAGGGAGTTGAGGTGAAGCCGAGGACAGGCGGCGGCGGAGAGAGATGGTGCTATGGAGAAGGTAGGGAGAGAAGGTGGCACGTCGGAGGAGAGCAGAGGGAAGATGGAGGCGCGGCGGAGAAGAAGTAGAGGGGCGGCCGGAGAAGAGAGCGGCCGAGAGAGGAGGAGCGGTAGGTGGAGAAGATAGGGGCGGCTGCCGGCGGAAGTTGAGGTGAAGGCGGCGGAGATGTGAGAAGTGGCGGCGCCGAGGTAGGAGAGGAAGGGGGAGGAAGCAAGGGGCGGCGCGGTGGAGGTGTGGCCGAACTGAGGAGAGGAAGAGGCGGCGGAGAGGCAGTGGAGGCTCGCCGGTGGTGAAGGCACCGGGGCGGCCGTGGATGTGGAGAAGCGGCGCAGTGGAGGAGCGGTGACCGGAGAAGAAGAAGAGTGGAGGAGGCACTGCAGGATGTGGGGAAGAAGGGAGAGCAAGGCGGCGGTGGATGCGGTTGGAGGCGCGGAGCGGCGAGAGGTAGTTGGCTGGTGAGGTGTGCGGTGGAGCTGGGTGGCGCGCCGAGGAAGGTGGCGGCGCTAATGGAGAAGGTGCTATGGAGAATCGGCGGCGGAGGAAGGAGGAGATGGGGAGCGGCCGAGAGGTGGTGGCGGTGGCGAGCCGGCCTGGCCTCGCCGCCGGCCGGAGCTAGAGAAGGAGGAGGGAAGCAAATGAGGTTAGGGAAGAAGAAGTGCCAGGCTCAAAAATTCCCACAGCGGCGGCGGCGTGGTTTTGAGGAGATGGGGATTTGGAGATTTTGCAGATTGGTCCTCATAGTATCTAGGGTTTTCAAAAAGGTCCTTTTCCAATTTGATTTCTGCTGTTTTGGCCCTCGGAAACTCCGATTTCATCGCGGTTTGATCCTACGCATATGTGATGACGTGCACATTTGTATGGAGCAGTCCCGGAATGCCAAATTTGTCGTTTATGCGCCTCGATCGCGCCGGCCTGCGGAAAAATATGAAAAAGTGTAAAATAGTCCATTTTGAGCAATTAAATATGGAAAAATGTGTAAATGATGATAAATGGTCCCAAAATATGAAAAATAATGGGGTAAAATGACGGGTAAATATATATAAAAATGACGCATGTCATACCCCCAAGCTTTAAACGTTTACTTGTCTTCAAGTAAATGGCATGATATTATCGAACCCGGACAACGCGTAATCATGAGGTAAAAGACTATTTAAATGCATGTAATAAGTCAAGAGACATACAACAATACGAAATGTGATTATCTAACTTGAGTTTTGAGAACCATCCAAGATGAGAATGAATCAAGCAAAGATGCCATGTGATAACTACAACATTTGACCAAATCAAGTTACACACAAGTGTCGAAATGCACTCAAGTGATCACATGAATTCAACCATAATTGTAAAGCATCGGAACTAGGTATAACATCAAGAATGAGCATATCAAAGGGTCATGCTAAGGCATATGCTATTTGAGACAAAGAGACTAATACTTGCATGATATTTATGAAAAAGCCCACACTTGAGCCATGATACCTAATTTTTGTTGATTTTTAGCAAATTTAGAACACATTGGGCATTTTTGCCACTTATTCAAACCCTTGGGCAAACTTTGCCGCTTATTCACACTTCACTTGGGCAAAACTTGCCACTTATTCAACACATTTCCAAACCAATGTGACAAAGTCACTTATTTTACACACTCACACATTGCATCACAATTTTTTTAAGATTAAGCATCTTTAACCGGTTTTCATTAATGCTAAGTAACACGTGTCACGAGACATGGATACCTAGATAAATTAACCAAGTTATTGGCTCAAGATAGGACTACCCCTTTCACAAATTTTTCATTCAAGCAAAGTATCAATATCTAAAATAACATATGCCAAAGCATGAAACTAAGATATAATCATTCAAGCGGCGATGACTAGAACCAATTCAATCCGCAAATGGTTAAAACACATGCGTAACTCGCAATGAATCAAATGCTATAGGATCACAAGGTTTCTAAGCACATCAAGGATAATAAACAAAACTCAAACTCTATAATATGATGCCAAGTGACTTAAGACATACAAGGAACTAGTGACAATATAGCTCAATTAAGAAAATTTTGACATGACCTTTCTTGATTAATCATAGCATGGGATTACATGGTCAAGATGTACAATAAACATAACATGAGAGCAATAGTAAAGGTCATATATCATCGTGTAAGCATAATATGAAGCAAAAGAATGACCATATATCATCAACTACACGATAATAAGCTCAAATGCTCACAAATATAATACAAACATGCTAGAACATCATCTATACACATACAAGTCCTCCCCCAAGCTTAAATTGAGCAATGCATCAAGAATGTGCTTAAAGGGGGTAAGAAACAGCTCACCGGGCGTATATGATGTAGTGGAAGTGACAAATCATCCCATGGCTTCTCGCACATGCAAGGATGAGGATCTAGCACGGGACCTAAAATAAAAAAGAAAGAAAAGAAGAGAAACCAACAAAAACTAACAAAAGGAATGGAAATCAAAAGATAAAAGGGATGCTCATTTGGATGTAGCGGGAGGAGAGCCAAGGACGGGACATGGAAAAGGCACATATCCGCCCTCCTCATGAAGCAGCATGCCTCGAAATCCACCTGGATCCCAAGGGATGTCGACTCGAGCCAAGTCCACTCGTAGTTGATGGTACACAAGCGTAAACCTGCAAATAATCTCAAAAACATGGCAAGTATGTGTGATAGGGTTGACACCCTCTAAGTCATCAATAGAATATCCAATCACGTAGGCATATCGATAAAGTACATCATGATGACTATAAGTGAGATAAGCACAATCAGTAATAGAATATGTCTCGTCAGGACTAAGGAAATCAAACCTAAGGTGGTCGGGGAAGAGTTTCCAAACTACCTGAAGTGTAGGTGAAGGAGAATGTACCATAGTAGAAACCTCCAAAGGGGCGATGTCGACCGAAGAAGTAGCTGGTGGTGAATCAATAGAAATATGCTCCTCCTCGACATCGGAAGCAGCCCCTCATCAACATGTGGAACCTCAGAACTCAAAAGCATATCCATAGTGAAACAATCATCATCAGGAGGTAAGTCCTCATCATCTAGCTCAATGATCTCTCTCTCAAAGTCAATAGGCAAAGGATCCGACCGAGGTGCCTCTAGGTGTATCTGTGGTGTCTCCAACAACAGGCCCTCGCTAGCAAGATCAGGTGTAAGACTAGTAGGTTGACACTCATCTCTATCCAGAACTATCTCTGTGGTGCTAATGGAAGGCTGCGAAATGGTAAAACTATCCACACAAGTAGAACTGGTGCTCATAATCGCCTCAATCTCGTCCTGAATCGCCATCGCACGATCACCACCAGGAGGCACAGTCATCAGTTCCTTGCATAATGCATCAAGTCTGGCAGCCTGATCTACATGTGAAGGAAGTGGCTCATGAGACTGCTCTAGGAACTCAGACATAGGAACTGTAAACTGGCTCGGTGAAGGCATAGGTAAACTACAGGCAGGAGGTGTCGGATCCAATGCGAAGCAACTACTCATTCTACTCTCATGATCTCCTATAATCCTAGAAATCCTCTCCTCAAATCTAGACAACTGATCGAGCTCAGGAGTAGGAGTCTGATGCTGAGGTACAGGATAGTGCTGGTGTGACCAATGAGAAATATCCTGATCTCCATATCTAAAACCCTGCAATGGTGTACTAATAGAAAATGATGAGACATCAGGGTTGTTGTTTCCATATGACAGACCCAAGTGCTCAGGCCATCCAGGGTGATAAGTGTCAGGGTATGGCCCACTCGGCTGAGAAAAGCTCATCCCGTAACACTCTGGAGTGGACAAATAACCACGCTGGCAGTCAGCGGGTGAATGGCCCTGAAAACCACAAGTCTGGCATATAGGAACAACCGGAGAATGGGCGTCTGATAAAGAACTGTACTGATCGTACCCGCTCTCTAACACAACTCCTCGCTCTAAAGCATAGCGTTCTAACTGACGAGACAAAAGATTTACCTGTTCTTGAAGAGTATCATAAGTAGGAGTGCTCATAAAACCACGAGAATCTGAATAGTAAGCCATAGCCTCAATAAGTACCTATATCAATCAACCTGCGAGAATGGATACGAAAATCGCAAAAGAGAGAACTAGGGAAAGGGTTAGGGGTTAGCAATGTATCACAAATATGAACAATGACGAAATAAAAGACACGTCAGCGCGACCACAAAACAAGCAAAAGAAAACAAACGACCTAGTCTATAGCCTAACACTGTCGCTCTAAGCTAGTCCTCGGCAACGGCGCCAAAATACTTGATCGTGCAAAAATAGCACACCCGCAAGTGCACGGGTTGCCACTGAAATAGCGGCGAGTGTCGTGTTCTCCACAAGGACTAGACTGAGGCTACCGATGCTCAGCTAAAGCTAGGTCAATCGAAACTGTGAGAATACTAAACTAAAACAGCTACTAAAAAGACCAAACGAACTCTAACTCACATAGACGAAATGACGAACGACTAAACAAACGAACGAACAAAGAGCGACGGGACGAACAACCGTACGAATGGATGTCGTACGACCGAACGAACAACGCGATGACTTTCTACACGAACAAACACGCACAAACTACAACGACTACAAGAACGCAGACACGACTACCGACTGACGACCTAACTAACTACCGACCGTGAGAAAGAAAGAGGGAGTCGAGAAGCACTGAGGGAGTCTAGAAGCAAGGAGGGAGTTGAGAGAGAACGAGGGAGAAAACGGTCGACGGCTAACTAGACGACGACGGGACACGACAACACAAAACAAACAACTACGACAAATGAGCGCACGACATAACTATCGATAAACCGCGGAGAGAAGAAAGGTGAGAGTCGAGACAGCAAAGGGAAGGTTGAGACAGCACAAGGAGGGGAACAGTAGCCGGCTAGCTAATTCGACGAGACTCTCAAGCATACACATATACTACGCTAACAACAAGACAAGCACATGACATCGATACACAGGAAGCACACACACTGACCAAACTACTAACATAACACAAATTGCACAGTTATCACAATAACATAAGTCAAATTAACAGGTCTCATGAACATATCCACTGATAACATTCACATAGCACAGTGCATACATCTGAGTTCACATCTCACAAACACATATCACAAATCAACAGGCAAAAATGAGAACAGTAAATGAGATGGGGGAATGGAGTGAACCGAGGAGAGTAGAAGCAGCAGAGGAAGCAGAGCAGAGGATGAGGCCGTCGGTGAAGTGAGCCGAGGAGGACGGGGTCGATGTCGCCGGAGGTGTCGGTGGAGACGCCGGCGGTGAAGAGGAAGAAGTCGGGGTGGCGGCGCTGATGAAGGCAGTTGCCGGTGAAGGGAGCAGTGGTGCAGAGGGGAGAGCTGCCGGAGGGAGTTGAGGTGAAGCCGAGGACAGGCGGCGGCGGAGAGAGATGGTGCTATGGAGAAGGTAGGGAGAGAAGGTGGCACGCCGGAGGAGAGCAGAGGGAAGATGGAGGCGCGGCGGAGAAGAAGTAGAGGGGCGGCCGGAGAAGAGAGCGGCCGAGAGAGGAGGAGCGGCAGGTGGAGAAGATAGGGGCGGCTGCCGGCGGAAGTTGAGGTGAAGGCGGCGGAGATGTGAGAAGTGGCGGCGCCGAGGTAGGAGAGGAAGGGGGAGGAAGCAAGGGGCGGCGCGGTGGAGGTGTGGCCGAACTGAGGAGAGGAAGAGGCGGCGGAGAGGCAGTGGAGGCTCGCCGGTGGTGAAGGAAACGGGGCGGCCGTGGATGTGGAGAAGCGGCACAGTGGAGGTGCGGCGACCGGAGAAGAAGAAGAGTGGAGGAGGCACTGCAGGATGTGGGGAAGAAGGGAGAGCAAGGCGGCGGTGGATGCGGTTGGAGGCGCGGAGCGGCGAGAGGTGGTTGGCTAGTGAGGTGTGCGGTGGAGCTGGGTGGGGCGCCGAGGAAGGTGGCGGCGCTAATGGAGAAGGTGCTATGGAGAATCGGCGGCGGAGGAAGGAGGAGATGGGGAGCGGCCAAGAGGTGGTGGCGGTGGCGAGCCGGCCTGGCCTCGCCGCCGGCCGGAGCTATAGAAGGAGGAGGGAAGCAAATGAGGTTAGGGAAGAAGAAGTGCCAGGCTCAAAAATTCCCACAGCGGCGGCGGCGTGGTTTTGAGGAGATGGGGATTTGGCGATTTTGCAGATTGGCCCTCATAGTATCTAGGGTTTTCAAAAAGGTCCTTTTCCAATTTGATTTCTGCTGTTTTGGCCCTCGGAAACTCCGATTTCATCGCGGTTTGATCCTACGCATCCGTGATGACGCGCATATTTGTATGGAGCAGTCCCAAAATGCCAAATTTGTCGTTTATGCGCCTCGATCGCACCGGCCTGTGGAAAAATATGAAAAAGTGTAAAATAGTCCATTTTGAGCAATTAAATATGGAAAAATGTGTAAATGGTGATAAATGGTCCCAAAATATGAAAAATAATGGGGTAAAATGATGGGTAAATATATATAAAAATGACGCATGTCAGACATACACTTCTCTGTGTGTCTGTGTGCTCGTTTTCAGGCTCTCCTCGCGTAACTCACTGCCAGGCGGTGAAGCGCATCTTTCGGTACCTCCGAGCTACCATTGACTATGGTATCTGGTACTCTTCCTCGTCCTGTCTTTCCTTGAGAGCATTCTCGGACGCAGACTTTGCTGGCTGTCGGATAGATAGGAAGAGCACTTCTGGCACTTGCCAATTTGTTGTCACTTCTCTTGTTTTCTGGTCTTCAAGGAAGCAATCCGGTGTTGCACAGTCCACCGCAGAGGCCGAGTATGTAGCTGCTGCCAGTTGCTGCAGCCAGGTGCTTTGGATGGCTTCGACCCTGCGGGACTTTGGGTTAGTTATCGACAGTGTTCCACTCTTTTGTGATAACACTTCTGCGATTAACATTGCTAAGAACCCAGTGCAGCACTCCCGGACCAAGCACATTGACATTCGCTTCCATTTCCTTAGAGACCATGTAGAGAAGGGCGATATAGTGCTCGAGTTTGTGGAGAGTGACCACCAGTTGGCTGACATCTTCACCAAGCCATTGGATAGTTCAAGGTTTTCAGCTCTGCGGGGAGAGCTTGGGGTGGTTTGTCCTTATGGACTGTAGTGAGGGGGAGCTTTGGGCTTTACTGCTTTACTATATTGATTATGCTTCTGTCTCATTTCTGTTGCTTTGCACTTGGGGTGCATCGGGCCTAGTCCTTCTAGCATAGGTTAGAGTGCTTCTCTTGTCTAGTTGCTTAGACTTCTTACTCTTATCTTGTGCTTCCAGGATGCCTCTGATTAGCTGTTTCTTGTCTCACTAGATTGAGCTCACTCACTTCTTGTAGGTTCTAGCGAGGGTCGGGCCACCCTCGGGTAGACAGGGTACGTGTTTGCTCTCTAGTGTGTGGTTTACGGTCAGCTAATAGTCCTGGAGTCATATGGGGTAGATGAGAGTCTGTCTGAGCCATAGTTGTCTCTATATCTTATCTATGCTTTAAGGACTGCCTGTAGGAGCCCAGATATTAATATCCGGATTCCTCTGTGATTCCACCGCACTATTCCCTGGATCAGTAGATAGTGCTCACAGATTACAGTTCTGAATATCAAAATACATATCATGCGGAAGCGTAATTAAAATAATAGACTTACTCATGGGCCGGATAGGCCGAAATCATAAAATTGCAGCAGCGGAAGAACGAAGCACACAGGTGGGACCTTCAGGACATGCCCACAGGCAGCCAACTGGAGGTGCGCGACCTAGCCCTTGACATCTTCATCTCCTCTGCCCACTTGTTCAATCTTGTTGCTGAGGCGAGGTGATTTGATTCCTGATTCTGTATTTTGTCGCAAAAGCGAGCGTGAGCACTCCGACCCCGTGCTCCGCGAGCCAATACACAGAATGCAAATAAATAGTATGCATGGCTAAACAAAGGAGAGGCTCGGGTTATTTTATTTGCCATAAAACGCGTTTAGCAGCATTTCTATTATTATATCAAATTGTTATTTTGTGACCTAAAGACTCCTCACCACAATTGACATCATTGACTTGATCCACCAAAGACTCACTCTCATTATTAGCAGCGGTCTAAGACTCCCAACAGCGATTGCCATAATTGACTTAATCCACCGAAATTACACTTTCTTTATTGAGTGCTGTCTAAACTCCAAACAACATGTGTCATCCTCTATTCAATCCACCGATCATATTCTTTCTGTAATGGTTGCTGTCTAAGACTCCAAATAACGAATGACATCATTTAAATGATCCACCGACTACACACATTTGATATTGATTGCTGTCTAAAACTCCAAACAGCGAGTGACATCACCTAATTAATCCCCGAACATTCTCATCAAGGTTTTCTAATAATCCAATCCTTTTTATTATTGATTCAAATCCACCAAGAATATCATTGATCAAGCCTACGATTCAATATTATATATCCACCAAGAATATCATTGATTAATTCTACGATCCACTGGTATCCTCCCACCAAGTAAATCACTAATCAGGAACTATAATCCAATACTTGTATTACTCCTCCCAATTTCCCGAAAATTCAATTAGATCATCTATTTAGCCTATCTATTCAGCTAGACTCCACCAATTTATCTCTCCCAGAACCCACTCTATCATTTCCTATTTATGATCGACATGAATCCACCAATACCTTTATGTGTACACTACAAACATCTATTTCCTTTACTCACAACCCTGCTTATTCTTTCCATATTTTATTTTGTAGGAATAGAAATGCCACTATTTGAAATACAATACATAAAATTTCCTGAGACCTAGCAGCTTTGGAACAAAACATAATGTTCAAGGAATATTAACATGATTTTCCATACATATGGCATCACACCATATGACTCATATCACCATAATTTTTCCATACATATGGCATCACACCATATGCCATCTTTCAGCGTTATAGCCGCTTAACTTACCACTGGGACGACACCCAGGACAACTCAAATCAGGGCTTTCCGCTGCCCTCCACTTTTCCATTCCCATTTTCCAAACATTTTTAAATAGAACTATATCTAGTTAAGTTCCCATGTCCGCCCTTGACCGTGGGCACGGCTATTCGAATAGTTTTTGACTCTGCAGAGTTTGTACACTTTACCCACAAGAGACAGTTTACTCATTGCCCCACACGATTCCTTAGTCATGCGGTTGAGCAAACCATCACAGTAACCGTTCAAAGTACCTCGCCCCTTCCATCATCTCACCCTATGGGTCGTTCCCACTTGCGGTGGGTCCCATACGTTGTGCGGGATGTTCTCCTTCTGAACGCCTAGCAGATGACTACCACACTGCTAGCACGCCACAGCAGAACCTCACCCTCCGCGGATGTCCCATTCAAGCCTGACACACAGACAGCCGCTTGCACCACTTCACTCCTCCACTGATGATGATGACTTTCAGGGTCCGGTAAATCTACTAAGCCAAGTTGTACTTTACAGACTTGTGGTTGTACTGTTTTACATAGGAGGTCATGACAAGATTCAGTCCTTAGGGTTATCTGGGCGGTTCTACCACAAACCACACTCTCGTGCACACCTGCACCATACCCCCGAACCATCCGCCCAGACAAATAAGCAATTTGAGGTTTTTGGGAAAAATAACCGTATCCAACATACACCAGTCATTACCACCATGACTGCCCAACCAATTTTTTCTCAGGATTAAAAGTGATGCTTGGGCGCTTTCGCGCCCATGAGTATCTAAGCAATACTAAGCATGGCATATAATTACGGACTTATTTTTGAAAGGTTACTATTATAAGTTTTGCTAGGGCGACAAGGTTCACAATTCAAATATTCCAAAGGGAGATGTAATATTAATCAAGGTAAGCAATGGCCATATAACTAGAATATTAAACTAAGCATGTATTTGCATATAAAGTAACAGCATGCAATTTGATAATTTAAACAAAATAATTTGCAGAAAATGTAGGTTCAACATGATCAAAGTATTGACTCGCCTTGCGCGGTTTACCGCGGTCTTGAGCTCACACAATGCTTGTCTTGAGCTTCTGGTCTTTATCTTCACTTCGATCTTGATCTCACTTGATCCATTGAATCTTCAAGGCTCCAGTTTTTAACTACGCGATAAGCGACTGAATCCAAATAAAAGCAAATAACTCAAGAGGTCCAAATAAATCCAAATAACTCAAATGCCCAACTTAATTTAATTTATACATTTATTACGATTTGAGAATGGAAGGATGATTCAATTTAGCGTGTTGCGAACACAGTGGTAGCTGGATTTGAGTGAGAGAATGAGTTATCTGAATAGCTTTACCGTGAGGGAAAATTTTAGGATATTAAGAGATCAATAGCGAGAAAGCATCGACATGAATTATTTGCTTTGGAAAAGAAGTGGCCAAACATAGCCGATTAGAGAAAGGCGAGGTTCGATCTTTTTACTAATATTCTGTTTTATTATTTTTGTATTTATCAAGGAAGTTCTATGAGTCGAGATGGACATATGGGTAGGTGTTTCAAAGATGATGTGTAATATTTAGCTTATCGGATTAACTCATATTACTAGTAATTTGAGATGTAGCATTTTATGTGACCTTAATTAACCATGTTATTTGTTAAACATTTACTTCAGAGTGTTTACATATATGTTCGTGACATTATTTCGACGCTTGGTGGCCTAGGGCTATTATACTCTAGCGCCTATATGCTGTTATGACCATTTTAATTTGGAGGCGCTTTGACGATTGCGGACATTGATAATTTATCCCTTTATTAATCTAGCCTGCTACACATGGTTACATTTCGTTATCTTTACTAATATAAGGCTACTATTTAATATTTCATGGTTGGTAATAGGTTAATAATAGGGTTTATATTTTCACTAGGGTCTAAGGTGCATACAAAGATTGCACGAATACATTTACTAAGGGTCTACATATATGTCATCCGCATTTTTCTAATTATTCATTTATACACATACTTTTGCTTAGAAAATCCTCTAACTTTAAATGGACATCCTACTTCAAATACTTTTAATATTGCTATTTAATCAATTCTACCATGGCGATTTGTTTAGTGACGTTATGTTAAATGTTGGGGCATACATTTTATATTTTAATTATACCCTAGGGTAATCTTTATTAGTTTTAGACATTCACCCGAATCCATCCTTTATTAGTGCTTTCAACTAGTAAGTGATCTTCTAAATAATTAATCAACCACATTAGTTAATCATATATGAACTATTCCAAATTTAAATCCTCAAATATTCTCATTTACACCCTAAGTGAATTTGATTAGCCTTCCTGTATTATTTCTTAAAGTTTTCATGATTTTTCTTAATTAAACTGGGTTATAACAAATCAAAATAAAATAAAAAAAATGCAAGACAATGGGGGCGGACGCTGGATTTGACCTCGGGATCTTCGGGATACTTCACTCTATCGCCGCTCAGCTGACCATCTGGGCAAACACCCTGTTGTGAATAGAGGGAGGAGGTAAATTAGATAATCAATGCATAAGCTGAGAGCAGAATGGAGCAAAACCAGGGGATTGGCCGGGCGCAGGGCAGGCGACGGGCTTGTCGGCGAGGAGGGGCCGGTGCGGCGCGGGCGTCGGGCAAAATGGGATCTCCCCACCGTGTGGAGTCCGCAGGAGTGGTCGTCTGGGGTCGTGGGAGGCCGGAAGTATGCCGGCGGCGTGCGACGGCGGTGGCTTAAGGAGGAGGTCGACGCCGGCGGTGTACAAGCTCCCCGGAGCTCGGAGGAGGGTGCGGGTGGCTTTTTCACACTCCGAGGATACTCCGGGTCAAGGGAATTGAATTTATTTGTGGAGAATCGACGGCGCGCCCAATAGACCGGAGTTGGGGAAGAATGGTTGCCGGCGGAGGAGGAGGGGATAAGAGGCCAATCGGGCGCTGGAAAAGAGAAAGAGGATTGCGGGGAGGAGATTGGGGGCTTCGGGCGGGCTTTATAGCCGGAGATTTGCGCGGGCGCCGAGGAGGGGCCATGGCGTGGTCAGTCGGGCGTGCGCGTGACGGGGCGCCGTGCGACGATGGCGACCGGGGCAGGTGCGCTACGCGGAGAGGACGGGCGCACAGGGAGGCGGGGCCGGGTGACGCAAGGAGGACGGCGGCCGCTGACCAGGAGCAGTGCGCGGTGGGGGCGGCGGCATGGCCGGCACGGCGCGCGCGCAGGGAATGGGCGGGGGAGTGACGGCCGATGCAACGGGGCAGCTCGGTGACAAGATAGAAGCAGGCGTGGCGACGTGGGGTGATGAAAGCTGACGCGCGAACAGGGAGGCCGGACGACCATGACGCGAGGAGGACGACGACGCCCAGGGAAGAGCGACGTGGAGTTAGCTCTGCCATGAGAGTGAGGGGAGCTAGGAGAAAAAGAAAGGAGGAAGCCGGGTCCCAGTGGCAGTGAGAGGAGGAGAAGGGGCCACATGGAAATGAAAGAAGGAAGAAAGTGAAGGAAAAGAGGGGGAAAAGAGAAAGTTTAAGCAAAGTTTTCCGAGTTAAGACTTTTAATTTAAACTTGAGATTTTTATTAGGTTTTATTAATTTCCATTTTTGCAGGATGTTCAAAATTTTGAATTTCTCAATTTAATCATTTAGATGTGATTGCTTGACTCTCGCTTTGAGTTTAAATTTTTAAATTTTAACTTGGATTTGAGTGTAATTTAAAAATTGGTTTAGAATTCATAATTCATTGATTTGTATTATTCTCATATCTTTTATTAACATTGTTACTATTTTCACTTTGGATTTTGTTTCCTACTTTTATTTATTTGCATGCAACAACACTCCATAGTTTTCAAATAAAGATTCAGAAGAATCCAAATACCATCAAAATGCAAGAAAAGTTTTTAAAATTCCATATTTTTGAATAACCAAATTTTTGGGATGTTACACTGCCCGTTTGGATTTTTTTGGCAGCTTCTCGTTTTTATTGCTTTGGTTCAGGGGGAGTTCATTTGGGAGCTTCTGGAGCTTAATATTGACTTAACTCAACTTGAACTAAAAGTTGCATCTCATGTTGAGGGGGAGCTGGATTTTCTTGCATTTTAGCATTTTGCATTGTAATATAACTACATTGAGTCTTGATTCTTATCCTGTTATGACTTGTTTACAATGCTTTACACCTTGCCATGACTTGTGCTTATAGGCTAGATTTATCATGACTTCATATGGGTAGACTAGCTTTTGCCATGATAGGTTAATTAAAATTGCTCAACTTGAATTAAAACTTGCCATGCTAGCATTTGAGTCTAGTCTTTCTTGAGCGATCCTTTTATGATCCATGCCATGTCAAGTAGGCTAAGTTGAGCGTTGAATCTCTATTAAGCCTTAGTTTGAGCTATATTAGTTCTTGATGATGCATAAGTTAGTACAACATGTTTAAAAAGCAAAACGATCTCTTTTGTGCGAAAAAACTGATTTCACCAATTCTTTCTCATGAGACGGCTTGCCATTGCACTAGGCATGAACTCAGGGGGAGTTTTGGATGACCTAGACTATCTTCTTAAGCTTTTTGCTTGAAGTAGTCGCATAAGGCTTGAGATCTAGCACATAACAAAAAAAAATTGGGTTGGAAACAACCATAAGCTTTTAAAAAAAAGACAATGTTGTATGTGTTGAATTTGCTTAAGCTACAAAAGAACCAAGTACTTAACCAATGTTTCAATCTTGAGCTTATAGCACTCTATTTGGACTCAATATTAGCTTCCTGGTTCCGCTTAGCTTATTGACATGGCCTGCATCATCCTTGGATATCTCTAGCTAGACTTGGCTTTTTGATGACTTGACATGCTCATAATACACTCTATTTCAGATTGTCATCTATGTGTTCTCGCTAGGATATACATATCTTGTCATGATCTAGATAGCGTTTTATTGAGTTATGGCTTGGTGTATCTCATTCTGGTCATTATGGATAATTCTCATAGCTCAAAATGCTTAGGAATAATCAAACTTCAGCCATTTCATCCATGTTTGTGATCTTATTCTCTCTTTTGTATTCTTGATGTGTTTATTGCCAAGGGGGAGAATAGAGAAGAAAAAGCTAGTTCGGGATCATCTTAGAGCTTTGGAGAACAATTTGCTCTAGTTCGGGATCATCTTAGAGCTTTGGAGAACAATTTGCTCTTTCAGTTGTTGATCTAGTGTATCTTCTGTCGACATGGTCATTAGCTTCATTCTTCTTCTTTTCGACCATGTTGGACTTTTCAAATCAAACTCAACTTTGCATTTTTTTTCTGGGTTTGTCAATATACTCATCAAGGGGGAGATTGAGAGACCATTTGGAGGTGACCCTGGTTGTGTGATGAGTAATTGACGCGTGTTCGAGTAAGTTTGAGTTTGGTTTGAGTGGTTCGAGCCATGTCGATTGCGTGGTGCAGTCGGTTTTGGTCGGACATGATCGAACGCGGTCGGACGTGCTTACGACGTTTATTTTTCGTTTCGATCGGTTTGGGCTTTGAGTACGATTCACTGATGACTAATTGTGATTACATATTTCGAGCGGTGCTATGTGATTTGTTTCTTGTCTGTGTTGGCTGCAGGACATCGAGGCGGAGTCGTGGTAAGACACGGTGGACCGGACTAGGCGCAAGTGGCGTTGAGGTCAGAACGGTCGGGAGGTGTCGAAGACGGCGAGGGCTCGAGGTGGCTGCGAGGCTTGCAAGGCAAGAAAGGAGGAAGCTTCCTGGAAGGTGCACGAGGGGCGTTTCGGTAAAAACGCAAAGCTGCACTAAAGGAAGCGGGTTTGGATAAAGCATCGAGTAGGTGGTGACCTAATGGGTAAAGTGTGTTGTAAACCCATTAGTGGAGGCTATAAATAGAGGATGCTCTCTAGTGGAGAAAATTGAGAGAATGGGTGTAAGAGTTAGGGTTTTACTTGGTTCTCTCCATAAAAAAATGAGAGTGATATTTTGAGAGAGATGGCTTGAGAGATTTTGAGTTCTTGATTTCCAAGCATGTATGGGGATTTGTTTAGTGTGAGATTGAGAGGGATGAGCTGAGAACAACCTTGTATAAGCATTCATGTCCTTGTCTTTCTATATGATCTTTATTGTCTGAGCCAATTTGATTTCTTGTGTTTGAGTGTTAAATCTTTTCTCTTGGACTTTGATGGTTTTGCTGTTGAGAAGTACATACTGGTAAAACTGCATCTATGTTTTAGTCTAGTGTGCTTTCGGCCAGCAATTTGTTCTACTAGCCTCATAGGCGCGGCGACACGCCGCGCCAGGCACCGTGTGTACCGAAGTAAAAGAGGCGATAATTCGTGAGGAGTTTTTAAAAAAAATTCGAGGGCACATACGTATTTTCGAGAAAGCTAAAGGGTTTTTTCGGAAAAAATCGAGGACTTGTAAGGACCTGTACGTAAGTAAATAAGGGCCTATACGTAATTTCGGGAATCTGCGGGGCGCAATCAAAATTTTTTTTGGGGGAAAAAAACTTGCAGGGACCTTTTCGCGAGAAAAAAGGACCTATACGTAATTTCCGAAAAACCGGAGGAAAACTCCTCCCCTGGCCGTACGGGAAACCCCCCGCCACGCGCCGGCCGGACGCGCGGGCGGGGGTGACGTGGACACGCCCGGGGGCCGTGAATCCCCCCGGGTTTAGTATTGGTATTATTCAAGTCTGCTTTTTAGTTTTCTTCAAGAGCATTCGATCTCTCTCTCTCTCTCTTTCAGTTTTATTTGTCTCCCTAGGTCCTGATAGTTTCATTTAAAAAAAGTGGTACTTTAATTCATTCCGTGTGTTAAGCTCAAAGTATTAAATCCTTTCATTTGTCTTAGATCTGCACGTCTCTCTCCAGAAGGAATCAACCCAAGTAGCACTAGCTTCTTGCAGCAGGTTGGCTGCATGTTATATTTCTCCTAGCAATCATTTGCGGTGGCTGTGTGCTTTCGAGGCTGCATTTTTTTTCTTTCTTTTCTTTTTGGCCAGCAAGCAAGTCACTGGTTATGACTTATCTCTTGGGGCAGCAAGCAGTCGATTTTTGTTTCCCTTTGGACTGCAGTATTCCATGTGCGAGATCAACTTTTTAGTTGGTCGGTTGTTGAGCAACCTCATTCCTTTCTTTTGGTTTGTTTTGCTCCTTTTTGTTTTGTTTTGTTTTTGCTCTTTTCTTTTACAGTAATTTGAGCTTTAGGCAGCAGCTGCAGTGTGCACTGCCTTAGTTCTATGCTTTCTTATTTTTAGCTTTGTGGTCTCGACTGCTGTCTTTTGATTTTGTGCTAATGCTGTTTTTGGTTGACTGCTTGTGTGTTATTTCAGTTCTCTGTTTTATTTTAGTTTGCCTATTCGCTTTTAGTTTGATCTTCGGGTGAGTGAGCGAACGTCTCGTGACTTCATAGCTACTATAGTTATTGGAGACGCAAATCTTGTGAGTTCTTGGGGGCAATTTTTTTAAAGCAACATTCACCCCTCCCTGTTGCCGTTTTCGATCTAACAATTAGCGACTAGCGAGTTGCTCTCCGTTCCAGCCGCTAACAAAAATCTGCAAAACATCAATTCCCGATTCTTCCTTATCCTGTTCTTCATTGTTTGGATCGAATAACATATGCAGCAGAAATTCATCTTGTTATTGGTTACTTGGCCTCAGCTATCTGCATACATTGGGCACTCTGCTCAAGCATGCACAGTAACTTAGTAAGTAAAGACTGATCGACAAATTGCCTACATGGGGAAAAACAGACATCAACAAAGCACATAGTACCATATAGAAAGGGTCCGATACTCCGATTACATCAAACACTGCTAAAATAGGGAAATATATAGATCCCTTCAACCAAGTACGTAGATAGGCAGGCACATATCAGACCTGCATCTCCATACACGCATACACTTAGCTAACTGACGAACTCAAACCTGAAATAGTTTTTCTTAGAGCATCAATATACTACCGCAGCTGACACGAGAGAGACACACAAGTTCGTTATTACAGGCAAACATAATGATTGTAGAGACATGTGGAATCAACAGATTGCATACAGTTCTGGGACCAGCCGAGTGACAGAAACTGTAGCGCAAGCCCTTCAATGTGCGCTATCTCGCGTGTTGTCCTTTCGCTGTATCTCCGATATCCCATCAATTTGCTCTATCTCGGACGATGTCCCCGCTTCATTTTGCTCTGTCTCGCGCGATGTCCCTCCTTCATTTTGCTCTGTCTCGCGCAACGGCATGTCTTCAATGAGCCCATCAATTTGCTCTATCTCGGACGATGTCCCCGCTTCATTTTGCTCTGTCTCGCGCGATGTCCCTCCTTCATTTTGCTCTGTCTCGCGCAACGGCATGTCTTCAATGAGCCCATCAATTTTTTGTTTCAAGACAGTACCACACATAATCCCCATGCTCAGGAGATCACCACTAAATTGTTCCATCACGCGTGAGAGTTGTTCGAGCTGTTCTCTCCCGCGCGACATCCCTGTCCCTGCTGAGGAAGGCTGACGGAAGTCAAAGGCGTAAGGAGGCCCTTCAAGCCGTGGTCCCCAGGTACTACCTTCAAATGGCACTATCGACCCTAGTCTGGGTACATCAGGATCGTCAGATGTCAAAAGGTTGAGCTCCGTTGCCACATCCCCAAGACCATGATGCACCATGAGTAACCAGACAAAGGTTAGAAGCTCCCCTCCGTTGCCAAGCTGCCGCGCGTGTAGCTCCCCGCGGCACTTACCAGCCGCGTAGATGACCAGCCTCACCCACATTTCCTTGATCTCCTCCAATGATCGCTTCAAATCCGACTGTTTTTGCATCTTTTGCTCAGGTTTGAAGGGAGAGGCCGAGTTGGGCTCTTTGATCAGTACTTTAGTTTCATACTTTTCAAGAATTTCTAGCTTGGTCGTCTCGCCCCAGTTCCTAACAAATTGGGGAAATCCCAGGGTAACACCTTTCGCAGCACTGCTACTGCTGACCGGCAACATGGAAGGATACACCGCCACGAGGTAAATCATGTAGTTTGATAGCTTTTTACATTCTTCTGATAGCTTTTTACATTCTTCCACAAGTGTCGTCTCATCAACTTCAAGATGATCAGGACCGTCAATGTATGTACTTATATGCAAGTCTGTGTATATATGTAGACGGTGAAGGGCATGCTCAAAAGGTAGACTTAGTGTATAGTTCAATTTCTGGCCAAGCTCAAGCCGTCTGAATCGATCCCCGGGCGATCTGTCAATCAATTCCATAAAGTGCTCGATAATCTCCTTGGCCTCGATGTGCTTGATGTGCCGTAGTTTTGTCCAATGCTTCTCCAAACCAAATGCACCGATGACCTTTGAGATCAGTGTGGGTGTGGATTTCTCAGAGATGGAGGAGTCTCCAAGGTTAAATTGCCCCATGGAAATTGAAAACCGCTGCATCTTGGTACATTGAATGGCCTTGAAAAGATACGAAGCATTGCCGGAAAGCCAATAAAGAAAGTCGCCCTCTTTCAAGTGCGCCCTTGTCCACGGTGATACTATCACCATAGAAACGGAACAGGCTTCCATAAAGATGGCCCCAACGAATAATGTATAGGTAATTCCAACATTAGCCCTATTGTGGGCCTGCTTTTCGGTTTTGAGGAAGAGCACAAAAGCAAGCACCATGGAGATTTGAGCAGCACGCCGAAATATGCGACGGGTCCATCTTTGTAGCACCATGGCCTTAGTGTATAGGAGATCATACATCATGCCAAGCTCCATCACTATGATCTTGAGCTTCTCTTCTCTTTGTTTATATTGTCCAAAATCATCTTTCAATTTACGTTGAACTTGGTCTCCCAGTTGGAGCACGGTTCGTCCTACAAACAGTCCTCGAGAAAGAAGCACCGTTTGAAGAGCATACGAAGCCTTGCTAGAATAGCTGCCAATAGCATTGTTGTCCAGGTGATTGTTCCTCCTTACACTTGAGTTCCCAAGGCCGTCTCGGCTCCCATTCCTGAGTGCCCATGTCCTTTCCCCATATTTGATTATTCCAGCAACAAATATGAACATTGCAATAACTACTATCTGCGAATTGATTCTGTCTATCGACTTCCAGAAGACATACAAGGCTAGAGTGACTTGGATTACGAGGTTTAGCAAGTGTCTCAGCCATAAATTGTTATCCTCAATAGAAAAGGCAGTGATAGTATCTTGTCCACCGAGGTGAACAAGGAGAAAGGGTGCCCAAAGGAAGGGCAATGTATCCCCAAATGACTGCCTTCCCAATTTGTATTTGTCCTCGTACTGAGAGAAGAGACCAATGGTATAAACAGCAACCAAATCTGCCGCCACATAAGCCAACCATACTGTAACCCTAAGCAATCCATTGATGTTGCGCCGCCGGAGGCTTCCAGTAAACAAGGGTGCGGCTCAGGTGCTGGGGGCACAGCACCTAGCGCGTGCGGGGGTGCCCCCAGCACCCGCCACGTGTCCCACAAACCCCCAAAAAATTCCGAAAAATTCAAAAAAAATACTTACAAAATTCGAAAAATTGTAAAAAGTACTTTTTAAAAAATACTTTTATTAAAAAAGTATTTTTAAGTACTAAAAAAATACTTTTTAATAAAAGTATAAATCAAAAAAAATTTAAGTACTTACAAAAAAATACTTTTTATACTTAAAAAAGTACTTTTTACAATTTTTCGGATTTTGTAAGTATTTTTTTTGAATTTTTCGGAATTTTTTGAGGGTTTGTGGGACACGTGGCGGGTGCTGGGGGCACCCCCGCACGCGCTAGGTGCTGTGCCCCAGCACCTGAGCCGCACCCAGTAAACAATAGGAAGAATTGTAGCATGAAACTAAGGAGTACCATCAATTGAATTTCCCGCTCATTCCATATTTGCACCAACCCTGCCATTGTTAATTCCATATTGTAGCTGATATTGATTTCTGTGTATTTGACACCTGTTAGTTCCAAAAATGATTTCACATCATTATAATGTCATTACGATAAAATTATATACTTATGTCATCACTGACCAAGTGACCAGTGAATATAAGACACAATGGTCTGTTATTTTCTGTTGCTCTGGAACAAATCGCTACAGCATAACATGGTAATCATCACAAAAAAAAAAAACCAAGAGGAGTGGTATATTAATAGAGTATACTAATGTCATGCCCGCACCTTGCTGGGGGATATAATTAAGAAGTTGAGCTGGTGCTAGAGAATTATTATGTTTTTTCGAAGAAAAATAGAGGTAGTATGGCTTGTTTTCCTCTGTCATTCAGTAAGCGTGGATTTGCTCACACTTAGTAGGATATGATCCTAAATTTACGTATATATATAGGTGATGTGGGGCGCGCGGCGTCTGAGAGGCCCTTCTCTGGTCTGGAAGGGGTGGAAGAAGATAGAGATGTGAATCAGGTATTAGACCCTAATCCTCATGCACATAACATTATCTGCTAGTCTAGAGCTAGAACACCTAGGCTTAAGGATTTAAGGGGGGAAACTCACGGTCGCCGATGAACGCCATGGAGCGAAGACCCGTGCCTGCGTGATGCAGGCGTGAGGTAGAGTCGGTGCGGTGCAGAGGGTCGTCGCCGGCGAGGTCCTGCAGTGGCGGCGTCGGCCTTCCCGTTGCTAGCAGCGCTTAGTAGATCGGGTCCCCAGGGTTTGTTAGAGGTCTTGACTCTCACGGGAACGAAGCATGAGCCAGAACCGTGAGATGCCGGAGCCTCTCTTTTATATTGCGCTGCGCAACGGGGGACCGTAACCAAAAACGGTTACGCACCCCCGATCAGGGCGCGAGAACGTGGGGTGAGCCCACGTCTTCCTCGTCTCGGCCGTTTGGCCTGAGATCAAAACCTAACATTCTCCCCCTTGATCGTAAGGCTAAACATCATAAGCCCTCTCTCAATAAAAGTTCACACCAAAGTAATGCTTCACAACAGTCAATTTAGTACCGCTGGACATCAGTACTTATAGTGCTCCCTTCTATATCGATTGGATAACATAATACTTCATGGGAGTTGGTTACTTTATATGGTCCTCTTATTCCAGGATCACAGGCTCTCCAATAAACCCATGCCGGCAACATGATCACGAAAAATATTGGGTGGTAAGCCTTTTGTGAGCGGATCCGCAAGCATAAATTTAGTTCCAATATGCTCAACCTTAATTGTTTGATCCTGGACTCTATCTTTCATAACATGATACTTTATGTCAATGTGCTTGGCAGCTGCACTCGACATGTTGTTACTCGAATACAAAACTGCGGGTTGATTGTCGCAGTACAAAATGAGTGGTCTAGAAATGCTGTCTACCACTCTTAATCCCGGGATAAAGTTCTTAAGCCATACAGCCTGCCCGGTAGCCTCATAACATGCCACAAATTCAGCCTGCATTGTGGGCGATGCAGTAAGTGTTTGCTTTACACTTTTCCATGAAATTGCTCCTCCTGCGAGGGTGAAAATATAACCTGATGTGGACTTCTTAGTGTCTTTACACCCCGCAAAATCAGCATCAGAATAACCGACAACCTCAAGGTTATCGCATTTTCTATATGT
This sequence comes from Dendrocalamus latiflorus, assembly GCA_017311315.1. NCBI lineage: Eukaryota > Viridiplantae > Streptophyta > Magnoliopsida > Poales > Poaceae > Dendrocalamus > Dendrocalamus latiflorus. The sequence goes on from CM029661.1 coordinate 23,753,623, forward strand.
GAGCATGTGACCTTTAGTGCCTTGCATATAGCGCAGGACTTTCTTAACAGCTTTCCAGTGGTCCGGTCCTGGATTTGACTGATATCTGCCAAGCATCCTGGTAACAAAAGCTAAATCAGGGCGTGTACATACTTGAGCATACATAATACTTCCGACAGCAGAAGCGTAAGGTATAGCCTTCATCTGATCAGATTCATAGTCATTCTTTGGGCATTGAAATTTCCCAAACTTATCGCCCTTAACAATAGGAGCAGGCGAGGCAGAGCATTTATGCATATTGTATCTCTTTAGTACTCTGTCAATGTATGCCTTTTGTGATAAACCTAATATTCCTTTGGACCTATCTCGGTGAATTTCAATACCAAGAACATAAGATGCTTCACCGAGATCTTTCATGTCAAAATTGGACGAGAGAAAACTTTTAGTTTCCCGCAGCATGTCCACACTGCTGCTGGCCAATAATATATCGTCCACATAAAGAATTAAGAAGGTGTAATTACTCCCCCTAAACTTAACATAAGTACAATTATCAACATCATTCTCCTTAAATCCAAATTTCCTTATGACTTTATCAAATGTAAGGTACCATTGCCTAGAAGCTTGCTTTAGGCCATATATGGATTTCTTTAGTTTGCATCCCAAATGTTCCTCGCCTTCCACAACAAAACCTTCCGGTTGTGTCATGTAAACGTCCTCATACAAGTCTCCATTCAGGAATGCAGTCTTAACATCCATTTGGTGCAACTCTAAATCGAAATGTGCTGTGAGCGCCATTATGATTCTAAATGAATCTTTAGTTGAGACAGGAGAAAAGGTTTCATTATAGTCAATGCCTTCTCTTTGTGTAAACCCTTTCGCTACAAGTCTCGCCTTAAACCTTTCGATGTTCCCTTTGGAGTCACGTTTTGTTTTGTAGATCCATTTGCAGCCTACTGTTTTGGCTCCATTAGGAATTTCCACTAAGTCCCATACGTCGTTAGCGCCCATAGACTCAATCTCATCTTTCATGGCATCTAGCCATTTAGATGAATCTTTATTCTTCATTGCTTCCTTATAAGAGCTAGGATCATCTGCCTTTCTAAGATCATCCTCATTCAAGTAAACCTCATAATCACTTGGAATAGCAGATCTCCTCACTCATTGTGATCTCCTGACAGGTTCATTAGTAGGCTCATCAGGTTGTTCATTAATTGTCACAGAGGGCTGTGAAGGCTCAGCATTAGGTATTGCACTTGTATTTTCAGAGTCCTCAACAGAAGGAGTAGCCACAGAATTAACTGGAGATGCAACAGGAGTTGCAACTACAGGATCAACTGTAGGCACAACCATTTGGGGCATGGGAAAATCAGTCTGTCGGATTAACGGTGAAGCAACATAAATCCGCCTCTCCTCAAGATCAATTTTCCTAGGCTCCAAGTTACCACTGATGCCATCATTTTCCAAGAACACAGCGTGCCTTGTCTCTACAAATTTTGTGGTACGATCTGGACAATAGAATCGGTACCCTTTAGACTTGTCAGGATAGCCAATAAAATGACAACTCACAGTCTTGGGATCTAATTTCCCAATGTGTGGGTTAAATACTTTAGCTTCAGCTGCACAACCCCACACATGGAGGTAGTTCAAACTTGGTTTTCTCCCAGTCCATAATTCATAAGGTGTTTTAGGCACTGATTTACTGGGAACCCGATTGAGTATGTGTGCAGCGGTCTTTAATGCTTCCATCCATAACTTTACTGGTAAAGTGGAGTAGCTTAACATACTTCGAACCATGTCCATAAGTGTGCGGTTTCTTCTTTCCGCTACTCCATTTTGCTGGGGATCACTAGGCATTGAGTACTGGGCAACTATACCTTTTTCTTGTAGAAACCTGGCAAAAGGACCAGGAATCTGCCCATAAGTTGCGTGTCGCCCATAATACTCTCCCCCACGATCCGAGCGCACTACTTTAATCTTTAGATTGTGCTGATTTTCAACTTCAGCCTTAAATATCTTAAATTTATCAAGTGCCTCCGATCTTTCTTTAATGGGATAGATATAGCCATAACGTGAGTAATCATCAGTGAACGTAATAAAAGAATCATAATTATCCACTGATGTCACGGGGAAAGGACCACATATGTCAGTATGAATTAATTCCAAAATCCCTGTGCTTCGAGTAGCACCTTTCTTTATTTGCTTTACATACTTGCCTTTGATACAATCAAGGCAATGATCATCCGAATCATTAAAGTCTAAAGGGTGGAGAATTTCATCTTTAATGAGACGTTCAATTCTCCCCCTCGAAATGTGGCCCAAACGACAGTGCCACAATTTCGACGAAGTCTCATCAATTCGCTTACGCTTTTTATTCACATCACATACATTCATGGATGTAGGAGAATCTTGCAGGGATAACATATAAAGCTTGTCGTGTCGGATGGCACAACCAACATTATCATTATTAAAATAAATCAGACACTTTCCGTGTCCAAAATTACAAGAATATCCATCATTATCTAATAATGAAATGGAAATTAAGTTTCTTCTCATCGAGGGAACATAAAGAACATCATTAAGTTTCATTACAAAACCATTATTCAAAACTAAAGAAACCGATCCAATAGCTTGAATTTCGGCTTCCATCCCATTAGCCACTCTTAGGCTTCTTTCCCCTCTGAGACTTCTCAACATATGGAATCCCTTTCTTGGCGAGCCATTTCAGCCATCCAGGACAATCACCTTTGAAATGATCCTTCGACTGACAAAAGTAACATTCACCACTTTTCTTCTGTTCATTTGAGCTCCCAGGTCCTGAAGCGTTTTTAGGCGCCTTAGGATGCTGTGGGTGCTGTGGCTTCTGTGGCTTCTGATAAGGGGAGTAGGTTTGCTCCTTCTTTCCCTTTCCTTTGTAGCCACCTCTATTTCTAGAGGGACCAGCCTTATTTGAGGAGCCGACTTGATTCACAAAATCATTAGCCCCCTCAGCCTTGAGCCTCTCTTCCTCCTGTGAAACATTAGCGATCAACTCGCTCATGGTCCACTTGTCCTTAATGGTGTTGTAGTTCACCTTGAAAGCTTCAAATTGCTTGGGAAGAGACATCATAATGTAATGGACAACAAAACCATCAGAAATAGCCATGTCCATTGTCTTAAGTCTGGCAGCAATATTGATTATGGTCATAATGTGCTCATGAACATTTCCAGTACCATTGTACTTAGTGTTCATGAGCCTGTGCATCAGTGTGGTAGCATAAACTTTAGAGGACCCTTTAAAGTGATCCTCGATGGAGGACAAATAGTCCTTTACCCTTTCCTTTTCAGGGATTGCTCCCCTTATTGCCTCACTGATGGAGTTTTTCATCACAGCAAGTGAAACACGGTTAGACCGCTCCCACTTCTCAGCATTAGCTTTATATTCCTTCATTTTGTCATCATAATTGTCCTCTCCTTCAGTAGGAGCGACAGGCTCATCGAATCTGAACGCGTAGTCCAGATCCAAGAGCTGAAAAGTCATCATAAGTGTAAACTTCCATTTCTGGAAGTTACTACCATTAAGTGGCTCAATAGCATTTACATGAGCGGAAACAGAAGTAGCTGAAAAAATTAAAATTTACATTAGGAAAGCGCATAATTAATTTGCATGAAAATTAATCTTACGTTGGTATGATTAACAACATGCTCATAAGAATTTTTCGCATCACCGTTGGGCAGAAGCGAAAAATTTAACATAAATTATCGCATGCAATTACAATTAACGTTGGTCAAAGAGTAATAGCATGAATAAAATAAACATAATTGAGTACATGCAATTACAATTAACGTTGGTCAAAAGGTAATAGCATGTAAAATTAAATACAACCCTCCAATTGAATTTCCCGTTGGTTCCATTCAATTAGGGGCAGAACATTACGCAGCGGAAAAGAGCATAATATTTTTCAGCAGCTTAGCAACATTATCCGTTAATAATTTCATAAGAGACATCAAATAATCATGAGATAAAACATAAATACATGAAATATACACTGGAATACATAAAATTATGCGTTGCTGGGCCAAAAATAAAATTCAGCCCAAAAAACACATTCATGGCCCACCAAAAAAGACGCACAGGCTGTCAAAAGTGGGCCCAAAACTTTCCTTAGCGCAGCCCATAAAAGACTTGTGCGCGCGGTGCAGCCAGCCGAAGGTCCAAAAACATGGCGCAGCTCACCAAAAGCGCACGCGCGAGAGCCATCGGATCTTGATCCTATGGCCACAAAACTTTCGGCCCGTAAGAAGATAGCCGCACGATCTCATCCAACGGTCCAGCGCACGCGTCAGCCAAAACAAAAAGCAAAACCCTAACCCTAAAAAAACATTTGCTCCGTCTCCCCCGAAAAAATCGGAACACGGGCGGCACGGGCTCCCGTGGAGTGGCTGCGTGCGCGGCAGTGACGGCGGCACCATGGGAGGGCGGCGGCGGTGCACGCGCGCGGGGCGCGAGCGGCGTGAGCGGCAGGCGACCCGGCGGGGAGCGGCCCCGGCAGCGCGCGCGCACGGCGGCCCCAAGCGGCGGCTCCCACAAGAGGCGGCGGCGCACAACCACGGCGGCGCCCACGTGGAGCGGAGGCGTTCGCGGCGGCGGTGGCAACACCCGTAAGATCCCCTTTCCCGATCCCTTTTTTTTAATTTGCCGCCGATCCGAAGAAGATTCATTTAATTTTGGGGATTTAGGGTTTGGGAGGATTCGACATTTTGGGGATTTCATCAGGTTTTGCATAAGGAAATTCGTAACTCCCCTCCTTCTAAATTGCTGGCCGAACCATTAATCAAAAACATCATTGGCTAAGGTTCTAGGAAAGAACTAGCAGTGCTCTGATACCAAATATTAGACCCTAATCCTCATCCACATAACATTATCTGCTAGTCTAGAGCTAGAACACCTAGGCTTAAGGATTTAAGGGGGGAAACTCATGGTCGCCGATGAACGCCATGGAGCGAAGACCCGTGCCTGCGTGATGCAGGCGTGAGGTAGAGTCGGTGCGGTGCAGAGGGTCGTCGCCGGCGAGGTCCTGCAGTGGCGGCGCCGGCCTTCCCGTTGCTAGCAGCGCTTAGTAGATCGGGTCCCTAGGGTTTGTTAGAGGTCTTGACTCTCACGGGAACGAAGCATGAGCCAGAACCGTGAGATGCCGGAGCCTCTCTTTTATATTGCGCTGCGCAACGGGGGACCGTAACCAAAAACGGTTACGCACCCCCGATCAGGGCGCGAGAACGTGGGGTGAGCCCACGTCTTCCTCGTCTCAGGCCGTTTGGCCTGAGATCAAAACCTAACATCAGGTTGTTAACGTAAAGGGTAGCGGCAGGAGGTAATCTCGCCCGCCAGCTCCCGCCTGGGCTGATTCCTGGCCAGGGCTAAGGCTCTGAGACACCATGTATCAGCCAAACTATCTTTATTGCTTGCCAATCTCTGATACAAAATGAAGCCTTATATATCCGGCTTCTCAGCAATCCGATAAATCATAGCTAACCGGATCTGATAAGCAAATCCGGAACCGACACATATGTGCTAACCAATCTCTAACACAATCGCTTACAAGGCACAAGATTTTCCTAAGTAATAACTACTCCTTCCAAACCGGATTGTGTTACCATATTGCCGCTAGGGGTGAAATATGGATACGAATTATCCGTATTATTAGGTTACCGTATTCGATGGGATGCGAATATGGTATATGTTTCCCATCCAAATAACAATTTCTATCCTACTCGTATTTGTATTCGAATTCGCATAAAAAATATGAATGTGAATATGATATGGACTTTTACCATCCGAAATGTTATTTTATCCGAACTATGCATATTTTATTACAATACGACTAATTAGTTAAAGTTTTTTTAATTTAATGTGAATTCGTATTTCTTTAGATGAAGTAAATGAATTAGAATGATTAAGCGTAATTCATTAATGTTTTCATGCTACATAAGTTATTAGGATATCTGGATCTGACTGAATTGAGTAGATATTCGATTCGAATTTGTATTCGATATTTGTTCGGTCCTTATTCATATTCAAAGTTTGTTCGATTCGTATTCAAATCCGAGAAAAAATATGGATGCGAATATGATTTGAGCACTATCCAATCAGTATTCGATCCGTTTTCACCCCTAATTACCTCCGCTGAACTGTAATCGGTGATGACGCTGGCTGTAGTGATTTTGCGCTTGCCTCCCGATCCCCTACTAATGCCGCTGAACCAGCTCCCACCGTTGGTTGTGCTCGCTGTCTTCTAGTGAAATACTTCCCCCAATATATGTCCACAATATTTCCCCCCTCCTGCTGAAATAGCTCATCCTCTAGCTGAAAATCCAAATATTGTGCACAAATCTCAGAAAGGGAAACCCAAGAAGCTTCTACCAGAGAGCAATTTTTCCATTGTACCAAGAGTTCCCACTGATCACGCCGAAGACGAGCAGGCTGAACAAGGGCAGCTGTAGGAACAACTCGGCCATGATGAACTTCAGGCAATGGTGGTATAGCGACAGGAGGATCACCATAAAAAGGCTTAAGTAACGCCACATGAAACACATCATGGATCTAAGCATGGGGCGGTAACTGAAGGCGATAAGCCACGGAACCAATGCGTTCAAGTATCAAGAAAGGTCCATAGTATTTAGGATCCAATTTAGAAATAACATGATCTTTCATAGAACGAGAAGGATGCCGATGCAAACAGAGCCAAACCCATTGCTCCACCTCAATCTACGAGCTAGATCATGCTATCACTTCATGACCTCCTGCGCTTCAAGTAGCCTCTCCTGGATTTCAAGTAAAAACTCATCACATTCACACATTTGTTGTTCAACAGCAACCACTCGACTCGCCTACGATTGTGCAACCACTAAAGGTGGTGGATCACGTCCATAAACCAAAATTAAGAAAGGGAGTAGTATGGAGAGCCATCGATATGAAGAATTACAGCAGTATTCAGCCCAAGGAAGCCATTTAAGCCACTATTTTGGACGATGAGTACAAATGGAATGAATTCTTTCAATAATACGAGCAACCGACATAACACCTGGCCTATGAATATATGCATATACAACCTTCCTCGGTTGTGTATGAAGTGAAAATACTTTTTGATGTCACTACTAATCCAAGGGCTGAAGGAACCTAGGAATGATATTGATGTGTACCTAGCACCATTGGTGGAAAATCTTGTGACACTTCGGAATGAAGGGATATAGGTATGAGATGCAGACAAACGAGAGAACTTCACTCTACACTATCAATGATTTTCCTACCCTTGGTAACCTATTGGAGTTGAGTAAAAAAGGAACCAAAGTTTGTCCACATTGCTTAGATTATACCGAGAGCAAGTGGTTGAACAACTCGTGCAAAAACTATGTACATGCGTCACCGTAAGTTCCTTCCAAGGTATCACTCGTACCACAAAATGAAAAAATAATTTAACAGAAAAAAGAGGATAACTCAGCACTAAGGCCTTTTACCGAGAAAGAGGTCTATGATATGGTTAAGGATATCAATGTTGTGCTTGGAAAGATATATAAGTTGAGGACTCATCAGAAGAACATGTGGAAGAAGAGATCAATATTTTGGGACTTGCCATATTCAGAGCACTTAGAAGTTTACAATTGCATCAATGTCATGCATGTAGAGAAAAATATTTGTGATAGCTTGATTGGTTTCTTACTGAACATTCACGACAAAACAAAGGATAATGTCAATGCATGACGTGACTTGGTTGCTATGAACATTAGGACTAAGTTAGTATCGATAGAGATAGATAAAAGCTACACAAACCTTCCCCTAGCTTACTAACTTTGTCTAAGGCTGAGAGAATTGATTTGTGCTAGTACTTGCATGGTGTGAAAGTTTCTGAGAGACCATGTGGAGGTCATCCCGTGCTTATGATGAGTAATTGACATCGGTTTCGGAGAGTCGAGTTTGGTTTGAGGGGTTCGGACCTTGACGTTGCGGTGTGCAATCAGGCTCGGTTGGACTTGGTCAAACTTGGTCGTTTGGGATTAGAATGCATATTCCGTTGATTCGACAGGTTTGGACTTCATCATAGGTAAGTATGATGTGTTTATGCTATTTACGCTTTCATGTATCGAACGGTGCTATTTGACGTGTTTCTTGTCTGTGTGACTACATGACGTCGAGGCGGAGTCGTGGTGAGACACGAGCTGACCGGACTAGACACAGGCGGTGTCGAGGTCAGAACGGTCAGATGTGTCGAAGACGGCTGAGATTCGATGTGGTTGTGAGTCGTGGACGACAAGGAGCGCGGAAACTTCCTGGAAGGTGCAGGAGGCGAATCGGTAATTTCGCGAGGCTGCACAAGCGGGAGCGGGATCCGTTGGATCCAGCGGTCGTAATGAGTTGGAAACCCGTTAGCCAAGGGCTATAAATAGATGTTGATGGCTGCATGCCCCCTTATGGATTCTAGGGTTTACTTTAGTCAAAATAGGCTTTAGAGGGTTGTTTTGGCTTTAGTCTTTAGTTGGTGGGAGAGGCAGGAAGGCTGTTGGTTGTGTCCCCTTCGATGTCTTCTATGTGAGAGCTCTGTTCTTGGAAGGATGGAGAGTTTTTGATCATTCCAAGCATGTATGGGGTTGTAGAGATTGTATGAGCTGATACTTCTTGTAATCATATATCTCTCTTTCTCATTATCAATCCAAGATGGCTTTTGTTTGAGATCGTGCTTCTCTGGTGTTTTTGGCCTTCGATGCCTCTTTGATTGATTTTTGAGTTTTGAGTTGGTTATTGCTGTGGAGGTGCAAAATGGGTTGCTCAGCGATGGGATAGGGCCTCAAGATCATTTGATCGAGTTTCCCAAGAGCAATCTTCGCTTTAATTTCAGTTTTAAGTTTTGGCCTGCCTCTGTTCATGATTTCAGTTTTTAGGTTTTTGGAGAAACTCTTGATTCCCTTCGCTAGATGGCTTGAAATTTGACATGGAGAGTCCAGAGGCTATTTATTAGCTAGTCCCAAAATTTCATGGCCAAGGGATCAGTGAAGAGATAGCAATTTGGATTTTGAGCTATTCCTGTTCAGTTTTTGCTCATTCTAGGGTTTGGATGCTATTCTGAATTCCCTTTGCGAGATGGCTTGAAATTTGAAACCTAGAGTCCAGAGGCTATCTTTTAGCTATCCTCAAAGTTTCATAGCCAAAGGATCAAAGGTTGGGGAGTAATTTGATTTTTGGGCCAGCTCGGGTAAAATTTCAGATTTCTGTGAAAATCTGAAATTCTTGGTCTTTTGTTTGATTTATTTGTTCTCCCAAGACCTCTTGCTATTTAGTATGTTTTGGAGTTGCTTTGTGCCGAAAAGTATGGAAAGATTCCACCATTTTCATAGTTTTTCATGCAAATTCTCAGTTTTTTGGTTTGCTGAAAGAGATACCGTTTCTAGCTGAATCTTTTCAGTTCAGAGCAGGTTTTGGTTTCTAGATGTTTACTGCTGTTTGGCAGCAGTTCTTCTCGGCCAGCAGCTACCGTGGCAGTACTTTGATCCGGTATGCTTGCCGTGGCAGCCGTGGCAGCTAATTTCCTTGCCGTGGTAGCAAATCTTGCTGATCCTCTGCCATGACAACTTTTATTACTGTTTCTTTGCCATGGCAATGAATTTCTTCAGTTCCCTTGCCGTGAAAAATTCATTGGTTTGTTGAGTTGAGATTCTCGTGAATACTTTGGGGGCGGAAAATTTTTAAAGACGACATTCACCCCCCCCCTCTATCGCCGTTTTCGATCCAACAATTGGTATCAGAGCCGGTTAGCTCTTCTCAATAGATCTTAACCGGTCTCTAAGAGCCATAGCGACGGACAAGTATTCCACCAAGCCACCCGTCTTTGATGGCATTGATTACCCCTTCTGGAAGAGCCGAATGGAGACATACATCCAGGCTCAGGGGTATGCCATCTGGCGGAAGGTGAAGGTGCGATTTGTTGTTCCTGCCGATGAGAACATCAACGCCGGGAACATGGCTGATGTTGAAGCGAATGCTAAGGCAAAGAACATCATAATCCAGGGGTTGAGCCGAAGTGAGTTTGATCGCATCCCTCATCTCACGTCGGCTTTCGACATCTGGGTGACCCTCGACGCATACCATGAGGGCACCACCCAGATCAAGACTGTCCGACAGGACCAATTCAAGTGAGATTACAACAAGTTTGAAATGCTCGCTGGTGAGTCCTTAGATGAGTGCTTTGCGTGCTTCCACAAGATCTTGAGCAACCTCCGAGCGGTCGGTCTCACATACCCCGACTCGGATAACGCTCGTCAGATGCTCGCGGCTCTCGATTTGCGGGTTTGGGAGATGAAGGTGACTACCATCAAGGACACCACGAACCTCTAGACTTTGACTCTTGATGCGCTGTACTCGCGCCTCAAGACTCACGAGATTGACATTGTCTCTCGCAAGTCGAAGTCACAGTCGATGGCTCTAGTCACCGATCCCAGTTCGGCTTCAGGTCTTTCTTCTTCCGATTCGCTTTGTGGTTTCTCTCTCGCTGCTCTCTGTGATGTAATTGATGATAAGTTAGAGCGGCTTGAGGATGAGCAGCTGGCCCTCCTAGCTCAGAAGTTTTCCCATGCTTACAAGAGGAGGAGGGATAGAAAGAGAGGAAGACCTGTGATTTGCTTCGAGTGTGGTGGCCCTAACCACATTCGGGCAAACTGTCCCAAGCTGGAGAAGGCCAAGAACGACTACGGCGGTTCGGGCGAGAACGACTACACCGATAAGAACCACAACAAGAAGCCTCCAGCGCACCCTCAAGGCAAGAAGAAGTTCCGCGACTTTGGGAAGGCCAAGAAGCTCTTCCACCGCGTCCTCACCGCCTTCAATGACCTCGACCTCAGCGAGGTGGAGGGATGGAGCGACGACGACGCGACGGGTGACCAAGAACCCAAGAGCGGCGACGACTTCTCCGGCATGTGCTTCATGGCCCTTGAGGGTGAACTGAGCGACAGCGAGCTGTACTTCGACTCGGACGAGGTATGCCCCACCTACGACCAGCTCAATCATGCTTTTCTTAAGCTAGGTGGATTTCATGCTAGAGCTAGGGCTAGGTGTACTGAGTTAGAGAAGGAAGTAGATAGATTGTCACTAGAGATTATTGCTCTTACATCTGCTCCCTCTAGTGATGATTGTGATACATGCTGTGCTCTGTTGGGTGACATGGAGAAACTAAGGACCTCGCATAATAGTCTGTCCTCTGAACTTGATCTTGTTAAGGTGGAAAATATTAGTCTCTTGGCTGAGCTTGAGATGGGTAGGGTAGTTCCTGTTTCATCTACTTCTGTTGAGACTATTGCTTGCACCTCATATGAGGATAAGGACAACACTTTTAGAGGTCTTTATACTATGCTCCTAGATCTGCCCGAGTCTTGTGAAAATTGCAATAAACTGAAGGTGAACCTAAAACGGGCAGATCATAAAATTGTTGAGTTGCATGCTTCTTTACTTGAGCCGATTGCTTCATGTATAAATTGTCCTAAATTAACTGCTGAACTTGAATCTGTCTTAAAGCAGTTTCAAGAAATGATTGACAATAACAAGAAAATGGCTCAATTTGTGACTAAGGATCCTGTTAGCTCACCATGCATTAGTTGTGATAAACTAAAACTTGAACTCGTTGCTTTGAATGAACAATGTGTGAAGCTAACTAAGGATTTACTAGAGAAGCCATCAACTCATTGTGATGTGACTGCTGAGGTGGGGAAGGAGCCCAAAGGTAAGGGGGAGACACTTAGCGACGTGAACCAACATGATAGTAGTAGGACTGTTCCTTCAGAGTCGGCTGTACGTGCACAAGTCATTCTTTCCTCTACTGTTGGTTCTTCTTCTGCTCCCTTACCTTCTGCTGTCTCTTCTTTCCCCTGCTCTTCTTGCACTTCTCTCTTTCGGGAGTGTCAGTACCTTATGAACACTCTCAAGAGATTTGTAGGCGGCAAGAAGAAGCTCAATCTTATTCTAGACCAATCCAAAATCTGCAGATTTAATCAGGGTCTAGGATACGATTTTTATGAGGACATGAGGAAGCATCCACCTGCCGTGCTCAGACCCATAGCACCAGGTGTGATCGAGACTGAGCCCAGGACCGAGAAAGTCCAATTTAAGTCAGCGGGTTTTGTCCAGGGGATTTCTGACAGTAAGGTGATCTCACCTACTGCTTCGGCCTCTCAGAAGGTGAAGCCTCCCCATGCTACTTTCTACCTCTCAGAAGGTGAAGTACCACTGCACCTTCTGTCAGAAGGATGGACACTCGATCGATCGATGCTTCAGACGCGCCAAGATTGCGCGTAGAGACCGTGCTGCAGCTCTTAGGCGTATTCAGGTCAGCCCCAGACCTTGAGTGCACCTAAGACCAACACGAGGTCTAAGTTTGCTTCAGATGCTTCTGATGGTTTTGGGCAGCATTGAGGACTTGGTTTTTTCGAGTTTTTTGGTTTTCGTCCTCATGCTCCCTTTGGTCGTGACTTCCGCCGTCCTGAGGGTAGATCTCGTCTCCCCCGTCGAGATAGCTACCCGCGGCGTGATCAGCATGTTGCTGGTATCTTGACTCGCTCTTCTGTAGCAGTCAAGCCCAACAACAGCTTCAGGTCTACACACAGACCGTTTGCTTCTTTGAGTGACAGAGAGCGTAGGGTAGATAGAGGTCAGTCGTACTTGACTCCTTCATCTGCTCGACGTGTTACTCAGTATTGGATGCCAAAATCACTCTTGATTTACCCAGTACTGAGACTTTACTCTCTGTTTGACTCAGGTTCGCCGAGCAGGGAAGAGAAAGGTTTGGCTCGTAGACTCCGGGTGTTCATGACACATGACCGGAGACTCCCGTTGGTTTTCTTCCCTTGCCCGTGCTCCAGGTAATGAGATGATCACCTTCGGAGACGCTTCATCTGGGCGCGTCATCGCCAAAGGTACAGTGCACGTTAATGATTCTTTCATTCTGAAAGATGTTGCCTTGGTTAGTAAGCTGCAGTATAATTTGCTTTTCATTTCTCAGCTTACCGATGACGGTTTCGAGGTGAGCTTTAAGAAAAATGCTTGCAAAATTCTTGATTCTTCGGGTAGTCTGGTTTGCGGGATTTCTCGTTATGGGAGGATTTTTTGTGCTGATTTTTCTGAGTCTTCTGGTGATCCTCTCCGGTGTTTGGTTGCTTCTGAGTCCCGTGACTTGACTTTCTGGCATAGGAGGCTTGGTCATATTGGATTTGATCATTTGACCCGAGTTAGCAACCACGATCTCATTCGTGGTTTGCCGAAACTCAAAATGGTCAAAGATCGTGTTTGCACTCCATGCCAGCACAGCAAGATGGTTGCCGCTTCTCACCCTCCGGTCACAGTTACCATGACTGATGCACCAGGATAGCTACTCCACTTGGACACAGTTGGACCAGCTCGAGTGCAGTCAGCAGGAGGAAGTGATACGTACTTGTCGTGGTCGATGACTATTCGAGGTTTTCTTGGGTGTTTTTCTTAGCCTCAAAGGATGAGACATTTACCCATTTCCGAGGTTTGGTTAGTAGGCTTTCTGTTGAGCTTCCAGGTGCCTTACGAGCGATCCGCAGTGACAATGGCACGAAGTTCAAGAATTCCTACTTTGAGAGGTTTTGTGATGAGACGGGTGTAGAGCACCAGTTCTCTTCTCCGCACGTCCCACAGCAAAATGGCGTCGTGGATAGGAAGAACCGTACCTTGGTCGAGATGGCCAGGATGATGCTCGATGAGTACTCTACACCGCGGAAGTTTTGGGCTGAGGCTATAGCCACTGCGTGCCATGTTTCAAATCGAGTTTTTCTTCGGGCACACTTGCACCGTACTTCTTATGAGCTGAGATATGGGTGAAAGCCCAGCGTCTCTCATTTTTGTGTGTTTGGTTGCAAGTGCTTTATTCTGAAGTCCGGGAACCTAGACAAGTTCGAGTCACGTTCTTGTGATGGTATCTTTCTAGGTTACTCGACTTCCTCGCGGGCTTATCGGGTTTGGAACTGCGAGTCTAGTAAAATGGTAGAGACCTGTGAGGTGACCTTCGACGAGGCCAGTCTGGGGACTAGGCCCGATATCTCAAGTTCTTTAGAGCAGTCTGAGCCCATCTTTGTGGATGATGAGGACGATGAAGATGAGGGTTGTCTACCCGATCCAGTTCCTCATCCACCCCTCGAGGTGCCTTCTTCCACTGCACCTCCAGGCGATCAGCCCATGCCTTCTATTTCTTCTGGAGTTAGTGGCTCTGTTCCTACCTCGTCAGCTAATGAGGTAGAGGCCACTTCTTCATCTCATCCAGGACCTCCCCGACATATCCAGAAAAGGCATTGTCGTAGGGATGGCCCCCACCTGAACCCAGCAGGCCTGGTAGGAGATTGTAAGGCCCACAATAGGCCATGTGTAATGACATAACTGCCCCCAGAGGGGATAACCAGATGTAAGGGTATAACTGTAAAAAGCACTCCTCATGTGTATATATATATATGACGGTAAGACATGGGGAGGACCCAGGCCATTACACCTATCTTCATCACTCTCCACTACCATCTCTCTCTCTGTTTGGTCTGTAGCCACAACAGTTGGCGCCGTCCGTGGGGAGGACAGGACAAGCCTGAAGACCGAAGAAGAAGGATGGCACCGAAAAAAGCTTCTTCAGCGGCGGCGAAGGGAAAGAAGGCGGCCGGGCTGGAGCGTCGTATGAGTACCAGGGCTTCGGCATCGGCATCGGTGGGCGCGAGCGGCGACGTAGGCGCGGTGGCCGAAGACGTCGACGTTCGCGCGGCAACGACCAACCTCGCCACCGGCAACGCGACGATCGCCCCCGACACCGGCGCCGCGACGACCCACCCCGTCACCGACGCTGCGAGGACGGACCCCGCGGTCGAGGACGCCGACGTGGGTGCGGCGACAACCGACCCCACCGACACAACCACAGCCGGCCTCGCCGCCCCCACTACAACCCTCGCTGGTAGCGCGGACCGGGCGGTTCGAGGTAGCCACGACGGAGCGACCGGCAGCTCGGGACCTCGCGACGCGGTCGTTCCCGCGCCGATCCGCCCGTCGGGAGTACAGGCGACCCTGCCTGCACAGGCGGTGGAAGGTGCCCTGCTGGCGGCCCTCAACGCGTTCCAGAGGGAGCTAGGGGACTTTCGCGGAGCCGTCAGGGATATGCAAGAGGCTCGGAGTCAGCAGGCCGCGCCAGTAATCACGTCCGAGCCCACGCTGGAGAGGGCGGACAGTCGCGAAGCCCCCACATCTAGCCGCGTGCTGCTGCGGCGCGTGGATCCGGAGTCCCCGCTTTCGGCGGGGCTGCAGCAGGCGGCATGGCCCGAAGACTTTAAGTTTTCTAGCGCCATCGACTCGTACAAAGGCGACACGGACCCCCGTGAGTTCGTGCGCGTATACGAAACCGCGATCGAAGCCGCGGGCGGAGACGACACCACGAAGGCAAAGGGACTCCCCCTCGCGCTACAAGGAGTGGCGCTCTCTTGGTTCTTTACCATAGAGCCGGGCTCCATCTACGCGTGGGAGCAGCTCCGCGTCCGCCTTCACAACAACTTCCAAGGAAACTACGTCGACCGAGTCGACGCGGACCAACTCTTTGCCGTGAAGCAAAAACCCTCGGAGAAGCTCCGGGACTACTTCAAACGCTTCACCAAGATTCGCTGTCAAGTGAAAGACGTCAACGAGACCACCATCGTTAATGCAGTCATACAGGGCCTTCGTCCGGGCCCGATGCCCGAGTACAACGTGCGAAAGCCAATCAAGACGGTGGCGAAGCTCTTCGACAAGATGGAAGAATACGCCAGGGCGGAGGAAGACGCGCGGCGAAGGCAAGGTGACGACTCCGACACAAACCAGGCCGGAGCCTCGGCAAAAGCCGAAGATCCGCCGAAGGGCGGTCCTTCGAAGGGAAAGCGTAAGCAGGAGTCGTCCAGGGACGCGCCCGACCGCAGGGACAACTCGCATAAGGAGTCGTCCGATCAGCCCAAGCGCGGCCAGCAGAGGTCGAGGCGAAACCGGTACGTCCTCGACATCGAAGGCGGGTCCGACGAGGGTGCTCCAGTGGGCCGAGGCGGCCGGGGGCGCCGTGGCCGGGGGGCGCGGCCGTGGCAGAGGCCGCGACGATAAGGGTCGTGGAGATTACGACGACCAGCATCAGGGACTGTGGTGCGTAGTCCACGGTCGCGGCAATCATGATACCCGCGCCTGCACCTCCATCGCGGCGCTGCGCGACAGCGTCGCCAGGGACAGGAGCCCGGAGGCGCGCCCGCCTGCGGTGGCCCACGTCCAATTCCCATACGAGGCCCCCATGCAGGTACATGCGCAAGGGATGCAGGTACAGGCGCAAGGGATGCAACCCCAGGAAGGCACCCTACAGATCCAAGCTCACGTACAGCAACCTCGGGAGGGCCTCCTGTCGTTGCAGGCCCCGGACGCAACCTACCGCAGGGTCATTAATGTCATATCCGGAGGCTCTGCGTTGGAATTCGCCTCGGCACGGTAGCAGAAGGCCTACACGCGAAGACTACATCACGTGGCGGCATACCCAGCGCAAGCACCGCCGGATTGGGCGCAGCACGAAGTTACATTCACACCCGACGACGCCCAGGGTGTGGATTTCCCTCATCAGGACCCCCTGGTCATCCGGGTCACTATCGCGGGATGCGACGTGGGGCGCGCCTTGGTGGACGGCGGTAGCTCCGCTAACGTATTGTTTGCGGCGGCCTTCGACCAGATGGGGATCCCTCGAAGCCGCCTAGGGCCCTCGGGAATCCCACTGCAGGGCTTCGGGGGACAGCCCCTGCGGGCGCTGGGCCAAATCAGCCTTCAAGTCTCCTTCGACCGAAATAACAATGTGCGGACCGAAGATGCCACCTTCGACGTGGTCGACCTCCCGTACCCCTACAACGCCATCTTAGGACGCCCAATCCTCAACTCCTTCGGCGCGGTACCGCATCATGGCTATCTGTGCATGAAGGTCCCGGGTCCCCGGACCATCATCACCGTCCGAGGCGACCACAACAGGCATCCTTCCGAGCAGATAATTGGAGACCTTTTTGAGCGAGTCACACGCTCAAAGTCTGGCATGTCACATTTCTGTCTCCATTCTGCCTTTGTAGCCACCTTTGAGCCCAAGGATGTTAGGCATGCTCTTTCTGATGATTCTTGGGTCAATGCCATGCATGAGGAATTAGAGAATTTCGAGAGAAACAAGGTCTGGTCGCTTGTCGAGCCCCCTTGAGGTCACAATGTTATTGGGACCAAGTGGGTGTTCAAGAACAAGCAGAGTGAGGATGGGGTTGTCATTCGGAACAAGGCTAGACTGGTAGCTCAGGGGTTCTCCCAGGTTGAGGGTCTAGATTTTGAGGAGACTTTTGCCCCTGTAGCTAGACTTGAGGCCATTAGAATCCTGCTTGCCTTTGCAGCTTCTAAGGGTTTCAAGCTTTACCAGATGGACGTCAAGAGTGCCTTCCTTAATGGTTTCATTGAGGAAGAAGTCTATGTGAGATAGCCTCTAGGTTTCGAGAATCCCAAATACCCAAACCATGTCTTCAAGCTTTCCAAAGCTTTGTATGGACTTAAGCAAGCCCCTAGAGCTTGGTATGAGAGGCTTAAGTCCTATCTATTGAGTCATGGTTTCGAGATGGGTAAAGTAGACAAGACCTTGTTCATCCGCCGGCATGGCACTGATCTTCTGCTCGTCCAGATTTATATGGACGACATCATTTTTGGCGGCTCCTCACATGCTCTCGTTTCCCAGTTTTCTGATGTCATGAGTTCGGAGTTTGAAATGAGCATGATGGGCGAGTTGAGTTTCTTCCTTGGCTTCCAAATTAAGCAGACTTGGGAGGGTACCTTCTTGCATCAAGGCAAGTATACTCGAGACCTCCTGAAGCGCTTCGATATGAGCGATGGTAAGCCGCTGTCCACTCCTATGGCTACATCAGTTTCACTCAACCCAGATGAGGACAGCGAGCCAATTGATCAGAAGGAGTATCGTAGCATGATAGACTCCCTCTTGTACCTCACTGCCTCGAGACCGGACATACACTTTGCTATGTGTCTATGTGCTCGCTTCCAGGCTTCTCCTCTGTAGGACCGAATGAGGCAACAGAGGGGGGTGAATGGTGCCTTCAAACCTCTCCAAGAATTCACATAATCTTCTTCTCCGATAGCTACAAGAGCTACGAAGCAAGATGATCACTGGAAATTGAGAGATCAGAAACAGCGGAAGAAGAACAAACTCTCTGCCAGATCAGACAAGAGACAAAACATCAATAGATCAAGGTAGATGCTCGGCCGAAGTCCAGAGCGGTCGAAACATCACTGTGAGATGACTCAACTCTCTGCTGTAGTCAAAGTGACCGAAAACAGTTTCAGAGCAGTTGAGATCAACCGGAGAGAAACCGACTGACAACTGAAAGCAAACAGCAAGAGCAATAGACTAGGCTGATAACAGAGAAATATACGCGCGACCGCAAGCACCAGAACTTGTGAAACTCTTTACACCTGTGTCAATCGACCAGGAGATTCCGGCCATAGACTAAAACAACCTCAGGTCATGAAATTACAGACCAGTCGAAGTCTCTCTGCTACAACCGAGAAGAACAGCAAGGTCGAACAAGAAACAGAGGAACTCGATGTGCGTGACCGTGAGACGCAAACACTCTTTGATTCAAACATTTGCTCTTAGGAGTGAACTGACCAAATGGTCTTGAGACTAATTCCCCATTCAGAGCAAATCAAGACCAAGCTTCCTCAAACCAAGAACAAGAAAAGAGAGCAAACAGAGAAATCGCAATCAGGACATCCAAGCAATAAACAAAGAACACAACTCAGAGTTTCATTCCAACCATCAAGGAGTACAAGGAGTCCCGATACGCCCGGAGAGCATAGAGAGTAGCTCACACCTCCTCTCTTTCTCTCTTTCTCGATTATTCATACATGGATTCTCCACTCATCCTCTCTCTCACAATCCCAAGAACACACTCACACAGACTCCCATGGGAGGGAGAGGCGGCTGCCTCCAAGGCCCAGCCGGCCAACCCGCTCAAACTCGTGCCTCCCCTCTCCCTTTTATAGCCTCACACCCGAGACTAACCCTAATGGATCCATCCATTAGTCCACACTGGGGCTAACCCGTAAACACCCTCCTAACACCGGGTTTTACACCTCGCTTTACCCACTAGCGAAAACAAGCTTCCAGTGCTTTACCCGTTAAACCCAACGGTTCCACTGCTTTGCCCGTTAGCGCCAACAACTCCTGTGCATTGGCAGAGACACAGCTTCCCTTTGCAGCTTTCCGCATTCCCCAAAATGCCACTCCGCTGCCTTCCCGGAAGCTTCCTCCTGCCTTGCCGTCCAAGCTTGCAACCACCTCGCAAGACTAGGTCTTCTTCGGCTTCCCCTGGTCGTTCTGGACCCCGACACCGCCCGCGTCTCGTCCCGACCATCCCAGCCTCGCCAGACCTGTCACCAAGATCCTCTGGCAGCTCCAGCTCCGGTTCCTCATCTCCTTGGCTTGCAACCACCTTGAGCCCCAAGTCTTCTTCGGCTTCACCCAGTCGTTCTGGACCTCAACATCTCCCATGTCTAGTCCCGACCACTCCAAGCCTCACCAAGACTTGTCTCCAAGGTCCTCTGGCAGCTCCAGCTTCGGTTCCTCATCTCCTCGGCTTGCAACCACCTCACCAGCCTCGATCATCTTCGGCGCCTCCAACCGTCTGGACCTCAACACCTCCTGTGCCTAGTCCCGGTCCTCCCACGCCTCACCATGAAATAGCTCCGAAGTCCTGCAGCCACACAGACAAGCAAACCGTCACATAGCACCGCACCAGACAACAGACAAACTATCGGTACAACCAACAAGTGTCACAGCACACAACCTGATCGTAAACCCCCTACGACCACTCGAATGCACAACTCAAGAAATGGTCGAAGCCCTGGAACACTTCCCTGCTTCCTTCGACCACACAACATGTCGTTACGACCGTCTCACAGCTCACTACGACCATGCGGACACATGCCACAACCATTGCTAGCCGCTACGATATTATCGCATAAGGACCATACCCCATACGACCACTCTGTTGCACAGAACAGAGAAACCCTCCAGCTCACAAGAGCCTTCCTGCAGCCTACGACCACTCACTAGGCTGCTACGACCGCCAAGACACAAGCTACGACCATTGTAAGCTTGCAACGATTACCACACAGCGGCTACGACTACTTACTACCAAGACTGGTCGCTAAGATCACAAAGTCGAATCAACTCCTACGACTACCAAGTCGTAGAGCCAGAAGTCATGAGCCTTTACGACCACCAAGTCGTAAAGCTCGATCGACCACCAAGTCGATCCCACGACTACATAACCAGTCACCAAGTCGAATCGGCCTCAGCCGACCACCAATCAGTCGCCTAGGATCACCGATCACACAGGCTTCGACTTCTGCACCTGATCGCTACAACTACCAAGATGTAAAGCAGATCACCTAGTCGTACCGAGCCTACGACCGCACACAACAATGCTACGACTTTATCGCTCAAAGTCTACGACCTCATCCCAAGTCGTTCTGTCATCTGACCGATTGAAATGATGAACCAATAAATGCACGAGGTCTACGACTTCACCACAAAGCCATACGACCGATTCCCAGCTCACATGGTCGATCCTAGAGGTCATACGACCAATTCCCATGTGTCTACGACCACGTTCAAACATCTCGGGCACAACCGACCGCCTACGACCCCAGAAGACTGCATCTGACGCGCTACGAATGATTCCGACCGTTACCGAGCACTTCCGACCGAGTCCCGCTGCATTTGGACCGCGTCCGATCGCTCCTTACGCCCGTCCAACTGCATCACAACGTGGTCGTAGGGCGCCGACTACTCAACGTGGTCGTACGCCCGAGCGCCGACTTCCGACCACAGCAATCGTAGATTCGACTTACGACCACAGACCACGGCCAATGTGGTCGTAGCTGCTTCCGATGGCCTTCGACCATAGCCAGAGTGGTCGTAAACGCCACAACGTGGTCGTACAGCCTTCCGACCACGACCAAACCAGTCGTAACCTCTTCTGATGTTCTCCGTTCACACCCAAGGTGGTCGTAAAGCTATCTGGCGACCTCCGACCATGGCCAATGTGGTCATAGAGGCTTTCGATCAGGGCCAAAGTGGTCGTAAACGAGGTTTTCGGCTTCCGACCGCTGTCAGTGTGGTCGTAAACAGCATGGCTGACTTTCGACCACGGCCAAAACGGTCGTACTCTCTTCTGGTGCCCTTCGACCATGGCCAAAAAGCGCTGCAGTGGTCGAACACTTCCAGCCGCTCAAGACAACAAACAATGTGGTCGTAAGGCTATTGCCAAGCAAGTCGTAAGGGCTTAGGAACCAACAGAGAGACCCATTCTCCTCTCAAACTTCAAAAACCAAACTCAATCTCACTAGATTAAGAGTCAATTATTCATCACAACCATGAGGCGACCTCCACATGGTCTCTCATCCTCGCATATCTCACCGCTAGGCGGTGAAGCGAATTCTTCGGTACCTTCGAGTTACCATTGACTATGGTATATGGTACTCTTCCTCTTCCTGTCTTTCCTTGAGAGCCTACTCGGACGCAGACTTTGCCGGCTGTAGGATAGATAGAAAGAGCACTTCTGACACCTGCCAATTCATTGGCACTTCTCTTATTTTCTGGTCTTCGAGGAAGCAGTCCGGTGTTGCACAGTCCACCGCAGAGGCCGAGTACGTTGCTGCAGCCAGTTGCTGCAGCCAGGTGCTCTGGATGGTCTCGACCCTGCGGGACTTTGGGTTAGTTATCGACAGTGTTCCACTCTTTTGTGATAACACTTCTGTGATTAACATTGCTAAGAACCCAGTGCAGCATTCTCGGACCAAGCACATTGATATCCGATATCACTTCCTTAGAGACCATGTAGAGAAGGGTGACATCGTGCTCCAATTTGTGGAGAGTGACCACCAGTTGGCTGATATCTTCTCCAAGCCTTTGGATAGCTCTAGGTTTTCAGCTCTGGGGGGAGAGCTTGGGGTGGTCTGTCCTTATGGACTGTTGTGAGGGGAATATCGTGGATAAGAAAGAGTACAATCAATTTGATGAGTTGCCTCCATTTAGAGATGACATCAGGCTTGAGGAAGAACTAAGTGATGAAACAAGTTATATGCATCTCAATCATCATGAAGGGCTTTATTTCAAAGGAAATAGCCAAGTGCGATGAACTCACATGGTGAATACCTATTTGAAAATTATTCTAATGTAATTAAGAAACTCAGTATGTAATTAAGGAATTATTCCATTGTAATTGATTCAGTAATTAAGAAATAATTACATTTATGATTGTATCTGCTTGCTTGTTTTCAGAGAGCTTGGCTAGCATTTCTAGAGGCTAGTCGAGAAACATGATACGTTGTAGCTACAGAAGGAACTATCACAAGTAGTTTAGTGGCACAATAGAACCGTCTATGATATCACATCACATATGGGTCCATATAGAACCGTATGTGATAGTTCTCCTCCCCGTCGCCTCACCTACCGAAAGTATGGATCCCAATCCCACTTTTTTACCTCATGTGTGTTAGTTCCATCCATATCTGCTAATGTCTTTTTGATGTGAAACCGTCCATATTTGTAAATGTCTTTTTGATGTGGAACCCAATAAGGAATAAGAAAATAGATGTGGGAGGGAAGATGGGCCTACTTGGTAAGGTTGTTGGGGATAGTCTCGGTGTGGTCCTCATGTGGATGAGGACGTAGATGGTGGTCCCTTCTCATTGCCAAAGATGTCACCTTGTGGACCTCACGGTCGACCTTCAAGGTCCACGGTGGTCCACGCTTTCCTTCGACTTCTACTACGTTTTTGTCTCTCCTCCTCCAATATAATTCTCATCTCCTTACTTCTATCGGTGGGCTGTTGGTTTTGGGATGAGACTCTTTGGCCTTCGGCCAAGAGATGAAATGCTAGGTTTCTTTGGTTAGCTTTGGGGGTCTATGCTTGTGGCTTTCTTCGGTTGGCTTTGGGGGCTCTCTTGGCTGTGAGTGAAATGCAATGGGCAAAGACTGGAAATTATCATGTTAGTCAAGTAAAAAAGTGTAACACCCTAAAATTTTGAATTCTGGGAAATATGTAGCCCTTGAAATATTTTGAAATATATCTTCTTGATATTTGGACTTTATTGGATTTCTTTTGGATTTTGGTTGAGGTTCCAACAATTGGAGAAAATCATGAAAAATGAAACTAATAGAAAGTCATGAAGGAAATGAGAAAATAATAGAAATTCATAATTTGAAATCAAACCTGGAAAGATGATCCATCAAGTAGGGTAGTAGAATAGGAAAAGGGGAAGAGTATAATCTGAATCAAAATTTGAAATTTCACTTTGGACCTAGTAATAATAATAATAATGATAACAACGCTAACAACAAAAATAAAAAGGGGTGAATAAATATGTATACACAAACATATACCATAATAAATAAATAAAATATATAAATAGATCTATATGTGCGTGTGTGTATAGGTGTATATATATACACATAAAAAAATTTGCGGCTTAGCCGAGCCGGCCTAGGCTGGCCCATTTCTCCCCTCCCCTGTCCGTTAGCTTCGGTAAGGCCGAAGCCTTGCCTCGCTAGCTATGCCGCCGCTCGCCTCCTCAACGCACCTTGCGAGCTCCACCGATCATCGCTTGCCACTGTGCCCATACTGCTGAGGCAGCCATCGGAGCCACCTCTGTGTCACGAATAGTACCGCCGTCATGTCGCCCTGGTCGCTGCGCCGGTCGTGCCACCCGTCACGCACAGTGCACCTGCTTCCGTCGCATCTGCCTCGACTTGGGTGCACTTGACATTGTCACTGTGCTGGCATCACTGTGCAATCAAGCCCATGCCCTGGCCACAATCTCATCGCAAGCGCTGTAGCAATGCCACCGCCATGCTATGGATTCGACTGGCCAACTGCTCCTCTGTCGCCTACCACCTTTCTATGGCTACAAAAGCTTACTCTCGCGTCCGATAACTTCGCCATTCTTCGCTCCCTCTCCCACTCGAAGTAATCGGCCTCCCATGCACCACAGCTCGCCGACAACGTTTCTTCCCTAAATCTGGCTGGTGAGCAATATGCCGCTTGGAACCGCTGTGGTCCGATTCCTCCCCACCGAAGCATCCTTGGAGCACCGCGACACCGTTCCTTTCCTTAGCCGGACTTCCCACTGCTCGAGCTGAGCCCGCACCGTGCGCCTCCTCCGCTTGTTGCCGTCTCACGCTGCCAGCTCGCCACAGCCACTCCCGAGTCGTGTCGGCCCCCGAGGTAGACTCTTGAGCTCTCCTAGATTCTCTCTTCTCGTTTAATTGAGCTCCGAAGCCGTGCGCCACCGTAGCCATGTTTCCCTTGTTCCGCCGCCACCCACGGTTGCTGCCGGCCAACGCCCCGGTCGAATTGGCTGGCGAGACTTCACATACGGGGGTAGGTGCGGGTGTGAGCAACCCATTTTGGAGATGCTCAGCTCCGGCCGCCATCTTTTCCGCCGGCGGTGAGCTCGCCGAGCGTCGGCAGAAGGAAGAAGCCACTGTAGCTATGTCGTTAATTACTGTTAAGACAATTAGTTAATGTTAATGATGAGTAATTAATGCTAATGATGAGTAGTTAAAATAATGGCTCACTGACATGTGGGCCATGCCCCTTAATTAAAATAGTAACAGGTCCCACCTGTCATAGGTACAAAGAAATGAAAAGAAAAATAAAAGAAAAAATAAAAAACCTACTGTGGGCTCCACCTGTCAGATTTTGTTTATTTTTTGGATTTATTTAGACTGAGAACTTTAAAAAGACATGACTTATTCACCTTAACTCCAATTGAGTGAAACAAATTTCTAAATTCATCTAAATTCAATATCTATCCAATTTGAATTTTTATGAGAATTTGTTTAGTTTACTAATTTTTATCTAAATTTTTGCGCAATGTAAAAATAGCGTACGAGGCCCAAGAGGAAGAGGTTGAGGCTGAAGCAACTCTCGACGATCAAGATCAAGTCCACTGTGACCAAGGCGAGTCAATACTTTGATCATGTTGAACCTACATTTTCTGCAAATTTACTTTTGTTTAAATTATCAAGTTGCATGCTGTTAATTCATATGCAAATATATGCTTGTTCTAATATTCTAGTTATATGCCATTATTTGACTTGCTAGTATCACATCTCCTTTGGAATATTGGAATAATTGAACCTTGTCGCCCTAGTGATATTACAATGATAAAACTTTCAAAATTAAGTCCTTAATTATACGCCATGCTTAGTGTTGCTTAGATATTCGAGGGGTACCAAAATGCCCCAAGCATCACTTTTAATAATGAGAACTAATTTGGGAAGTCATGGTGGAAATGACTGGTATATTTTTTATATGGTTATTTTATGCTCCTAAAAATCGTAACTTGCTTAAATATCTGGGCAGATGGTTTGGGGGTGTGGTGCAGTAGTGCACGAGAGTGTGGTTAGTGGTAGAACCACCCAGATAACCCTAGGGACTAAATCTTGTCATGACCTCCTGTGTAACACAAGTACAACCACAAGTCTGTAAAGTACAACTTGGCTTAGTAGATTTACTGGAGCCTGAAAGTCATCTCATTGGTGGAGGAGGTGAGGTAGTGCAAGTGGCTGTCTGTGTGACGACTTGAATGGGACACTCATTGAGGGTGAAGTTTACCGCGGCGAGCTAGTCAGTGTGGGTAGTCTAGCTGCTAGCCGCATAGGGGTAGAACATTCCGCACAACATATGGGACCCACTGCAAACAGGAGAAGCCCATATGGGTGAGATGATCGAAGGGACGAGGTATTTTGAATAGTTACTGTGATGATCTACTCAACCCCATGACTAAGGAATCATGTGGAGTAACGAGCGGATTGTCTCTTGTGGGTAAAGTGTACCAGCTCTGTAGAGTCAAAACTATTCGAATAGTCATGCCCACGGTCAAGGGCGGACATGGGAACTTAACTATATATAGTTCTATTTCAAAAATTTATGGGTGGAGTTGGAAAAATGTAGGGCAGTGGAAAGCTCTGATTTGTGTTGCCCTGCGCGACGTCCCAATGATATGGTAAGCGGTTATAACGCTAAAAGTATAGCATATGGTGCAGAAACCATGTAACAGTGGATGATATCTGAATCGCTATTAATATTGCATTCTTTCACACACTATGTTTTAGTTCAAACTGCTAGGTCATAGGAAATTTCTAAGTAACATATTTAAAAGCAATTTCTAGCAAATAAAAATAACCCTAGCCTTTCCTTGATAAGCCATGCATGCTACCTACTGCATACTGTGTATTGGCTCGCAGAGCACGACGGATTTGTGCTCACCCTCGCATTACTAAAATTGGAAATAGGAACCCGGGACCACTATGCCTACGAGGAAACCCCTACCACGGATGGAGGAATCAATGATGGGAACTAGGACGACTTCTTCGATTTTGGGTCCAAGACAAGTAGACTTAATGGAGATTGTGTGCACATGTATTATCTAAGTCAAGATACTATATGTCGAACACATTTACCCCTCAGTCACTTGCCTATGGATTATGGTCTTACTTCTGCTTATGCTTCTGCTATTGTCTTTTGTAATGTAAACATTTGGCCTGCTCGGCCCTTGTGTAAACGGTCGCCCGACGTAATGTGTTTTAACTTTGATATGTATATTATGGTTTGGTATGTCTCATGCGATGTATGAGTTGATGCAGCAATGTACTGATCCTGGGAATAGTGCGGTGAATCACAGGAGACTCTGGATTGAAAAATCTAGGTCCGACAAAAAGGGCATGAAACACTGTAAGTTGGAGTAGTAGTTGTTCAAGAGGAACATTACAGCACTATACACTTGCGCTTCAAATGGTATGAAGTAAATTAATTTGCTTCATGCCCTTTCAAGCCTAATAGTATGGTACTTTAATATTCGTCTTGTAGTTGTTGACAAATACATGTCACATCACTCAAAATCCTAGTTTGGGGAGAAACAAATTGTGAAGGTGTATGAGGACGGATGTTGTGGTGAAAATAATAAAAAAATAGCTAGGTAATGAATTTAGAGATAAATTGTTAGAGCTATTATTTCTAAGTGAGTTGGAGTTCTTAGAGATAACCTTAAGGGAGGATCATGTTATTGCTACAAGATCTATTTTGAATGGCATGTTAATATTTGAAAGAGACCTTATAGTAATAATATATGCCAAAGAGACCTTCAATGGTCATGAAGCAAATCACATGCTCTAGTGTGTCAGGTTCTATGGAGTAAGTCAAGGGTATTGTCTCTTCCTCCTCATCATTATGCAATATGATGAGGAGAAAGAGACTCAGCCATGACCAACTTCATAGAACCTAAGACACTAGTGTGTGTCATTAGCTTCATACTAGAGCGTTGCAAAGAGGCCTTGTAGTAATAATATATGTCGTTGAATGTTTGTATTTCTTAACAACTACATTAAGAACATTAAAGTATGTAAAAATTAACTATGTGCCAATGTTTATGCTCACAGCTACTGTAATTAGTTTTTTCTTGTAATAGAGATGACATTCGCATAGTCATCGCTGCCATCATCAACGTCGCTGAATGGGTCTGATACTCTGAAGACTAGAGTAACTAAGCATGGTAGAGGAATATCGAAAAGGCCAGAGTGCCAAATGACCATCACGGAGGTCTCTCCGGGTGGGGTCCCTCCGTAACCGAAGAAAGTAGCGGTAGCATTCTAGACTACATGTGGGATAGTTGAAAGGCATTGGATCCCCATCACCACAGTATATTGAAAATCTCTAACACCTACAGAGTGAAAGTAGCTATGGGTGGAAATTACAAGCTCGTTCGAGATCCCAACAAAAGTTCAGGGACTCATGGAATGGCAAATGTTCCTCGCGATGGGAAAAGCGTGGAAGACCTTCAAGAGCACGCTTGTCATGTAGTACATGAACAAGGATCGGACGTCCTTCACAAAGTATCGTTTCTTGTCATCGAAAATATGGGAGGACTTTGTGCAGATGAAGACGACGATTGAATTTCAATAGAAAAGTGCGGCGCACAAGACTCTCCAGGCACAAAACATCCACCCCCATGGACTCTACGCCGCTGGGTACGTTGGTAAAATCTTGCAATGGAGAATGGACGATGAGGTCACAATCTGATCAAAGGCCTCCACGCCATTTGCCGAGATCACAATGACATGATTACCTCTTGCAGCAAGCATTGACTACTGAATCTTCCCAAAGCTCCTTCAAAGCAAGGAGCACCCAGGTCACACACGAGACCTAGGTGTTCACATAACTTGGAGGCATGAATTACCAAACTACTCTGAGAGATATAGGAGTGGGAAGAGATCCAAGGTTGAGTGCGCGAAATAGTTAAAATAGGAGCTTTGTGTACAACTTGAGGAAGAGATATTTGCCTCACTTCGAGATGACATAACTGCTTCATTTTGAGGAGAGATAGATTCATTGAGGAAAGAACTAAAAGAAGCCTGCAACCAGTCACAAGCCACCCCATTATTGCGGTAGTTAGTCCCTCTCAATGTCAGAGTAACTGCATGTCCATATCACTTTCTGAATATAGCGACACCCACTTACCTATCGACAATATCCAAATAATATACATCTCTAGAATGCTATACAGATAGACCTGGTGGATGCCTTAGCTTATCATGTATTGTTATGTAGGAGCCCACGCTATGCATCTTCAGAGTCAGGCTTGTTGGCTCTACTTCTGTTGATGTTGGGTGGGGTATGGCATTTCCATGCCTGCCAGCGATGCAGGTGCACGGTGCCCAACTAGGGACTGATTTTGCAAAGGTTCAGGTAGACACGATTAATGATGTTTTTAGGGCCATCCCACAGGAGAAACCTCAAACGAAGAGATCATGACACTAGGGGATACCGTCCACACATTCGTTAAACAAAGACATCATAACTAGGGGAAGTCATCCACACATTCGTCCAGTGGCTCAAGAGGTACATCGCCCTGGACCCTTTCGTGTCACGATCTCCACATGATCATGCCTGCCAAACAGAACCCTTTATAACTCCACCTCAAGCTCCTCTTCAGAAGCCCATCGCATCGGCTCTCGTGGAGATAATGCTGAAGATGTATCGCAAGTGAGATGCTAAGGCCCAACTAAAGAAGATTAAGACCCTCCCGGGCCCTAGAAGTATAAGTTCAGAGTGTCGTTGGTCCCTGTTGTGGCTACTGACCAAACAATAAAGTAGGAGAGTAGTGGAGAATATGAGATGGATGAATGAAGTCTTTGCCCCCATTCTCACTCAAGGTGTATGTATATATCCTCATGAAGCATAGTTACAACATTGCCCTTACACTGCATAGCCCCTAAGTGGGCATATATGTCATTACATATGTCCTATTGTGGGCCTTACAACCCCTTTAGCAAGTCGGATGGGCTTAGGTGGGCCACTCCTACCACAGGAGCCTCTCATGGTAAAGGGCTTTTCACAGGCCGAAATCTTGCCATCGAGCCCCTTGTCCCCCTCCATCCCTATGGCCTGTGACTTGTTCTGTGCTGGGCCAGAGAAGATAAGGTGGTTATTACGGTACGGAGGTTCCGGATGGGCTCTGGGCACGTAGAGCGAGGCAACGGCCCACGCCGCCCACGACGAGACACAGTGGGACATGTGGCGGTGAATAGCCGGTGCGTCATGCGGTGCGAGGCGGGAGCTTGACCGCGGTCGCCTGCAATTTCCGAGGTCGTGGGACACACGGAGGTAGATGACTGGTACGTCGTGCGACGTTAGGCAGGACTTTGACCACGGCAACCCACCTCTTCCTGAGGGTGAGGGACATGTGGACGCAGGCGATTAGGGGCTTGTGTGCATAGTCGAGCGACCGCATAGCTTCAACTTCCGCCGGTTGAGTTCCCGATCATGGGGGAGGCAAGGAGTCTTTAAAAAGGGGTATCGTCACCATCCTGCCGCCCCCATATTGCTTACTAGCTGCCACAACGCTCATTCTCGCTCTTGTGCTTCTGTGCATTCCACTTGGGTACGTTTGTTCTTAGTGCCGCCATCCGCCGCCGCCCCATGCTTCACCACCAAACACTCTGAAGCGAGGCTCGCCGGAGATGGCCCGATGCGATGACCGCTCCCACCGTCCAAGCGGTGGCACTTCGTTGGGCCACGGCGCCCCCTCCCGTCAGCGCGGGTCATCGTTAACTGAGATGGAGTATGCTCTGGTGGGGCACGACCCGTCGCTCGTCAACAAGCACTAGAGCGTGGAAAGGAAACTCAATGGCATCTATTCAAACATGCTAGGGCAGAGCCTCGTGATGGAGGATACCATCCGGTTTCTTCTGCGTGAGGGGAAGCTGAGCCACATCCGACAGAGTCGGAGGCTATTGTCTTCGTCGCGTACCTTGAAGCTGGGCTGCGGATCCCAACTGCCCTGCTACTTGGCGATGTCCTCAGGACATACGGGCTGGAGCTGGCGCAACTGACCCCGAATGCGATAGCGCGCCTAGCTGTGTATTGTACCTCTTTATTCGCCTAGAAGGGGTCTGGTGATGAGGACATCCCAGCTCAGCATGTTCCATCACATATCAACTATTCACCATCAAGCATAAAGGACACAAATCAAGGTCCACTTACACGAAGTCGTGCCAAGAAAATACAAGAACAGGTGAATTCATTCCTAGCTGATTTTGATTTCAACATATCTCAGGATGTTATACTACCTAAATGTTCTACATTGATGTTACTTAGGTTTACACATGAAGCGGAGGAAGCTACTTGGCATGAGGAACAAACACAATGCTACGATCAGACCACCTGGCTGACTGCTACGATCAGACCACCTGGCTGACCGCACCTACAGCCACAAAGAAGCAACCATAACTTTTGTTTTCCGAAGGCTCTGGGGGTCCATGAGTACTTTATGGAAATCTTATCAAGTCTAGTTTCCAATGCAACAAACCCCACGTCATTTGGACTTTCCAATAAGAAGTTATGATCGAATTAGTGGAGACTGCTCAGAAGGCTAACAGTCACGCGAGACCTCCTCGGGAATTCATCTCGTGGAGACCTTTCACCTAGCCTACCTTCAGAAATTCCAATTCCTTTTCACACTCAACTAGGAGGGTTGTTCCTAGTATAAATACCCCTTGTATCTAAACAATTGGGAGCTTTGAATCATTTGATAAACCATAGTTTTGCAGCCGAGCTGCTAAGTGTCTTACTCATACCATTGTTCTTCCTTGTTCTTCCTGGACTCGTGAAGAGATCCCTTTGGGATCCCCTAATTCGTGCTCTAGGCTTTCGGGCCTTTTGTGTGGGTTAGTCCCGGATTGTGGTTCTGCGGTCGTTCAGAGATCGAGTCGAAGTCCTCAAGGTTTCGGTGTCTCTCTCCCCGTCGTTTGGTCGCATCCAACCTTGGCAGGTATAAAGCTAGTTACCCCGCTGTTCGCAGCAAGTTATCCTCGGTTCTTCGACCTACTGTCGTGAAGATCGGGCCATCCCAAGGAGGTTCCTACCATCTGGCCAAGCGCCTCTTTATTCGCATTCCTGCACGACGCCCGGTGCCAACTGAAGAAGTTGGAGGGGGAGAGTACGCAAACTTCGGTAGCGTCAACTTCGTGCTTCGGTCGCCCTGTACGAAGATATTCCCCACAGACTCAACTCAAGCCAAGTGGGAGTCAAACTAGATGCGGCGCTGGTTCTACCACGAT
Source organism: Dendrocalamus latiflorus (assembly GCA_017311315.1). Lineage (NCBI taxonomy): Eukaryota > Viridiplantae > Streptophyta > Magnoliopsida > Poales > Poaceae > Dendrocalamus > Dendrocalamus latiflorus. The sequence goes on from CM029661.1 coordinate 23,785,329, forward strand.
GTTACGGGTGGCAGCAACCTTCGATGGATAGGTCGCCCCATGGATTTCAACTCGTCCTCACCAGTGCCCTTGGACCGTGACGATGAGTAGCGGGCGCGGAGGCTCGTGGGGATTGCTCTGTGCTTCAACATGCGGGACCTCGTAGAAGAGTACTTAATATATGGCGTTGCCCCACTTGCCCGGCAATGGCATATCCAACTAGGCCCCATCCGACCCGACGGGATTTGCCCATCGGTGGCTTCGCTGCCGAGGCCCTCCAATCCTCGCAAGTCCTTGGAACGAGCGTGGTGAGTGGAACATGATCGTTGTAGGGTGTTGTAATAAGGTGTATATTTTTGTGTTGTTGGCAGAACTTCTTGTTGATGCAGAGCGAGTGGCGGTGGTGTTCCTTGGGCCGTACGTGGCCAAGGAGCACAGCCTCCGCGAGTCAGTAACGGCGAAGCACGGGCGGGTGAACCGTGTGTGCGAAACTCTAGGCATCACCGTGCTGGAGCGTGCCACGCCAGCCCCCAGCCGAAGTTGCCCTCGAGATGGCAACGACAAAGGGGAGGCCTCTCCCCCTCGCTGGAGGGCCCAGTCTCCCGCTGCTGGATCATGCCCGGTGGCTGTTCATCATGGAGAACCCACCGAACCCACGGCCATGACGATGACTAGCTCCAATTTGGTGGAGTACGCCAACTCCGACCTGGAGGCGGAGGCAAATCACGACGCTCTTGGCGACAGGGATCCCGTGAACGACACGGGTGACAAAGGGCATGAACACCCCAAGCCCGACAAGAGTGCCTTGGAGGACGAGGCCTTGTCGCCCGCACCAGCTGCTGAAGCCAAGGAGGTGTCCCCGAAGGTGCCAAGCGCGAAACACGCTCGAACGATGTCACCGGTGTGACTGGCGGAGCATTTCAAGCTAGCGATGTTGGATTCAAACTTCGAAGCTGAAGCCGCTATGCCCAAAGGGGACTCCGCCGCACAAGGCGCGGGTAGTGCCACCGCGGTTTGGCCGGAGGCAGGCCGGGTATCTCAACAGTCTTCACTGCTTTGCGATGAGGGTAGGCGCAACTCATTCTCCCCACACAACTTTGCGAAGCTTTCTTCGATCTACTCCTTGATACCATTGTCGACATCAGCTACGACGTGATCACCTTGGCGCAGACAAGGCTCAAGCAATGGAAGGAGCCGCGAAGTACCCAGGGTGCCTGCTGCGGACGTGACCTCGACTCCTGCTTCCGCGGAGGCTACCATTGTGGAGGCTCGGCGCTTGACCGTGTCCGACTTTGTGCCTCGGCCGGAGACGCTGCGAGCTCTACAGGGGGCTGCCGACTGCGCGGATGCTAGTTTGGACGGTGAGTGCTATCGTCATGTGGCCATAAGCTCCTAGAAAGCACGCTGGAAGTCATGGAGATGAGGGTAAGTGTGCCCACTTTTCAATCTCACTTATGTTTACAGGACTTCACTAACAACCACACTGTGCAGGCCCTTGCCCTTGCTCACGCCCTTCAAGCGGCCAGGGTTCAGGAGAGATGCAGGCTGGAGGAGCAACTCCGCACCACCAAAGAGGCCAAAGCCTCTAAGGACGAGCGCATCTGCTTCCTGGAGATGGAGGGCGCGAGGGTGATCACTAAAGCCCAGGCGCTCGTGGAGCGAACGCAGCGTTGGCCTCCGAGAAGCCTGAGGAGCTGCTTCAGTAGATCTCTGCGCTTGAGGAGGAGAAGGCCCAGCTGATTGTCGCACTTGGGGAAAGGGACCAGGCGCTAGGCGACGCTTCGGTGGCAGCCTGGAACTCTATGGAGGCCCTGGAGGGCGCCCTACTCGATTGCTTGCCGGGAGCGGGGTCATATCAGGCGCCATGCATGCCATCCGCCAATCCGCCCGGGCCTTCCACCAGCGGATCTGGGATTACATCGACAAAGCCGCAGCGAAGATAGCGATGAGGCGGATCCTGTAGGGTGATGTGGACTTTGGGGCTTGGCTTAACGAAGTCCTTCAACGCGATGATGGCGTGGCTAGCTCGGAGCACAGGGACGACCTGCAAGTGTTATGTCGAAGCCCCAGACTTGTAGGCGTGTGTTCATAATGTATCCCCTAGTGAAATGTAAAACGGCACCACACGGCTCCGCTCCTTTTGAAAATGCAATGAAAAAACTACCCAAGTGTTTTGCTCATGTGTGCCATTTATTATGAGCAGGTGCTTGATAGGGGCCGATTACTAGTGCCAGACCATATGGTTCGGCGGCGTCTTCGGCACTGGGGCTAGGCGGAGGATTCCTTGCGCTTCTGGAGGTCGCGGCATTCAACGGGTGAGACTTCGACACGAGAGTACATTAAATTAGAGAATGAGTCGAACGAGTAATGTCCACGGACAAGTCCAGTTACTGTAAACAGTGTTCGCACATTATATTGAAATATTGCTCAAGAGAAGTGACTTGTGTCCTATGTCCTACTTGTCGACATGTTGTACTACTAATGACACTTCACGCGGCCTATGCGTAGCCGTAGAGACCCTCAACAAGCATAACTCGAACACTCCAAATTTAGTGCAAAGTAGGGCGCGGATGCAGGATTGACAAGGTGCACTTCACCTTGCGATGAAGTAGGGGTGAAGTAGATGCATGCGCACTCCGTCCCTAACCTTTCGAGGGGGCGGCAGCAGAGCTGGCGGCCGGGCGAAGTAGACGCGCGAGCGTTTCGTCCCTAACCTTTCGAAGGGGCGACAGCGGAGCTGGCGGCCGGGCAAAGTAGACGCGCGAGCGCTCGGTCCTTAACCTTTCGAAGGGACGGCAGCGGAGCTGGCGGCCAGGCGAAGTAGACGTGCAAGCACTCCGTCCCTAACCTTTCGAAGGGGCGGCAGCAGAGCTGGTGGCCGGACCTACTCTTGTTGTAGTACGAAAGTGTCGGCAGCCCTCATATGGTCGGCTAGATGTCCATCCCTTGCTATGCGGCCGTACACGAGGGCTCGACTCACACTCCGAAGAATACACACAGGGGCTGGCCTCGACGCATTTTGTTATAGTCCAAAGAGTTGCTCGGGATGACAAAGTTCCCGGTGCTTTATACTTCGCAGAGTGCACGCGGAAACTCGATTCCATGCGTCTTATTTATACTCCAAAGAGTGTGCGTGGAGGCTCAACTCCGCGCATCCTATTTATACTCCGAAGAGTTGCCTGGGACGACAAACTTCCCGGCGCTTTATACTCCACAGAGTGCACGTGGAGGTTCTACTCCATGCGTCGTATTTAAACTCTGAAGAGTTGCCCGGGACAACAAAGTTCTCGACGCTTTATACTTCGCAAAGTGCACGCGGAGTTTCTACTCCACGCGTCTTATTTATACTCCGAAGAGTGCACGCGGAGGCTCGACTCTGCGCATATTATTTATACTCTAAAGAGTTGCCTGGGCCGACAAAGTTCCCGGCGCTTTAAATTCCGCAAAGTGCATGCGGAGGTTCTACTCCGTGCGTCTTATTCATACTCCGAAGAGTGCGTGCGGAGGCTCGACTCCACGCGTCTTATTTATACTCCGAAGAGTGCGCGTGGAGGCTCGACTCCACGCGTCTTATTTATTCACGCCATCCGCCGATCCACCCGGGCCTTCCACCAGCGGATCTGGGATTACATCGACAAAGCCGTAGCGAAGATAGCGATGAGGCGGATCCTGTAGGGTGATGTGGACTTTGGGGCTTGGCTTGACGAAGTCCCTCGACGCGATGATGGCGTGGCTAGCTCGGAGCACGGGGACGACCCGCATATCTTATTTATACTCCAAAGAGTGCACACGGAGGCTCGCCTCCACGTGTCTTGTTTGTACTCCAAAGAGTGGACGCGGAGGCTTGCCTCCGCATGTCTTATTTATACTCCAAAGAATGCACGCAGAAGTTCACCTTCGCGTGTCCTATTTATACTCCGAAGAGTGCACGCGGAGGCTCGCCATGCGTGTCTTATTTATACTCCGAAGAGTGCATGTGGAGGGTTGCCTCCGCGTTTGTTATTTATACTCCGAAGAGTGCACGTGGAGGCTCGCATCTACGTGCTTTATTTATACTCCGAAGAGTGCACGCGGAGGCTCAACTCCGCATGTCTTATTTATACTCCAAAGAGTGCACGCGAAGGCTCGACTCTGCTTGTCTTATTTGCACAGAATACTCTGAAACGGTGCTCTTTATTGATTCCCCATTTGCGCGGGTGAGCTATTACATAAGGGGCGGATGCGAGCAGCGTCATGAGCATCCCTTCATTTTCACGTAAAGTACCATCGCAAGCAGTCTGCATTCCACGTATGACGGAGCGGTCGGCCCTTCAAAGTTGCGAGGTGATATGCTCCATGCTGCAAAGCTATGGTGACGACGTAGGGACCCTCCCATTTGGATTCCAGCTTGCCCATTGTTGCTGCGTGTAATGCCATCTTGAGGACGAGGTCTCCTGGCTGGAACTCTCGCAAGTACATGGTGCGGTCATGCACGTGCGCGACCTGGCGTGCGTACTTTGCAACATGTTGGGTGGTGCTAACTCGGGCGCCGTCGAGAAGGTTGAGGGACAGCGTGCGTTCTTCCGCCGGTGCCTGGGCAAGGACCCTTCCCGAACCGGCCTTGATTTCTTCCGGTGTGACTACCTCATCACTGAAGAGGAGCTTGAATGGCATAAACCCTGTCGGACATGTTACCATCATGCGGAGGGACCAGAGCACACTATAAAGCTCATCTGGCCACTTGCCCTTTGGTAGACCGACAAGGTTCTTCTTGACTTCGGTAGAGATGGTGCCGTTGGCTCGCTTGATAGCTCTGTTGGATTGGGAGCGCCCAACCGAGGCGTAGTGAAGCATGATGCCCATGTGGTCGCAGAATGCCTTAAACAGTGCAGAGTCAAATTGTAGGCCGTTGTCGACAGTGATCTCCCTGGGTACTCTAAAGCGGAAAATGATGTTCCGCCAGAGGAACCACTACATGGCTATGGAGGTTACCTTGGACAAGGCCCACGCCTCGGGCCACCGGGAGAAGTATTCCAAAGTGACTACGATGAATTGAAGATTTCCTGGGGCACGTGGGAGGGGCCCAATGAGGTCAATGCCCCAGCGTGCCAGCGGCCATACCGGTGGGATGGGTTGCAGGTTGATCAAGGGTCTATGGATGAGGCATCCCATCCACTAGCATCCCTGACACCGACGCACGAGGTCTTGTGCGTCCGCGATGGCCATTGGCCAATAGAAGCCCTGCCTGAATGCTTTTCCAATGAGGGACCTCGGCGCGATATGCGAGCCGTAGAGCCCTGCATGAATTTCAGCGAGAAGGTGCTTTCCCTCGTTGCGCGAAAGACATTGCAAGAGCAGGGCGCAGACTCCATGCTTGTAGAGGACTCCGTCCAAGACCTCGAAGGATTTGGCCCAGTATTGCAAGTGCTACAGCTTGAGAGGGTCGTCCGGCTCGGCTATGCCCTGTAAATAGCCGTAGATGGTCTCTCGCCAGTCACCCTGTTGGGCAATTTGATGAACAAGGATGGTATCACGGTTATCTTGCTCAATAGCCACTATGTGTAGGACCTCATAGAATGCTCCCTCTGGAAGGGGAATCTGCTGGTTGGCGGCCTTGGCAAGGGCGTCGACCTGCTCATTGTTCGCTCACGGAATGGCCTTTATTGTGACACCCAAGAAATGGTGTTCCTTTGCCCTTACAGTAGCCAAATACTTGGCCAAGTCGGGGTCCTTGGCATGGTAGGATTTGTTCACATGGCTCACAAATAAATGTGAGTTGGTGTGGACAAGGACCCTTCGGGTGCCCAAGGCTTTGAGCTTTGTGAGGCCGAAGATTAGCGCTTTGTACTCAGCTGTGTTGTTCGTCGTCTAGAACCTGAGACATGCTGAGTACAGCAAGCGATGCCCCTCCAACGTAGTGACTACTGCGCCCACCCAGTGCCCGGAGTGCCATAGGCCCCATCGGAGTGATGGGTCCATACCGGGTCCTCTAGCTACTACGTGCGCGACTGAGCTAGCGGAGTCCACTCGGCGAGGAAGTCCGCGAGGACCTAGGACTTTATTGCTGTGCGCGGGGTGTACGTTAAGGAGAATGGTGTGAGCTTAGCCGCCCACTTGCTGATACACCCCATGGACTCCTTGTTGTGTAGCATCTCCGCTAGGGGAAAAGAGGATGGCACGGTGATGGGGTGAGCGAGGAAGTAATGCCGGAGCTTCCTTGAGGCCATGACAAGAGCATAGGCCAGCTTCTATAGCTCGGTGTACTGTGTCTTCGCACCCTGGAGGGCTTCAAGGATGAAATACACAGGTCGTTGAAGGGTGCCCTCCTCAAGGATGAGGACTGTGCTAACTGCTGTTACAGTGGCAGCAAGGTATAGCAGGAGCGGAGCCTCTGGTGCTGGGGCTACTAGGGTGGAAAGGATTGCGAGGTGCTTCTTGAGCTCGTCAAAAGCCTTCACGTAGTCGTTATCCCAATGAAACTTGTCGCACCCCTAGATGGTCTTAAAGAATGGAAGGCCGCACTTGGCTGCCCTAGACAGGAAGCGACTCAACGCGGCCATGCGTTCGGTGAGCCTCTGGATCTCCCTTGTCGTCTTGGGCGGCTCCACAGTGAGAATTGCATCGACCTTGTCAGGGTACGCCTGAATGGCCCACCCGAAAATGAAGAAGCCGAGAAGCTTGCCCGCTTGCATGCCGAAGACACACTTGTTTGGGTTGACCTTGATGCCCGCTCATCTGAGGTTGTCGAAGGTCTCCTGAAGGTCTTGACTGTGGGAGACAAGTTGCCTGGTCTTCACAACCATGTCATCAACATAGGCTTTGATGTTCCTCCCGAGCTAAGCGGCGAGAGCGAGCGCGACGAGGTGCGTAAAGGTGGCACCTGTGTTTTTAAGGTCGAAGGGCATCCTGACAAAGCAGTATGTCCCTACCGGCATTATGAAGCTGGTTTTGTCCTCGTCGTCCTTGGCCATGTGAATTTGATGGTAGCTGGAGTAGGCATCTAGGAAGCTCATGAGCTCGCATCCTGCCGTGGCATCCACCAGCTGATCTATGCGGGGCAACGGATAGTTATCCTTTGGGCACACCTTATTGAGGGCAGTAAAGTCAATACACATGTGCCATGCATCGCTGGCCTTGTTCACCAGCACCGGATTGGTGAGCCACTCTGGGTGCTGGACTTCGTGGATGACCCCAGATCGGAGCAGCTTCTCTACCTCTGCCTTGGCCGCCTGTTGACTCTCGAGTGACATGCGCCGAAGCCTCTGTCTGATTGGCTTGGCATCAGGGTGGACCGCTAATGTGTGCTCGATGAGGGCGTGGTCCACACCCTTTATGTCAACCAGGGACCACGCGAAGACATCCACGTTGTCCCGGAGTACCCGGAGCAAATCCTGCTCAATCTTCGGCGGGAGGCCCTCGCCAATGGACACTTGATGTTCCCCAGTGTGCAGGGGGGCTCTCTTGACTCCATCGTCCAGCTGTGGCTTGGGTGTCCAGCCTGGGGCGAAAGGCATGGCTACCTCGGGAGTGTCAGTGAGCACGTGCACCTTCCGATGGGGTCCCCAAGTACCAAGCTCTATTTGCCTGGCGAGGTCTTGGTCGCCGAATGTCGTGATGATGCCTCGCGGGCCCGGGAGCTTTATGCACAAAAAACCATGGTGCAAGACCGCTTCAAAAGAATTGAGGGTTGGGCGCCCCAAGATGGCGTTGTACGGGTATGGAAGATCGACAACGTCGAAAGTGATGTCCTCGCTCCTCAGGTTGCTATCTCGGCCAAAGGACACTTGCAGCCATATCTAGCCCAGAGCTTTCAATGGCTAACCCCCGAAGCCTTGCAGTGGGATTCCTGAGGGGCCCAACCGGCTCTGGGGATTCCCATCTGGTTGAAGGCTACCGCGAATAGGATGTTGGCAGAGCTACCTCGGTCGACTAGGACACGCTTGACATCGTAGCCTGCAATGGCGACCTGGATGACCAAGGGATCCTGGTGAGGGAAGTCGACGCCCTCTACGTCGGTAGTAGTAAAGGTGATGTCGTGCTGCGCCCAGGTCGGCGGTGCAACCAATGCGTGTAGGCTTTCTACTACCGCGCGGACGAGAATTCTAAAGAAAAGCCCCCGAACATGACATTTATGACACGGCGCTGGGCCCCTTCGGGGCCTGTATCCGCAGAGGGCCCTCTTGGGGCTGCTGCACATGGGCCATGGCTAGTGGCACCGCTTCTAAGGCTCTGTCTCTGGCGACGCTTTGGCGAAGCGTCGCAATGGTGGGGCATGTTCACGTGAGTTGATCGCCACGGCCATGCACTTCACACCACAGGCCGAGTTGCTGATAGTCTCCTTCGCCGCGGGTTCTATCGTCTCGGCCCCAGCCATGCCCTCATCCCCGACCTCTACAAGCCTGTCCTCGGCTAGTGGGGCACTATCGTCGGAGCCACCCTTGATGTCAAAGACATAGCGGGCCTTCTGAGACCTTCGTTGCTTGCGATTGGACTTGTTATTCAATGAATCTTGTTTACATTTGGAGGTGTCCTTCCTGGGGTCTTGCTTTCCTTCGGAGGTGCCCTTCGGTGAGTCCTCTGCTTGGTTGGTGTCGGAGCCGCTGTTTCCGCACCATTGTGCATCCTCTTCCGCCCTTGCATACTCCTCCATCATGTCGAAGTGCTTGGCCATAATTTTTATCGGCTTACGCACATTGTACTCGGGCAACGGCCCCGGGTGAAGGCCTTGGATCGCTGCATTGATGATGGTGGTCTCATTGACATCTTTGACCTGACAGCGAACCTTGGCAAAACAATTGAAGTACTCGCAGAGCTTTTCATAGGGCTTCTGCTTGATGGCGAAGAGTTGATCTACGTCGACACACTTGATGTAGTTTCCCTGGAAATTGTTAAACAAGCGGTATCGGATCTGCTCCCATGTGTAGATGGAGTTCAGCTCTATGGTGAAGAACTAGGAGAGCGCCACCCCCTACAACGCAAGTGGCAGTCCCTTCGCCTTGGTGGAGTCGTCCCCACCAGTGGCCTTGATGGTGGTTTTGTACACGTGGACGAACTCCCTACGATCCGTATTGCCCTTGTACAGCTAGCTGGTGGGGAATTTGAAATCCTCCGGCCACGCCAACTTCTGTAGGCCGACAGAGAAAGGGGACATCGGATCGACACACCGAAGCGGGACGCGACCGGAGGTGGGAGCGTTGTGGCTGTCCGTCCGGTCTAGTGTACCTTTTGTCGCCACTGCTGGCGGGGTTTGGTGACTCCGTACCTCCTGCTAGCTCTGAGCCTCCTTCATTTCCCGCACAGCCCCGTGGAGGTCCGTCAGCTCGCGCTGCAACGTACCTAGGGCCGTCAGCAGGGCGTTCTCTACCGTTGTAGTGGTTGCACCGCCCTGGGTGTCAACGCAGACCGCCGGGTCGGTAGCAACTATAGCCTGCCCTCCGGAGCTGCTCGGTGCGCTGGTGCGATGGGCCCTCGAGCTGGTGACGAAATCGGTGCGATCGTCGGTGCAGCCCGCCGCCCCCGCTCTGGGCGCTGGGTCGCTGGCCGTGCCTGCATGGGCCCTGGTGTGCCGCTTCCGCTAACTCGGGCGCCGCTACCAAGGCCAACCACCACACCAACGGCAGGGTCAGCCGCCACGCCCCAGACGTCGACATCAATGCTCGCGACACCAGCGTTGCCATCCTCGCTAGCTACCGATGTAGACGCCGACGGGCACCAACCGAGGCCCTGGCGTTTTCGAGCACTGCCGCCGTGCTCCTCTTCTTTCTTGCTGTCGATGAAGCTTTCTTGGGTGCCATCACTTCTCAAATTTCACAGCTTGCTCTCCATCGTCCCCACGGAAGGCGCCAACTGTTGTGACTACTGACCAAACAGTAAAGTAGGTGAGTAGTGCAGAATATGAGATGGATGAATGAAATCCTTGCCCCCATTCTCAGTCGAGGTGTATGTATATATCCTCATGAAGCATAGTTACAACATTACCCTTACACCGCATAGCCCCTAGGTGGGCATATATGCCATTACATATGTCCTATTATGGGCCTTACAACCCCTTTAGCAGGCCGGATGGGGCTTAGGTGGGGGCCACCCCTACCACAGTCCCTAAGTCACAATTACCCAGTGGACTAGTTTGCAAGATTTTGCATGCTTGGTACATGCAGAGGTCTAACAGGAAGCCAAACCGATAAAGTGGATTCACCGTGGGATACACAGAGGTGCATTTCCTCCACAACTTGGGCTACTTCACCGTGACCTTTGAAGACTTATTTGGGCTATTCAAACTCGATGAACTCGATGCCTCACTTCTATGATGCTGGACACTATAATTCTACGGTACAATCAAGTTCTACATTCACATAATACCAATAAATGTCATAACTCATTGCATATGTATATATCCATGATCCAACAAGTTTAACGGCGATGAGAACTGGTGGGTTTCTTCGACCCACACATGGTCTCCGAGCAATGCATCACCAAAAATGCATCCTTCGTCGAAAATTACATAACGACATAATTGATTGTTTAGAGTGACAAGGACTATATTCCAGTACCCTACAACCAAGGGTAATTACTTCACTAGTTGCTATACAAGTTTCATTTGTGCTTTGTACACAACATGAACTTAGGATTAATCATTCTGGCAACATATATGACTAGGTTTCACTGAATTATTATTGTGATTGTACCAAAGTAGAGTAAAGTAATATACCTTAATTCCCTACTTAGGAACAACCATGACTTCACCTGTGTGCAACAAACAATTGACAGCTAAACTCATTTCCTCTATACATTACTCTATTGTAGTCTTTTCTTCGTTTGCAATGGTCAAGGCTAACTTTTTAGAATCACGTAGGTCGTTTAGCACTTATGTTGCCCGGGGAGGGTGACAGAAGGAATCTAGCGCCACACTGCGATACAGGACGTGATTTTCGGTACCCGCTGCAACACAATAATCATATATCACACTTCGTAAAAATGTCTCTAGAACTAACAATACCTATATATGTAATTCTATTTTTGCAGTGCCACTAGCAGCTACATGGCAACGTATATGGATTCTATGTTTGCCGCCATATACAGAAAATCATGGGCACTAAGATGAATGATCCAAAAATTTGTCAACTTGCCAATAATTATTTCAGGATTATCAATATATATACACACACACATATGTATGTATGTATGTATGTATGTATGTATGTATGTATGTATGTATGTATGTATGTATGTATGTATGTATGTATGTATGTATGTATGTATGTATGTATGTATGTATGTATGTATGCATGTATGCATGTATGTATGTATGTATGTATGTATGTATGTATGTATGTATGTATGTATGTATGTATGTATGTATGTGTTAATGACTTAACTACTACTAGTGACAGGACGTGGAAATCAAGTCAAGTGCATTCGATCTTAACAAACTTGTAATACCCCAAAAATTAAATCGGGAGAGAATAATTAAATCGGGAGAGAATAATTAAAATCGGGAGAATATTTCTTTTAGCAAAGCGATTGAACAGGAGAAAGAGGGGTTTTAATGTAATACTCCAATTTATTCTACGAAAGAAAGCGTTCAAAAGAGAAATTAGACAAAAAAAGGGGGGTTTCTGCAGTTTTTCGGCAACTTGGGCCTTGGCCCAGGAGGCCCATGAGGGGTCGGCCACCAATAAAAGGAAGGGGAAAACCCTAGATGCACTGTAGCTACAGTGCCGCCGCACTGTAGCATGGCTACTGTAGCACACCTCTCCTCCATGGTGGTGCCCCCCTCCATTGGTGCCTCCCTTCCTCGCCGTCGGTGCTCCCTGCTGCCGATCAAGTGAAGAAAGGAGAGGAGATCAACTTCGTGGGGAGAGTTCATCATCTTGCTGCGATTCTACAAGGGTAACGTCGCGTGTTCTTCGTTGTTTGATGCGTAGTAGTTGCGGTTGATGTCGTTTGGTAGATTGATTTGCGTCGGTTTAATAGATCGCGTTCTGTCCAGATTATTGCGCGGTCATTTTCGTGTGTTTAGAGGCCGAATTAGGAGTTTTGGTTTCCTAGAATTATGTAGATAATGTTCTTAGCTTTCAGTGGCCGCCAAGAACGCCAAAATCCGATTAACGGTTAGAAAGTTATGAATTGTTTAGTGCCGATGTCTGGTTAATCTGTCAACATCCTAACAGTCTGTAGAAAACTGAGTTAATCTATTAGTTAAAGACGAAATCAGAGGATCTCAATATAACGAATATTGTAGGTAATTTCCATACCTTTTCAGAGAGATAAAGAACGCAAGATTGGACTTTCGTAGCAAAAGTTATGGTGGTTTTAGTGTACTGTCCAGAGAAGCCGACGTGAAAATTGTTGTTCTGTAGTTTGGCTTGGTAGGGGCAGTGGATGGCTTAATCAAAAGGGCTCCCCAAATAAGTTTATTTAGGTAATTTAATTACCTTTCCAGAAAGTCTAAGAACACCTCATTGGACTCCTGAGCAGAAAGTTATGTATTTTAGAAGTTGACTGTCCACAGAGGGGACAAAGCGACATCTAGAAATTGGGGCTGGGTTCGCGCTAAAGGAACTTTCGTGAGTCCGTGTTTACTTTTATGGTTTGAGTGGTCCTCTATTGCTGTCTTAGCATTTCTTAATTGAATGTTTAGGTGGGGGACTCGTTCCGGAGGCGGCACCCTCTTCTCGTCCTTCGTTCCCGCTCGGTTGAGGCAAGTGCATTGTTTGATCCTTGTTTGTGATTGCTTGGATATGAATGCGGGTTTGATGCTTGTTAATGTCGTGTGGCTATTGATAAGTGTGCATAATCAGAGTGGTGAATGTTCAAACTATGGATATGCTTTATTCATGAATGTTGTTATTGCCTTTATTCATGAATGTTGTTATCGCCTTAATTCACAAATGTCGTTGTTGCCTTTATTCATGAATGTTGTTACCGCCATTGGTGCTTGATGTTGAAAAGAGATGGTGCATATGCATTTTGATATCATGTTGAGGCCTGGTCTTGTGATGACCAAGTATGCACATCTTTGAGGTCCCCGTCATGAATGTGACGGGCTTGAGATCCCCACACTCGTGGAGTGTGGGCATGAGGTCCCCAATACTTGCGGAGTATTGGGCAATTGGTCCCTGTGCGTGCGCGCACAGGCATGGGTATGCAGCGACGGTTGCATACTTTGCATTACCAGTGTAATGCACAAAGAGATAGAGAAAAGGAATCCTTGAGCATTGCATTTGCATGTGGAATGATTTAGTGATGTGCTCCTGAATATGGATGCTGACGCTATGGATTGAATTATGCGTCTGTTTATTTATGTACTTGTTAAGTCTGTGGACTCACTCTTGCTTTCTTGTTGTTTTTAGGTACCCAGTTCAAGCGCAGTATGCAAGGGAGGGAGTAGCGTTATGCTTTGCACGCACACTGTCATGAACTTTAATTCTCGGACCATGCCTTATTAATTAAGCTACTGATCAAAGATTTGACCTGTTTATGTTATCGTATCGGATTATTTGTAATAATGATGAGTAGTCTAGTTGGAAGTTTGAGGATTTGTTCAGTCGATTAGTAAGTTCATGAGTACTTCTTGTTGATCTTGAATATTGCAGTACTCCGTTATAACTCCCTTTTAACTGTTGAAACCCATGTGATGTTAGAAATACAAAGGAGACTCTGCCGAATTTTAGTAAAGTATCTTAGTTTAGTTTTGTGTAAGGTTACTTTAGTAGCATTCTTGGCTCTTGTGGAGTTGGGGTGTTACAGTTGGTATCAGAGCGGGCTTTAGGTCCGTGGTTAATAGAAAAATATTAAATTGACACACTGTGCACAGTAGGTGGGGTTGGGAATTACATTGCTTCCGCATTATCTGTTGTTATGTTGCATTTGTTGAGCAATTGTTGAATTGCCTCTGTCCTATCTTTCTTGTCGTTAAGCTATGAAATGATATGCTATGATATTCTATATCTATGAATCTATTCTATGATTACCATGAGATGATCATGTATAATTATATTTGATTATATTGTTTATGCGTGTCGGTAATGGTTGTTAAGAAGTGAAGGCCGTGGTTGTGGCCTTGGACTTTGTCAGGTTTTACCACCGTTCGTGGTAGACGAATAGAGTAGTTACCCCAAATACCATAGTTGCAGGAGTTGAGCGTGAGTTGTTTTAGAAAGTTGTTTTCCTTCTTGACCTCAAATCTTGGCAAATTCTTGTTTTGTGGTGGATGATGATTTTCTCTTGGGTTCGTGGTTCATGGTAATGGTTGTGTTTCAATGGTCTCTAATGGTTCTCTGAAACAAGTATTATTTTTCGACTGTTGAGCTATCTTTACTACTTGTGATCGTCCTCAATTGGCATTACTGATAATTCCATAGTTGTTTCTTCTTTCTCATTGGAAAAGAATGACTCATGTATTCGTTTGAAAGTTTTGGTAATGAGAGTTTCTGTTGCAAGTTTGTTAACATGAGAAAACTTTGGCTCTATGTATTTCTTTTGGATTATTCCGAGTGATGAAGTTTAATGCATCTCTTTTCTGTTGGAAATTGCTAAAATCCTTTTCTGATGCCTTGTTATGGTTAAATCAGAGATTGTAATCAAATAACTTGATATGGTATGGGTATCAAGTTGAGTCATTGGTATGGTGCATAATTAATATTAATTAGTAACATTGGAAGTGAAATTGATTAGGATGATGTTGTCTTTTTCTAGTTCTTGATGAACGGTATATATGAGTAGTGATTGAGAGATATCAAGAAGTATGGAACCTTGATGAACTAGTCTGGTCATTAAAACTGTTTAGGTTGTTAAATTTGTTGGGTTCTTTGGTTCCCATGGATTAATTTAATTGTGTGGAAAGGAAAATTAGAGGGAATACCAGATTTACATATTCCCTAGTATGATTAGTTATTAGAATTGTGTACAATCGGTTGAATGGATTGAATATCGGTGGATCTAGAAATTATGGGAGGAGTTCTATGTAGTTCTTCTATGTAGGATGACGCGATGAATTTGGTTGTAGTGTTGTTGAGACTCTTGATCGATAGAAGATTTTGATTTTTTTTGAAGTTTTAGTGTATTTTTTGCCGAAATCCAATGTGAGGAGGAACAGTTGAATATGTGCTTGTTAATATCCATGTGATTTGGGAAGGAAAGTAGGTAGCAACTAGATTTCATAACGAAGCCAGTTGATAACAACAAGGGTTGTCGTATAACTGTTGTGTGTTGAAGTTTGATAATGAGCATCGCTAAAAGTTGAACAGATATGATATAATAGGTGGCTTATGCCCACATGATTGTGAAATAATTGGATGAAATTGTGTCCTTGATGAAAGGGTTTTGGTAGGAGCTTTTCAATGGGGTAGTAGACCCCTTCTAAACTTAAGAAGTTGATGTAGTGATGTTGTATGATTTTGGTATACTCTCATTTTGAAGATGGGATGAAAAGGCAGTATGGAACAAATTGGTGAAACTTTGGGGGCTTTCTAATGGAATAGTTGATGATAAATATTCATGTTCAGAGTATATTATTCTTGATGTTAGTAAGATTATCTGCAAGAGATTGTGACTTGTGTGTGGTGATGATTCTTTTAGAAATAAAGAAATTTGATCGTCTTTCGTAACTTGGATTTTGTAGAAGTGTTTCGAGTTTTGCGATGGTGATCAATTGGATCGCTTGAGTTATGTGGTGATTGAGTTGCTTTGAGCAAAGTGACATGCTGAAAGATTTTATTGGTTCTTAAGTTGTTCCTACGATTTGGTCTTAAGAGCTTATCTTGTTTAAGCTGGCAAAGTGATGTAGTAATCACAGAACATAACCTTCCTTGTTAAAGGAATGAGTCAAGTATAAGTAATTGAGCTTTAAGTCTCGTTTCGCATCTTGAAGTTTATTTGAGAGTGCTTAAACCTTATGCAGTTGTCCCATAAGAGTTTATCAATTTTCAAAGGGTATTACCTTCTTCTCATTTGTGGTTTGGTATTCGCTTTTAGTAGGGCTTGAGCCCTCGACTGTTGACTTTCCCTTATGTTTTCCGAGTACTTTGCCTAAGTGACTATTTTCCTTGGTCTTGTGTTCACTGCGGTGGCACATGTTTTCCTAGTTGGAAAAAAAAATTTTGATTCCATTCGCTCTTTATTTTGAGGAAGATTCAACCTATTCGTTCACCTGAGTCTTTTGAGGTGTTGAATAATTGTAGTTGTGAAACGTTGGGTTGTAAGTTATTCGATGAGCATTGGAGGATGAAATAATTTCGTAATATAGTTCTTTGAGAGAAGTCTATCTCAATGGAAGATTGTCTTATGGGGTTAAACTGATTGCATTGTTACAGCTAGTAGAACCTATAGTGATTGTGATCCAAGATCTTTTGTTCACTTCGGGTGGAACATTAGAATTACCGAGAGTATGAAAATCCTGATCAATTTTATAGAGTATAGCAATTTGGTAGTATTGCGAGATTGTGAAGGGTTATTCTTGATGATGTGGTTTAATGAGAGTGGGATTACAAGGTAATCGAATCGTCAATGGAATAATAGAAAATGTTGAGTAATGTCAAGAGTGATTTGGTTTTAAATGAGTAACCATCTGAGAGTTATAATATTTGTAAAGGTAAACGGGTCAAGAAAATATTTTCATGATGATGTTAATAAGTGAGTATGTGGGAATTATGGATTTATAGGGATTTAATCTGAGGATTTCTCTATCCTTTATATGAGAAGTTAGTTGCAAGAGTCTTGGAGGTTAAATGTGGACTTTGCATTGTTATGCTAGAACTTTGAGTCGCCCAAAGATTATGTGTAGAGGAAGTAGAATAAGGGTGGATTGCGAACAGTGGGATGATCGTTGATAACACCCTTCTGATGTAGTACATGAGAGTGTGTGATGTGGAATCTGAAATGTTTGTCCTCAAAAAAGGTTGAGGTGATATGATCGTGTGAGAGATCTAATTTGGGGATACTTTCTGAGTGCCATCTGTCAAATGAATTCTATCAGTAAAGGGAATCGGTTAGAGAATATTTTGTGAAATCATCAGAGTCCCTCTTCAAAGGTGTAGACAAGGCATTTCGATTTGGGCTTGGCGTTGAGATCGCCAAGTTAAGAGTAACAAGTTAAGTGTGTTGTGCGATGATTGGGATTCCATAGCTTGAGGGAAATTTTGGTCCTAGAAGAGAAACTGTTAAATTGATGCTTCCTCAAGAAGTGAATTGTTTTCCTGATTTTCGTTTAAGTTCTATGCTGTTGACCTTTGTCTTTCGCAAAGTTTAGCTTGGCTTTATATTGGTATGTGTGGTTCTTATCAGTTCAGAAAGAATAAAAGAAACGTTGGATTTGGTTATTCGAGTGATTTCTCCTTTGGCGGATGTGGTGTTTATTTGCAAATTTTCTAATTTGAAGGTGGAAAGATTTTCGTGATAAATCTTCGATTCTGAACTTGACTCTTTTTAGTACCGAGTTGGTAACACTTGGTTGCGATGATAGTCCTTCATTTTCAGTTGGGCTATGTCGGGTAAGAGTGTGTTTAAAGCGAGTTCTGTCGTGTGTCCCTCGTTAAAGGAGGCGATCTTTCTTTGGGTGAAAAAGTCCGCTTAATAGGTGCAACAAAAGTTCAGTGTTCTATGCACATGTTGCGTGGTTCGGTACCACTAGGGGGGTTGCCCCAAGGTACATTGGGTTGTTTTCGCTAGTTGGCAAAACGTTAGGACCGTAGTGAGTCCATGCGCGAAGTACACATCGTCTTGTTTGTCCCAGTGCTGAGTGAGTACCAGAGAGGTCCGGAGTTTGAAGTTTCGTGGGAGCTGCTGACCTTTGAGTAGCATCCTGTGCGTTGTTAGAGAGGTCAGAGCGAGTGCTGAGGCACAAGTCGTTGGTTTGTGTCAAGGTGCCTTTGTCCCATTAGCTCGAGAGGGAGGCGACTTGGGAATTGGAATCTCGCATGCGCGAGCTTTATCCAAAGTTTTTCACGGCAGGTACATAGTAATGTTAGTAAATCTTTTAGCAGTGGTTTTTTTTTGTGTTGAGGTTGAATAGAATTCGGGGTCGAATTCTGTTTAAGGAGGGTAGAATGTAATACCCCAAAAATTAAATCGGGAGAGAATAATTAAATCGGGAGAATATTTCTTTTAGCAAAGCGATTGAACAGGAGAAAGAGGGGTTTTAATGTAATACTCCAATTTATTCTACGAAAGAAAGCGTTCAAAAGAGAAATTAGACAAAAAAAAGGGGGGGTTTCTGCAGTTTTTCGGCAACTTGGGCCTTGGCCCAGGAGGCCCATGAGGGGTCGGCCACCAATAAAAGGAAGGGGAAAACCCTAGATGCACTGTAGCTACAGTGCCGCCGCACTGTAGCATGGCTACTGTAGCACACCTCTCCTCCATGGTGGTGCCCCCCTCCATTGGTGTCTCCTTTCCTCGCCGTCGGTGCTCCCTGCTGCCGATCAAGTGAAGAAAGGAGAGGAGATCAACTTCGTGGGGAGAGTTCATCATCTTGCTGCGATTCTACAAGGGTAACGTCGCGTGTTCTTCGTTGTTTGATGCGTAGTAGTTGCGGTTGATGTCGTTTGGTAGATTGATTTGCGTCGGTTTAATAGATCGCGTTCTGTCCAGATTATTGCGCGGTCATTTTCGTGTGTTTAGAGGCCTAATTAGGAGTTTTGGTTTCCTAGAGTTATGTAGATAATGTTCTTAGCTTTCAGTGGCCGCCAAGAACGCCAAAATCCGATTAACGGTTAGAAAGTTATGAATTGTTTAGTGCCGCTGTCTGGTTAATCTGTCAACATCCTAACAGTCTGTAGAAAACTGAGTTAATCTATTAGTTAAAGACGAAATCAGAGGATCTCAATATAACGAATATTGTAGGTAATTTCCATACCTTTTCAGAGAGATAAAGAACGCAAGATTTGGACTTTCGTAGCAAAAGTTATGGTGGTTTTAGTGTACTGTCCAGAGAAGCCGACGTGAAAATTGTTGTTCTGTAGTTTGGCTTGGTAGGGGCAGTGAATGGCTTAATCAAAAGGGCTCCCCAAATAAGTTTATTTAGGTAATTTAATTACCTTTCCAGAAAGTCTAAGAACACCTCATTGGACTCCTGTAAGGACCCAGATATTAACATCTGGATTCCTCTGTGATTTTCTGCACTATTCCCTGGATCAGTAGATAGTGCTCACAGTTACAGTAATGAATATCAAAATACATATCATGCGGAAGCGTAAATATAATAGTAGACTTACTCATGGGCCGATTAGGCCGAAATCATTAAATTGCAGCAGCGGAAGAACGAAGCACACAGGTGGGACCTTCAGGACATGCCCACAGGCAGCCAACTGGAGGTTCGTGACCTAGCCCTTGACATCTTCATCTTCTCGGCCAGCTTGTCCAATCTTGTTGCTGAGGCGAGGTAATTTGATTTCCTGAATCTGAATTTTGTCGCAAAAGCGAGCGTGAGCACTCCGACCCCGTGCTCCGCGAGCCAATACACAGAATGCAATTAAATAGTATGCATGGCTTAACAAAGGAGAGGCTCGGGTTATTTTTATTTGCCAAAATCGCCTTTAGTAGCATTATTACCATTGCTCAATTACAGTGTTATAGTTGCTACCTAACTCCACACTACAATGGCCAAAATTGACCTAATCTACAGAAAATGCACCTTCTTTAATGACTGCTGCCTAAAACTCCTAACAACAAGTGTCATCATTTATTTAATCCACCGATCATACTTTGTATTTTGAATTACTAAAAATCCAGTCCTGTCATTACTACTCATCAGCTCCTCACCTCTGAATTCTAATGATTCCCTAACATAATTACTTTCAAATCCACCGATATCATTCGTATTCAATCCTTTTCGTCATTGATTCAAAACCATAATCCAATAATCAATCTCATTTTCCATCATCTATCACTAGCTAATCCACAAATATACCTCCACCGAAAATTCAATTTACCAAGATTATAATCCACTAATTGTTATGAATCCTCCAATCTTCTCAGAAATTCAATTCATCCCTCTAGTAACTGGTCATCTCCTATTAATTCCCATTATCACCAATATCTTCCAAGAATTTATATTAATCTCTAGTGTAGTAACCCAGCAATTTACCTTTGCACTCCCTAATTCCCCAAACTCATTGAGTATACATCCACCAAGAATAGCATTGACCAAGTATACGATTCACTATTATATATATCCACCAAGAATATCGCTAATCAAGAATTATACTCCCATACTTGTATTATTTTTCCAATTTCCTAAAAATTCAATTAGATCATTTATCTAACCTATCTATTCAACGGGACCCCACTAATTTATTTCTCCCAGAACCCACACTATCCTTTCTTATTTATGATCGACATAAATCCACCAATACCTTTAAGTACATGCTACAATCATCCATCTCCTTTACCCACAACCCTGTTTATTCCACCCATATTTTAGGTTGTAAGATTAGTAATGCCACCATTCAAAATACAATACATAAAATTTCCTGAGACCTAGCAGCTTTGGAACAAAACATAATGTTCAAGGAATATTAACATGAATTTCCATACATATGGCATCACACCATATGCCTAATATCACCATAATTTTTCCATATATACGGCATCACACCGTATAACATCTTTCAGCGTTATAGCCGCTTAACTTACCACTGGGACGACACCCAGGACAACTCAAATCAGGGCTTTCCGCTGCCCTCCACTTTTCCATTCCCATTTTCCAAACATTTTTAAATAGAACTATCTCGAGTAAGTTCCCATGTCCGCCCTTGACCGTGGGCACGGCTATTCGAATAGTTTTGACTCTGCAGAGTTTGTACACTTTCACCACAAGAGATGAACTATCCTTTTTGCCAACATGCTTCCTTAGGCATGAGACCCAGATAATTTATCACAAAGCCTTTACCTTACTCCGATCTAGCTAGACACCACCCACGCTGAGGTTTCACCGCTGAAGGGTTACACCACCACAGTCAGAAGCCCCCTCTTGCGCCGTGCGAGTACAGTACACCCTGTGCCTCACTGTGAGTAAACCAGTACACCCTGGCACCCACTTTCCTCGGTGACATCTGAACTAAACCCTTGCAAGTTATTCAGCTAGGTCGTACCCATTATAGACTTGTGGTTGTACTGTTTTACATCAGGAGGTCATCACAAGATTCAGTCCTTAGTATTATCTGAGCGGTTCTACCACACTCCATAATTTGTGCTCCCACCGCACCACATACCAGCCCCCAAGCCATCCGCTCAGATAAATAAGCAATTTGAGGTTTTTGGGAATATAAAATAACCATATCCAACATACACCAGTCATTACCACCATGACTGCCCAACCAATTTTTCTCAGGATTAAAAATGATGCTTGGGCGCTCTCGCGCCCATGAGTACCTAAGCAAAACTAAGCATGGCATATAATTAGGGACCTATTTTCGAAAGGATACTATTATAATTTTGCTAGAGCGACAAGGTTCACACAATCAAATATTTCAAAGGAGGGGTATTATTATCCAAGGTAAACCGTGGGCACATAACTAGAATATTAAATTAAACATGTATTTGCATATAACATAACAGCATGCAATTTGATAATTTAAAACAAAGTAATTTGCAAAAATGTAGGTTCAACATGATCAAAGTATTGACTCGCCTGGCGCGGTTTACCGCGGTCTTGAGCTCACGCAATGGTTTCCGTCGAGCTTCTGGTCTTTATCTTCACTTCGAGCTTGATCCAATGAGTCTTCGTAACTCCCAATTTCTAATTACGCGACAAACAACGAGAGAGAAAGAGCAGGAACAGGGCAGGAGAGGCAGGAAACAGAGGGAGGAAACGCCGAGCATGGCAGCGGCGGCGCCGGCGAGGAAAGGCCAGGGAAGTGGCGGCGACCCGAAAAATGGGTTGCCCTAGCGACGAGGAACCTCGGGCGGCAGCGGCTCCGGTCGGGGTGGCACCATGGCGGGCGGACAACAGCTTTAGGCGGCCGGCGGTGGGGGTGAACGAGGCGCCGGCGGCCGGAGTGGAGTAGAGGAGATCTGAGGGGCGCGGGAGTAGGAGGGGAGCATGGGGATGCTCACCGCGTGTTTTGCCGAGCCAGAGAATGCCCATAGCGGGCCGGCGACGTGGATGGGGAAGGCGGCGGAGGGCTTCTCGGCGCCGGCGAGCTGTGGTGGATGAGGGGCTCCGGCGGTAGCTGGAGGAAATCCGGGGCGGCGTGGGGGTGCTCCACCGGCGGGGAATTGAAGAGGGACGCACCGAGGAGGGAGCAGCAGTGGAAATGGCGGCGGCGACCGGTGTTGGGGAAGATGGGCCGTGCGCGAGCTCCGGCGCACCGGAGTCCGATTAACGCGGTGGGGAGGTACACAGGGAGCAGGGACACACTTTGACGCACTTGGGGTGGTTGGGCGTCGCCGGAAGGCCGGGAGCGGCATGGAGGCGCTGCGGCCGTCGCATGGGTAGAGGCGGGCTCTCGGGTGCCGGGCGGAAGAGGGAACAAGGGAGAAAGGAGTGGCGCGGGGTACTTGTAGTCGCAGAGGGGCGGGAAGGCGCGGCCGAGGATGGACCGGGCGGAGCTGAGCGCCGACGGAGGACCGGACGGCGGGTAATGCCCGCAGGGCTTTGCCCGGCGCGGGGCTCGACGGAGGCGCGGGGCTCGGTGCTGTGCAGCAGGGGCAGGGCAGGCGCGCGAGATCCGTCTTGCCTGCTTGCGGGATTCGGCACAGTGGGAGAAGGTGGGAGGAGACGTGGAAGAAGCTCCGCCGCGGAAGGGGAGGAGGGAGGAAGGAAAAGGAAGCGCAGCGCCTGGGAAAAAGGCAGAGAAGAAAGAGAGAGAGGGGGAGCGGGAGCAGGAGCCGGGGCCCGCGCGTAGAGGAAAAGAGAGGAGGGAGGGAGAAATAGTTCGGGCCCGCATGTAAGAGAAAGAGGGGGTAAGGGAGCGGGTAGAAAAAAGGAGGAGACCGCATGGTTTGGAAAATTGGGAGAATAAATAATAGAATTGAAAATTTGAGTTTCTAAAAGTTTGAGTATTGCCTATTCCAATCCTTTTGACTAATTTATAAACTATATTTTGATTCTATAAATATATTTTCGATTTACTATTTCAAAGTTTGAACTCACCCATCTTTATTTAAAATTTTGATCATACTCTCCTTCCTTTTTGTATGATGATTGAGTTGTATCAAAAATGATTTCTTAGCATTAATTATTATTATTCATTTCTAATCTTTAAATAAGACTTTGTTTTAGCGAATTATAACAATTGTTAGGTTGTCAGGGTGGGACACTATTTCAATTATTTGTATATTTCCTTTTTGGCATTACTAATGTTTATTTCTTTTTGAGCTTCTTAATTAAAAATTTTTTTTTTAAAAAAAAAACCTCACAAAATTTCAGAACAATGCCATAAAAATCTGAACTCAAATAAAATATTTAACAAAATAACTCAATAGTAATATGTCTTACAAAATAAAATTTCAGGATGTTACAAATCTACCCCCCTTAAAAAGAATCTCGACCCCGAGATTCCGGTAGAGCAGAAAGGATGGAGGTGAGTTATATTGGCTAGCAATAGTTTTCGGGGTGTCGCTCGACGTATAGTTCTTTAGCTCCACAGGGAGATGAAAATCTGCACATCAAGGGTTAGCACTTGGAGAAGTCAAAAGGAAAGAGATAAACCTTGTTCTCCTGGATAGGTCGTAGACTTCCAAATACTTGCTCCTTAACATTGTTGCCTTCACATCATCGTAGAGTGGAGTAGTTGCTTCGTCTATTGGATATATGGTTGTAGAGTTCCATATTGATATGTGGGTAGCAATGGGCTGTGCCCTAGGGGTAGGGGACCTTAGGAATGAAGGAGGTGCCGATAGACACATCTATATGGTGGTCTTTCACTTCTACTGGGTCCCGTTCTTAGGCTTTGGCTTTGCCAAGCACGACGATTTTTGCTAAAGATACGTCTCGTAGTCATCATCACCTGAAGACTTCTGGTCTTGCGAATCTCCTTGTATTGGTTTAATTACTCTGAGTCCATGTTGTCGCACCTCCAACATACACATCATGGTAGTTCTTCGACAGTTCTATCCCATAGTGCTACCCCCCTTAAATAAAGGACAATTGTCATTGTTCATCTATTGTATTCTTAGCTGTCTTTATCAACAACAGACTTGTGGAGCAGCCCAGGGGGCAAGGGTTTTGTCCTTCGCAGAAACAGGTGACCTTGCTCTGTGGTTCTCTACTGGCGGGGGGTCTTCTTCATAGTGATGTTGTCTTCCTTAAATACTGAGAGGTTGAATAGTCTTCGCTTCTTCTTGACGGCCCTGGTTTTGGGTTACTTGTTATTTCGTTCCTTTGGATCCGATGGGGTTTTCAGCAAGAGGTGAGAGGGAATAGCATGCGATAAGGATAGAATCGTGGGGATAAGGTAATCCAAACCCATTCAAATTTTAAAGGAGTACATCCAGGGAGCTTGAATGATTCTGAGCCACACAAATTTTTTGAAAGTAATATTTTCCTGTGACTGCGAAATAGGATGCCCGAGGGCAAGAAAACAGCGCACAGGGACCAACGAAAACCTTGCGACAATACAACGTCTACTCGAGAAGCACACATAAGAGGGTACAGGGTTCATCTGCATAGTCCGTTTAGAACGAGACTACCTTATCTTCATGAACATCTTCAGCGTTCCTAACCTTAATTTTGGAGTAAGGGTACGGGAAGAAGGTCAAAATTTTTCCTTTTAATCAATATACAGAAGGGGGATTTTTTTTTGTAAACTGATCAATATCAGCACCCACGCTGGGTTATCATTTCGAATTTGGGGTAAGGGGCTTTAGAAGTAAAAATGGCTAAGTCAGCATTTGGATGAGAGAGAATCATCTAAGAGAGATAAGAATGAGCAGCATAACCTATTTCTTTTTGAATTAGATATTTAAGAAATAATTCTAATCATGAAACTAACGGCCAGGCTAACTAGGTCACGACCTGCAGTCGATATGCTCTGATACCATCCCTGTAAGGACCCAGATATTAACATCTGGATTCCTCTGTGATTTTCTGCACTATTCCCTGGATCAGTAGATAGTGCTCACAGTTACAGTAATGAATATCAAAATACATATCATGCGGAAGCGTAAATATAATAGTAGACTTACTCATGGGCCGATTAGGCCGAAATCATTAAATTGCAGCAGCGGAAGAACGAAGCGCACAGGTGGGACCTTCAGGACATGCCCACAGGCAGCCAACTGGAGGTTCGTGACCTAGCCCTTGACATCTTCATCTTCTCGGCCAGCTTGTCCAATCTTGTTGCTGAGGCGAGGTAATTTGATTTCCTGAATCTGAATTTTGTCGCAAAAGCGAGCGTGAGCACTCCGACCCCGTGCTCCGCGAGCCAATACACAGAATGCAATTAAATAGTATGCATGGCTTAACAAAGGAGAGGCTCGGGTTATTTTTATTTGCCAAAATCGCCTTTAGTAGCATTATTACCATTGCTCAATTACAGTGTTATAGTTGCTACCTAACTCCACACTACAATGGCCAAAATTGACCTAATCTACAGAAAATGCACCTTCTTTAATGACTGCTGCCTAAAACTCCTAACAACAAGTGTCATCATTTATTTAATCCACCGATCATACTTTGTATTTTGAATTACTAAAAATCCAGTCCTGTCATTACTACTCATCAGCTCCTCACCTCTGAATTCTAATGATTCCCTAACATAATTACTTTCAAATCCACCGATATCATTCGTATTCAATCCTTTTCGTCATTGATTCAAAACCATAATCCAATAATCAATCTCATTTTCCATTATCTATCACTAGCTAATCCACAAATATACCTCCACCGAAAATTCAATTTACCAAGATTATAATCCACTAATTGTTATGAATCCTCCAATCTTCTCAGAAATTCAATTCATCCCTCTAGTAACTGGTCATCTCCTATTAATTCCCATTATCACCAATATCTTCCAAGAATTTATATTAATCTCTAGTGTAGTAACCCAGCAATTTACCTTTGCACTCCCTAATTCCCCAAACTCATTGAGTATACATCCACCAAGAATAGCATTGACCAAGTATACGATTCACTATTATATATATCCACCAAGAATATCGCTAATCAAGAATTATACTCCCATACTTGTATTATTTTTCCAATTTCCTAAAAATTCAATTAGATCATTTATCTAACCTATCTATTCAACGGGACCCCACTAATTTATTTCTCCCAGAACCCACACTATCCTTTCTTATTTATGATCGACATAAATCCACCAATACCTTTAAGTACATGCTACAATCATCCATCTCCTTTACCCACAACCCTGTTTATTCCACCCATATTTTAGGTTGTAAGATTAGTAATGCCACCATTCAAAATACAATACATAAAATTTCCTGAGACCTAGCAGCTTTGGAACAAAACATAATGTTCAAGGAATATTAACATGAATTTCCATACATATGGCATCACACCATATGCCTAATATCACCATAATTTTTCCATATATACGGCATCACACCGTATAACATCTTTCAGCGTTATAGCCGCTTAACTTACCACTGGGACGACACCCAGGACAACTCAAATCAGGGCTTTCCGCTGCCCTCCACTTTTCCATTCCCATTTTCCAAACATTTTTAAATAGAACTATCTCGAGTAAGTTCCCATGTCCGCCCTTGACCGTGGGCACGGCTATTCGAATAGTTTTGACTCTGCAGAGTTTGTACACTTTCACCACAAGAGATGAACTATCCTTTTTGCCAACATGCTTCCTTAGGCATGAGACCCAGATAATTTATCACAAAGCCTTTACCTTACTCCGATCTAGCTAGACACCACCCACGCTGAGGTTTCACCGCTGAAGGGTTACACCACCACAGTCAGAAGCCCCCTCTTGCGCCGTGCGAGTACAGTACACCCTGTGCCTCACTGTGAGTAAACCAGTACACCCTGGCACCCACTTTCCTCGGTGACATCTGAACTAAACCCTTGCAAGTTATTCAGCTAGGTCGTACCCATTATAGACTTGTGGTTGTACTGTTTTACATCAGGAGGTCATCACAAGATTCAGTCCTTAGTATTATCTGAGCGGTTCTACCACACTCCATAATTTGTGCTCCCACCGCACCACATACCAGCCCCCAAGCCATCCGCTCAGATAAATAAGCAATTTGAGGTTTTTGGGAATATAAAATAACCATATCCAACATACACCAGTCATTACCACCATGACTGCCCAACCAATTTTTCTCAGGATTAAAAATGATGCTTGGGCGCTCTCGCGCCCATGAGTACCTAAGCAAAACTAAGCATGGCATATAATTAGGGACCTATTTTCGAAAGGATACTATTATAATTTTGCTAGAGCGACAAGGTTCACACAATCAAATATTTCAAAGGAGGGGTATTATTATCCAAGGTAAACCGTGGGCACATAACTAGAATATTAAATTAAACATGTATTTGCATATAACATAACAGCATGCAATTTGATAATTTAAAACAAAGTAATTTGCAAAAATGTAGGTTCAACATGATCAAAGTATTGACTCGCCTGGCGCGGTTTACCGCGGTCTTGAGCTCACGCAATGGTTTCCGTCGAGCTTCTGGTCTTTATCTTCACTTCGAGCTTGATCCAATGAGTCTTCGTAACTCCCAATTTCTAATTACGCGACAAACAACGAGAGAGAAAGAGCAGGAACAGGGCAGGAGAGGCAGGAAACAGAGGGAGGAAACGCCGAGCATGGCAGCGGCGGCGCCGGCGAGGAAAGGCTAGGGAAGTGGCGGCGACCCGAAAAATGGGTTGCCCTAGCGACGAGGAACCTCGGGCGGCAGCTGCTCCGGTCGGGGTGGCACCATGGCGGGCGGACAACAGCTTTAGGCGGCCGGCGGTGGGGGTGAACGAGGCGCCGGCGGCCGGAGTGGAGTAGAGGAGATCTGAGGGGCGCGGGAGTAGGAGGGGAGCATGGGGATGCTCACCGCGTGTTTTGCCGAGCCAGAGAATGCCCATAGCGGGCCGGCGACGTGGATGGGGAAGGCGGCGGAGGGCTTCTCGGCGCCGGCGAGCTGTGGTGGATGAGGGGCTCCGGCGGTAGCTGGAGGAAATCCGGGGCGGCGTGGGGGTGCTCCACCGGCGGGGAATTGAAGAGGGACGCACCGAGGAGGGAGCAGCAGTGGAAATGGCGGCGGCGACCGGTGTTGGGGAAGATGGGCCGTGTGCGAGCTCCGGCGCACCGGAGTCCGATTAACGCGGTGGGGAGGTACACAGGGAGCAGGGACACACTTTGACGCACTTGGGGTGGTTGGGCGTCGCCGGAAGGCCGGGAGCGGCATGGAGGCGCTGCGGCCGTCGCATGGGTAGAGGCGGGCTCTCGGGTGCCGGGCGGAAGAGGGAACAAGGGAGAAAGGAGTGGCGCGGGGTACTTGTAGTCGCAGAGGGGCGGGAAGGCGCGGCCGAGGATGGACCGGGCGGAGCTGAGCGCCGACGGAGGACCGGACGGCGGGTAATGCCCGCAGGGCTTTGCCCGGCGCGGGGCTCGACGGAGGCGCGGGGCTCGGTGCTGTGCAGCAGGGGCAGGGCAGGCGCGCGAGATCCGTCTTGCCTGCTTGCGGGATTCGGCACAGTGGGAGAAGGTGGGAGGAGACGTGGAAGAAGCTCCGCCGCGGAAGGGGAGGAGGGAGGAAGGAAAAGGAAGCGCAGCGCCTGGGAAAAAGGCAGAGAAGAAAGAGAGAGAGGGGGAGCGGGAGCAGGAGCCGGGGCCCGCGCGTAGAGGAAAAGAGAGGAGGGAGGGAGAAATAGTTCGGGCCCGCATGTAAGAGAAAGAGGGGGTAAGGGAGCGGGTAGAAAAAAGGAGGAGACCGCATGGTTTGGAAAATTGGGAGAATAAATAATAGAATTGAAAATTTGAGTTTCTAAAAGTTTGAGTATTGCCTATTCCAATCCTTTTGACTAATTTATAAACTATATTTTGATTCTATAAATATATTTTCGATTTACTATTTCAAAGTTTGAACTCACCCATCTTTATTTAAAATTTTGATCATACTCTCCTTCCTTTTTGTATGATGATTGAGTTGTATCAAAAATGATTTCTTAGCATTAATTATTATTATTCATTTCTAATCTTTAAATAAGACTTTGTTTTAGCGAATTATAACAATTGTTAGGTTGTCAGGGTGGGACACTATTTCAATTATTTGTATATTTCCTTTTTGGCATTACTAATGTTTATTTCTTTTTGAGCTTCTTAATTAAAATTTTTTTTTAAAAAAAAAACCTCACAAAATTCCAGAACAATGCCATAAAAATCTGAACTCAAATAAAATATTTAACAAAATAACTCAATAGTAATATGTCTTACAAAATAAAATTTCAGGATGTTACAACTCCTGAGCAGAAAGTTATGTATTTTAGAAGTTGACTGTCCACAGAGGGGACAAAGCGACATCTAGAAATTGGGGCTGGGTTCGCGCTAAAGGAACTTTCGTGAGTCCGTGTTTACTTTTATGGTTTGAGTGGTCCTCTATTGCTGTCTTAGCATTTCTTAATTGAATGTTTAGGTGGGGGACTCGTTCCGGAGGCGGCACCCTCTTCTCGTCCTTCGTTCCCGCTCGGTTGAGGCAAGTGCATTGTTTGATCCTTGTTTGTGATTGCTTGGATATGAATGCGGGTTTGATGCTTGTTAATGTCGTGTGGCTATTGATAAGTGTGCATAATCAGAGTGGTGAATGTTCAAACTATGGATATGCTTTATTCATGAATGTTGTTATTGCCTTTATTCATGAATGTTGTTATCGCCTTAATTCACAAATGTCGTTGTTGCCTTTATTCATGAATGTTGTTACCGCCATTGGTGCTTGATGTTGAAAAGAGATGGTGCATATGCATTTTGATATCATGTTGAGGCCTGGTCTTGTGATGACCAAGTATGCACATCTTTGAGGTCCCCGTCATGAATGTGACGGGCTTGAGATCCCCACACTCGTGGAGTGTGGGCATGAGGTCCCCAATACTTGCGGAGTATTGGGCAATTGGTCCCTGTGCGTGCGCGCACAGGCATGGGTATGCAGCGACGGTTGCATACTTTGCATTACCAGTGTAATGCACAAAGAGATAGAGAAAAGGAATCCTTGAGCATTGCATTTGCATGTGGAATGATTTAGTGATGTGCTCCTGAATATGGATGCTGACGCTATGGATTGAATTATGCGTCTGTTTATTTATGTACTTGTTGAGTCTGTGGACTCACTCTTGCTTTCTTGTTGTTTTTATGTACCCAGTTCAAGCGCAGTATGCAAGGGAGGGAGTAGCGTTATGCTTTGCACGCACACTGTCATGAACTTTAATTCTCGGACCATGCCTTATTAATTAAGCTACTGATCAAAGATTTGACCTGTTTATGTTATCGTATCGGATTATTTGTAATAATGATGAGTAGTCTAGTTGGAAGTTTGAGGATTTGTTCAGTCGATTAGTAAGTTCATGAGTACTTCTTGTTGATCTTGAATATTGCAGTACTCCGTTATAACTCCCTTTTAACTGTTGAAACCCATGTGATGTTAGAAATACAAAGGAGACTCTGCCGAATTTTAGTAAAGTATCTTAGTTTAGTTTTGTGTAAGGTTACTTTAGTAGCATTCTTGGCTCTTGTGGAGTTGGGGTGTTACAAAACTCGCCAAAGTTCGGTGAAAACTCTCTAAATTCTTGATGGCGGAGGTCATTCAACCGAAGGGAGAGTTTAACCCCGGCGATGATAATTAGATGTTTAAACATTTGATTCAATTGTGGTTCATTCAATTGTTCTTAATCAAAAAATTCATTCAATTGTACATCATTTAGTTGTTTAATTCATTTGTGAGATCTGTATAATGATTGTCATGTGCTATATATATGATCTGCTTGCTTGTTTTCAGATGGCGTGGCTAGCATTTCCTGAGACTAGCCAAAAAACAAGAAATAATTTAGTTATTTAAATAGCTATCACAGACGGTTTGCAACACCAAACCGTCTGTGATATATAAGATATCATAGACAATTATTGGTATTAGCCATCTGTGATATGTAAGATATCACAGACGGCTATGTTTAAGAACTATCTATGATATATGACATATCACAGATAGTATTTTGGTATTAGTCATCTGTGCTATATTAGATATTACAAATGGCTATATTTCAGAACTATCTGTAATTCATATATAAAAAATAACATACATTTTTTGTTATTAGCTGTCTGTGTTATGTCAGATATGACAGACGGCTATATTTAAGAACTGTCTGTGTATCTGACATATCACAGATGGTTTTTATTGAAAAACCATCTGTGTTGTGACTTATCGCAAATGGTTTGAGAGCCGTCTGTAATAACCGCTTGTTATTACAGACACATAAATTCAAACGGTTCAAAAACTGTCTATGATGATCCTTTGTGTGGTAGTGGAATATATTGTTTCACTATCTCCTTAGTCTATGTACTAATACACCTTATAAACCTAGATGGATGGAGTACTAATCTTAGTTGTTGCAGATGTCCTAATTGAAATCAAGTCAATGGTTCATATGGTGAGTTCTTTTGGGCTATGGTTTATAGCTTTTAGTTTAAAATTTTGAATTATGGTTGTTTGTAAGAGAGAGTACAGAAAGAGAGATACTCACGTATGATTTTAGCCGATATAGATGAATTATGTACAGTGTCTATTATAATCGACTTGTAAACCCCGTCTTAAAAAGACACACCGTTTAAAAGTTAGTTACTATAGTATAAGCCATAAGCTATAAGCCCAAACAATCTGGATTCCAAAATTCACTCCGTATCATTCTAATTACTCTTTCCAAACTATATGCTATATCTTTTTCCTTACACAAACTCTAGGAGTCATTTTATTGTTTAGGTCACGCGTGTTGCGATTTGAAACTATCTCGAAAATAGAGTGTCCGATGTGAAACATTCAGCAAAAAAAGGAAATCCCTAAGTGAGGTACGTGAAAAAGAGGGAGCAAATATGCGTGGAAAAAAGGTGACACAAGTGATAAAAATGGCCAACTGTAAAAGGTAGTCCAGAATCCAGAACATGCGCGCCTACTGCCGGACGCCCCGCCGCCGGCCGTCTCCTCGGCGGAGTCAGCGCTAAGCTCCCCGGCCGGGTCCATCCGTCACCCTCACGCATCTCCAGAGTTCACCGCGTCGCCAAACCCATGGTTGGGCCCGTGCCTTCCTTCAAGCTTGCGTCGCAGCGTCTGACGAGCGTGATGACGCTCCGGTGCGGACTCCGGTCAGGTAAATCTTTTCCGTTCCTGTCTACATACTTTACTGATCTCTACTCTCCGGCTTCACCTTGTGGTCTAGCTAGCTACTGTGTACTCAACTGTATGTATACCCTAACCGCCGCAAACTGCAATGCCGTACGTCTACCCTACCGATCGAGTAGCTAACTAAGCTCCACTAGGATATATACATATATCATCGCAGGGTTAAGTGACTTAGACTAATTATTTAACTATTAAATGATATATGACTAAATCGTTTAATTATTAGACGACTAGATCATGTTATTCAACGGTTAAATGACTTTGTAGTTCCGTCATCGGTCTCGGCTTTTGGACGAGGAAAGTTGCTCTGGGTTTTACAGGGCGTTTCTGAGTGTGGGTTGCGTACGTACATTTGCCTTGTATTGTACTGCTGCTGGTGCACTGCAGTTATTAAAACAAAATAGTTGGGTAACGAACTGTTCACCAGTTTTTTTCGACTCATTCACTGGTTCATTTTTCCGACCGTCAATTCATTGGTCTGACCGGCACGGTGGTACATGCAACACGACTACATGTCAGCATCTGCGTATATTTCTACACGAAGATTTGCATAACCGCGTGGTAATTACTTTATCTGTCCATAAATATAGGTTATCGTGGCTTTCATGTGATTAAGCTTTTTAAACTTTCATCACTAATATAAAATATATACATTAACTACATAAAAATAGTATCATTAGATTTATCTTGCAAAATCTTTTATAATATATATTTTTATTATTTTTCTAGTATACTATGATAATAATATCATAGTTAAAGTCTTCATTGGAGATCTAAAACTTAAAAAACAACCTGTATTTATGGACAAGAAAGTAATAAGGAAAAGATAGATCGCAATTGACAAGTCAGAGAGAGGTAAAAAAATTAATTGATTTGTACCTCAGGACGAACAAGTTAATTTGTACTCGTAGTACGTCAGTTTGGCATGAACTTGATCAATTCAACCATGGCATTAAGATAAGGTAATTAAGCATCCGGTGAACAGTTCCAAACCCAAGGACCTCTCCGCATCTCCAGAGGTCACCGCGTCTCCAAACCCATGGTTGGGCCCGTGCCTTCATGCTGGCGTCGCAGCGTCTGACGAGCGTGATGACTCTCCGGTGCGGACTCCGGTCAGGTAGGACGTCTTTTCCGTTCCTGTCTACGTACTTTACTCGCCTCTACTCTCCTGCTTCACCGTGTGGCCTAGCTAGCTACTGTGTACTCAACTGTGTGTATATTCTAGCTACCGCACACTGCAATGCCGTACGTCTACTCTAGCTCCACTACGATATATATACGCTCTCACCCCTAATGCGCTCTGATCTTGTGTTCTTGTGTGAGGGCATTGTGTGAGCTGAATCTTTTAATAAAGAAACGAAAACGAAAGATCAATACAAATCTATCAGGAGGCATTTTTATAAAATCTCCTCTCTGTTAGGTGATGCTGCAACCAACTTTTCTTTTATAGAAAAAAAGCTTTCTTGCCAGATCTTGTCCATGAGCTACAAATGCTTGGAAAAGAGAGAGAGGGTGAGAAGCCGTGAGGAGCACCTTGATTGGTGGTTCCGCCGCGCCAAAGTGCCCGCATCCTCGTTCCGCCACTTGCTCCTCCACCCTCTCCTCACGCCGGCTTTGTCGTCGGCCTCACCGGCAATATTTTTGTGGCGGTCGGTGTGTTGTTAGGTCATCGGTCTCGGGTTTTGGACGAGAAAAGTTGCTTTGGGTTTTGTAGGGCGTTTTTGAGTGTGGGTTGTGTACGTACATTTGCATTGTACTGCTGCTGGTGCACTGCAGCAATTAAAGCCGAATAGTACGGCGACGAACTGTTCCCCAAGTTTTTTAGACTCATTCACCGGTTCATTGTTCCCACCGTCGATTCATTGGTCTGACCGGCCGACTAACCCATGGTTATAAAATCAAGGGGAAATTAGATCCGTGTTTTCGGCAAAACACAAAATTAATTTGAAGAAATATACTGCAAACAAAACACATTAATTCGACTAAAGCATCTCAAAGATCGTTTACTTTTCCTTTTGTTCTGTACCTTTTTCATAATTATTATATATACACACAACTAGGATCCTTTCCTACCGTTGATCCTAAAAGAGATCATTTACTTTGGAAAGTGACATAGCTGTCCATTTTTTAAAATAATCATTTTTATTGTGAATTATTTATTGCGAATTACAAAGTTATATTTGTGATTTTATTTTGCAATTTTGACCACATGTAGCCGCACGGTTGGTCAACTAGGGGCAAAGTCGCACAACCGTTGGACAACACATGGCCAAGTCACCTGACCGTTGGGCGAAATGGACTAGTCACTCAACCGCTGGGTGACTAGTCACTGCTACAAAAAGCTTAATATTAGACACCACATCACAGATGGTTCGCCAAAACCGGTAGTATTAAATACAATCACAGACGGTTTTAGTTTGGAGACCACCTGTGTTGCTGCCAAAGATAAAAACCGTCTGTGAAAAGGTAATATCACGACGGTTCATGGCAAAAACCATCCATGATACTATCACAGATGGTTAGGTTTTAAAGCCGTCTGTGATGTCTCCCATTATCACAAACGAATTTTAGTTAGAACCATCTATGAAACACGGTTTTACTTACAACCGTCTGTATTTTGTCCTTGGTTATATGAACTACATAAGCTACTAAGCTAGAACAAATAAGTGTGATCAGTCACTTTTACAAAAGACAAATTCAAGTCAAATTTATTATAGAAGTCCAAAAAAAGAGATTCCTAGATCTTGGTCTTCTGGACTGCATATGCTTCCTCTTCTACTTTTGGAGTTGGAGGATAAGCGGCTGAGTTCTCAAATGTCGTGAAGATTGTTCTTGCCCTCTCCACTTCCTCCTCTATCCTAGGCTAATCATTAGCATGGCCCATAATCTCAAAGAGGATACCATGATAAGCTTCTTCAGAATCGGTCGCTTCTGCTTAATCGGCAAGGTTATCCATGTGTCTCTCTAGTGCCACAAGAGCTTCTTCCACTTTGTGCACATTGAAGAGAAGAACAGGGTTGAGGGTGGTTTTCCTTTCCTAAGAACCAAGGAGACACCTCCGTCGACGGTGTATGATGAGGTCCAGCTGACGAATGGAAGCGACTTGATGAAGGTGAACAGGGCGTGAGCGGAAAAGCTGCTCCAGACGTAAGTTTTTGGCCGCCTGTGCACAATTGCGGTTGAACAACTCATGATGGAACATGAGAGGAAGGAGATCAAAAGAATAGTAGAAGCCATTATTGAAAAATCTGGGGAAGAAGATGAGGGAGAGGATAGTTTAGAAGGAATTGTATACCACGCTGCATATAAAGGTAGAACCATGTGGAAGTTTAAGGGTTGCATGCATCGGAATATTAACAGGTGGGAGTAGAGTGTGCATTTTTAAGTGTTATCATAGATTGTTCGTATACCAAACCGTTTTTGGTATGTGCATTATCACAAACAGTTTGTATACCAAACTGTCTCTAATATGTGCCATTATCATAGACGGTTCGTATAACAAACTGCCTCTGATATGTACATTATCATAGCAGTTCGTATAACAAATTGTTTATGATAATACTACAACATCGACCCATGGCATCTCCCCTAAGATTTTGATCTCACCTGTCCATTATCTCCGCATCGAATGGCAGGCACAGGTTCCTCCCACCTCTCGCCCTTTTTACTCCCTCTACATTTCCCCATTTTCACTCCAAGAACATGTGAGTTCCACCGGCGACTCTTAGTTCATCCACTGCTAGCTTACTCCTACTTCCTCCCTCGACGACACCGACTACTGCCATGAGCTAGCTCCTCCGCCTCCGGTTGTGAGACCACAATTCACTACACAAGACACTCTTGGCGTAAGTGTTGTAAGAGTGTCTTGTGCAGTGTCACTGTCGTGACACAAAGGTGATGCTACCGCTATCTCTCCTTCATTGCTAGTGATATCCACCATTCGATCCCCTCTTCTCTCTTCCTTGATGCTTGGATCTGAAATTACAAAATTGATGGATGGCTAGCTAGGCTTTTGGGTTCATGTATATCTTATAGTTCCCTCACCTCTCTTACAGTTCCCTCCCCTCTCTTACAGTTCACTAGCTAGGTTGTTTAATCTTGTTCACTGTGCTTCACTTGTCAATTGTCTCCAACTACAACAAACCGAGCTTAATTATACATGTGTGTATTTGTTCATGGATGATTAATTTATTTTATATCAGTTAATTGATTTGTGAAATGGATATTCTTATTTCTGAAATAAATGTGAAATAGATGTTGGGGTTTTGATTGTTTCAGAGGGTATGGCTAGCACTTCCTAAGACTAGCCAACAAATAGAAATAGATTTAAGAATACAAAAGAATATCACATATGGTTATTAACACACAACCTTCCATAACAGACTACTACAGATGGTTTGTAGTAGAAACCGTCTGTGATATCTCATGAATCATAGATGGTTTCAACTATAAACTGTCTGTGATATTTTAATATCACAAAACACAAACGGTTTGTAGTTGAAACCGTCTATGATTCATGAGATATCACAAATGGTTTCTGCTACAAACCATCTGTGATAGTGCATATCATAGATGGTTCAAAAACCATCAGTGATGGCCTCATGTTAATACTGACTCATAAACTTAGACAGCTCACAAAACTATCCGGGATGATGTTTTTGAACCATCTGTGATGATCTTTTTCACAGTATTGAGTCCATGTCACCCAACGGTCGGGCGACTTGGCCACGTGTGGCCCAACAGTTGGGCGACTTTGCCCCTAGTCGCCTAACGATTAGACGATTTTAAATGATAATGTAATTATTGAATTAATCCAATGAAAATAATTATGGGGAGTAAATGGCAATTTTTGTTGATAATACGTTTAACAAATCTTGTTTGTAAGTTTTTTAAATAAAGGGACAGACAATATCGGTTGATCTATTTTTGATTTTCGTAGAATGTGAATAGTATGAAATCTATTAGACTCGCAATAACATTTTGCGATCGTCCTACATTATTGTAGTATGTGAAATTTCTGAAGAATTTTGTGAAGACGATTGAGATAGCAATGATTCATAGGTAGGAAGGTAAGTGATATTACGATACAATAGATAATTCGTACATTGAGATAGCAATGATTCACCAGCTACACCACCCACAACACCTCCTCCGTCGTCGCCACATCCCACCCCTTATTCATGGCCGCCTGTATGGCCCCGTTTGGGCTTCCTCAGCACGGGGTGTGAGTGCCCCGATAGGGTGAGGTGGCCAGGAGGCCTAGTG
The DNA here is from genome assembly GCA_017311315.1 of Dendrocalamus latiflorus. Classification (NCBI taxonomy): domain Eukaryota; kingdom Viridiplantae; phylum Streptophyta; class Magnoliopsida; order Poales; family Poaceae; genus Dendrocalamus; species Dendrocalamus latiflorus. The sequence goes on from CM029661.1 coordinate 23,822,845, forward strand.
ACCCGTGCTCCCAATGCCTCGAGGGTCGACTGCACCTGTGGATGCATGGGAACTAGGGTACTGTTGAACTGCAATGTGGAAAGGCCAGCCGCCTGGTCCTTCACAAGGAAGTTGCTCACATCCCCCAAAAGATCCTCATGGGGGGATAGGTCAACTCCTGACCGGCGCATCATTCCTATAGGACAGGCATTGTTTATCAAAGCGAAAAAACCTTAAGAGATGAAACATACCTTCCAAGTCGGTCATGGCCTCCAGCCAACTGCCATGTCTGTTGGACCTGCCCTGGTCAAACAACGTGGGCTACCCTGCCAATGCCAGGTAAGGGTCCATGGACAACGAAGGCACCGATGTGTAGGCACGTTCCCACCCTAACCCTCTGGCCTGGCTGGGCAGCTGCGTTGTTGGTGCCTGGGGTTGGCACGTGGCCACACTAACCCTCCAGCCTGGTCAGGCACCGACGAGGCCCATGCACATGGCCCTCTGGAGCCTCCTGCCTGAGCTGTAGGATGTGGCAGCCTCACTTTGCGCATTGACATGGCCACCTCTAGGAGCGTCCTACACGACGAGAGGGAGAGGGGATGCCTCGCCCTCTCATAGTCCCGATGGACAAGGACTAGCAGCTCGTCGTGCGTCACCTGCAAACCATGGGTGACCCTATCCATGATCGACCCGGTGTGCCCCATAATCTCCACAGTGATTTCCATTTGCAAGAAATACATAAAAGCGTCAAAATAGTAACTATGGTAATCATACTATGAAACTTTCAAACATGAGAGTACATACTGTGAGCGCAAAGTTCCATGCTAAGTGTACGGGGTACATGTCGGTCGATGCTGTTATGTGAGCAGGGGGAGGGTCAATGAGACAAACCAAACTGGTGCGTGTCTTCAAAGCATACCAACATACTCATCATACACACTGGGTCATACGCGGTGTCCTTCTACACGAAGTCCTAGAGTGCCTTCACCCACTCCTACACCCATGGCGCCATCTTCGCGGCCTCGATCGTCCCGCTACCACCACTCCTATTGTGTTTGTGAAACATACAAGTGCAATTAGGCATCATAACATAATTGAGAAAAAATATAGGGACATATGTTGTGCGTAACTCATGTGTGGACTGAGTCAAGCACCCGATGCCTGATGGGAATAGGAACAAACTGGTGAAGGTGAAACTGGCGCATCACCTTGTGCACCGTGTCATCCTCGATGAACACACCGAAGGCGAGTTTCTTCCACATGAGCCAGTATGGCTATCAGGGGCGTGGTCCACCATCTCCTGAGTAGAGTACGGTTCTCAGCACACATCTTCAGCAGTGAGGAAGTCGAGGTGCTTGACAAAGTTGTCATACGCACGGGTACTTGGAGGTGTGCAAATTATGCTTGCGAGCCACAATAGTGGTTACAAAGGATGACTCATAATACACGTATAGTACAGATGCAGGATAGGTCGTACCCATCTACGCACCAAAGGGACCCTACGGTAGGCCGGTCCATGGTGCCCCTATGGTACATGTTAGCGCAGTACGGAACGTTGTCGAGTAGCATCGACCATCCGAGGGGGAAGCGCTCGAACAAGCACAATTATAGCAGGAGGGGGCAACCTATGAGGACAGCAGTCGTCCTCATCCTACGGTAAGTGTCACACATGCTGTGATACATCGCGGTAAGTACGGTTGATCCCCAGCTATAGTGCACCTCATCCCCGTCTGAGTCCATCCGGTTGACCTATGCACAAATGAAAAAAAGAGTAAGCCCGTCATATGTCAAAGATAGTGTATCACTAAATAGGAAAAATAGATAACATACATACCTAGAATTGCGAAAACCACCACATGCGGGGCCATGCTTCTGTTGCACTACAAATACGTAGTACGCTGCCACGGCCTCGGCCAAAAGAAACTTGTCAAACCTACCCAGTAGATCCTTGCACATCCTCTAGGGAGACAACCTCTCCCACGATAGGCAGGTCGAGCAACATGGCGACGTCTTGTAGAGTAGGGGCCATATCCTCGAATGGGAGGTTAAGGTATGTTTCTCGAGACACCACCGGTGCAGTAGAGCTGTCAACAACGACCGGTCGAATGGGAACTATCATGACCGCTCTGAGCTGGCCTGGACCTCCCTGGCCTCCTCAACTAGAGCGTCGTCCATATCAATGTCCTCCACCATCCACATGAGAGGTAGAAAGCCAACATTGCTCAGCCTGCAAAGCACGAAGAAGTATATAGTGCAAATATCGTATGCAAAATAGTTTGTACACAAACTTGTCTCTGCATCATGGTTTTATTCTCCAAGCCTATTGGGAAGTCCGTGTACAGACCACCCCTAACTGGGTCTCCTCGTCCTCGCCCTTAGGATGCGAGACACGACGGCTCGCACAGTGCTACACATCAATGTGTGGGTCCAGCAAGCCGAAAGGCTAGTCTGAACCACGAAGGTCACAAGCCATATCTGCAAATCAATTTGAAGTTAGCAATTATGACATAATTACTGGTTTAATTATTAATAGCGTAGCTATGAGAATTCTTCAAATCATTCCTAGCCGATTTCACATATGCTATTATGCCTATCTAATTTCCCATTGGCACATACCCATTTATCTACCTATCTAAATAATTTTAGGTCTTAGAGTTACCAGACTAAATTCTTCCCTCTTTGTACCTATTCTTTTTTTTGTTATTAGTACATGCGTGACGATTTACTTACAGATATAATAAAAAGTATATCAACAAATAATAATTAAATTAATAATACTAAGGAATTCTTGTGGGATGTCTGAATTTTATTTTCAGCGTTTGCAGATTTTTATGACTCAAATGTTATTTATATCGTCGTGTACAGTTTTAATCACTACACGTAATCTTAAATCATTGCGTACTATTTTAAATCGGTGCGTGCTATTCTAAACATTATGAACATTTTTAAATCTTTTGATGACTATTAATTATTTTAAAAATTAAGAAAACTTATTACGGGGTTTCTACAATTTATAAGAGACTAACAAAATTAACAGAGCCTTCAAATACACAATAGAGCGATCTAAACGACAATACAATTGTTACCAACTAAATTGGTATTACTTTTTAAACTACAAATTTAATTATTTTAGTTGCTATACTACCATGTTTGAAAAATAAATATACGGAAAAATGCAGAAAACTCACCGTCGTTGATACGCAGTTCTCTCCTAAACTCTTTCCCTCCCTCTCCTCCCCCTCCTTCTCCTCCCCTCTTCTTCCTCTCCTCCTCTTCCTCTCTCTTCTCTCCTCTACTTCTCTTCTTCTCCTCTCCCTCTCCTCCTCTCCTTCCCTCTTTCTCTTATTCCCCTTCTCTCTTTTCTCTTAGCGGCCAAAGCAAATGAGCAATGGATCGGGGCGGTAGCACTTGGCTGAGTGTATATACCCCCTAGTCATCCAACCGTTGGACGACTAGTCTATGTCACCCAACCGTTGAGCAACTAGGAGTAATGTCGCCCGTTCGTTGGGCGACATAGACTAGTCGCCTAACGGTTGGGTGACTTGGCCATGTGTTGTCCAACGGTTGGGTGACTAGCTCAAGTCGCCTAACTGTGCGGTCAAAACTATAAAGACATTCGCAGGTATAATTTTGTAATTTGCAATAAAAAATGATTATTGAAAAATTCAGCTGTCCTTTTGTTTTGGAACACCGATATAGCTGTTACATATACATGGAGGTAAGAAGGGGAAGGCAAGAGGTCACGGAATCTGATAATAGGGAAATGAGATATTTTTATTTTTCTAGCCCTTGAAAAATCTTTATTTACAGAACTAGCCCCCTCCGACCTAATTTACAAATCTAGTCTCCTCTTGAGAACCTGCTCCTGGTACCGAGTGCGGCAGGGACTTGTCCCTGGCGCCAGGCGCGGTAGGAGACCTGTCACTAGTGCAGGCGTGGTAGGTGGGTGGCCATAATTTTGAGATTCCCGTGTGTTGTGTGTTCCTACGTCAGTTTCTTCTTTTTCTTTTTTCTCAGCTTTATGTCGCATTATCGTCTCATCATGTCTCATCGAGACTCATCGTTGTCTCTATTTTCTTGCCTATTTAAGCTGAGCATGCGATTGTCGACACTCATTAATTAATAACCAATTCTCAGAAGCATTCGTCGATCGATCATTCACTCGCTTACAGTATTTAGTAGTTTTGTTAATCCAATTTTTATCGTTAAGTACTTAATTATGCATGTACATTATTTCATGCACATAATTGTTCGGTTCATACATTATTGCACACACATGCATGTTATTTTCTCTGTCCCTTTAGAAAATATTTTGTACTATTTTAATGTAATATTTTTGTGCATGTTTTACATCCCGCTATAATTGCACATATTTCATAGAAATGCACGTACAGTAGTATGCTGTTGCAGAAATGGCCCTCTCGATATTATGTTTGTTAAAAATGCATGTACGTTTTTTACATGCACAATTGTCTGTTCGGGATGTCATTTTTTATTTCAGTAATGTTTGAATGCTGCTATTGTTCCCATGAAAAATTTTGGCAATATTGTAATATATTTTGTTCATGCATATTTTACGACACACTTAAACTCCACATATTTATTATAAATTATCGTACATTATTTGTCGAGCAAAATTGTTCAGTGTGTACTGCCTTCATGTAATATGGCAGTGCTGCGTGAAGGTTTTTCCCCTGTAGAACATATTTTATAGTAATGCAACATGCTTTACGGCACTATAGACATTTTTTAAAATGAACGTATGTTCTTTAACGTGCATGAATGTTTGGTCTGTACTGCCATCTTTTTATATTTTAGTAATACATACATGTTACTTTCATCCATATGGTATATATTTTACAGTCATATAATGCATATTTTATGGCACACTCTTACTCCACATATTTCTTAAAAATGCATGTACATTACTTTGGTGACTATAAGTATTCGTTATTTTACACATGTCATTGTGTGGGTTGTACTACCATCACTTTATATTCCAGCAATACTCGAAGGTTACTTTCATCCCTATGGAACATATTATGTTCATGCATACTTTACAACACATTGTACATATTTCTTATAGCTTATTCATTATTCTCTACTTCCAACAATAGCATCTAATCTACCACCCCTACTTAAGGAGGCGTAGGATGCCCAACATCGTTGTCACACATGGATCGGTGGTGATAGGCCACCAACCCTGATGACATAGGACCGAGGGAGACCAACCCGTTGGACGACTAGTTTGTCAGGAGGCTTCATCAGTCTAGACTGATTGCATTCGACCGCATGTTGAACATGGTGCATAACCTCCTGATTGACACGTCTCTTCTTTTCACCCTGGTTGATTGTTGGTGGCCAGAGACCCACACGTTCTACTTTTGGTGGGGGAGATGACCGTGACACTGCAGGGCATCAACTTCATCACAGGCCTGCCATTACGAGGCCTTGCAGTTCTTCCCCCTACGTGATTGCTGGACTAGAAGGTGTGTTTCGATCATCGCTTTGGGTAGCCTATCCCCAAGAGATGTAAGGGCATTCCACATGCCTAGCTGCGATGATTCATGCATTACCTAGATGATGAAACGAAGGAGGTGGTTTGATGCCACCTAATTGCATATTTGCTATTTCTGTTTGGGTGGGTTATGTTTCCTAGAACGTAGGGTGGCATGGTGTACCCTAGTTACATTCACCCTGCGGACTCCATCGTGGACTTCGACAATGACGATGTGCCACAGTATAGTTGGGAACTGAGCTTGTGCTCTCAGGTTGCCACACGCAATTGTAGTTGTTGTCGTCGGAGCACTTCCTGGTCAGATGGCCATACGTTTGCTCCCCAGTCCACCCTTCCCTGCACACGGAGCATTTCTACGGTGGGGCGGATGACGAGGATCCCATGCAGTGCTGGGGTAGGCTAGGGAGAGCGCGTGTTGGATATACCCCTAGTTCCATAATGAATTTGAGGCCCTACATGAGGATGACATAAATGGGCTCCTTACACTGATACCTTCATGCAGGACACGATGCCAAATATCTTGAGCTTGCTATGCCACCAGGATGCGGCATATTAGAGGACAACTTGCCATCTGGTGTTCTCCCATATGCTTGAGCCCTACAAACTACAACGGATAATGAGGCAGTTTTGGATGCACCAGGAGATCCCCCCAGCTCCAAGGCAACCACTTCCGAGGTGTAGCCACCTGTAAGCTTATTACATTGCATTATATTGGAGCTCAATTATTCGTTTGTTATGTCAATACCATAATTTATGTGTTTGGTCCCACTATCAGGCAGATGAAGAAGGGTCACAAGAACGATGACTAATGGTCGAAGCAGCACCCGTGGATAGATGCATGGCAATCTGCCCTTGATAACATTTTCCAGGAGGCATGGCTTTATGATGCTGGGACATAAAGCATGTACCTAGAATGGTACGTATGGCACACACGGTTGAGACTGACAAGTACACCTTCGGCCCAACATGTAGATCCTAGCCATGCTGAACACTTGGCTTGGGGCTCAACCCGCATCGTGCAGTGTGCCATGATGAGTTGGTACATTGTGCACGTAGTAGATAAAACATCCTTCGAAATAGACTGAACTAATAGAATTTTGTTTGTTCGGTAACCATGCAACTGTAACATTTGCAGAGTGTTGTACAGCTCGGCTATCAGGAAATCGAGCAAGGAAAGAATAACACAGTTGAATGATTCATGCAGTCATGAAGTCTATTATGGATGATGTTAAGCACGTCGTTTGCAACATGAGTAGTGCATGGCCCACAAATGTCGACTTGAGGCACCAGACAGAGTATTGTCGTGCACCCTCACTACCTCCATCTTCATGTCCAAGTGAGTTGACCTAGCGGCGTAGCATCGCCTGCCAATCATCCACAGAATAGACCTCCTCAGTGAGTGATAATGGAGTTTCAGTTGTGCTATATCAAACTACTTCATCATTGATTAATCGTGTTGTTCCATGTAGTTGCAACGCACTGCCATCCTTGTCACGGAGGTAGGAGGCCATACTGGAGAGCAGGGAGGTGCAACCCACAATGCCTGAGGTTGTCCCAGATTCTCCTGCTGACTAGTAAGGGGGGTGGCAAGCCAAGTACCACACTTTCAAAAAATATCAAATGGGCTATACAGCCCATGGTATCAGTCCAGTTACACAGCGTACCCTGAGCCTTCATAGAGGAACAGATTCATCAGAGATGACTGACGGATCGTTAGGGGCATCTACAAGTTATCCACTAGGATGGCCTCTTTCAGCATAGGCCCATGAGTACATCGTCTCTCCTTTTTGTACTATATAACATCTGAGTTTAGCTCCAGGCACATTAGGAGACATGTGGTGCTCCCTTGATAGGCTAACCTACCCTGAGGACCAGCATCAGTTGAATCAACATTGCCATTTTCATTTTTGTGCAAAAAAAGATTCATATGTATTTCTGGTTCTTTTATGGCTAATAAACCTTATAAAGCAAATGTACAGTTCATCTCATACATGTGATTTTCGATGTTGCAGAATGTTACTTAATTGTTCATAACTTATAATTTAGTCATTTAATTAATTTTTTGCATAAGAAAATAATAAATGGTATTTACACATAATCAGTGCACAAATACGCCTTTAGAACTCTCAAGGACATCACTACTACAACAGTACACAGCGACGCAAGCACCTGGACCACATAGGAACACATCCCTTTGGAGAAAGGAAAAGCTTGGTGGGTTGGATGGTGAGCTATGGCGGGATGGCTTGGTCTATTGCATTGACCGTGGTAATTTTCCCTTCCTTCTGAAGTCGACATTGCAATCCTCGCTGGCCACCCTAGCCTTAGACACCAGTTTGCACTTTCTCTCACGCTCTTCCTCGTGAGCCTCGTGCTCCCCATGCTTGCACGCCTCTAGATGAGCTTGCGTCTCCTGCTAGATGTGCTCGCTTCGATCTTTGTTGCACTGCTGCTCCTTCCTCCTCTCATGGTCTATCTCAGCATCCCACTCCTCGTAGTCTAGATGCCACTACTCATGCGGGTGGATCTCCTGGTTGATCCATTTGGGGTACATGCATAGCGAATCGGGAGACTACGGGTGGAGGGGAGAGCTTGTTAGTGCATGCTATAAATTAGAAATGCTACGGGAATGTACTATAACCCATTCTTACTGTCTACAGGTAGTGCCCCATGTCTAAACATCGGCCGAGATATTCCCTTGCATAGTTAGCGTAACCCTAGTAATGCTTGCCTAAGCTCAGCCACTACTTGGACTTGAAGAACTTGCATATGTCTCTGCACCAACAGAGGGATGGTGTCTTCCTTACGAGTTGCTCTTGCAGTGAATGCTCAGTAGAAATGTTGAGGTATGGGTTGGAGGTACAGGGGGCTTCATTCTGGGGAGGTGGTGAGGTATGGGTTGCAAGTTAGGTGATCTCGTCCCATTGCTTCTCTATGCTAGGGATGTAGTGTTATAGTTGTGCTGCAAGAAAACTCGATGCACAAGAGGTAGTACTTGTAGGCTAAGCCAACATTGTGTACATGGTAGAAGTCCAATTCGGTTTGCACAAATTTGTGTCCACGAGGCAGTGACACGTAGGACGAATCTTGGAGCAACATAGCGTCACGTCGCTGTGCAAAACCGTCTCATCTGGTCATGTTAGTATGTAAAGCTACCTCATTTGGTCTTGTTGTGCAAAGCTGACCTCAGGTCCAACGAAGCTAGTCTATAAAAGAGAAGGAAACAATGCACATCAAAGCTAGCAAAGCTTCTAGGGCTGTAGGGTGTACTCAATGCTTTCTGTGTAAGAGACTAAGTTCTCATGTAAGATACTAAGTACAACTATTTTTGGTGCATGTAAGAGCCTAAATATAATGTTAGATACCAAGTTCATCTATGTGCTTAGTTTACTTGTGAGAGACCATGTGGTTGTGACTCCATGTGAATGATGAGTAATTGACAAAGGTTTAGGATAGTCGAGTTTGGATTGTGTGGTCGGACCATGTCATTGCGCGGTGTAATGGGCTCGGTCGGATTTGGTCAAACTTGGTCGTATGGGATTAGGTTGCATATTCCGATGATTCGACAGGTTTGGACTTCGTCATGAGTAAGTATGATGTGCTTATGCTATTTACGCTTTCATGTATCGAGCGGTGCTATGTGACGTGTTTCTTGTCTGTGTGACTGCAGGACGTCGAGGTGGAGTCGTGGTCAGACACGAGGTGACCGGACTAGACACAGGGAGGTGTCGAGGTCAGAACGGTCGGATGTGTCGAAGACGGCAGAGATTCGATGTGGTTGCGATGTGGACGACAAGGAGCGCGGAAGCTTCCCGGAAAGTGCACGAGGGGTGAATCGGTAAATTCGCAAGGCTGCACAAGCGGGAGCGGGCTCCGTTGGATTTAGTGGGCATAACGGGTTGGAGACCCGTTAGCCAAGGGCTATAAATAGATGGTGGTGGCTGCATGCCCACTCAAACACTCCAAGGATTTCTAGGGTTTGCTTTAGTCAAAATGAGCTTTGTGAGTTGGTTTTGGCTTTAGGCTTTAGTTGGTGGTGCTTTAGTTGGTAGGAGAGGCAGAGTTCTGTTGTTTCTTGTCCCTCTTCGATGTGTTCTTGAGTGTCCCTCCAAGAAGCATGTAGGGTGTGTCTTCTTGTGTTCTAGAGATGGAGAGGGAGAGGATGAGTTGAGAATTTATGTAATCATTCCTCTTGTTCTAATGTCCAAGCGTATAGGGACTCCTCTGTAATCATCTTTGGTTTGAATTGGAAATCTGAATTTTACCTCTTGTGCTCATGTTCTGTTCTTCGTTCCTCTCTTGGGTTGATTGGTGAGATTTTGTGTTTCTTGTTGTTTCTTGCTGGGAAGGCCCAAAATGGGTTGCTCTAGGTTGGGATGATGCCTCAAGATTATTTGATCAAGTTTCCCAAGAGCAAACTTCATTTTAATCTCAGATTTGGTTTTTGGGCTTCCTCTGTTCTTCACTTTGCCTTCTAGGGTTTTGGTGAAATTAGTGATTTCCTTCGCGAGATGGCTTGAAATTTGGTATGTAGAGACCAGAGACTATTAATTAGCTGTCTGCAAAATTTCATGGCCAAAGGATCAATGGTTGGAGAGAAATTTGAGATTTAGTGAAGCTCTATGCACTTTTCAGTTTTTGGGTAAAATCTGAAATTCTTGTCTCCCTTTTGATTCTTCTTGCTATTTGAGGCCTTTATGCTTTTTAGAATAGTTATGTGATCTTTTGGCCAAAGGATAATAGCAGGACTTCACTAATTTATCCAAATCAAGTTTCAGTTTGCATTTACCTTTTGCTGCTGTCCGTTTTCAGTTTTCAGTAAACTAAAGTGTGCAGATTTCAGTTTATGTTCTCAGTTTTAGTGAACTGCAGGCTGCAGATTTCAGGCAGTTTTTCAGCTGCAATTTTCAGCAAAACACTGCAGATTTCAGGCAGTTTTTTCAGCTGCAGTTTTCAGCCAAAACACTGCAGATTTCAGTCAGTTTTCAGCTGCAGTTTTCAGCAAAACACTGCAGATTTCAGGCAGTTTTTCAGTTGCAGTTTTCAGCCAAAACACTGCAGATTTCAGTCAGTTTTCAGCTGCAGATTTCAGCCAAAACACTGCAGATTTCAGTCTTTACTCAGATTGCAGAAAATGAAGTAAAAGCTATTTTTCAGATTGCAGCAAATGTGAGAGTATAGTCTGCAGTTTTCAGCCAAAACACTGCAGATTTCAGTCAGTTTTCAGCTGCAGATTTCAGCCAAAACACTGCAAATTTCAGTCTTTACTCAGATTGCAGAAAATGAAGTAAAAGCTATTTTTCAGATTGCAGCAAATGTGAGAGTGTAGTCTTTGCTTTTCTCAGTTTTGCTGTCCTCTTTTATTTGGTCTCTCTGCAGATTGCTCTCACCAAATTAATCAATATATTTCTTGTTGCTAATCTATCCTTGGTTTCAGTTGGGACTTTGTTGATCAGTTGTTTGGTTTTAAGTGAGCAAGATTCCTTCTTCATAGCTTCAATAGCTATTGAAGAAGTGATTTGTTTGAGTGAATACTTTGGGGGATAATTTTCAAAGGGCTCCATTCACCCCCCCTCTGTCGCCGATTTCGATCCAACAACTTGACCATGGCATCAAATGATCTGGTTTTGCTTTCATACAACTCAAGGTAGTAGCACAATTTATACTCAAAAATAAGTAAAAGCTAATAAGATTCTAAAAAATAGACTCTCAATAAATCCAAAAGGTGGGTTGTTCAAATATGGGATGGGGGCTCAGTTCATCTATTTGTGCTTGCAGACACCATGTTCCAATTCCAATTCCTTTCATTTTAGAAACTTTCACACATCATGTTCCAGATCGTTCCTTCAAACATATGCTACAAATAAGCTGATCAAACATAAAATTGTATATTTAAGCATATAACTACAAAGTGTAGCACACATTGCTATTCCATTTCATTTCTTCCAACAAAGACATCACAAATAAAGCAACATTTTCATCCTATTACAAGCAATGCATCTCACAGCAACATATACACATACAAAAGTGCTAAAATCATCACAAACTAGACAAGAATCACTATGGTTTTGGTTGAGTATGACACATCTTTGGCATGACTTCAACAACGCTAGCATCACATAGTCGCACTGCCTTTTGAGCCGATTCACCGAGAGATGACCCATACGCCATGAACGCCTCTAATGCCTCTTCTTCAGTATTGAATCATTGGTAGCTTGCATCCGGGAATGGATGGATCTCTTCATGGTAGTTTTTCCCAACTGTTGTACACCCTTGAATTCCTACCTTGAACACAGTGTACCTCCTCATTTAGCCCTAGACCACATGAACACACTCTCAAACACACGAACGATGGTGAGAAACACTCCAATAAAAACCACAGGAGGAACAACCAAATTCACCTGGAAAGAGGGTCAGATTAGAAATACTAGGTAACCGACAACCCACAAGCACCTTGCCTCTCCTAGCTAGAAACGATGATGGCGGAGATCCAACCCACACCGAAGCACTAAGTGGGCAGCGCTTGATTTACCTTCATTGCCACCTCTAGGGTTCACAGGAAAGAAGAGGCTATGCATGAGTGAGTGTGAGAGGGAGAAAAAGAGAGAGCGTAAACCAGATCATGAGCACAGGACAGGACAGGAGAAACCAATGAGCGGAAATGACACACCACATGAAAACAATGTGTGAAGACGAATCGCACGGGAATCAATTGAACGAATGCGTGCGGGTGGCCTATCCTCCTATCATGCCTAGCACTGAGGGAAGTCACCTGCCACGCTTGGTGTAGGGGGCAGGTGACCTACAGCACTTGGCACCGAGGGTAGGTCCCTACTGCACTTGGTGCCAGGGCAGGTGATATGCCGTTTCCCGCATGGGGGCAGGTCCCTACCGCACCTGACACCGAGGGCAGGTACCCAAGAGGGGGTCAGATTTGTAAATTATGCTGAAGAGGGGCTAGTTCTACAAATAAAGATTTCCATGGTGTAACATCCAAAAATTCCAAGAAATATGAAAATGGGGGTACTTTAAAAACTTTCGCATGCATTTCTTCTCCCTTGCATTTTATTACAATTTCTTTGGAAAAAGTATTTTTTAAAAAAATCATACTGCATAAAATATAAATCAAATTGAATCCAAATCAAATGTTAGAAAACATAGTTCAAAGTGGCATGATTAAAGTATGGTGGAAACCATTCTAAAAGCTCCCAAGTATAATCTTGGCACTAAAATAAACAGTAAAGCAATATATGAAATTATTTAAATCAAATAAGTGTATTTAGATTCAAATAAGTGTATTTAGATTTTTGAGAGTCCATGTGGAGGTGACCACATGTTTGTGATGAATAATTGACACTTGTTTTGGAAAGATTGAGTTTGTTTTGGGTGTTTTCTGCGAAGTCGGGTTGGAAGACCTTATGACCATGCTTGCCCGTGATCCCAAGTCTCCGAGAGGTCTACGACCATATTGGGCGTGGTCGAAGTCCAGCCGGGCGGTACACGACCACGTTGTCGAGTGTCGGAACCCAGCTGGGTCATTTACGACCATGTTGAGTGTAATCGGAAGTCAACCGGGTCGTTTACGACCATGTTGGTTGTGGTCGAAAGGGTTTACGACCACTTTTGCCGTGGTCAGATGTCGCTCCAACCACGTTATCGCGAGCTACGATCGAAGTCGGCGCTCAGACTTAAGACCACGTTAGGGAGTCAAAAGCTCACGACCACGTTATCGAGAGCTGGGTTGGAAGTCGAAGCTTCGACCGCTGCGGTCAATAGTCGGCAGGCTTCGACTACGACCAGGTTGAGAAGTCAGAGTCTTTCGACCACGTTGTGTGACAGTCGTACTTGGTTGGGTCGCACTTGGACTTGGTCTAACGCGGGTGGAAGAGGTCGGAGAGCAGTCTCTTTCGGTCGGCCGTAGTCGACACCGGTCAGAAGTGGTCGTATCACTCTCAAATGCAGTCGGACGCGCTTGGATGCGGTCGTTTGCGGTCGGACTTGGCCAGTTTGCGGTCGGATGTACTCGGGAGCGGTCGGAAGTCTTCCGAAGCGATCGTAATGCATGGAAACTGGTCGTATGGCTTCTCAGAGCGGTCATTTCGCCTGGAAATCGGTCGTAAGTCGTGTGCATCTCTTGTTCTACCTTTTCGTCTAGTCGTAATGGGTATACGACTTTGTGGAGTGTGGGTTGAGTTCTCTTTTCTGATGCAAATGGATGTTACCCTTGTCTAGTGCGGTGCTATGTGAAGTTTTGTTGTCTGTGATGGTTGCAGGATCTTGAGGCTAGTCGTGGCGAGGCATGGATGACCGGACTAAGCACAGGCGGTGCTGAGGTCGGTGAGCGATCGGGAGATGCCAAAGACAGTGAGGCCAGCGAGGTAGCTGCAAGTCGTGGACAGGAAGCTACGGAGGAAGCTTCCGGGAAGGCAGCAGAGTGGCATTTTGGAGAAATGGCCAAAGTCTGCAAAAGGGAAGCGGTTCTCTGCAAAACACAGGAGTTGTTGGCGCTAACGGGCAAAGCAGTGGAGCCGTTGGGTTTAACGGGTAAAGCACTGGAAGCTCGTTCACACTAGTGGGTAAAGTGACTGGGAGAACCCGGTGTTAGGTGGGGTTTACGGGTTTCCCCCCGGTAGCAGAAGGCTATAAATAGAGAGGGTAGAGCTCGGGTGCTCGTGAGATTCTGATCTCCGAGTTGCTCTGTTCTTCCTTGTTTATTTGTGAGTGTGTGGGTTCTCGGGATGGAGCAAGTGTGCTCATGTATCTCCCAGTTGGAGTGGCTGTAGAAACCTCCATTATCAATCATTCATCTCTCTTCCTCTATGTTGAGTTTTTGTTCTGTGAGTTGTTTGATTGCTTTGTTTGTGCTTTCTCTGCTTTATCCTTTCCCAGTATGTCTGAGAAGCTGGTTCTCATTTGTGCTCTGGCCTTCTTGATGTGAGAAGAGTTTTAGCTGCCTTGATTCCTCTTGCTCTGAACTGGAAATCTTACTCAAGACCATTTGGTCAGATTATTCCTGAGAGCAACTAGTGGTCGGAGGAATCTCTGCCTGCGGTCGTGTACTTTTCAGGTTCTCCGTTCGACCGCATTTCTCTCCTCGATCGTGCAATATTTTCTGTTCACCGTTTTTGTCGGACTACTCTTGCTGCTGGATCTCGATTGCTCTGGAACTGGGTTTGGTCATTCCGACCACAGCAGAGAATCGACCAATCACAGTAAGATATCGACAGCAGAGAACTGGGTTTGATCATCTGCTCTCGTCCAAGAGGTTTCCATCCTGATCTGTACTCTGATTTCGTTCTGTTAGTCGGTCAAGTCTTCGACTACGTTGGTTGTTCAATCACGTGTTGACCTACGACCACGTATATTCGATCAAAGAACTAACTGTAAGGTCGATTGATCACTTGTTGGTTTTCGACCGCTTTGGACTTCTCTCGACAGTCTTTGTTCTCTTTCATTTGTTGTCTGAGTTCCTTTTCTCCAGTAAGTTTTCGATCTCCTTCTTCATAGCTCTCTAGCTATTGGAGAAGAAGATCTTGTGAGAGTACTTGGGGCGATTTTTAAGGCACCATTCACCCCTCCCCCCTCTGTTGCCATTTTGGTCCTACAATTTTTCTAGAAAAATCAAGAGAAGATAAAGCTCTAAAAAAATTTATGCAATCATCTATTCTATGTCAAGAGCATTCACAAAAAACTTTTCATAATTTTTTGAGCTCATATGATGTGCCTAAAAATTGACCAAACCTCTCAGCTCAGCTCAGCTCACTCCCTCACTATCATGTGGGGCCCACACACAGTGATCATCTTCCACCTCCGCGCGCTTGGGCATGTTCCGCCATGGTCGTGCTGCTCCTAGTTTCTAACACCACACCCACCGTTTCTCTCGGCTACTGCCAACCCCAACCTATCTATCGCCTCAACGCAACACATCTCTTCCCTTGTCTTCTTCCGCACATCGTGTTCCACGACGAGTAATCGAGCCATGTCGTTCAGTTGTGCTCGCGAGAATGCATGCTTTTCCCTTAGCCATCTGTACCTACAAATCCCCCTAACCATGTCATTGCTCTTCAAGTCGCCCCCTTGGTCTCTTGCGTGTGTTTCCTGAGCACCATGTTCATTAAGATACCAAGAAACTAAAGTCATACATGACACCGACGAGCACACCACCGTGTTCTAGCAACTCCAGAGAGCTTCTCTCCTCCCAACTCCGTCACAATGTGCCTTACCTCTCTCTTAAGCACCCTACTCATTTGATTGACCTTTCATACAGTTGACCTCTCGGGCTAGGCTTGCTTCTTCATCTCCATCTAGGACACCACTGTAAGCCTTCCTCTCCATTGTGAGTTGTACTTCGATTCCATTCACCCATACTTCCACATGCATGCAAGCAAGCTCATGCACACCCTTTTGTAGCTTCACTATTGCTAAAATTCACTATCACCGTGGGCCTCCTCTTCGCCACTAATAGGGTCTCCTACACCAGCCTCTACTGCTCCTCCTCAAGCATAGCCATCACCACTTGTGAGCTCCTCCTCCCTCCCCGTAGATCCTCTTACCAATTAATTGAGTTTTAGTAGCCCATAGCTCCACTGAGGAGTACCTCATCAGCGACGAGCCATGGCTCTTTCAAGAAATAGGAGTACTGAAGTGGTCGAGTGAACAAGAGTATCATAGTAGTCAAAGTCAAAAAGAGAGCTAAGATAGTCGAAGTAAAAAAGAGAACTAAAGTAATCAAAGTCAAGAAGAGAACTAAAGTAGTTGAAGTTGAAAAGAGAGCTAAGGTAGTCAAAATCGAAAAGAGAACTAAAGTAGTCGAAGTTCAAAAAAAACTAAAGTAGTTGAAGTCAAAAAAAGAACTGAAGTAGTCGAAGTCGAAAGAAGAACTGTAGCAGCTGAAGTCGAAAAGAACATTGTAGAATATGTGGTTGGAAGGAACATTTTAGAGTATGTGTAATCAAAAACAACACTATATAGTAGGTGCGGTTGAAAACAATACTGTAGAGTATGTACGGTCGAAGAGAACACTATAAAGACGAAGGGTATTAGAAGTCAGAAGAACTCTATAGCAGCTGATGAGTATTAGAAGTTGGAAGAACACTGTAGCGATCGAAGGGCATTAGAAGTTGTAAAGAGCATTGTAATAGCTGAAGAGTGTTAAAAGTCGTATGGAGCACTGTAGTAGTCAAAACATTCTCTGAGCAACAAGAGCAAGGTGAGCACCCCGTTTGACCATGTTGATCCCAGTATTTCAATTATTGTATATTGTTTACAAATTCTATTATGCTTGTGTGTATGTTCTGTTAAATTTCTATACTATGGGTAATGGTAATTACAACCGCTTGTATGCATTACACCTACTTGCAAATTTGATATGCTCACTATTGTAACTTTTAGGACATGGTTTAGACAATATCTAATGTCAAATTGGGTAAATTACATTGGTATATGGTCTAGACGCTTAGCTACAATAGCTTTCACCAAGTTTGATGTTTTGGACAAGCTTGCGCATGGATATGGGTGGTTTCAAAATGTTGGACCATAAGAGGAACCTCTATTAATTTAGTATAAAACAAAATAAAAAACCTAGTTTTTGGACACGGATGAGTTATATGATAAACCGTCAAATGTGATAGGGTATCTCACATGTGGATAGGGAGAGATTTTTTGCCTGGGTCAATTAAGGACCGAACGCTATATGGGCTCTAGATTTAGCTGATTAAGTTGTCTAGGTCTAGCCATGTATTGTGGTAGGCACAGATGTAGTGAGGGCCTTCTGGGTAAGTTTGCTCATAGAGGCACCCTTCACCAAGGTGTTAGGATCAAAGTTTGCTAATGCAATAGTGAATGCTCACTTGGGGGGATGGATCTAAGTGAGGGTCTTCACTTAAGGGATGGATCTAAGTGAGGATTTGAATGCTCTCTTAGGGGATGGACCTAAGAGAGGTTCGATGTTCATTGGGCTGGTGCAAGGTTAGGACTAGATGATCTAAAGGCTATATGATAATCACTTTTGTCACACGCCAAAGGAAGCGTGAAGTTGTCGACAATATAATTGATTATCTCATATGAATAAAGTTGTATAACCTCTCAAGAGTATTAAAAGCTATTTAAATAGCCATGCTCGGGGTCATGAGCAAGCTTAGATGCAGCTAGAATGGGTATAGTTTTTCTTTTTAAAAATGTTTCACTGAACATAATGGGTTGGCATGTAAATGTGTAACCGCGTGCCGTGCATATGGGTGGGAATTGTGTGATGCTCACAGCCGAGGAATGCTATGAATGGATTTGACCTACCATTATGGAAGTATATAAATGTTATTTCATTGCATGTCAAATGCTCTTTACAATTCCATATGTAAATTATTCTTTATTGTTATTGAAAATGAAATTTGCTTCATGCTGAAAACAACTTAGCATGGAGCCTCATTCTTTGACAGCCTTGTATATATGTAAAAGTTTGTGATACAATACATGTCTTACTGAGTACACAATGTACTCAACCTTGTATAAATTATTGTTAATCAGTGAATGAAGAACAATATATGCCTGACGATGCGTACTTTGTCCCTAGCACCAGGAATTCGACGATGGATCTTCCTAGGGCCTAACTCTAGTCGGTTGCCTGTGGGATATGGTGGCATACCACTAGAATCTTTTGCTTATTTTCAAGTCTTTCACTGCACTTTACTCTAGACTCTGATATTTATTGGGCCAGTCGACTATATGTTGTAAACTTTATCTCGCATCGCTTATATATTCACCCCTTTGTCATAAATTGAATGTATGTGATGTGTATAGATGTTATCTCAGTGTTGTGAATGTGTGTATTAACTACTGATCATGGGACTAGTATAGAACACATACGACGACTATGGGTGTTCCGCGCCTAGGGTCCCCACAGCGTTGGTATCAAAGCCATTCTGACTGTAGGTTAAGCCCTAGATAAATGGCTGTTAGATCAAGGATTTATCTTCCAAATACAACTTATTTTTAATATATGAGGGGTAACAATAACAAAGTTTCCTATATTCTTCTCTTAGCATTGTCCTCTTACCTAAAAGTCTTCTTTTGATCATCGGTTCTCACCTTATTCAAAATAACTCCAGTTGAGAGAAGGGATGCTCTCCGAAAATTTTGTTTTTGATCACTTTTAGGACTTTAAAAATAGAGCCAAAATGATCCTAAAAAGTTATTAATACATCCCACCCAAAGTTCTTTTGGAAGTTCCTCTTTGAACTACTAAGGATACTACTCTAGATACCTCCTCTTTCGTGAAAATTTCAAAACATATACTTGCTGAAATTAATACGGTGTAATATCCTATAAACCTCTCCTAACTTCATTCGGAGTTAAATTGATTATTATTGGGAATGTCTAGTCATATGAAAAGACCAATGGGTAGTATAATCTGAAAATAAGCTATAGGGATTAGTTAAATAAACTAAAGAGTTGACAAGAACTTGTACAAAAATTATTGTCCTATCTAATGTCATTTTTTATCCTGGCCCTTCATTATATCCTTCACAAATTAGTAACTAACCCAGGCCACATTAAAAAAATTTTAGATGCCTCTTCACTGGACACCCCAATACCAAACTAGTGCATTCGAGGAAAGCACCTTGCCACACACCCTACGGGTGATGTTGCAGCATGTTAGCATCTCCGTGCTCCCGAGTACACCATCTACAGCACCCCCTCTAGCACAGCATCCACTGAGTACCTTGCGGAGGTGCTTATCCATGGACAGTACCTTGGAGACCAGCCCCTACACTACTATGGACAAGGCTCAAGTGCACTCATGTCGCTCTATGATGTAGCCGAGGTTGTCATCACATGTGTCCACGACAACCTTCCCAAGATGGAGGACATATTCTATTATTTTCCCTCCTAACCTAGAAATAATGAGGACAATATGTACTAGGTTCCTGTCATGGGATTTAATACCTCTCTGCTTTATCTCGTGGGCTTGGTGAGGTCACTTGATGGAAACCTCCATCGCCTGACCCGCGAGCTCATGGGAGCACATCGGAGGATCACCATGCTTGAGGACCATATTGCCTCATTAGTAGGTCAAGACCTTTTCACACGGGAGCTATTGTGTGGGAGGATGCCATACTTGTGCCCTCTATGGAGTTACCTTAGCCCACCTATATTATCAAGCCACCTACCTGACATCCCCGCATGTCGATTATTGGAAGTCACCATCGAGTGATGGCCATCCGTGTCGTGCCACCATCCTCCCCACATGGCATGTGAGGAGGAGAATGCTGCCCCAATGCACCCGACACTGCTAAGCTCAACAATGGTAGACTAGATCGTAGTTAAAAGCTCATTTTAGGAAATTTACACGAGGTACTTTTGGGTATTTAAAGGCACTAAGACGCTGATATATGATGGTTGTATCTTGCCACTTGTATTTAGTTTGTTGCTACTTTATGCTTTAAGTATGGAATGTGCAAACTATGTAAAACTTAACCTTTGTGTTAAAGTTTCATGCTAGCTGTTCTATATCACAAGCTTTCTTGCATCTTAGTTTTAGATAAATCAACTTGGCGTGGGATATTCTTCTTTGCTAGCCCACTTAAGCTATGCTTATCCCCTCTTGTCCTCCATACAAATTAATAGCATCCATGTTGGTCAAATCTCCGCGACATGAATTATGCAGGATGTTGGTGACCTACTCCCTAAGTCAAATCATGGCAAGCGGAGAAGCCTCTAGAACTTGGCAACAAGAGGGTGAGACATTGAATCCTTCACATCCCAATCCACCCTCAGGTGGGCCGCATGCGGAAAATCAGTGGATGGAAGAAGTGTTACCCCACCTGCCCACGATGGAACAAGTGCTCTCTGCGATCGAGGAAGGATGCCAAACCAACACCCTCTTGCTACAACAATTGGTCTAGAATACCGCAGCCCTTGGCTCTATGGCTATAGGTGGCACAATTGCTGCTCAGCCCCAAATGACGGTAGTCTGAGGATGTGTGTCGACTATCAATCCCCAAATGAAGTCACCATCAAGAACAAATATCTTCTCCCAAGGATTGATGACTTGTTTCACCAAATGAATGGTGCATGTGTCTTCTCCAAAATTGATCTGAGGCTCGGATACTTTCAGGTCAATATCAAGATAGAGGACATTCCAAAGACTGCATTCACCACCTGTTACAGCTTGTATGAATATACCGTAACGTTATTCGGACTTACCAATGCTCTCGCAAGCTTTATGAATCTTATGAATAAGATCTTTATGGAGTATTGGACAAGTTCATGGTGGTCTTCATTGGTGATATCCTCATCTACTCCAAGAATACAGAAGAGCATGAGCAACATTTGCGAATGGTGCTTAAGAAACTTTGGGAATATCAACTATATGCCAAGTATAGTAAATGTGAGTTTTTTGGTTGAAGGAAGTTAGCTTTCTAGGCCATATTCTTTCCAAAGGAGGCATTGTTGTGGAATATCAACTATATGCCAAGTATAGTAAATGTGATGTACTAGCTTGGAATCAGCCCCACACCATCCCTGAAGTACGGAGTTTTCTTGGCCTGGTAGGATATAATCGCTAGTTCATTGAGAACTTCTCTAAAATTTAAGACCAATGACCCAATTTCTGAAGAAAGAGAAGAAGTTTCATGGCCTGCGATGAGAGCTTTTAAGAGTTGAAAAAGAGGCTCACAACAGTCCTAGTTCTCATATTGCTCGACATACACAAAAGCTTTGTTGTCCATTTTTATGCATCTCAACACGGTCTTGATTGTGTGTTGATGCAAGAAGGCAAAATTTTAACCTATGCTTCTCGTCAATTACGACCTCATGAGGTGAACTATCCAACTCATAATTTGGAATTGGTAGTCATGGTTCATGCTCTCAAGATCTGGAGGCATTGCCTCATGGACAATCGGTGTGAATTGTATATCAATGAGAAAAGCTTGAAGTATTTCTTCACACAACCAGATTTGAACCTAAGGCAAAGGAGATGGCTTGAATTGATCAAAAACTATGATCTTGGCATACATTACCACCTCAGTAAGGCCAATGTTGTAGCTGATGCTCTTAGTCGAAAGCTTCACTACATGAATGCATCGATTGAAGTCCGTCAACCAGCGTTGTGTAGAGAGTCTTGCAGACTCAACCTCAAGGAAGTTGAGAAGGGATTTCTTACTGCACTAGTGTTATAACCTACATTTGAATCTTAGATCCAAGCCACCTAACTAAGAGATCCTATGATCACCAAAATCAAGTGCGATTTGCAGAATGGTGAAAATCAGAGTTTACCAAAAATGCGAGTTGAATGGTTATGTGTGGACAGCAACTTTATGTCCCAAATGACCAAGAAATCAAGGAGCTAATCCTCTGAGAAGCTCATGCTTCACCACTCTCTATTCATCTGAGGAGTACAAAAATGTATCAAGACCTCCGAGAACGATTCGGGTGGCTTGGCATGAAGAAGGACGTCACAAAACATGTCACTATTTGCAATGCATGCCAAAGAATCAAAGCGGAGCACTAGTAACCAGCGGGATTGCTCCAACCATTGAAGGTTTTCAAGTGGAAATAGGATGATATCGACATGGATTTCATTACCGATTTGCCGAAAACCCAAAATGGGCATGACTCGATTTGGGTTATTATCAATCGCCTGACCAAGGTGGCCCTTTTCATTCCAGTGAGCACCACATATCATGGAGCTAAGCTCACTGAGCTCTACATGAATTACATCGTTTGATTACACAGAGTGCCAAAGATGGTAACTTTCGACCGAGGACCTTAGTTTACCTCACGATTTTGGGAAAGCTTGCACGAGCTTATGGGAACCGAACTTTTCATTAGCACGGCATTCCACCCACAAGTAGGAGGCCAAACTGAGAGAAAAAATCAAATTTTGGAGGATATGCTAAAAGATTGTGTGCTATCCTATAGCATGAATTCGGAGAAATGCTTAACGTTTGCTGAGTTATCTTACAACAATAGCTTCCAATATAGCCTTCAAATGTCTCTGTTCGAAGCACTTTTATGGGAGAAAGTGCACAACCCCTCTTTTAAGGTTTGAGGTCAGTGAGAAGCAATTTTTTGGACCTGCTGTTATCCAAGGAGCTCAAGGAAAGGTCGATACGATAAGAAGCCGACTGAAGGAAGCGCAGTCTCATCAAAAGAGCTATGATGACCATCGCCGTCATGAGCTAAGCTTTGAGATAGGCAACTATGTCTATCTCAAGGTCTCACCACTTTGTTCATCCACCATTTCCATGTCCATGGGAAGTTAGCACCCTAGTATGCTGGGCCATACTGGATCATTGCGAAAAAGGCAAAGTGGCATACCAATTGGAGCTACCACATCGACTTTTTGGATGTGCATGATGTCTTCTATGTCTCCCAGCTCAAGAAGTGCCTCCGTACTCTAAGTGAGCTCACCCAATTGGATAACATTGATCTGCAACCCGATCTTTCTTATTAGGAGCATCCAATCCGCATTCTAGACCAAGCCGAGTGACAAAATCACAACCACACCATCAAGATGTTAAAAGTCCAATGGAGTAACCGCATTGAGGATGAAGCAACCTGGGAACAAGAAGATTGACTTAGAATTGACTTTCCAAATTTCTTTACCGAACCCGTTGAGTCTCAGGGATGAGATTCTTTGCAAGGGGGGTAGACCTGTAACATCCTAAAATTCCAAGAAATATGAAAATTAGGGTAATTTAAAAACATTTGCATGCATTAGTTCTCCCTTGGCTTTTATTACAATTTTTTTGGAAAATGTATTTAAAATAATCAACAGTGCATAAAATATAAATCAAATTAAATCCAAATCAAATGTTAGAAAAGGTAGTTAAAAATGGCATGAGAGAAAGTATGGTGGAAATCATCCTAAAAGCTCCCAAGTAGAATCTTGGCACTAAAATAAATATTAAAGCAAGATCTGAAATTATTTAAATCAAATAAGTGCATTTAGATTCAAATTGTAGCCTTCCCATATTTTTCTAGAAAAATCAAGAGAAGATAAAACTCTGAAAAAATTTACACAATCATCTACTCTATGTCAAGAGCATTCACAAAAAAATTTCATAATTTTTTCAAGCTCATCTGATGTATCTAACAACTGCCCAAACCACTCAGCTCATCTTACCTCACTCCCTCCCACTACTGTGTGGGGCCTACTCACAGTGATCATCTTCAACCTCCACGCGCTCACGGCAGCTCCACCATGGTCATGCTATCCCCAATTTCTGATGTTGTGCCCACCGTTCCTGTCTGTTGCTGCCAACCCCCCTACCCGTCGTCTCAACACGACACATCTCTTCCCCTTGTCTTCTTCTGCGCCTTGCGTTCCACGACGAGTAATCGAGCTACACTATTTGGCTATGTTCACGAGAACTCATGCTTTGCCCTCAGCTGTCCATACCTACAAAGCCCCCAATCACACCATTACTCATCAGCTCACTCCCTCAGTCTCTTGCATGCGTTTCTCGAGCACCTTGCTTGCTGAGACACTGGGAAACCAAAGATGTACGCGATGCCGACAAGCACACTACCGTGTTCTAGCAACTCCGATGAGCTTCTCTCCTCCCCAATTTCATCACAATGCGCCCTATCTCTCCCATAAGCACCCTACTCATTTGATTGACCTTTCATACAGTGGACCACTTGGGCTAGGCTTTCTTCTTCATCTCCGGCTAGGACGCCACCATAAGCCTTCCTCTTTCTCCGATGAGCCATACCTCAATTTCATTCACCCATACTTCTGCATGCACACAAGCAAGCTCATGAACACCCTTTTGTAGCTTCACTATTGCCAGAATTCGCTGTCGCCATGGGCATCCTCTTTGCTGCCGATAGGGTCTTTGACGCCAGCTTTCACCACTCCTCCTCAAGCGCCACCATCACCACCCGTGAGCTCCTCCTCCCTCCCCTGTAGATCCTCTCCTGCCAATTAATTGAGTTTTAGTAGCCCACAGCTCCACCATCGATGAGCCGTGGCTCTCTCGAGAAATAGGAGTACTGAAGTGGTCGAGTGAACGAGAGTACCATAGCAGTCAAGTTGAGAAAAGAGTGCTAAGGTAGTCAAAGTCAAAAAGAGAACTAAAGTAGTCAAAGTCGAGAAGAGAACTAAAGTAGTCAAAGTCGAGAAGAGAGCTAATATAGTCAAAGTCGAGAGAGAACTAAAATAGTCAAAGTTGAAGACAGAACTAAAGTAGTCGAAGTCGAAAAGAGAACCAAAGTAGTCAAAGTCAAAAGGAGAACTAAAATAGTCAAAGTCAAAAATAGAACTAAAGTAGTCGAAGTCAGAAAGAGAACCAAAGTAGTCAAAGTTGAAAAAAGAACTAAAGTTGTCAAAGTCAAAAAAAGAACTGAAATAGTTGAAGTCAAAAGAACCATAGCAGTCGAAGTCGAACAGACCATTGTAGAATATGTGGTCAGAAGGAACACTGTAGAGTATGTGTAGTCAAAAATAACACTGTAGAGTAGGTGTGATCGAAAATAACACTATAGAGTAGGTACGGTCGAAAACAACAGTGTAAAGTATGTGTTGTTAAAGAGAACACTATAGAGCCGAAGGGTATTAGAAGTCGGAAGAACACTATAGCAGCCAAAGGGTATTAGTAGTTGGAAGAACACTATAGTGACCAAAGGGCATTAGAAGTTGTAAAGAGCACTGTAGCAGCTGAAGAGTGTTAGAAGTTGTAAGGAGCACTGTAGTGGCCAAAGAGTATTGGAAGTTTTAAAGAACACTATAGCAATTGTAGAGTGTGAGAAGTCAAAAAGAGTACCATACTTGAAAGGAGTACCGTGGTCAGAAAGAGTATCATAGTCAAAGAGTACTATAGCAAAAGAGTACTATAGCACTCGAAAAGAGATGATTCAAACCGAGCCAAAACTCAAACCTTATAACTTTTGCATACAAACTCCAATTTAGTGATATTTATTTCTGAAATCAAGATCTTTCTGAATATAAGAAAATATTCAAATTTATCTCTATTTAAATTTATTTGGCTCTTATTTGCATTTATCTCGGTTTTATCGATTAGGCGATGCCTTGCCAGACAACTTCGACAACGCACCCAAAACATTCTCTGAGCAACAAGAGCAAGGCAAGCACCCCTTGTGACCATGTTGATTCCAATATTTCAACTATTATATATTTTTTGTGAAATCTATTATGCATGCGTGTAGGTTCTGTTAAAATTGCTATACTGTGGGTAATAGTTGTTACAACCGCTTATATGCATTACACCTTCTTGCAAATTTGATATCCTTATTGTTGTAATCTTTAGGACATGGTTTAGACAATATCTAATGTCAAATTGGGTAAATTACATTAGTATATGGTCTAGATGCTTAGCCATACAATAGCTTCCACTAAGTTTGATATTTTGGACAAGCTTGCGCATGGATATGGAAGATTTTAAAATATTAAACCAGAGGAGGAATCTCTGTTAGTTTAGTATAAAACAAAATAAAAAACTTAGTTTTTGGACATGGGCGAGTTATATGATAAACAGTCAAATGTGACTGTATCTCGCATGAAGATAGGGGGAGATTCTCACCCGGATTAATTAAGGACCGAGCACTATTGCCGCACATCTAAGTCACACCATACAAACACGTGTGTTGTATGGACTCTGGCTTTAGCTGTTAAGTTGTCTACGTCTAGCCATGCATTGTAGTAGGCGCAGATGTAGTGAGGACATTCTGGGTAGGTTTGCTCATAAGGGCTCCCTTCACCATGGTGTTAGGACCAAACCTTGCTAATACAACAATGAATGCCCACTTGGGGGATGGATCTAAGTGAGGGTCTTCGCTTAGGGGATAAACCTAAATGAGGATTCAAATGCTCCCTTAGGGGATAGACCAAAGAGAGGTTTGATGTTCATTGGACAGGTGCAAGGATAGGACTAAATGATCCAAAGGCTATATGATAATCACTTTTGTTACACACGAAAGGAAGCATGTACGTCTAATCATGTGCCATGCCCATGGGTGGAAATTGTGTGACGTTTATAGCCAAGGAAGGTTGTGAATGGATCTCATCTACTATTATGAAAATTATATAAATGTTATTTTATTGCATGTCTAATGCTCTTTACAATTCCGGTTGCAAATTATTACTTATTGTTATTGCAAATGAAATTTGCCTCATGCTGAAAACAACTTAGAATGGAGCCTCATCCTTTGATAGCTTGGCAACTATGTAAAATTTTGTGATACACTACAAGCCTTGTTTAGTACACAATGTACTCAACCTCACCCAAATTATTGTTGATCAGTGAATGAAGAAGAATATATGTCCGACGATGCGTACTTTGCCCCTGGCACTAGGGAATTCGACGATGGGTCTTCCTAGGGCCTAACTCTAGTTGGTTACCTGTGGGCTATTGTTGCATATTGCTGGAATCTTTTGCTCATTTACTAGTCTTCTACTGCACTTTACTCTAGACTCTGATATTTATTGGGCCAGTTGGCCATATATTGTAAACTTTATCTCATATCGCTTATATTTTCACCCCTTTGTTCTAAATTGAATATATGTGGTGTGTATGAATGTGATCTCAATGTTGTGAATTTATGTACTAGCTACTGATCAGGGGACTAGTATAGAACACATAGGCTACTACGAGTGTTCCACATTTGGTGTCCCCACAAGGGGGCAGAAAAATCTCGAGAAATGACATCACTCAAACAATATTTCTTGTTCTAGGGTTCAACTAACGACAATTACTATAACACCTCGGCCTAACTTTTGAGCCTGGAATGCTGCTAGATTTAGGCAGGAACCCATCCATTGAAAGCTCTATGTTATGTTAAGCAACATAAGCTTCACAATGGGCATTAAAATAAATGTACAAATTTTCAAACTTTCAAAAGGAAACATGTGAGCTACACACATCTAAGTATTTCCTATTAAGACGTATTGTCCTAACACTAACTTCTTAAGCATATCATTAAAGACTAAAATATATCACTCAAGGTGGTGTGCGAATTACTATTTGCATGTGGAATAAATGTGCTACTCTCGTCCATTCATGTTGCCTTCAATGCTCACCTGAAAACCAAGAATTAAAAAGGGGTGAGTGCGAAGACTCAGCAAGCACATAATAGAACAATAAACACAACCATATGCATAACCAATAACCCAGCCATATCATCCCCCGCATGTTTCAACATAATCATAAACATAACCATATCATCATTCTCACGTCACATCATCATCTTTCCATTAGTGCAATGCAACGCTATTCCATATGTTTCAACATAATCATAAACATAACCATATCATCATTCTCATGTCACATCATCATCTTTCCATTAGTGCAATGCAACACTACTCTATATGCTCATTTGCTTATCACATTGCATATGCCTAAGTAAACACCCGTCAATATTCACTCCATCATAGGCCCATCCTCATCGACACGGGGATCTCCCCACTCCCGTGGAGGCCTACCGAAATAGGTCTTACATATCCACCCTCAGTGGGTATCTTTCTCATCATATAAGTGTACATGATGTAAATACATATGTCCATTGTTATAAATATGCTTCATCATTATCATTATTAATAGGTAAGCATTATTACTTAGTGCACATGATGTAAATGCATATGTCCATTATCAAAAATATACTTCATCATTATCATCATTAGCAGGTAAGCATTATTACTTACCCTGCTCCATCATCATTGTCATTATTATCAAATGAGCAGCATTATATAACATAAACATCGCATAGTTCTGGCCCTCCGGTCGCTGCCCATTTGCCACCCGGCTCCATGTCCTCGGCTGCCTAACCTCTGTGTCACCTCCATGGCCTCGGTTTTTGCCTCGACTTGGCCCCCCATGGCTTCGACTGTGACCACCTCGGTGCGCCGCCTGCTCCCTTAGCCGACTCCCGAGCTTGGCCGCCTCTGCTTGGCCGAGCACTACTGTGGCCCTCATCCCCCCTTTCTCCATCTCTACCCATTACTATGATTTACTTCCTATGCCTTTTTACTCTTTTGATTGCTTTCGATGGGGTGTATTTGAATTTTGCTTGCTTGGTGAATGCAATGGTGGTGTGCAACAAGGCTTACTACGATAAGGCTTGAGGTCTTCCCATGCACCGGGGAGCATGGGATGACTGTTAGGTGCGCGTTGCTTGCTAGTGATGGCATGTCGTTACCATAGTGTCCTCACCTTCGGCATAGTCCTCCCCTTTCTACCTCCTTACTACTCTATGTGCAAGATTTGTGATGCTGGGTGGGCCTATTGGTGGATGCTATGTGATGCTCTTTTGTGATGTGCTTGTGCTATGGATTGTGAGCAAAAATAGATGGTGAGGGGGCCTACTTACTTTGCTAGGCTATAAAAGGAATAGGGCGATGATGATGGTCATGGTCCCAATGGCCATTGACATTTCTATGTCATCATGGTTGCCATCCTTGCTCCGCCATCTTCCTTAACTTCTTTGAGTTCCTCTCCTTCGGGCCCCCTCTTTCTCATTATCTTTGTGTGGTCATTGCATTTGATGGGGTAGTCGGGTGGCTTTTTGTTGGTGGCCGAGCAAGGCAATGGATTTGACTTTATCTTGGGTTTGCCTTCGGCGAATGAAGGAAATGAGTTTGGGGAGGATGGTGAATTCTCTGTTGGCTACCACGCCCCGCTCGTTTCAGCTTCAGCTTCTGGCTTTTAATTCACTATTCCTTAATTTCATCTTTTTTTTGGCTTTTTCGCCTTTTCTTTTTTTCCTGTATTCCTTCGCGTTGTCCATGATGGGTTGACCTATTTTTTCCATTTTTATTTTTTTTTAAATTTAATTACACCAAATAAGTCACCATTAGTTACAATGAAAAAAGCCTTAAGTCATCGCCAAACTGAGTGGCAGTAGGGAGGAGATGGGGTGGCTTTTCCCTTGCCCTAGCTGTTCAATGTCGAGGCTGCTCTTGCCTTCAGGTCCCTCTCGGTTTGCTGTTTGCTCATGGACCATTACTCCATAGGGGAGCTCGGCACTATTCTTTATTTTTCTTGTGTGAAGGCAAGTCGTTAAAAATGTGGATGTTGGATTCTTTTTGCTACCGAATAATGAGACCCACTTAAACGAGAGGCGCCAACCGACCCCAGACGGTCTGGGAACCTCAATGAGCGCTATTGATTTGACATTCTAAAACCGAAAGGTTCTGACGGAAAAATCTTTTCATTCTCTTTTATTCTCCCTTAGATTATATTCAACTCTTGACTCAACATTTATTCACTGTTGTATGGAAAATGTAACTTTATAGAATACATGGTCTTTACGACATTCATGAACTAATTTTCCCTGAAATTAAGCACCCATTGTGTAGCCAAAGAACCGGTTGCTGAACTAACTCAAAAGTATATATGGAATCGGTGCATATTAATTTTGCCAAAGATGGAGCTTGTCCTTAGGCAATTTGGTTTTATCTATCTTGGGATGGACCATGTATTCAAGGAAGTCCCTAAGAAAGATCAAACGTACTCCTTCCAGTCACAAAAGAATATCGTCTTGACATTAATACTACTTTTAAAACATAAATTTGATCACTAATTTCTATTTTAATATATTCATAAAACCTAATAAAATTATAATATTATGAAAAATCATTTCAAGATATATATATATACATACATATATATAGAGGACGCTGAAATGGGGCACTATAGTGTCCAGGCACCAAGCCTCTCTACTTTTGGATTGCTTTTAGATGCGTGCTAGTACAATAGTATGGAAAGGAAGTCATTAACATGGATAGAAAGTCTTAATCATGGATGGAAAATCTCACTCATAGATGGAAAGTCTCACTCATGGAGCCTGGGTACCATGGTGCCCATGTTATTTATACTATATATATATATATATATATATATATATATATATATATATATATATATATATATATATATATATATATATATATATATATATATATATATATATATATATATATATATATGACACTGAAATGGTGCCCGGGCACCAAGCCTCTCTGCCTTTGGATTGCTTTTAGATGCGTGCTAGTACAATAGTATGGAAAGAAAGTCATTAACATGGATGAAAAGTCTCACTCATGGAGCCTGGTCACCATGGTGTCCCTGTTATTTATACTATATATTGAAAAAAGTATGGATAATGAATGTTTAAAAATTTTGACTACACACACAAAATAACATCATTCTTTTGTAACCAGAGGTGTTAATTGCTTTCACCACCGTCTGAAGAGCACCAGAGAGACGGGGAAATATCATGTGCTTCCTCACCTTAAGATGCTACCTCTTTGCTTCCCACATCTAAAAGGTTTGAAAAATTCCCAAATAATTTAGAGATGTAGGAAAGGACATATTTTATATCCATATAAAATTTTAAGATCAAATTTCGGTCGCATTTGGTAGATATGAAATTGACAAGCAGCGAAAATAAATAGTGAAAAATCGCTATTTATAAGGAATTTGTGTTTTTTTCATATTTTCAACATGTAGTCCAGGCTGCTCTTAAATTTTATATAGTTATAAAATATGCCCAAGAATTTGCAAATGTTTTTACATATGGAAAGTACCGAGGTACCACCTTAAGTGGAGGAGGTGCAGAACGTCCAGGCACGTTCTAGAATGGCCTGATACCGTGATACGATAGCATGTTTTTTTGCCCTCGTCTATTGGATTGGCTGTACTTTATTTTGTCTTTTCCGTTTATAAGCCTTTATTTTCTTTCTTAATA
The DNA here is from genome assembly GCA_017311315.1 of Dendrocalamus latiflorus. Classification (NCBI taxonomy): domain Eukaryota; kingdom Viridiplantae; phylum Streptophyta; class Magnoliopsida; order Poales; family Poaceae; genus Dendrocalamus; species Dendrocalamus latiflorus. The sequence continues at coordinate 23,854,046 of CM029661.1, forward strand.
TTAATATATATACTAGTTACGTATCCGTACATTGCAACGAAACTCATTGAATATATAAAGAATCGTGCTATAGAAGAGAGTTGCTCTGATCGGTTGGAAAGTAGAGAATGGTGAGAAGTTGAGCGAATAGAGCAGTTAGAGGAGAATGGACTACAACCATCAATTCATTCTTTATCATTACTATTATAAAAAAAACGAGTTTCTGGTTGTACGTCCATTCTCCTCTAACTGCTCTATGTTCTTAACTTCTCACTATTCTCTACTTTCTAAGCAATCAGAGCAACTCTCTTCTATAGCACAATTCTCTATGCATTTAATTAGTTCCGTTGCAATGCACAGGTACGTAACTACTAATAGTAATGATATAGTATAAATATAATAACAGGGGCACCATGGTGAGCAGACTCTATGATTGAGACTTTCCATCTATAATTGATTCACCATGCTAAATCAATAAATCTCTTTCTAAATTGATGCCTTTTTGAATTAACGAATGTTAATGGGATTGTCTGATATATTATATATCATTACACTTACACACATCTAAAAGCAATCCAAAGACGGAGAGACTTATTGTTCAGACACTATGGTACACACATTGCAGGGGTACTGGAGGTCCTTGTGTCTGTTGCTGGCTGCACAAACTTTTATTGCTCTTCAATTCTTGCTTGTAAATATCGGACCGAACGGTTTGCTCGGTTGGCAGGAGTGCCAGTCAGCCAGTGCCACCTTGAATTTTTTGTACGGATAATTCATTTTTTATTTGAAAATACATAAATATACCCGCGGAAATTTTTTTTACAAAAATAGGCTCAAGTCGCCCCCCCCCCCCATTGGGCGACTCTCACCTTTCGCCCAACCGGGAGGCGACATTTGGGGAATGTGGGAACCGTTGAGCGAATCAATACTATCGCCTGAGCGTTGGGCGACTGGAATCGCAGTCGCTCAACGGTAGGGCGACAGGGGAGTTTAATTATTTCTTCACAGTCGGCCGCCCACCCACCTCCTCCACTTTTTCCCTCACTGCGGACAGAGAAGAAACGAGAGAAGAAGAGAAGAGGAAAAAGAGGAAAGGAGGAAGGGGAAGAAAAAGAGGGGGAGAAGAGAGGACGGACGGGAAGAAAAGGAGGGGAGAAGAGAAGGAGAGGAAGACAAAGTTGGAGGAGGAGGTGAGGGAGGAAGGAGGAGTAGAAGTTATTCCATCCAATTGGATCCAGGTTTTTTTTTATTATGTTGTATTTGCACTATTATTTAGATGAAATATTGGTAGTATACATTCTGTAGTATGGAACATTTTGTAGTATAGAAATTTTAGCACCTTTTTTAGTATAGAAAGTTTAGTTTAGTGTTGTACGATGTTATTTGACATATCGTAAATTTCAATCATACACGCAGGCCTACATCATCAATGGTCACTACTACATTGAGAGTGTATTATGGTGCTGGAATTATTCATGAAGGTCCGAATGGTGTGGATTTGAGAGATTTTCCGCAAGTCACTCTCGTACTTCCGGATGATGAGAATGCTCGAATGACAGATGTGTAGCATTGGCTGACCCAGAGTTTTTCATTGGACCCTGAGGTGTGCAGCGTCGTTGTGCAAGGGCTTTGGAGCCGGTCTCCCACGGACATCAGATGGGAGTTGAAGACATTGGTGCGCTCTGCTTCACGAAACATCAAGTGCTTCTCGCAGTGGATCGAGGGGGAACCATTGGAGAAGTGGTCGCTGTTGCACGACAGGGATGGCGCAAGGTATGGAATAATAACAACTAACCTTGCCGAGGTCTACAATTGGGTCCTCAGGGGTCTCCGTTCTCAGCCCCTTGTTGCCATCGTGGAAGGTGTTCTTCACAGCACAATCCGCTACTTCAGGGAGAGGCACGCGAGTGCCGCACTTCATGTGGCCAATCCCGGAGTCCTGTATTCGTCAAAAATTACGGCGTACATGGAAACGAATGCACATAAGGGTCAATTGCACACATTTCATGTCATGGGCAACAGGGAGCATCATTTCGAGGTGATACTTCGTGATAGAGCCAGATTTGGGACAGCTCGTTCACTTGTTACTCACGAGGTACGCCTTGGAGATCATGCAAACGAACCTAGCTGCACATGCAACAAGCTTAAGTTGTTACACAAGCCATGCTCTCATGTCCTCGCTGCATGCGGGACCGTGGGCATGGATCCTTTCAACTTCATGTCCGAGTACTTCTTTAAGGAGAGAATACTGCAAGCTTGGTGTGGGGAGCTCTGGGGGTTCAGGGTGGTGGGAAACTTCACCACTTTGGACATTTCAGCGAGGACCTGGGTTCCGGATGTTAGCATGATGAAGGGTGGGAAGGGTCGGCGACAGAGCCGACGTATTAGAAATGACATGGACGAATCACAAGCTGGAACATCTGGTGCACGTTGTGGGCGATGCGGTCAGGAGGGGCACACAGCTAGACGATGCAATGCATATCCTGATCAGTAGTTATTGGAGACTTCAACTAAATTTCATGTACCATTTGTAAAACTTGTATATTACATCCGTTTTCTGTAATGTAGTTGGTGTTGTGTTGGTAGCTTAGTATTGCTCTGTTTACTTAGTTACTACATGTATTTGCTTAGTATTTGCTGTATGGACTATTTGAACGTTATGGACTTGAGGCTGACACGTTTGCAATGACCGTAGCTTGTTGTTTCAGAAATTATGATTACTGACCTTTGAGAAGGCAATGTTGTAGCACTTATTTTGTGGAATGTACTGTTTTCTGCAAACGACTGAAAAGGCTACGTTGTACCAAATACATTGAATGGTCCAAGCTCTGAAAAGCCTACATAGGGACATTTATTGCTACACTGCAATCCTGAAAAAGCGAAAAGATTCTCATGTCGTCCTCTCCATGGACTATGCCCACTGCACCAGATAACCTGCCTACATAAAGGCCTCCTATCTCTTTCATACCACATCTCCTCCTCTAGCCATCACAATACTACTACACAACAATGTCTTCCTGGAGGTCCGACCCATTTGGAGTGCCGGAGTGGCATGAGCGCCCGAAGTGCCATTGCGGCTTTAGGACGATGTTGTGCGTCTGCACGGATCGAGTACAACGAGCCAACTACGGCCGTAGGTTCTTCAAGTGTCCAGACCTGGATGACGACTTCATAGTAACGACGGCAACTAAATCCTTTGTTTCTCGTTATCGTTTTTCAACTTGATCCATGACATCTACCACGCCATACATAGCCTTGCGAGTTCATCGAATGGGTGGATCGGGTGCCGCCGGCATGGCCACGGAACCGGCCAATGGAGGTGGAAAACAAAGGATAATACTTTGTCAAGATGACTCAGGCTCGCGAGGTGGAACGACAGATGCGGCTTGAGCAAGAGCGTCGCGTGATGGTGGACCAAATCCGTCTGAAGGGCAAGGAGGATGAGCTGCAAAGGAGGCGGGAGCAGTTAAGTCTGCGTGAAGCAGCCATCAAGCGTCAGGAGGAAGAGCTTCAAGCTCGTGAGGCAGCTCTCAAGACCAAGAGTGACAGGAAGAATGATGCAGCGGAGCCATCTTCAGGGCGCGAGAAAAAGAGGAAACAACCACGCTACACCCAGTAGACAAAATGTAATAGACCCAGCAAGTTATATTCTCTAAAGCATGTTAGGACTAGTGGTGGAGTTCTGAACATTAGAAGTACAGAGTTCCACACATGCCACTTACCACTTTATGTATCGAATGTTCTATACTTAATCGTTCTTAAAAAAATTTCCCAAATTTTTTTATGCACCTACAACATCCAGTGAATATAAACTTTTATTACAACTATACCAAATTTTTTCCCGGTTTAAAACTACAAAACTGACAAAACTCTAAAAAAATCACGGGGGGAGAGTAAAGTCGCCCTCCTATTGGGCGACTGCATTATAAGTCGCCCATCCATTGGGCGACTGCATGAGAGTCGCCCAATAGGAACGCAACTAATTGCAGTCGCTCGAAGGTACAGCGACACAAGTTTTGTCGCCTCCCGGTTGGGCGAAAGGTGAGAGTCGCCCAATGGGGGGCGACTTGAGTCTATTTTTGTAAAAAAAAATTCTCACATGTATATTTATGTATTTTCAAATAAAAAATAGATTATTTGTACAAAAAAATTCGTGGCACCTTGCCCGGCTGGAGCCGCGGTGCCATATTTTCCGAAGGGGCCAGTACCTTTATGTGAACGTTGAACAATACCCTCTGAGGACATGTGTATAATACATTCAGTGATCAAAGTAAATGTCGTAAGACTCTTCGGTTTTATTTCAAACATGTGCATTAAATGCACCATGTAGATATATGTGAGTGTATATATATATACACACACCCCGCAGGGGTACTGGAGGTCCTTGTGTCTGTTGCTGGCTGCACAAACTTTTATTGCTCTTCAATTCGTGCTTGTAAATATCGGACCGAACCTTTGCTCGGTTGGCAGGAGTGCCAGTCAGTCAGCCAGTGGCACGTTGCCCGGCTGGAGCCGCGGTGCCATATTTTCCGGAGGGGGCAGTACCTTTATGTGAACGTTGAACAATACCCTCTGAGGACATGTGTATAATACACAGTGATCAAAGTAAATGTCGTAAGACTCTTCGGTTTTATTTCAAACATGTGCATTAAATGCACCATGTAGATATATGTGAGTGTGTACTTAGAGGGCATCTCCAATGGTTATAGCTAACAACTAACTATAAGACTTCCACATCATCTATATAGTACACACTAAAACTAGCATTCTAAAGAACTATCTATAAGGATAGCTATTTGATGCTTACATGCACACACAGAATTTATTGAGGCTGCCTCGTTTAGCGTTATAGACTAGTGCTTAAGGAAGAGCTGGCTCGATTTTTTTTGCATACTCTCTTTCCTCCACATAGGATATATGCTGATGTGTACATGCATATAGATAGCTGACTCAGACCATTGGAGATGCCCAGAGGCTGTAAGCTGGCTGTATGCTGAGGTGGAAGAGAGAGAGGAGGAGAGAGAAGAGAGGTGGGCTGTAAGCTTACAGCCAGCTGAAGCACAAGAACCAAGAAACTTTGTGAGAGGAAGGGGTAGGTCATACAGCCTTCAGCTGGCTGTAACTACTATATGAGTAGGCTGATAAGTGGGCTGTAAGTATCCATACAGCCAGCTGAAAGTTGTATTATAAGACTTGCTCTTATTGATAAGTCAGAGAGAGGTTACTAATAAACGCGTCTAGTTCGTGGCTGTAATTAATTTGAATGGCACTTAGGGTGAACAAATTAATTTGTACTCCTATTACGTCAGTTTGGCTTGAACTTGATCAATTCAACCGTGGCATTCAGATAAGGTAATTAAGCATGATCACTAATCGATCAATATACTACTTCATATATGTAAACACGAGCATACATGCCATGCATGCAGCAACGAACCAGGCGCATTTATCAGGAGCCTTCTTTCAGCTTATGATATTTTCTTAAATAAATAAATCGAACGATTTTCCATTACCATTTAAATGTGGTTTATTAGGATATCATTTTAAAAACAGTTTATTGGTTTATTGACATTCAGTTTATTCATACAAACATTCATATTAGAATCAAAAATCATAAACTACATACATAAATCATAAACCACAGTAAAAAAACTCACCTATTAGTTACCTCTCTTTCTGGTCAACTTCGATCTACCTTTCCCTTATTAATTACAATGTGTTTATGCACAGCTTTGTGCAGACATGCATCCACAAGTGGATGCTGACGAGTTGTCATCCTGCATGGACCACCGAGCACGTTTGAAACTGAAGGCTGCCCACCGCGCTCGTACACCCATTGCCCGGTCACTTTCGAGCCGCTGTAGCTCCGCAGCAGCATCTTACGAGTAGGGGCGGTTGCCTGGGCCCACCCTGTGGCCACGATGCGCGCTCAACTGCATGTTTGTTGAGCTTTTCACGTGCGACAAGTGGCAGGTACCATCTGCAGTATTTTTTAAGCACGAGGATAGAACTATTTTTGAAAAAACAATTGTTCGGAGGCTAAAATTTAAAAAGTTAGCTACAGTGCTAAATACGTGAATATTTAGCGGTGCTCCAAGGGGCTCACGGCTTCGGCTAAGGGCTTCGGTTTGTGGCTTCGGGTTAAAATTGCACTGTAGCGGCTATTAGTGTTTCTGAGAAAAATTAAGAAAAAATAGAAAAAACTAAAAAAACATGAATCATCACGAAGAATGCAAAGGAATAAGGGGGAAAATAAAAAGTAAAGAAACTAAAAAAGCGAAAAAAAACAAAATAAATCGAAATTACAAACTGATGTGTTTCAAATGGATTTTAACTTAAATAAGTTAAAAGCTAAAAAACCCAGAATTTGAAACTGTTTGGAGCGGGACATTACTGGTGCTCAGTTGAGCTTCTAGCTTAAAGCTTTTTTGGCACTAATTGAGGGTTTTTAGCACTGTAACTGCTATCAACTTTTCGACGTAATTATTTTTTTAAAAAAAAGAAAAAAATTATATTATCATAGATATTACAAAAAAATAAAAGAAAATAGTCTTAAAAAACAGAAAAAGACGAAACTAGCCCAAAGCTACACCAGAACACTGACCACTTGTAGTGTGCACAGCGGCCTACAGTGCCAAAGACTTCACCAAGTCAAGGCCAAGTCCCATCTTCACTGTGAGTCAATTACTGCAAATGTTCCAACTATAGTTGTTTCCAAAAGACTATCCCCGACGTTGCAAATCACTCATTTATGTTGCAATTTGATTGGTCCGTCATGTTTCCCATGAAAGTAAATTTGGTTAGGTTGCAACCACTGATGTTCCGAGGGTTTTGTCTGTTGAATATCTAGTCAATTTTCGGCATATTTTAATCTAGAAATTCAGCATATAAAACATGACATAAACAAGCATGAGTGATCTATCATCGACGTATTTATATTCGCTAACGAATAAGCTAACAGAAACATCTATTAACATATTCATAGCGAACAGAAACAAATACACCAGAAAAGGTTTCGGATTATACCCTCGGGCGGGGCCAGTGCCGGAGACACCGGAGGCGCCGTTACCATCAGTCGTCATGATGGCCTATTCGATGTAGTCGATCAAGGCGTGATGCAGGAAGATGTTCGTAGTGCAGTCCCGCGAACGATTCACCACCAGGAAGAAGACGTCGCAGATTGAGTAGTCGCGCTGATGCGCTCCCCAAAAACTTGATCGCCCGCCTACCCGTGCAGGTACACAAACGGACGAAGTTCCGGAGGCCTACTCGCCCAGAAACTTGTGCGCGCAAGGTTCTGGACCGGATATTGCAGAGAGCAGCGAAAACAGAGAGAGAGTTCTGTTCTTTCGTATCCCATTGGAATGGAGAGGAGAGCCCTCTTTTGTAACAGCAAAAACGAAGAGACTGGTGACTGCAGCCATTACTCGAAAGTAACCACAGCCATAATCGTGCACCGTTACTGCCAGCCATCAGTGCGTTTTGTTTTTCGAATAGATAAAGAAAAACGCGCCCGCACACGTACGTACGCACACGCACACGCACCCGCACGGCACGGCACGGCGCGGCGCGGCGTGGCGTGGCGAGGCGAGCGAGCGAGCGCGGCGTGGCGTGGCGAGGCGAGCGAGCGAGCGCGCGCGTGTAATGGCTCTCTCCAATTCCACAAGGGGGTTACCACATTCCACCTTTTAAAGTGGTGTAACTCCCATTCAATTCTCCATATGGGACTAAACAATTTTCTACCTAGCATTAGTTGTGGGCCTAGGAATTTCATTTGATTAATTGCTAAATTAAAATGGGCCAATCCCAATTAATCCAACAATCCCCACCAAATTTCAAGGCACACGAGAAATGCTCTCAGTTCTGCTGTTGTTTGATATACCAGTGTTTCGATGGAGACTGTTAAGTTGAACATCCACCTAGGAAAGGAGTTACACTCATCCACAACTGAACAATGGACTATGCCTTGAATTGACAGTTTTGTGCGAACAAGCTTTACCCAATTCCTTTACTAGTACTAGGCTGCCTAAAACATCCCCTCTGGTTGGAGCGTATAAGTCATACTCCAGGCCTATTCATGAGTATCTAGAGATCACCCAAATCTCATAGACTGTGACCAGCAGTCGAACTCATATAGGTGTGTTCTTTCTAAGATGTCCTGTAGGCCGACATCTCTGCTTTAAAAAGCCACTTGGATCACATTAAGATAAAAACCAACCTGCCATACAGAATAGGAGAGAAGCGCATCACTGAAGAAATGAGCCCTGTAAAGGTCTCTCCTCCCAGTCAACCAACAGCTTGTTTCACCATCCTACTTCACGGGATCTCCGATCACATAGAACAGGTTACCACTGTGGTATGACTCATGTGGGTCTCAGGCCCATCTCACTCGATGCACTATCGATCACATTACGTGATAAACCCTTTGTAAATTGGTCTGCCAGATTCTTAGCTGTCTGGACATAGTCCAGTGCTATAACTCCGGAGTTTTTCAGCTTTCTAACAGACTTCAACCGCCTCTTAACATGCCTAGATGACTTCATGTTGTCCTTAGAACTGTTCACCTTGATAATTACAGTCTGATTATCACAGTTCATCAGGATAGCCGGTATCGGTTTTTCAACCACCGGCAGATCCATAAGGAGTTCACGAAGCCACTCAGCCTCAACAGTGGCGGTATCTAACGCTGTGAGTTCTGCTTCCATTGTTGACCTCGTTAAGATGGTCTGCTTGCAAGACTTCCAGGAAACAGCACCACCTCCAAGTGTGAACACATATCCACTCGTGGCTTTTATCTCATCAGCATCAGAGATCCAGTTTGAATCACTATATCCCTCCAGTACCTTTGGGTACCCAGCATAGTGAATGCCATAGCTCACAGTTGCCTTTAGATAGCGCATTACTCTCTCAAGAGCACGCCAATGATCATCTCCCGGATTTGAAACAAACCGGCTTAGCTTGCTCACAGCAAATGAGATGTCAGGCCTCGTAGCACTAGCTAAATACATCAATGAGCCAATGATCTGGGAGTATCTCAATTGATCCCTTGTTATTCTTCGGTTTTTCCTCAATAACACACTAGGATCATAAGGAGTAGAAGCAGGCTTGCAGTCACTATAACCAAAGCGACTCAAGACCTTATCCACATAGTGGGATTGCATGAGTGTAACCCCACCATCACCTTCTCTCAGTAGCTTAATGTTAAGAATCACATCAGCCACTCCCAAATCTTTCATCTCAAAATTCTTGGACAGAAAGTCCTTGACCTCCTCAATCACATTGAGGTTGGTCCCAAAAATCAGTATGTCATCAACATACAAGCACAAGATCACTCCTTCTCCCCCACCATAGCGATAGTACACACATTTGTCAGCTTCATTCACAACAAAACCAGCAGATGTCAAAGTTTTGTCAAACTTCTCATGCCATTGCTTAGGTGCTTGCTTTAGGCCATACAAAGACTTTAACAACTTGCACACCTTTCCTTCTTGACCTTCTACCACAAATCCGTCTGGCTGATCCATATAAATCTCCTCCTCCAACTCTCCATTTAGGAAAGCTGTCTTAACGTCCATTTGATGAACGAGAAGACCATGAGAAGCAGCCAGGGCAAGTAGTACTCGAATTGTGGTCAGTCGGGCAACAGGTGAATAAGTATGAAAGAAGTCCTCGCCTTCTTTCTGGGTATAACCCTTGGCCACAAGCCTTGCCTTGTACTTTTCAATTGTACCATCAGGCCTAAGCTTTTTCTTGAAAATCCATTTACATCCTACAGGTTTACACCCATAAGGACGGTCAACGACCTCCCAAGTTCCATTAGACATAATAGAGTCCATCTCACTCCGTACTGCTTCCTTCTAATAGTCAGCGTCAGGAGAAGAATATGCCTCTTCCATGGTTCTTGGAGTGTCATCCACGAGATATACAATGAAATCATCACCAAAAGACTTTGCAATCCTCTGTCTCTTACTCTTTCGAGTAACTTCATTGTTATCCTCTTCAGGATTTTCCATAGGCGTTTCCTCAACATGTTCTATCGGCACAAAGGAATCAAGGGAAATTATAGGTTCTTGACTAGATGAGCTAGGTACATCATTATTCATAGGAAATTCATTCTCAAAAAATGTAGCATCTCTGGACTCTATGATTGTACCAATACGCACGTCAGGCACTCCAGATTTTATAATTAAGAACCTATAACCCACGCTGTGTATAGCATAACCAAGGAATACACAATCTACGGTTTTTGGTCCAAGTTTGCGCTTCTTGACAATTGGCACGTTAACTTTGGCCAAACATCCCCAGGTGCGCAGGTATGAGAGAGTCAACTTCTTCTTTTCCCATTCCTCGAATGGTGTTACTTCTTTGTTCTTTGTAGGAACTCTATTCAGGACATGACATGCGGTCAATATAGCCTCACCCCACCATTCCTTAGAAAGTCCCGCAGTGTCTAACATGGCGTTAACCAAATCAGTTAGAGTGCGGTTCTTTCTTTCGGCAATCCCGTTTGATTCAGGAGAATAGGGAGGCGTCCTCTCATGAATAATTCCATGTTCCTCGCAGAATACAGTAAACTCATTTGAAAAATACTCTCCTCCACGATCAGACCTTACCCGCTTGATTTTCCTTTCAAGTTGGTTTTCTACCTCAGCTTTATAGATCTTAAAGTAATTCAATGCTTCATCTTTTGTTTTCAATAAGTACACGTAGCAAAATCTAGTGCAATCATCTATAAGCGTCATGAAATATTTCTTTCCCCCTTTAGTCAACACGCCATTCATCTCGCATAAATCAGAATGAATGAGTTCTAACGGTGCCAAATTCCTCGCCTCTTTTGCTGCCTTGTGAGGCTTGCGAGGTTGTTTCGATTGAACACACGCATGGCACTTAGAACCTTTGACCAAAGTGAATTTTGGGATTAAACTCATATTAGCTAAGCGCGTCATACACCCAAAATTAACATGACAAAGTCGTGAATGCCAAACATTAGACTCATCATCATCATTACACACATGGTTCACAATTTTATTACAGGAATCCATCAAAGAAAAACGGAACAAACCTCCGCTCTCATAGCCTTTACCAACAAATGTTCCATACTTAGACACGACACATTTATTGGACTCAAAAGCAAGCCTAAAACCATCTCTACATAGTAGAGATCCGCTAACGAGATTCTTCTTTATGGAGGGGACATGCTGCACGTTCTTCAACTGTACAGTCTTTCCCGAAGTAAACTTCAGATCGACCGTACCAACACCATGAACAGCTGCATGCGATCCGTTCCCCATCAACAAGGAGCAACCTTGACCGACCTGATAAGATGAAAACAAGGAAATATCAGCACAAACATGAATATTAGCACCAGTGTCAACCCACCACTCAGGTGATTGACAAACAGAAAGAACTGTAGGTAAATAATTACCGTACCCCGATGTTCCTCCAGCATCACTAATAACCATGTTGGCAGACTTCTTCTGCTTATCCTTGCGATCTGGACAATCCTTAGCCCAATGGCCAGAATCACCGCACACAAAGCAGCTGCCCTTTCCTTTGCCTTTCTTCTTAAACTCAGTGGTAGCCTTGGGCTTGACAAAAGGCTTATTTTTCTTTTTGTTGTGGAAAGCCTGAGGATTCTTCTTCTGCACCAAATTGGCGCTAGAACCTCCCTCAGCAGCAACTTTCTTGCCACGAGTATCTTTTGCCCTCGCCTTCTCTTCAACACCAAGAGTGCCAATGAGATCAGTAACACTGAACTCCTGCCTCTTGTGCTTTAGAGAAGTAGCAAAATCCGACCAAGAGGGTGGTAACTTAGCGATAATACCGCCAGCCACAAACTTGTCCGGTAACTCGCACTTATTGTTCTCAAGCTCCTTTGCCAGCGCCTGAATCTCATGAGCTTGCTCTACTACAGAACGGTCATCGACCATCTTGTAGTCATAGAACTTCTCCATGACATACAGCTCACTGCCAGCATCAGAAACTCCGAACTTGGCCTCAAGTGCATTCCACATATCTTTTCCCGTAGGCAAATGCATGTACACATCCACAATGTTATCCGCCAGAATGTTGACAAGCGCACCTCGGAAAAAGTTATCCGCTACATTGAACTTGCGTTCATCCTCATCAGACAGAGGCTCAGCGGGCTTTCCTTGTGCAACATGAAAACATTCCATGGCAGTAAACCACAGGATCGCGCGTGCACGCCATCTCTTAAAATTTGAACCATCAAACGGAGGGTGTGGCTTAAGCGACGCAGCAAAGCCAACTACCGAAAAAGACCTATCAAGTTTTTGGATTGTTGAATATCTAGTCAATTTTCGGCATATTTTAATCCAGAAATTCAGCATATAAAACATGACATAAACAAGCATGAGTGATCTATCATCGACGTATTTATATTCGCTAACGAATAAGCTAACAGAAACATCTATTAACATATTCATAGCGAACAGAAACAAATACACCAGAAAAGGTTTCGGATTATACCCTCGGGCGGGGCCAGTGCCGGAGACACCGGAGGCGCCGTTACCATCAGTCGTCATGATGGCCTATTCGATGTAGTCGATCAAGGCGTGATGCAGGAAGAAGCTTGATGCAGGAAGATGTTCGCAGTGCAGTCCCGCGAACGATTCACCACCAGGAAGAAGACGTCGCAGATTGAGTAGTCGCGCTGATGCGCTCCCCAAAAACTTGATCGCCCGCCTACCCGTGCAGGTACACAAACGGACGAAGTTCCGGAGGCCTACTCGCCCAGAAACTTGTGCGCGCAAGGTTCTGGACCGGATATTGCAGAGAGCAGCGAAAACAGAGAGAGTTCTGTTCTTTCGTATCCCATTGGAATGGAGAGGAGAGCCCTCTTTTGTAACAGCAAAAACGAAGAGACTGGTGACTGCAGCCATTACTCGAAAGTAACCACAGCCATAATCGTGCACCGTTACTGCCAGCCATCAGTGCGTTTTGTTTTTCGAATAGATAAAGAAAAACGCGCCCGCACCCGTACGTACGCACGCACACGCACACGCACCCGCACCGCACGGCGCGGCGCGGCGCGGCGCGGCGAGCGAGCGAGCGCGCGCGTGTAATGGCTCTCTCCAATTCCACAAGGGGGTTACCACATTCCACCTTTTAAAGTGGTGTAACTCCCATTCAATTCTCCATATGGGACTAAACAATTTTCTACCTAGCATTAGTTGTGGGCCTAGGAATTTCATTTGATTAATTGCTAAATTAAAATGGGCCAATCCCAATTAATCCAACATTGTCATCAAACATGGAGTTACCATTATGCCCGCATTAGCCCAAAAATCATCATCAATGTTCTGCTTTGCAGTGAAGTTGTTAGCACGTGGTAATTGATTATGTTAAAACCTTCCCATAAAAACATATGTGATCGCAAATTATTTCTTTGATCTAACTACGCCATAGTCTTGGTCCTTAGTGACTCGTTGAGACATCCACAAACCAACATCTCGAATTTATCGCACCGATCACCACAACCACTTGTCTAAGTCTAAAATATATTTTTTTCCACTTTATTTGCTAGTCAAAATAACAGAGATAATTAATTTAGACCAATTCTTACGTATCTTCCATTTTTGAATATTTTGACCCATTTTCAACTTAGCACATATAATATTGTTATGAGAATGGCTAAATATCATCTACATCGTTTCAAATTCTAAGTTCCACATTTTATCCACTGTGGATATAAGTGCTAAGGTGACAACAGCATGGTTAACAGCTTGTCAATGCAGGATCGATGCAACATGTAGGTATAATTATTGTCCTTACCAATATAGTGGTTTTTACTAAAATTACGTGCATGCACGCTAAAATTACAATCTGCATGGTGACAGCTCACCACAGCAGAAACAAGCTGCAATGGAAGATGGCATCATGGTCAAAAGGGTTAGAGGATGGCGAAAATGAACATGGCGGGAGTCTATGGCTCATAGGAGCGACTGAATCGAAGCGTCGATGATGGTGACCGACAATGGGGATGGCAAGGGATTTTCAACAATTTGTTGTGTCAAACTCGAATACATGTGTGGATCACTTGAGGGAATAGAAGGGCATACGGTGACATAGAAAAGAGCGCTCGGAGCTCATCGGAGTGAAAGATGGGCTTGGTGGAGTGTTGCGGTGGTGCGCACCAGAGTTAGGGACGATGAAGCCATTCCAGGTGAACCAATAGAGGAGAGGAAAGGCGAGCTTAGACCGGCTTAAGGCCCCGCTCGTTTCGGTTTCTGCTTCTGGCTTATTTTTCACTATTCATAAATTTCTTTTTTTTCTAAAATTTTGGTTTTTTTGAGCTTTTTTTCCTGTTGTACGGGTGGCCCTCACCTAAGCCCAACCGGCCTGTTAGAAGGCTGTAAAGCCCAATATGGGACATGTGTAATAACATAAATACCCTTACGGGGGTTACTCAGGTGTAAGGGCAAGATTGTAAAAACACGCCCCATGTGGATATATATATGCGATACAGGCCATGGGGAAACCTAAGCATTGCTCACCTAACTCTCCACTACCATACTCTATCTCTGTTTGGTCTGTAACCACAACAGTTGGCGCCGTCCATGGGGACAGGAGCAAGCCTCAAGATCTGAAGAAGGATGGCACCGAAGAAAGCTTCATCATCGGCGGCTAAGAAGAAGAAGGCAGGTGCGACGGAGTTTCGCGTCAACACCAGGGCTTCGGCGTCGCCAATCGCGGGCGTGGGCGACGACGCGGGTGTGGCAGCCACAGGCATCAACGCTCATGGCGCGACGGTCGACCCCGCCACCGCTGCCATTACGGTCGACACCGCCCCGCGTGCGACGAGCGATCCCACCACGAGCATGACGATCAACACCGGCAGCACCGACCGGGTGGTCGAGGGCGGTAGCGCCGGCGCCCATGTTGGCACGGCCGCCATCTCCACACCCGGTGCGGGAGCGGCGGGCGGTTCCGGCGGCAACACGGGCCTCGTCACCGACTCCGGAGTCCATCACGCCGGTGCACAGGCAACCCGGGAGCGCAGGTCGTGGTCGCCGCTGTCCCGGTAGTGCGACCAGGCGTGCCGATTACTCCAGCTACGCCAGCGGTGGAAAGCGCCTTACTGACGGCCATCGGCACGCTCCAGCGGGAGCTGGCGGACCTCCGGGGAGCCATGCGAGATATGCAACAGGCTCGGAGTCAGCAGACCCCGCTGACGGTCGCGCCGGAGCCCACGCCAGAACGGGCGGATAGCCGTGACGCCCCTACGTCTAGCAGCGTCCCGCTGCGACGCGTGGACCCGGAGTCCCCACTTTCTGTGGGCCTGCAGCAGTCGGCATGGCTGGAGGACTTCAAGTTCCCCAGCACCATCGAGCCGTACAAAGGCGACATGGACCCTCGGGAGTTCGTGCTGCAAGACCGTCATCGAAGCTACGAGCGGAGATGACACCACGAAGGTGAAGGGACTCCCCCTTGCGTTGCAAGGATAGGCGCTCTCTTGGTTTTTTACCATCGAGCCAAACTCCATCTACGCATGGGAACAGATCCGCGACCGCCTCTACAACAACTTTCAGGGGAACTACGTCGAGCGCGTCGACGCGGATCAACTCTTCGCGGTCAAGCAAAAACCCTCGGAGAAGCTCCGGGAGTACTTCAAGCGCTTCGCGAAGGTCCACTGCCAAGTCAAGGATGTCAACGAGACAACCATTATCAACGCAGCGGTATAGGGCCTCCGCCCGGGGCTGCTAGCCGAATACAACGCGCGAAAGCCAATCAAGATGGTGGCAAAGCTCTTCGACAAGATGGAAGAGTACGCCAGAGCAGAAGAAGACGTGTGGTGGTGCCAAGGCGACGACTCCGACACCAATCAGGCGGAGGTTATGACGAAGAACGGAGACTCGCCGAAGGAAGGCTCCTCAAAAGGCAAGCGCAAGCAGGAGCCATCGAAGGATGCTCCTGAGCGTAAGGACGCCCAGCACAAGGACTCGTCGGGCGACAAGCCTAAGCGCGGCCAACAAAAGTCTCAGAGAGCCCGCTACATCTTCGACATCGAAGGCGGCTCCGAAGACAATGCCCCCGCCGACCGCAGCAGCAAGGCTCGCCAGGGCTGGGGCCGGGGGCGCTGTCGGGGTCGCGATGATAGGACCCACGCCGGATGACAACGTAAGGAGTGAGTACATCACCTTCGACGTCGTCGAGATCCCGTACCCTTACAACGCCATATTGGGGCGACCAACGCTCAATTCCTTTGGGGCAGTTCCACACCACGGCTTTCTATGCATGAAGCTCCTGGGCCCGCGGGGTATCATCACCACCACGGCGACCAGGACATAGCCCGACGCATAGAGCTCGGCACTCGAGGCCCGCACCACGAGGTTCAACGGGGCTCTTAGGCCAGGAACGCCAACTCAAGGGCACTCGGCAGCTCCAAGAAGCATCCCGCCGGGCTCCCACGTGGATTGCTTCCCATCGCGCCCTATCTTGCCGCCACGGCAACGGCAGTCGCTGCTATTTCTGCCCCCGAGCGATTAGTGGTTAGTACACTACCTTTTGTAAATCGCATACCCGCGCAAACGGGAATTCAATAAAGTTCACCGTTTGCGAAACTAGTCTTATTTCTTGCGCCTCCGCGCACACTCTCCGTGAGTATAAACAAAGACACGCGTTCGCGCGTGCACTCTCCGTGAGTATAAACAAAGACACACGTTCGTGCGCACGCTTTCCATGAGTATAAACAAAGACACGTGTTGGCGTGCGCGCTCTCCGTGAGTATAAACAAAGACACGGTTCCCGCGTGCGCTCTCCGTGAGTATGAACAAAGACACACGTTCGCGCGCGCACTCTTCGTGAGTATAAACAAAGACAAGCCTCCGCACGCACTCAATGGAGTATAAATAAGACATAGTATCGAGGTCCGCCTCCGCACGCACTCTACGGAGTATAAATAAGACGTAGCATCGAGGTCCGCCTCTGCACGCACTCTACGGAGTATAAATAAGACGTAGTGTCGAGGTCCACCTTCGCACGCACTCTACGGAATATAATAAGACGTAGTGTCGAGGTCCGCCTCCGCATGCACTCTACGGAGTACAAATAAGACACGAATGTTGTCCCTGCGTGTTCTACTGAGTATAAACAAGACACGGATGTCCCCATGCACGTGTGGGCGTCGCTCCTATGCGTACTCCTCAGAGTATAAATGAGACATGGTCGATGTTCCCACGCACTCTACGGAGTATAAATAAGACGCGGATGTTGTCCCTGCGCACTCTACCGAGTATAAACAAGACGCGGATGTCCCCGCACACGTGTGGGCGTTGCTCCTACACGTACTCCCCGGAGTATAAACAAGACGTGGTTGATGGTCCCACGCGCTCTACGGAGTATAAACAACACGCAGCAGAGGCTTGCCTCTGCGCACACTCCGTGTAGTATGCATAAAACGTAGCAGAGGCTTGCCTCTGCGCACACTCCATGGAGTATGCATATAACGCAGCAGAGGCTTGCCTCTGCATGCACTCCGTGGAGTATGCATATGGGGCAACAAAGGCTTGCCTCTGCGCACACTCCGCAGCGTATGCATGTGGTGCAGCAGAGGCTTGCCTCCGCGCGCACTCTACGGTGTGTAGATAAGGTGCAGAGGAGGCTTGCCCCCGTAGCACACCATGGAGCATAAATAAGACGCGTGGACATTGCCCCCCGCACGTGCCTCATGATAGAAAGTATGGAAGTTGTCAGCGCTAGAAGCAGCTCTACCCACGGGTCAGCCTCTGTAGGGGACGGAGCGCGCGCTCGTCTACTTTGACTAGGCGCCAGCCCTGCTGCCACCACCTCGAAGTGTAAGGGATGGAACGCTCGCGCGTCTACTTCGACTAGGCGCCAGCCCCGCTGCCACCGCTTCGAAGGGTAGGGGACGGACCGCTCGTGCATCTACTTCGACTAGGTTCCAGCTCCGCTGCCACCGCTTCGAAGGGTAGGGGACGGAGCGCTCGCGTGTCTACTTCGACTAGGCGCCAGCTCCGCTGCCACCGCTTCGAAGGGTAAGGGACGCCAGCTCCGCTACCGCCGCTTTGAAAAGGAGGGGACGGAGCGCTCGCGCGTCTACTTCGACTAGGCACCAGCTCCGCTGCCACCACCTCGAAAGGAAGGCGACAAAGCCCTCGCACGTCTACTTTGACTAGGCGCCAGCTCCGCTGCCACCGCTTCGAAGGGTAGGGGACGGAGCGCTCGTGCGTCTACTTCGACTAGGCGCCAGCTCCGCTGCCACCACTTCGAAGGGTAGGGGATGGAGCGCTTGCGCGTCTACTTCGACTAGACACCAGCTCCACTGCCACCACCTCGAAAGGAAGGGGACGGAGCACTCACGCGTCTACTTCGACTAGGCGCCTGCTCCGCTGCCACCGCTTCGAAGGGTAGGGGACGGAGCGCTCGCATGTCTACTTCGACTAGGCGCCAGCTCCGCTGCCACGGCTTCGAAGGGTAGGGGACGGAGCTCTCGTGCCTCTAATTTGACTAGGCGTCAGCCCCGCTGCCACCACCTCGAAGGGTAGGGGACGGAACTCTCGCGCGTCTAATTCGACTAGGTGCCAGCCCCGCTGCTACCACCTCGAAGGGTAGGGGACGGAGCCCTCGCGCGTCTACTTCGACTAGGCGCCAGCCCCACTGCCACCACCTTGAAGGGTAGGGGACGAAGCGATTCGATAGAGCGTCCGCGGTAGATCCTCGGGGTCAAAGGAATGAGGTGGCACCACAACGATAAGGTCTTCGAGGGAGCCTTCAAGTGCCAGCATGGTGTCCCACGCCGCCACCGAGGCGTCTCCTAGAGCACGTTCCCGCTCCCTAAGAGAAGTTGCGAGGCGGTTTTTCTCCTCTTCCAGCGCAGCGATTTGCTGGAGCAGGCCGTCCCGCTCCTCCGCGGTCGCTCGCCGTGCCGCCTCTATGGCCGCTAACCGCGCTACCACCACGAGTGCTTCGGCGTACGAGATCGCCTCCGCACGCTTCGCCTCCAAGCGTTGGATGCGGTTGTCCTTGGCGGAGTCGCCTCCTCGGCTGCGCGAATGGCCTCTTCGGCAGTGCACAGTCGATCCTCTAACGCCCCCCGCTTGCGGGCGTGAGCCGCCTGCAACGCCCGCCCAACGGCGAGGGTCTGTATGACAAAGCGGTTAGTAAACTTCTAAAGGACCACTCGTCACTAAAAGGTCAGATACTCACCCTCATTTTCGAGACCTCCAATGCGCCTCCAAGGAGCTCTGACCCGTAGGTTAGCAGCGCCTGGTGATCCAGGCTCGCGGCCGCATTATCCGCGACCCCTTGCCACGTTCCCAGCACCTCCGGTCGAGGGACAAAATATGCTAACCCTAGGCGCGCGGCATCCACGATGACAGTCTCCAGAGCATTGGGTGTCACTCCCAAACGGACGTCCCTGCGCCCCGAGGGTTGTCTGTGCTCGGGGAGGCGTGCCGCTGCGAAGGGATGGAGCGGTTAGGGCCCTACGAACGCATCACGGGACTAAAGAAAGGTGAGTGTACCTTCGGCATCAGTTGGTGGACTCTGCCAGGGTGTCCCCTCCAGGCCAGGGGCCTCCATGTCGGAAACAAGTCCCGGCAGGCTCCCACCCCTGGTCGCCTCAGCCTCGGAGGGAGCCGCGGGGATGTTGGGCCGGGGGGCCCCATGTCATTGTCCAATCTCAGTAGGCCCCTAACCCCGGTAGCCGCAAACCTGGAGGGAGCTGCGGGGACGGCGGGGCAGGGGTACTCAGTGTCAGAGTCGGAGTCCCACAGGGCCCCGACCTTGGTCACCACAGCAAACCCCCTCTTTGGACGAGGGGGTGATCGTGTGCGCGGCCGCTTCGCCTTTGGGGAGCAAGGTCGGGACCCCGCCTCGGTAGCTGCCATTGGCGAGGGCTTCGCTACAGTAACCACCACGGCCGAGGACTCCGCCCCAGCATCCTCCACGGGCGATGACTCTGCCTCAGCGACCACCACTGCTGACAAAGCTTCCCTCTCCCGATGGTCCACACGATGTTCTTGGTCCCTGGCACCGCCCAAGGACCCCTCACCCTAGTCCTCCACATCCGCTTCCAACCCCGAATCGGCATACTTCACCGAATCGGAGTTGGCGTCTGCCGCATTGCCGGCAGCAATAAGGCCGACAGGAGCGGCAGCCGGCGCACCAAGTGTGCCTGTGGAAGATCGAGCTTGCCGACGAGACGGCAGCCCCTTCCCCTTGGCATCGTTGTCTCGGCGACGAGGTTGGCTTGGAGCCGGAGTGGCGCGCTCCGGCACACAAATGCCCAGGGCCTCGCAAACACGGTTTATCCGCCCCAGCTCCGCCTCCGCAGTCGCAGCTGCGCGCAGGTCGTACTCTCTAGCCGTGTACGGTCTGAGGAACACGTCCACCGCGCGTTCCGCGTCCTCCAGGAGAATCCCTATAGGCGGCAAAAGACAGAGTTAAAAAGACAGTCCAATAGGCAGAAGGGGAAAAGTAAGGCTCCGCTAAGACTTACGAGGGTCGGAGGGCCCTGGCAGCGAAGACACGGATGAGCGGATATTGTCACGCCGAAGGCTCCCAAACGTGATGCGCCATCCATGGGCAAGCGGCGCCATGCCATACATGACAAATTCCTCGGCGAGGTCGCGCATGTTGAAGCAGGCGGTGATCCCCACGAGCCTCCGCGCTCTCCGCCTGTCCTCGTTGTGTTGAATGTCACCGGCCGGCCCAAGCACTCAAGGCCACTACCGCTCGCCACACGGTGGTAAAACCACCATTTCATCCAGTTCGGCTCCCAGTTTGCCCGAGTCGAGTTGGCAGGGAAGATATTCCCGCATGATGATCGCAGGATGAAGTTGACACTGCCGAAGTTGAGAAACATCCCGTCTTTCCGCCCTTTTGGCTGGCACCGCGCATCATGGAGAAATGCGAACAGGGAGGCACTGGGCCAGCATGCCTCCGTGCGCAAGGCCCAGCTGTACACGGCAAGGCGGGCTAACGCGTTCGGAGTCAGCTGTGCCAGCTCAAGCCCGAAGGTCCGCAAGACGTCGCCGACAATCATGGCGGCCGGGATGTGAAGCCCGGCTTCAAAGTAAGCGACGAAGACGATCGCCTCCAACTTCTCAGGGCGTGGTTCTGTCTCGTCGCTGGCGGGCATTCACAACTCCCAGCGCGGTCCGACAGCTTCCCTTCGCGCAGCAGCGTGCAGATCATCTCCTCCGTCGCGAGTGTTGGGCCCAAGACGCGGAAGCACGGACCCTCCATCTTCTCCGTCGCCACCCACCATTTGTCTACCAGCGTTGAATCGCGCCCCTCGAGCGTGTACTCCACCT
Source organism: Dendrocalamus latiflorus (assembly GCA_017311315.1). Lineage (NCBI taxonomy): Eukaryota > Viridiplantae > Streptophyta > Magnoliopsida > Poales > Poaceae > Dendrocalamus > Dendrocalamus latiflorus. The sequence goes on from CM029661.1 coordinate 23,875,324, forward strand.
CGAGCGGAGACGACCGCTGGGAAAAGGTGCTGCCGCCGGCCTGCTGAGCACGTTCTTCGCAGTGAACCATTGTTCCCTGAAAGCTAGGAGGCGACGGGAGCTGCGCAACGGCAAGGAAGGCAAGGGAGCAAGGCGCAGGAAAATGGACCAGAAGGCGTGCGGAGCAGAGCGTAGACGTGGCGCCATAGGGGGTATTTAAAGCCCCTTCATCTCCCGCACCGCCGGTAAGTGTAACCGATGGGAGACGAACTGCTCGCCTCCCCATGATCGAAGGTGAAGCGCCGCAGCCACCCACGCGCGTCGCGCACGACCGCAGTCGTGCGAAGGCCTGACAGCGCATGACGCGCCAATCGCGTTCCGGCACGCGTCTGCTCCCTTGGGAATAAATGCAGGTCACACGACGTGGCGCATCCTCTGGTGCATGTCGGTGCGATTCTCGGGGCCATCAATGCAGCAGCGGCAGGCCATGGGCCAGTCAACCTCAACTGCAACTTCGGCGGGGTTTCCGCTTCCTCAGGGAGACTCCGGCTCCGACTTCGGCCCCGCCCCTGTGAAGGGGCACCTCGCTACGCCGCCACAGGTTTGTGCGGCAAGCCCGAAGACCACCTCGACTTCGATGGCACGGGATGACCCAGCGCTTACTTCGGCCTATATTTCTGGGGTCCAGCCGGGCCTTCGACTCGGCTTCACACACCGGGGGCAACTTCGTACCCTGCTCCTAACATTCTAAATATTTTACTTTACGCGCTTAACATCTCACAAATAATGTCCATGGAGTGAGGTCGTGTGCAGATTTGGCTTCCTCTTGGTAGGACGCCCCCGGCGGGCGGAGGGCGGAGCCGTGCAAGTGCCGGTTTAACCTACAACATCATCCAAGCACCGTCCTCGAGCCGCGGCATACCATCTGGCCCTCCGATCCCTGGTCCGCACGAAGACTCCGGAATCTGCCCCGATCAAACCCGCGCCGATCAAACCCGCACAGCGATGCCGGAAGCCACCGCGACCTCGAAGTCCGCGCGACAACCTTATAGCCCCAACCAGTGGGGGTCCAACCCCTGCGCCCCCCACAATCGGGGAGCGCGACTGTTGATCTACAACAAGCTTTGACCTGTTCTCATAAATATGCCTCCTTTTGTTCATCAACGCTCGCTGATATTAGCGTCAGTAGACGCAAGCATCAAACGCAGATGAACAAAAGTAGGCCTACTTGTGAGAAGATAACCGCGTGCAGAAACAAGACGAGCAATCGGGGATGAGGGAGGAAGACGCCGTAATACCGACGTACTTATACCCATGCTCACCCGGCGAGGAGTCGCCAGGCTGATGGAAGGTCAACTGACGGCAGTCCAATCGACGGAACCGCAACCGGCGGGTGCCTGGCGGTTCAGCTCCCCGCGATCGAGAAGCGCAATCGCTGGCAGGCGAGGGAGCGCAGATGCAAGCCGCCTGACAGCACACGACACGCCAATAGCATCCCGCCATGCGTCCCACCTCTCTCGGGAAGGGACGCGTGACCACGGTCGTGCGACCGTTGGCGACCCACGACGTACAAACCGCGCCCCGCCGCGTATACTCTTCCACCAGGACAACGCGTACGGTTGCGATTGCCCGCCCCTGACATCCCAGGGGCCGGCGCGATTCGCGCCGACATTAAGATGACGCCGACCTCGCCCACAGGGCCCTTCAGTGTTGGGTCGAAGTCGCAGCGGAGACGTGCTCTTGTCGCGGACAGGTCGAGGCGTCGGGCAGGGCCAGCTCCCGTGCTTGACACCGCAGCCGAGTGCGGGGGCTCTGCCCGGAGACAACCCGCCCAACGCTATATTCTCGCTGTGGGGTGGGAACTACACCAGGCAATAAGGCTACATCAACCAATACAGAAGTTCACAGGCCGTAGGGACGGAGGGGGCCAAATGGCTCGACAACATGGCTTCGGCTCGTGAAGCCCGTCACCATGAGAGGCTCCTGTTGTAGGGGTGGCCCCCATCTAAGCCCAGCCGGCCTGTTAGAAGGCTGTAATGCCCAATATGGGATATGTATAATGACATAAATACCCTTGAGAGGGTTACTCAGGTGTAAGGGTAAGGTTGTAAAAACACTCCCCATGTGGATATATATATGCGATACAGGCCATGGGGAAACACTAAGCATTGCTCATCTAACTCTCCACTACCATACTCTCTCTCTGTTTGGTCTGTAACCACAACATTGCCTGTTCTTTTTTTCTGTATTCGTTTGCATTGTCCGTGATGAGCTAGCATATTTTTTCTATTTTTAAATTTTTTACATTTAATTACGCCAAATAAATCACCTTCAGTTACAGTAAAATTTCAGCCGCTACAGTGCAATTTCAGTTCTAAGCTATAGCTTTTTAGTCCAACCGATCGGGGCCTAAATAGAGGCAATGGTGTAGCTAGGTTGGTGATTTCCTCCAAGCCGCTACAGGGAGATGGCGATCATAGTTGCTCTGGCGATGGGACGGTTCATGCGGTGGCAGGAGGAGGGAGAGGAACATATAGGGAAGGGTGTTCGAGGCAGCTGACGGGCATCTCGCTTTGGCATAGTGTGATGTAGAGCTCACAGGTGGTCATCACCGTACGGGCGTGATGTGAAAGATGGGCTCTGGCAGGGAAATTTAACTTTTTGCCACTCTTAACATTGCCACCTACTCAAATGCCATCCTCTACATTGCAATTAATATTTTGCCACTCTCCAGCCTACGTGGCGCCTAGTCACCGCCATGTCACGCCCGCGCCTCCCCGCGCCCGCGCCGCCCGCGCCTGCGCCGCCGCCTGGCCTCCCCGCGCCGCCGCCCGGCCGCCCGCGCCCGCGCCGCCGCCCGGCCTCCCCACGCCTGCGCCGCGCCGCCCGCGCCTGCGCCTCCGTCCCCTACGCAGGCGCGGGCGCGGGGAGGCCGGGCGGCGGCGCGGGGAGGCGCGGGGAGGCCGGGCGGCGACGCGGGGAGGCGCGGGGAGGCCGGGCGACGGCGCGGGCGCGGGGAGGCCGGGCGGCGGCGCTGGGAGGCGCGGGGAGGCCGGGCGGCGCGGGCGTGACATGGCGGTGACTAGGCGCCACGTAGGCTGGAGAGTGGCAAAATATTAATTGCAATGTAGAGGATGGTATTTGAGTAGGTGGCAATGTTAAAAGTGGCAAAAAGTTAAATTTCCCGCTCTGGCAAGGTTGTCCTAGGCTAGTGTCACGCACACACACAGAGAAAGAGAATGCGTTTTCTCGTGAAAAAGGTAGGGAAGTGAAGGAAGCTTGGGCGTGCGACTGAAGGTGGGACAAACAGTAATGGGCTAGGCCAGGGAAGGGCAATTTGGTCCATGGCAAAAAGAATTTAAATTCTGGTTTTCTAATTGATTTAATTGTAGAATTCAAGTTTAAATTTATAACATTTGCAAATCTACTCCAAAATTCACAAAAAAAATTTGGAGAGGCACTTTAGAATATGAAAAGATCATATAAATTATTTATAGGCTTTGCTTAGGATTTAATAATTTTTAGAAATTCCTTTTTGCCTGCCAACAATGCAAAAATTAGTTCAATAATGTTGAAAATCTTGGAAAAATAAAAAATGCAATAATAATGATTCACAAATAATCACACTATATTTGGAAATTTTGGGCTATTACACAACATATACAACCAATGACAAAATGATCAAGATTATCCCCATGACCAAATTCCAAATTGAACTCCCAATTTCAAATTCTCATCACTTAGAACCGATCCGATCACCATTCCTTAGTCAATTAAAACAAGTTATGTCACCATCTCTGTCAGGACTCGGATATGCAAATGTGGACCCTTTATGTATGTAGCACTTGTCTAGGATCTCGCTAGTGCATACAATGGCAACATTGATGTAATATCATCCATATATACAAATATCTATGAAATAGAAAATATTATTAAAGAATTAGGTGATGACCTTATGGCCAGTTTTTATGTTAATTGGTCTCGTAGAGCTTAATAAGGAAATAAACTACAATGTCAAAACAAAGTTAACTTCAAATGTAGCTCATCCATATGCCTAGAGATAATTGACTTGGTAGCGTGACCTAGTTTCCATGATCTTCAACATACTCCTCAGGAAATATGATGTGACCTTGACCTCCAGCAACTGAGTAGCATTGTATATAGTAAAGGTGAGCACATGGAGTACTCAACAAGTTGTGAGACAATGTGGAGATCACCCATATGTGTGATAAGTATTTGACTTTGACTTGCAAGTTTTGTCGTACACTACTACAGAAAGCCTCATAGTAGACGCCTCATCACAGACGGTTTTGTGAAACCGTCTCTGATGAACACTATTACAGACGGTTGTAATTAGGAGGCCGTCTGTGGTATTTGTGGCGGGAAAATGGATTATCACAGGCGGTTATTACCGAAGTATCACAGACGGTCTGTATTAAAAACCGTCTGTGATAATCCCAGATTATCACAGACGGTTTTTAATATAAAACCGTCTGTGATAAGCTAGTTATCACAGACGGTTTTTAATCAAAAACCGTCTGTGATAATTCACAGACGGTTTTTAGTTAAAAACCGTCTGTGATAATGGCTAAGGCATTTATTGCGCTGCTCAGACCGCATCTGTCTTCATTTCGATCCAGATCTATCCACTGCTGCGCACTTTTTCACTCGGGAGGAAGCTAGGCGATTTCAGGCCAGTTAATTTGGTGGGAAGAGGCAGAGATTGAGCTTTGAATATTCAGTCTTTCCTGGTTGCTCTAGATATAGTTAGTAATGTAATTTATTTTTTCTTTAATTGCATTACAATTTAGGTCTAAGTAATCCATTAGTGGTTATTGAAGATGGTTAATTTGCAAAATTGTTGGTTATATAATAGCTGTTGTGTTTGTAATATAAATTGAGCTAGCAAATTAAGTCTCAATATAATAAATGTGGCCCGTATATATGTAGTTATAATTAGTTAATCTAGATTTTAATACTAAGTTGTTATATATGTACGTAACGTAGGACCGAAGCTGGATGTATGCCGCGAGCCGTGTGAGTGAAGAGTACATTAATGGCGTTTCTGCTTTTATAAGAGCCGCCGAGGAGGATATGTTGAATAAGGGGGTGGAATATTGTGCTATCCATGCACTGACTGCGAGAATTTGAAGATGTTTAAGAAACCGAGGGCAAATTGTAGCGCACTTGATTCGGAGGGGTTTCAAAAAAGATTATACGTGTTGGACCAGTCATGGCGAAGTGAATGATCATATGCCGCCGGATGACATCGTCGGTGAAGTGAATGATATGCCCCCGGATGACATCGCCGGCGAAGTGAATGATATGCCCCCGGATGACATCGCTGGTGAAGTGAATGACATGCCGCCGGTTGATGTCGATTGTGGCTCGGATTCGGATAGGTTGCACGATGATAATCTGAATCAGATGCTTCGCAATGTAGAAGAGAACTATGATGAGAGAGAGTATGTTAAATTCCGTGGCTTGATGGAGGACTCAGAGAAACCTTTGTACACGAGTTGCAAGTACACGAGGTTGTCAGCCGTGCTTGAACTGTTGAAATTGAAGGCAAGCAACGGTTGGTCCGACAAGAGTTTCACGGCGCTGCTAGGTCTTTTAGCGGACATGCTTCCGGAGGGAAATGAGTTGCCTAAAACCACGTATAAAGCCAAGAAGGTTCTTTGTCCATTGGGAATGAAAGTAGAAAGAATACATGCATGCCCGAACGACTGTATCCTCTACCGTAAAGAGTATGCAAACATGCATGTATGTCCGGTGTGCAACGCATCCCGATACAAATGTAACAATCAATCAGATGATGGCGAGGGAACAGAGGCGAAGAAAGGACCTCCTGCTAAGGTGGCATGGTATTTTCCTATAATTCCCTGTTTGAAAAGGTTTTTTGCAAATCCAAAGGAGGCAAAACTGCTGCGTTGGCACTCGGAGGAGCGCAAGAAGGATGGAATGATAAGACACCTTGCTGATTCCGCGCAGTGGAGAAACATCGATAGGAGTTTTGCAGAGTTCGGTGCAGAACCAAGGAATATAAGGTTTGGACTGAGTACAGATGGAATGAATCCTTTCAGTAGCATGAGCAGCCGACACAGCACATGGCCCGTGACTCTCTGCATCTATAACTTTCCTCCTTGGTTGTGTATGAAGCGAAAGTACATTTTGCTGTCGATACTTATTCAAGGGCCAAAACAACCTGGGAATGATATCGATGTGTTCCTTGCACCGTTGGTGGAAGATCTAAAAGTACTGTGGAACGAAGGGGTACAGGTATGGGATGCATACAAACAAGAGAACTTCACTCTGCGCTCCTTATTGTTCTGCACCATAAATGATTATCCTGCCCTTGGTAACCTATCAGGCCATAGTACAAAAGGTGCCAAAGCTTGTACTTACTGTTTAGATGGTACCGAGAGTGTGTGGCTGAGACACTCACGCAAAACCGTCTACATGCGTCACCGCCGGTTCCTTCGGAGGGCTCACCCATACCGCAAGATGAAGCAACAATTTGACGGAGAGAAGGAAGACGGTTCAGCTCCAAGGCATTTAAGGGGACACGAGGTTTATGATATGGTTAAGGATTTAGATGTTGTCCTCGGAAAGGGACGTAAATTGAGGGCTCATGAGAAGAACACCTGGAAGAAGAGATCAATATTTTGGGACTTACCTTATTAGGAGTACCTAGATGTTCGGCACTGCATCGACGTCATGCACGTAGAAAAGAATGTGTGTGACAGCTTGATTGGTCTCTTACTGAACATCCGTGATAAAACAAAGGACGGCGTCAACGCACGGCTTGACTTGGCTGACATAGACATCAGGCCTGAGTTAGCACCGACACACACTGATAATGGACGAACGTACATTCCCCCTGCGTGTTACACTCTGTCCAAGGCTGAGAAAATAGAACTGTGCCAGTGCTTGCATGGTGTCAAAGTTCCGTCTGGTTACTCCGACAACGTGAAGAAACTTGTTTCGATGCAAGATTTGAAGTTAAATGGCATGAAGTCTCATGATTGTCATGTGCTGATGACACAGATGCTCCCTATTGCAATTAGAAATATTTTGCCGATCAAAGTCCGAGAGACAATCATGAGGCTATGTTATTTCTTTAACACAATTGCTCAGAAGGTCATCGATCCCGAAGGACTAGATGCTCTGCAGGACGAGGTGGTGATGACTCTATGTCACCTTGAAATGTATTTCCCTCCTTCGTTTTTCGATATCATGGTCCATCTCATTGTTCACGTTGTGTGGGAGATAAAAATGTGCGGGCCCATATTCCTACGTAGCATGTACCCATTTGAGAGGTTCATGGGAATTCTCAAGTCCTACGTACGGAATCGTTCTCGGCCGGAGGGCAGCATCGTCGAAGGTTATGCAAGCGAAGAGGTCATTGATTTTTGTGTCGATTATATGACTCAGATTCAACCGATAGGTGTCCCTCAATCTCGTCATGAGGGGAGGCTGAAGGGTCTCGGAACTATCGGAAGGAAAGCAATCACTCCAGATATGGACACGTATACTCAAGCCCATTTCACGGTGTTGCAACACATGACTGAAGTGGCCCCTTATGTGGACCAGCACAAGGATGTGCTTCGGCAACAGAATCCGGAGCGGCCAGATGTTTGGATCATGAGGCAACACAACCGTTGGTTCAACCAATGGTTGAAGGAGCAAATTGCTAGGAGCTCGCCGAGTGAGACGCTGACATGGTTGGCAAAAGGGCCGACATTTACAGTTGTGACATGGCAAGGATATGACATAAATGGGTACACATTCTATACGCAGTCTCAGGATGTCAAGAGCACTAACCAGAACAGCGGTGTCCGCATAGATGCATTCAGTACCGATGGGTCGAGAAACTCGTACTATGGCTTCATAGAAGAGATTTGGGAGCTCGACTATGTGGTTTTCAAAATCCCCTTATTTCGCTGCCGTTGGGTGCATCTCCCACAGGTGAAGGTTGACAAGTACGGTGTCACGACCGTGGGCCTCCAACGTGTCGGGTACGAAGACGAACCATTCGTACTCGCCAATCAAGTTTTTCAAGTTTTCTATGTAACCGACCCGGCAAATAAGAAACGCCATGTAGTTCTTCATGGAAAAAGGAGAATTGTTGGAGTGGAGAATGTAGTGGACGAGGAGGAATACAATCAATTTGACGAGTTACCTCCTTTTGGAAATGGCATAAGGGTCGACGATCAACAACGTGACGAAACTAGTTACGTACGCATTGATCATGATGAAGGGCTAATTTCTAAAGAAAATATGTGAAAATTTTGAGATGTATATGTGAAAATGTGTGATGTAGTCAATTTTGAGATGTATATGTGAAAATGTGTGATGTAGTCAATTTTGAGATGTATATGTGAAAATGTGTGATGTAGTCAATTTTGAGATGTATATGTGAAAATGTGTGATGTAGTCAATTTTGAGATGTATATGTGAAAATGTGTGATGTAGTCAATTTTCAGATGTATATGTGAAAATGTGTGATGTAGTCAATTTTCAGATGTGTATGTGAAAATGTGTGACAAAAATGAATGCAGACTGATAAAATGTGTAAATGAATGCAGCTGGTAGGTAGTTGATCATGAATGCAGATGGTTGGCTATTGATCATGAATGACTACAGTTGGGCACAGTCTTATCACAGACGGTTCTAAACTTAGAACCGTCTGTGATATGAATATCACAGACGGTTCTAAGTTTAGAACCGTCTGTGATAAGCCTACTATCTCAGACGGTTCTAAACGTAGAACCATCTGAGATAGTATGCTTATTACAGACGGTTCTAAGTTTAGAACCGTCTGTGATATTCATATCCCAGACGGTTCTAAGTTTAGAACCGTCTGTAATAATCCGCTATATATACCCGTGTCTAGGGTTTTCCGTGTATTATGCAGTTATTCTAATATCTAAATCCCGATCTGCCTCCCCCGAGCCCTCGCCGCCGCCTCCCTCGAGCCCTCGCCGGCCGCCTCACTCGAGCCCGTCGTCGCCGCCGCCTCCCCGAGCCCGGGGCCTCCTCCTCCTGCGTCGCCGCCGCCTCCTCCTCCTCCTCCGTCGTCGCCGGCCGCCTCCCCGAGCCCGTCGTCGCCGCCGCCTCCCCGAGCCCGGGGCCTCCTCCTCCTGCGTCGCCGCCGCCTCCTCCTCCGTCGTCGCCGGCCGCCTCCCCGAGCCCGGGGCCTCCTCCTCCTGCGTCGCCGCCGCCTCCTCCTCCTCCTCCGTCGTCACCGCCTCCTCCTCCGTCACCAAAACCCTAAGGTCATCAAATCCCTCCCCGAGCTTCATGCTTACTGTTAGGGTTTAGGGTTGATGCTTGATACTTCATACTGAGTGTTAGGGTTGATGCTTGATACTTCATACTGATGCCTGTGGGATTTACAGTTGCTCGATGATGATAAATTCATATACTGAGATTGGTTCATTCGGTCTTTGAGCTCTAATAGCTGTTATATACAATCTTCCATATACTGAGATTGCCTGTGGGATTTACAGTTGCTCGATGATGTTATATTCATATACTAAGATTGGTTCATTCGGTCTTTGAGCTCTAATAGCTGTTATATACAATCTTCCATATACTGAGATTGCCTGTGGGATTTACAGTTATGGCATGTTATTAAATTGAGCTCTAATAGATTGGTTCATTCGGTCTTTGAGCTCTAATAGCTGTTATCTGTTATATACAATCTTCCATATACTGAGATTGCCTATGGGATTTACAGTTATGGCATGTTATTAAATTGAGCTCTAATAGATTGGTTCATTCGGTCTTTGAGCTCTAATAGCTGTTATCTGTTATATACAATCTTCCATATATTCCTGTCTGAATATATGCATGCTGAATATATCTTGATCTTGAGATTGTAGAGTTTGTATGTAGAGCTCAAAAGACTGAATTCATTATTTGGCATAACCAATCAAGGAAGAGTATATGATTTAGTAGCGGGACGGCCAAGATTAATCTTGTGCAACCCTACAATTTGAGAGCACATATTCATGTTGAGACTGTTATTGATTCTATTATTTGGTTTATAGTATTAGCAACTAAAGTAGGTGCTAAGATAGGCACATCACCCCCTCTCTATGTCCATATCACCCCCTCCCTTCTCCCCCTCCCCTCTACTCCTCTCTTCCAATTCAATATGATTACATTCTCATCTTATCTTAATAGACCCACAAAATGAGCAACATGTCACCCGCGCATTCTTCAGCATCATCGCCGGAGGCGTCCGCTCCAACATCAAGACGCCAAGGAAGAGGGATATCAAAGAAGCCTCAGAGCCGACAGACCATCACAGCGGTAAACGCAGCTGGGGTCCCTATCCTTCCTAAGCAAGCGGTAAACGCATTCCGAACCATGGTCGGAATAGTTGCACGACAACGAATTGAGATCACATACAATTCGTGGAAGAACGTGCCTGACACTCGGAAACGTGAGCTGTGGACCGAAATTTTGGCATCGTTCGAGTTCCCAGAAGAACACTTACACGCTGTGGAACGACAAACCTACCAAGCGGCGTGCAAAGCATGGAAGAACTTCAAGAGCACACTTGTCAAGAAATACGTGGAGACGGACGAAACGCCTTTGACTACATACCCATTCCTGGAACCACAATGGGAAGAGTTCAAGGCGATGAAAACGACCGAAGAGTTCAAAAGTACAAGTTTGGCACACAAGGCCCTCCAGGCAAAAAACACGCACCCCACAGACTTGGCACAGCTGGGTATGCGGGTAAAATCCCGCAATGGAGGTTGGAGGATGAGCTGGCAGCTGCAGAGGACATCGCCCCGCCGTTTTCCAATATCCCGGATGACCGCGCTCGAAATTGGCTTAGAGCAAGGTCATCTACAATGACATCGGGGGAAGTCTCCTTTCGAAACCCTGCAGACCAGCAAGTGTCCCAGCGCCTGGTAAGATATCGATCGAACTACGTAGCTTGTAATTACTCCACAACTTCGTACGAATTGAAATGACATGTCGTGCTCTTGCAGGAAGAGCTGAGTTTTCAATCTACGGAGGGATCATTCCAGGGAACAAGGGAGAATGATATGCTCTCCGTGGCCCTGGGAAACAAGGAGCACCCGGGTCGTACGAGAGGCCTTGGGCTTTACGTTCCATGGAAACATGGTTTCCAAGATGACTCTGACATGTATCGGCGCAGGAAGAGAAACAAAGGCGAGCGTGACGCACAATTACGAGAAGAGATCAAGGCATCTCTTAAAGAGGAGCTACTGGGTTCGATGGCTGATATAATCAGAGATGAGGTGCGGAAACAGACAGAAAGTCAGCAGGCCGCCACCGCCGCTGCTGCGCTAGCTAGCCCGCACAACCGTCCGAGTAGCTGCGCGTCCAATCCGACGCAAATCCAGTCCAAATTTCCTGTGGACGACATCCAGGTAATAATTATTACCTCTCGAATGCTTGCTCCATTGGTAGGCCTATTCGAGTAGCTAATTTTGTATCGTTATGTAGGAGCCTACGAATTGCAAGCTCCAAGTGAGATATGGCTCTGTTCCCTTGTACGCTGCTTGGGGCCAGGCATATTCGTCTGGTATCGGGGCCATGGTGCACGGTCAAGCTTTAGCGCCAGGCTTCGCAAAAGTTAATGTGGATGGTGTGCATGTCAATTTTGAGGTGGTCCCACTACCGAAGCCCCCCAACGACGAGATCATGACTCTAGGACAGGCCATCGGAACATTCATCCAGTGGCCCAAAAGCGACATCTCCCTGGAGTCTTCTTCACCGGTGGCAGGACCAGAGCAACATGCACTGGTTCCATCTCCATTACAACACCAGTCGGTTCCACCACCGGATACTGCACCGGTGCTATCTCCACTGGTCATACTCTCGCCAGAGCAACTTGCACTGGTGCCATCTCCATTACAAGACCAGTCGGTTCCACCACCGGATACTGCACTGGTGCTATCTCCACGGGTCCTATTCTCACCAGAGCAACTTGCACCGCTGCTGCCGACTGCCGTTAAGTCGGCCTATAGCCGAAGCAGCAAGGGCAAAGCAAAGAAGACCAATGATGATATTTCGTACCTACCTTTGGCCTGCAAATTCGTGCTTGGTCAGCCGTTGCTCGAGGAAAAATACCTCGAAAAGCTACCATATAGTTGCACGCAATTGCACATGTGGTATATGCAGCAGTCCAATAAGCTAGAGGGAGAACGGACCTCAAGTATCACTGTCAAATTCACGTCGGATGATTTACACCACAGTCTTCAAGAGTGTATGTTCGTGGTCGCCTTTGAGGATTTATTCGATCTGTTCACGTTCAACGCTCTTGACGTCTCAATCCTTCGATGCTGGACGCTGTAAGTGTGTACAATCACAGTCTCCGTTAATGTCATACCGATAAATGCCATATCTAATTTTTTGCTTTCGTGTGTATATATATAGACACATGCTGATTAAAGCTAGATCATCCAACTTATCAGTTGGTTTCTTGGACCCACAATTGGTCGCCAAGCAAACCATTGACCAGGATACACCCCTCGTCGAGAGGTACATCGCAGCAGGACTGCTGGGTTGCATCAAGAAGGATTATGTACTTATGCCCTTCCTTCAAAACTTTCATTGGATTTTAGTAGTAATTGTACCAAAATGGAACAAGGTATTTTACGTTGATTCCCTAAGTAAGAATAAAATGGACTTCACAGTTCTCAGCCAAGTAATCGATAGGTAAGCACATATTCCCCATACATATCTACATTGTACTTTCTTTCCTTCCGAATGATTAAGGTTAACTTTTTTGAATTACGTAAGGCGTTTGCCACCTACATTGAAAAGGGAGGTGACTCGAAGCGCGGGGCCAAAGGCTTGCTGACACATGTTCGAGATTTTAAGGTATTCGCTATTTCACATTAATTAATCCTATGCAACAGTTGGTACTAATGCCTCTTGAACTAACACATTCCATTTTTTGCAGTGTCACCAGCAGGAGCCGGGCAACACATGTGGATACTACGTTTGCCAACATATGGAACTACTCCTCGATTCCTCGAGGCTCACCAATCGCAAGGTTTGTCACTCTTCTCATAATTACTTCATACTTAACACGTTACATATATACGCACATTGATATTCCTATCGACAGGCTGCGTCCATCCCGTCAACTGCATTGAAACAGCATGTTCTTGGAGGGATTCGAGGAGAGTTGGCGTACTTTTTGCTGACTCAAGTCATAACGCCAGGAGGACGGTTCCACTGCGCACCATGATTTCTTATTGATCTTATCACTAAGTGCAAATGCAGTGCACATCTTTTGTAAATGAGATGTGTTAATGGACATTTCATTTCAATTCAATTAATCGATTTGCGAAATGGATGCATGCTTTATGTTTGTGAAATGAAGTGCGATGTCAATGTGATGTTTTATGTCTGTGAAATGTATCTGAAAGGAAATGAGATGTGTGAATTGTATGTTTTTTGTCTGTGATTATCTGCTTGTTTCAGAGGGCATGGCTAGCATTTCCTGAGGCTAGCTATAAACAGAAATAGATTCTGCTGGGGTGGAGGAGTATCACAGACGGTTTTTAATAAAAAACCGTCTGTGATATCGCATAATCACAGACGGTTCGAAAACCGTCTGTGATAACTTGGATTATCACTGACCCATAATTTCAGACGGTTCAGAAAACCGTCTGTGATGACGTTTCTGAACCGTCTGTAATGTGGATTTCTGTAGTAGTGGTAGTTTGAGTTTGGTTTCGAAGCTTTTTAGTTTTTAACCAATCTAACCGGCCTGGCTATAGCGGTCCAACTGACCCTAAACATTTCTTTAGACTCTGTCAAGAGCGGTCTGACTGGTAGCTATGGATTAGTCAGACTAGAGTTGATGTTAGGTTTTAACCAGTTTGATTGGCCTGGCAACGATGGTCAAACTAGCCCTAAACATTTCATCAAACTATATAAAGAGTGGTCTAACTAGCAGCTGTGGATCGGTAAGACTGGCCATATGATGTTTGACAATTAGACACCAAATACTTGTATAGGCATGTTTGGGGGTGTGTTTAAAGTAGTGTTGCTTGATTAGGAATTATGAGCTAAAACTAGATAGAGTTTAACTGAATTTCCAGAGAGGATGTTTTCTAGTGCTCTTAAGTAGTCTGACCAGCATGTGGTCAACAGTCAAACTGCTATCGGTCTCACCGGTGTTGGGCCAGTGGTCAGACCGACCTCCCGTTATTGGGGTGAGGTTGAGTGTTGGGTGGTCTGACTGACCTATGGTTGGTGGTCAGACTGTCCCACTAGGTTCAAAACATGATGTGAGTTGAGTTGTCTTGAGTGTGTGCACAGCATGGGAGCCATTGGATGGTTGTGTTGTGTTGTAGGATGCATAATTTGCCTAATGTGAGTCAAGTACATAGAGCTTATGCTCAAAATCAGATCGCATTGTCTTTTGATGTGCAGAGTGACTTGGTGAGCGATGGATGTCAATGGCAATGGACCTGGACTAGTTGGAAGTGCTAAGGTCTGTGTGGTCTAGTAAGTTCAGGTGAGGCTATATGGCTCAAGTGGGAAGCACAGAAGAGATGAGGATCACGATGTGGTGAGTTAGTGCATGTGGTGCATCAAGTGACGAGGCCAATGCACGTAAAAATGGTTTAGGGGAGTTCCAATATGTGAAGATATGTTGGTTAGCCATTAGGCATTATGAGCTGCGTGTCAATGCATGTGGAGATACTTTGATGGATTGGATTGGTGTTTTGGGCTATCATCAGAGTCTTTTGGATGTGCCATTTTAATAAGCGTACTTATGTGTGTAAAACCCAGTATGGTGTTGGGTTAACGGGTTAACCCATATAATTAAATGAATCCCAACTACAGGTGCTGGTTATGGCTTCTTGTGAACCTCCATGTATAAGGAGTGGGAGGTGTTGGCTTAGGGGTTAATCCTTGGAGAGAATATGGTTAGGATTTCCTAAGAGAAACTTGATGTGTGTGCTCTGTAGAGATGGAGCTCTATTCTTTACGAGTGGAGTGGTTTTAAACATTTATCTTTATGTGAAATAAAGATCTAAATTTTGTATAAGTGAGTTTTACCATTGATTTCTTCTTGTACTTTTGATTTGCTTGATTTTCTTGTTTGAATTTCCTCTCTCCTTCATCTTGCTAGTTTTCAAGGATATGTGGATGATGGAAAAACCTCATAATGGGTAGATCCCATCTATCTAGGCAACCCTATAGCAAGTTCTTGGTGTTTGCCTTAGTTTGCCCGATTTTGATGTAATCTGCATTTTTCTAGGCAAAGGTCAAAATTTTGTTGAGTAGCCTATCGATCTATTGCTGGAATAGGTTCATAAGACCTTTGGAAGCTACGTTTGGTTCATAAGACCTTGTGGAAACTACGTTTTATGTTTCAAGTTATTTGGTTGAGTAGATTAGAAGCTAGGTCATTTCAAGTTCGTACTAGCAGATTGTTTTTAGTTCTAGAATGGCGAGCGGTCACACTCTTTGACCCAAGCAATCAGACCAGCGTGCTACCTATGATCAAATCGGCTAGCTGATGCTTTGGCCCGTTTGTTGTTTCTTTTGTTCCCTTAGCTTGTTTCTTCTATTTTATGTTTATTTCCGCTATGAATCTGATCTTATTAGTTTTTTCATAGCTAATTAATTGAAGAAGCTATAAAAATTGATTTCGTAGAAGTTAAAAAAGAGGTAAAGTTCATTCATCCATATCTGATCCTCGCAATCTGTCCTACACTAGTCGTTCATGCAGGACAAACCGGTGGCAAGTCCAAGTGGTGTGTGATATCTGTGCCTTTTGACCGTTGAATATAATAGTTCGATTCTTGTGAGAGAGCGATCATAACGAACTGCACTCATTTGGAAAAAAGAAACATCGGCAAGAACAGATAAGAGTATACTAAATAGCACAAATACCTGTATCTGGCTGTGGCTTGCCTGCATTGCGCGGCATGTATAGTTAGGGGTGGCAACGAGCCGAGCCGAGCCAGCTCGGCTCGTGAAAGCTTGGTGGAATGGAGGCTCGGTTCGGCTCGGCTTGGTTAGGGTATCAAGCTTTTTGTGGGCTCGGTTCGGCTCGTGATGCGGCTCGAGCCAGCTCGAGCGGGCTCGCGAGCCAACAACCACCGAGGGGAACCGACGGGCGACGGCAAGAAGACGAAGGCATGGCAACCACCCCACCGCAAGCCAGCAACCGCAAGCCAGCGACCGCAACCAGCCCCAAACCCTAACATTCCTCACAAGTACCAGTGCAAGTAAACCCCCACCATCTCACCATTCGTGTATTACCATTATCCCATTTCATCCAACATAGACTAGAAGCCATAAGCATTCACCACGGTAGAGCACAGGAACCATAAGCATGTCACCACTCACCAGAGGTAAAAGAAGGAGAGAAGAGGGTTACCAGTGAGGGCGGCGGCTGCGGGATTCCCGGCCGAGCCACCGGTACTCCCCCGGCGTACGGCGACGGTTCACCGGCGGAGACAGCCACAGTCACCCGCCTCCCAAAAACCTAACCCTAGGCAAAACCTCACAAAAAGTTAGCAAATCACAAACTTAGAAATCAAAGCAAATAGCAACCAAACCCCATCAAGCCAACCCTAGATCGGGCGGGATGGAAGAACTAGGCGCCAGATCTGGGCCTAGGCCACAGATCCGGCCGTGGAGCTATGCGGCGCGGCGGGGAGCCGGCGTGAAGGGGGGAGCAGCACCGAGGGGAGGCGCCGAGCGCCGGGGCAGAGGCGCCGAGACGCGGGCGCGAGAGGGTGGCGGCGTCGGCCGGGGCAAGGAATGAAGGAAATAGGGAGAGGGAGGGGGCGCCGGGCGCGTCCGCGCGTGAGTGGAGACTGGAGAGACCGGGAGGGAGAGAGAGAGAGAGAGAGAGACTGAGAGAGGAGAGAGCCAAGTGGGGGAGGCCGGGAGGGCAGGAGGCATCGGGTGGTCGGGGGGCGTCGGCCGTCGCCATCGGGCCATTGCCCATTGGGCCATCGGGCAGTTGGGCCGAGCCAAGCTGGCTCGGGCTCGGCTCGTTTAGATCCCGAGCTTTTTTGCTGGCTCGGCTCGGCTAGCCTTCACGAGCCCGAGCCGAGCCCGAGCTAGCTCACGAGCCCGCGAGCTGGCTCGGGCTCGGCTCGTTTAGATCCCGAGCTTTTTTGCTGGCTCGGTTCGGCTCGTTTCATTCATGAGCCGAGCCTTCACGAGCCCGAGCCAAGCCCGAGCTGGCTCACGAGCCCGAGCTTTTTTGCCAGCCCTATGTATAGTCTCAATCCTAGGCCCTCGTCATCAGAAAATCCTAGGCTGGTAATGCTAGCTTGCTCCATAGGTTTCGTTACATCTGTCGATTAATTAGTCTTCCCTTGATTCGATCAGGTGAAACTTGATCGATGGCGTTCGTCACGTCGCTCTCTTTAATCGTCACAAGTAACCTCAGGCTAGCGCCACCACAAAATGAATTGCATCCACGCTAATCATTAGATCGGCATGCAAATGATTTTTTTTAAAAAAAAATTAACTCACGCGCAGTCACTATCCAGCATAGATATCCTACCAGCTGGTATTTGTGGAATTGGCAGATGGATAAACAAAACGCTTGAAATAATTTATACTCCAGCAGGTACAAATATCGGTATGCATCTAGAGTGACAGTGCATTTCTTAATTAAGCACCAACTCCGACTTTAAACTTCTCCAGCGTACGTTACGTTGACGGTTGTCCCTCCTCTGGTTAGTATATCATAATTAGCAGCATTCACGACAATGTTGTGGCGGCTACAGGTGAGGTGAGGGCCGAGAATATTACGTTGGCGGGTGGTCGGTGAGGGCGGGGGTAGGAGTGGGGATGGGGGAGGAGAAGGACGAGCGTGGAGCTATGCCCAGCGTGATGATAACGGCAACAGATGAGGAAGATAGCGAAGGTCATAGAGAGAGAGAGAGAGAGAGAGAGAGAGAGAGGAGGGAGAGGGAGGAGGCGGAGGGAAAGGGGATTCCGACGGTATACGTAGTAGTTTTCGTATCGAAAACAATACGACTTATTTAGGAAGGGTTTGTTGCGTTCAAACTTCAAACCAAACTGTATTCGTTTGCAGGTTCTCTCTCCCACTGTATCCGCATGCACTGCAAGTGCGTACATATGTGTAACTTAGGTTGTTGGCCTTTTTTTTCTTTTTTTGATGTTCACATCGCCCTTTCAATGGATATACTCAATAGTAAAGTATGGCGTGTTGCCAGCACAAAACGCAGATTATTTTAGCAATTGGATAGAGAAAGATCTAAAGCCAACAAAACCGTCTACCTTGGAGGGCATCATTTTCGCCTGGTATTTCATTTGGAGAACATGTCTAGTCCCCCCCCCCCCCCCTTTCCCATTTACGCACATTTCCATTTTGGCCCTAAATCCAACCTCTGCTCCTCCCCTCCCAAAATCCATCCCCATCCCCGGTTTCTCCTCTACTCTTCCCCATCCAGTGCCTCCCTCTGGCGGCTCCCCCTCCCCTCTGGTGCCTCTCCCTACCCCTCCCATGGCTCCCCTACAAACAACCCCCTCTCAGCAGCCCTACTCTGTCTCCTTTCCATCGCTGCACCACCCAACCCGGCCGTGCTCTAACGGCTATCGACCTTCTTCCCTAGCTGAGCTCCTCCCCGTTGCTTCCCTCCCAATCCCCATTCCCAAATCGGAGCTAGGGTTTGGGTTGTGCATGTGCACAGTGCAATTATCTCAACGCCATAGCCCCTGACATCCCACTGGGAAGTCATCATCACCCGTACCACCTCTGGGAAGTCGCCGTCGCCCCTGCCATCACTGGGTGTAATTCATTTTTTTGAGATTTTGTGAGTCAGTGATTTTTGCAATCAGCAGTGGTAATTCATTTGGTAGTTCATTTTGAAGGAGGTGCGTTGGTTGATACTTGATGGGCCTTGTAGCCGAATGGATTCAATAGAAGATGTGAGCAATGTTGTGTGTCCACTAACCTTTCCACCTAGTGTTATCAGTGATGCGTAGTCACTCATTGTGAGCAATAGGTGTAGAACTCCCCAAAAGGCTCTAAGCATCCTATTCTACGTGAGTTGGGCATACTAATCAAATTTGTTAATTTCAATGATTTATACTATCATTGTCCTAAACCATCTTTACCGATGCTAGGTTCATCCTCCGCACCGGTAGTGAATGACGAGTTGAAGCCTGCTATGGGGATTTTTAAGACGAGAATACAGCTCTTGAGTTTTACAAAAATATATGCCCATGTTGTCGGATTTTCCATTCGTATTGGATATCGGACTTCTTGCCATGGTGTTTTGGTATAGAGGCGGTACTACTACTCTAGGCGTGGCTGGAAAGAAGATAAAGGTAAGGCCAACTTGATGCAGAAAACAGGGCATACGAGTCGAAATTGACTAGATGTGGATGTGAAGCTATGGTTGGTATCAAACAAACTAAGAACAATAAGTTCAAATTATACTACTATAAAAAAGGTCATCACGGACAGTTCAAAAACGTCATCATAGATGGTTTCATGAGTTGTCTGAGTTTATGGGTCAGTAATAATATGAGGTCATCACAGACGGTTTCCGAACCATCTGTAATGCAAACTTTCACAGACGATTTTTTTTTACTAAAAACTGTCTGTGATAGTGGAGTAAGATAGATGATTTTTAGTAGAAGTTGTATATGATATATTGTTTATCATAGATGGTTTCAACTACAAACCGACTGTGATATTAATATAGCACAGACGGTTTGTAGTTGAAACCGTCTATGTTAAACAATATACACAAATGGTTTCTACTAAAACACGTCTGTGTTACTCAACTATCACAGACAGTTGTGAGTTAATAATCGTCTATGATATTCTTTTTTTATTCTTAAACCTATTTCTGTTTATTGGGTAGCCTTAGGAAATACTAGACAAAAAATTAACGGTAAAACCATACCTAAGGTCTTGCGCACTCGTCGCTGGCCGCCGTGCGCTGAAGCACCGTCACCGCCGTGCCCGAGTGCCGCCTTCGGCCAGCATTACCTCGGGTGCCTACGTGGCAGGTGAGGTGGCGCCACGTCGGCGCCATCTCGGCTCCTCTCCGTCACGTGCCACCTCGACCATCACTCTCTCCCATGGACCTAGTCCATAGACCAGGGCCCACCTGTTAATCGGCCCACCTCAATGCTAACGCCAGCATGACACCATAAGTCTGATTTTTAGTATACAAATAAATCGGCCAAAAAGAAATTCCCTACTGACGTCATAATTCCCATTTTTCTTTAGAAAAATAATTTCAAAAATCCAGTTTATTCATTTTCTCTTATTTTAAACTTCCGAGAGTCCGTTCTTCTTCATCCTAACTCCGATTGAGCCCATTCATATTTCTAAATTCATCAAAAATTCCCCTATATCCATTTATACCCTCAATTCAAATATTTGAAGTTGTTTTGAATTTGTTTAAATTTGGTGGGTTATTTTCACGTGTAGACTACGACGATTCATGAGAATTCTTCAACGAAGATTTGCATCCATCTGAAGAGCAAGGCAAGTCACACTCCTTGATCATGTTGATCCCAAATTTCAAAATAAAATTTATGTTGTTTTAAATTAACTCTGCATGCCTATTTTTATTCACTGTATTTCAATTTAGTTTTAAATATAGTTAATACTTGTTTGTTATTTCCTCCTTTGGCGTTGCAAACCCATCTACCTTGTCATCCTAGATTAAACTCTAGTTAGTACACTAGTATGGCTAGAGATCTTTTGGTAGCAAATGCTTAGTCTTGCTTAGAGATAATCTTGGGCTGGGATATCTTTTCACATAAAATGATGAATGTTGTGGCTACAGACCAAACAGAGAGAGAGAGAGAGTATGGTAGTGGAGAGTTATGTGAGCAATGGCTTAGGGTTTCCCCCATGGCCTATACCGTTTATATATATCCACATGGGGAGTGTTTTTACAGTAATACCCTTACATATGAACATCCCCCTTAGGGGCACTTGCGTCCTCATACATGTCCTGTTTCGGGCCTTACAATTTCCTAACAGGCCTGCTGGGCTTAGGTGGGGGCCACCCCTACAACAAGATTCTCTCATGGTGAAGGGCTTCATGGGCCGAATCCATGTTGTCGAGCCCTTTGACCCCCTCCGTCCCTGCGGCCTATGAGCTTCCCCAACGTTTGGCGCAGCCTTATTGCCTGGCGTAGTGTTTAGCCCGCCTCGAGGGTATGGCGATGGGCGGGTTGGCGAAGCCACCCCCAACCGTAGGGCCCTACCGTGACGGGGTCGAGGTTGCCATCGGAGTCGAGGTCGAAGTCGAAGGCGATGTCGAAGTCGAGTCCTGCCCGTGTCGGCGAGGCCGCCTGGCTGCCTGGGCCACCCGCGACCGTGGCTCTCTTGGTGGCGGAATCGAAGTCGGAGCAGAGACGAACCTTGCGCCACAAATTCCCCAGGTCCGATGCCAACATGGTCAGGGATCGCGCCGACCCCTGAGCTGTCAGGGACAGGCTGGTGCAGCCGTGCACACTGTCCTGCCGGGAGTGTACACACGGCGGGCCGTGATTGGCGCGTTGTGGGCTATCAGCAGTCGCGTAACTACGGCCATTCACCCCTTCCCCAGAGGGGCAAGGCACGCGGCAGGGTGGTACGGGCGTACCGTGCGCTGTCCGGCGGTTTGCATTTGCGCCCGTTCGCCTGCCGGCAGCCATGCTCACTGGTTATGGGGAGCTGAACCACCAAGCCACCGCCGTCTACGGCCGTGTCATTTGGAATGCCACCGGTTGAGTTTCCCGTCGGCCCGAGGCATGACGAGTATATATGTGTCGCTTTCCTGCGCTGTCCTTCATAAAGCCATGGCTGAACTGATCTTGGTCTCGAGAGTAGGCTACCTCTGCTCATCTGCATTCTTTGAAAGGTTTGTCTTATAGAAGGGTTAACGCTGATAGACACGGTCATAGAATGTTGATGAACAGAAGGATGCCTATTCTCAAGCTTCGAAAAGGACTTATCTTGGACTCCACATGGAGTTATCTTCTCACAAATAGGCCTGCTTTTGTTCGTCTGCGTCTGATGATTGCATCTTCTGGCGCCAATATCAGCGGGCGTTGGTGAACAAAAGGCGACCTGCTTGTGGGAAATGTCGAAGCTTGGTGTAGGATAGCAATCGCGCTCCTCGATCGTCGGGGTGCGGGGGTTGGACCTCCGCCAGCCGCGGCCGGAAGGTTGTGCAGACTTTCAGCATCACCGTGGCTTCCGACATCGCCGTGTAGGCTTGACTTTGGTACGCTCCGGAGTCTTCGTGGGACCATGTGGAGGTGACCCCGATTGTGTGATGAGTAATTGACATCTGTGTTAGGAAAGTCGAGTTTGGTTTGTGTGCTTCGGACTATGTCGTTGCACAGTGCAATCGGTTTTGGTCGGACTTTGTCGAGTTAGGTCGAACGTGCTTATGTCATTTATTTTTCATTTCGATCGGTTTGGGCTTTGAGTATTTCGTCTAATGCTATTGTATGGTTACAATATTTTGAGCGGTGCTATGTGATTTGTTTCTTGTCTGTGATGGATGCATGGCATCGAGGTGGAGTCGTGGCGAGGCACGGGATGACCAGACTAGGCGCGGGTGGTGCCGAGGTCAGAACGGTCGAGGTGTGCCGAAGACGGCGAGGACTCGAGGTGGCTGCGTGGCTTGGAAGGCAAGGAATGAGGAAGCTTCCTGGAAGGTGCGCGAGGGGCATTTTGGTGAATACGCAAAGCTGCACTAAAGGAAGTTGATTGTGGATAAAGCGCCATGAGTTGTTGGGAGCTAATGGGTAAAGCGTGTTGCAAACCCATTAGTGGAGGCTATAAATAGAGAGGTGCTCTCTAGTGCTATGAGCAGAATTTTTGAGAGATGTCTTGAGAGAGAGAGAGAGAGAGTGTGTGTGTGTGTGTGTGTATGAGTGTTCTATGTTTGTGTCTCTCCATGTGTGTGTGAGTTCTTGCTTCGCAAGCATGTATGGGAACTTAGTAGTGAGAGATGGTGTGAGAGTCTTGTATTTGTTTCTCTCCATGTATGCATGAGTGTTGAGGAGTAGATGTGTGGGCAGCATGCTATGAGTTGTTCTCCTGTGCATGTGTGCTCTTGATTTCCTCAATCATGTACGGGGCAGAGTTCTTGAGATGGGTGTAGGATTTCATTGCAAACATTCATCTTTATGCCTTTGTATCCATGTTGAGCTCAACCTCTTGTTCTGAGATTCTATGGATATGTGTCTCTTTCAGTGCAGTTTTTGCTTGTTGTTTGTCTCACTTGGCAGTGCAGTCTCTACAAGCTTTAGAAGTCCTTCTCTCTTAGTTCGGTTGCTGCATTTCTTTTCTTTTACTTGCTGTTTTCAGCTTCTCTTAGCTAGCCTTTTGTGAGTTCGATTCCAGCATGTGTCCTGTTTACTTGCTCAGTTTTTCAGCAACTAATGCTTAAAGTCAGCTTGCTGATTTCAGCTTCTAGCTGCCCAAGCACTTATCCGATACATTAGAGAAGGAGAGCATTTGCTTAATTAGCCATACTCTTTGCAGATTGCTCTTGAAAAGCAGTTCTCTTACTGCTCGTTTGCTGTCTGCACCTTCTACCAAGACTCATTGTTTTTGGTAGCAAAGTTGCTTGTCCCTTTCGGTTGTTATCAGCTGTTTCCTCTCTTGATGCTACAGCTTTCCCTTTCTATTTCGGTCAGTGTTGTCCCTATTACCTCAGAGCAGCTTGGTTCAGTCTTTGTCTCCTGTTTTGCTCCTTTTTGCTTTTGCTTTGCTCCTTGATTTTATTCAGCTGCAGCAGCAAATGCTTCTTGTTTCGGCTGGCAGCATACTCTGTTTTTGTGTTGTTTTGAGAGTCCGGATGGCTGTAGAGTTTCAGATTTGGGCAGCAAAGTAGTTTTCAGCAGTGTATTCAGTTGTTGCTTGTTTCGGTCAGTATTGATCTGAAATTGTCTTTGATTTCCATTTGCTCTCATTGGCCGAAGTTCCTTTTTGCAATCAAAAACCTTTTTCGTCAAGAAGGATAGCAATATCGACTCTGCAGCTTAGGGTCTGGTTTTTGTTTTCCTCAGTGAAATATTTGTTCGGGTTATCATTGCTTGTTTAGAAAAGAACCCTTTGAGCTTAGTTGTGTTTTTACCAGTGAGCAAATATTTTTCAACTTCATAGCTGCCATAGCTATCGGAGGAGAAAAATAGTACGAATCCTCAGGGTAATTTTTAAAGGGCTCCATTCAAAGTCACTTACCCCTTCATATCCATCCAAAAGCTATGAATCATTCACTTGCCACGTGTCGCAAATCCGACGGCCGATACTCCTTCACTTCCCCTCTCTCTCACCGACGCATGGACCCCACATGTCATATGTTTCTTCTACCCCACATAATTTTAGATTGACAAACCACTCTATGTGTTTCAACTTTGGGAAAAAAAATCAAAAGCAAGAAACAAAAAAGAACATTCCCTCTTCGTTGCATTCATGGCCTCAGCTCGCCACACTAAACTTGTACATTACAATTACTAAACGATATGGCCTCGTTCATTTCGACTTAAACTTTTGATTTTTTGCTTATTTTTATTATTCATAAATTTCATCAATTTATGACTTTTTTGGGTCATTTTTGAGCTTGTTTGTCGTTTTTTCTCGTATTTGTTTTTATTGTCCGTGGTTGGCTAACCTATTTTTTCTACTTTTAATTTTTTAAATTTAATTACGTCAAATAAGCCACCACTAGCTACAGTGTGATTTTAGTCAGTTACAGTATAATTTTAGCCATAAGACTAGTGTACTTGTGTGCAATTCTACGGAATGGTAGTTTAAGGGGTCACGTTAAACAGTTTATCACAATGACCTTGATTATAGCTTAAAATTACAATATAGTGACTATTAATTTTTTTAAGGTTATTTAATTATAAAAATTAAAAAATAGAAACACTTTTATATCTCTACTGACAAAGTAAAAGTAAAAGAAAAAATAAAAAAAATTAATATTAGAAATCGATATGTTTTAAGTACTTTCTAGATTAAAAAAATCAGAAATCAAAAGAAGCCGGCTTAGAGCAAAGTCTAAATGCCACTTTAATAGACAAAAAATAGTTTACAAAAAAGAATACCAAACATGAAAATCCTAGAACAGCTAGGAGAAAGCTGGCTCACGCGAGACATCTTACACGCATTTCCGCAAACACCTATCGTGGAACGCAAAAGTAGGATCGCCACTCCCGTGTTGCTACTTCTCTTTCTCCTCCTCCTCCTCCTCGCCGGAGCCGAACTCCAGCATGTACCCCTCCCACTCCGCGGCGCCCTCCTCGCCTTCCGCGCCGCCGCCCGGCTGCAGGTCCTCCTCGTCTAAGTACGCGTCGGCCTCACCGTCGGAGGTGGAGTACCCGTCGGGCCTCGAGGGCGGGGTCCGCCGCGCCATGCGCGCGTAGCCCCGCGGAAGCTGTGCCGGCCGGCTAAGGCGGGGCGGGCCTCCGGATGGCGTCGGAGCAGTGTCGCCGCGGTCGTCACCCGCCTCCGGATGACGGGGCCAGGCCGCGCGCCGGAGCATGTCGTGCGGCGTCTGTGCTGTCACAAGCGTCCGTGGGAATCTCTCAGCAGCAAGCCGTCCCGCGTGCCGAGGCTTTTATGGGGCTGTTCTTTTCGGCTGCGGTTTTTGTTTTTTAGTTAAAAATTTTAAATTTTGGCTGTTTACGGTACAGATTATGGAAAGATAGATACTCACTTGCGATTTTAGCTGGTACATATGTTGAACTTTTAACGGTTAGATCATTTAATTTGCAGATCCTGTCTTAAGAAAATACTTCATTTAAAACTTAGGTATTGCAATAAAAACTAAAAGCCATCAGCTTTTGAGGTAAACAACAGGCACTATATCATGAACAACCCAACCCAGGAAAATACTCTGGACTTTTTTTTTTGACCTCTAAGCCCCTTTTCGAACGCACCAAACTAAAAACACAGTAATAAAAAACTCAGAAATCTCATGTCATGGTCTCTCAAATACTACAAAAATGAAAAGCGCATGAAAACTTCGAAAGAGGTGTTCGGATGGAAAACATGAAAACCACAGGATTGCATGACACAAAAGGAAAGAAAAGTACATGAGGTATGACCTCTTTGAAATTCCCCTTCAAAATCCCTATGGAATAGCCTATTTCATATGAGTTTCAAAGGAACTCATGAGGTCCAATGCTTTATTCCAAAGGCATTGGAGGAAATTTTTCCGTCGGGTTTCTAATCCTCTGAAACTACTATGTTTTACCTTTATTCCAAATGGGACCTAAGAAGAGAGAGCTTTGGAGGCTGACTTCAAACACTGCAGACATCAGCCTCCACACAATTTTCCTTGCGCTGCCTCTAGTGGACGAGGCTGCCTCCAACCAATGCTCTAAACTAACAGGAGATGTCACTACTACAGAAATCCACATTACAGACGGTTCAGAAACGTCATCACAGACGGTTTTCTGAACCGTCTGAAATTATGGGTCAGTGATAATCCAAATTATCACAGACGGTTTTCGAACCGTCTGTGATTATGCGATATCACAGACGGTTTTTTATTAAAAACCGTCTGTGATATCGCATAATCACAGACGGTTTTTAATAAAAAACCGTCTGTGATATCGCATAATCACAGACGGTTTTTAATGAAAAACCGTCTGTGATACTCCTCCACCCCAGCAGAATCTATTTCTGTTTATAGCTAGCCTCAGGAAATGCTAGCCATGCCCTCTGAAACAAGCAGATAATCACAGACAAAAAAACATACAATTCACACATCTCATTTCCTTTCAGATACATTTCACAGACATAAAACATCACATTGACATCGCTCTTCATTTCACAAACATAAAGCATGCATCCATTTCGCAAATCGATTAATTGAATTGAAATGAAATGTCCATTAACACATCTCATTTACAAAAGATGTGCACTGCATTTGCACTTAGTGATAAGATCAATAAGAAATCATGGTGCGCAGTGGAACCGTCCTCCTGGCGTTATGACTTGAGTCAGCAAAAAGTACGCCAACTCTCCTCGAATCCCTCCAAGAACAGGCTGTTTCAATGCAGTTGACGGGATGGACGCAGCCTGTCGATAGGAATATCAATGTGCGTATATATGTAACGTGTTAAGTATGAAGTAATTATGAGAAGAGTGACAAACCTTGCGATTGGTGAGCCTCGAGGAATCGAGGAGTAGTTCCATATGTTGGCAAACGTAGTATCCACATGTGTTGCCCGGCTCCTGCTGGTGACACTGCAAAAAATGGAATGTGTTAGTTCAAGAGGCATTAGTACCAACTGTTGCATAGGATTAATTAATGTGAAATAGCGAATACCTTAAAATCTCGAACATGTGTCAGCAAGTCTTTGGCCCCGCGCTTCGAGTCACCTCCCTTTTCAATGTAGGTGGCAAACGCCCTACGTAATTCGAAAAAGTTAACCTTAATCATTCGGAAGGAAAGAAAGTACAATGTAGATATGTATGGGGAATATGTGCTTACCTATCGATTACTTGGCTGAGAACTGTGAAGTCCATTTTATTCTTACTTAGGGAATCAAGGTAAAATACCTTGTTCCATTTTGGTACAATTACTACTAAAATCCAATGAAAGTTTTGAAGGAAGGGCATAAGTACATAATCCTTCTTGATGCAACCCAGCAGTCCTGCTGCAATGTACCTCTCGACGAGGGGTGTATCCTGGTCAATGGTTTGCTTGGCGACCAATTGTGGGTCCAAGAAACCAACTGATAAGTTGGATGATCTAGCTTTAATCAGCATGTGTCTATATATATACACACGAAAGCAAAAAAATTAGATATGGCATTTATCGGTATGACATTAACGGAGACTGTGATTGTACACACTTACAGCGTCCAGCATCGAAGGATTGAGACGTCAAGAGCGTTGAACGTGAACAGATCGAATAAATCCTCAAAGGCGACCACGAACATACACTCTTGAAGACTGTGGTGTAAATCATCCGACGTGAATTTGACAGTGATACTTGAGGTCCGTTCTCCCTCTAGCTTATTGGACTGCTGCATATACCACATGTGCAATTGCGTGCAACTATATGGTAGCTTTTCGAGGTATTTTTCCTCGAGCAACGACTGACCAAGCACGAATTTGCGGGCCAAAGGTAGGTACGAAATATCATCATTGGTCTTCTTTGCTTTGCCCTTGCTGCTTCGGCTATAGGCTGACTTAACGGCAGTCGGCAGCAGCGGTGCAAGTTGCTCTGGCGAGAATAGGACCCGTGGAGATAGCACCGGTGCAGTATCCGGTGGTGGAACCGACTGGTCTTGTAATGGAGATGGCACCAGTGCAAGTTGTTCTGGCGAGAGTATGACCAGTGGAGATAGCACCGGTGCAGTATCCGGTGGTGGAACCGACTGGTGTTGTAATGGAGATGGAACCAGTGCATGTTGCTCTGGTCCTGCCACCGGTGAAGAAGACTCCAGGGAGATGTCGCTTTTGGGGCACTGGATGAATGTTCCGATGGCCTGTCCTAGAGTCATGATCTCGTCGTTGGGGGGCTTCGGTAGCGGGACCACCTCAAAATTGACATGCACACCATCCACATTAACTTTTGCGAAGCCTGGCGCTAAAGCTTGACCGTGCACCATGGCCCCGATACCAGATGAATATGCCTGGCCCCAAGCAGCGTACAAGGGAACAGAGCCATATCTCACTTGGAGCTTGCAATTCGTAGGCTCCTACATAACGATACAAAATTAGCTACTCGAATAGGCCTACCAATGGAGCAAGCATTCGAGAGGTAATAATTATTACCTGGATGTCGTCCACGGGAAATTTGGACTGGATTTGCGTCGGATTGGGCGCGCAGCTACTCGGACGGTTGTGCTGGCTAGCTAGCGCAGCAGCGGCGGTGGCGGCCTGCTGACTTTCTGTCTGTTTCCGCACCTCATCTCTGATTATATCAGCCATCGAACCCAGTAGCTCCTCTTTAAGAGATGCCTTGATCTCTTCTCGTAGTTGTGCGTCACGCTCGCCTTTGTTTCTCTTCCTGCGCCGATACATGTCAGAGTCATCTTGGAAACCATGTTTCCATGGAACGTAAAGCCCAAGGCCTCTCGTACGGCCCGGGTGCTCCTTGTTTCCCCGGGCCACGGAGAGCATATCATTCTCCCTTGTTCCCTGGAATGATCCCTCCGTAGATTGAAAACTCAGCTCTTCCTGCAAGAGCACGACATGTCATTTCAATTCGTACGAAGTTGTGGAGTAATTACAAGCTACGTAGTTCGATCGATATCTTACCAGGCGCTGGGACACTTGCTGGTCTGCAGGGTTTCGAAAGGAGACTTCCCCCGATGTCATTGTAGATGACCTTGCTCTAAGCCAATTTCGAGCGCGGTCATCCGGGATATTGGAAAACGGCGGGGCGATGTCCTCTGCAGCTGCCAGCTCATCCTCCAACCTCCATTGCGGGATTTTACCCGCATACCCAGCTGTGCCAAGTCTGTGGGGGTGCGTGTTTTTTGCCTAGAGGGCCTTGTGCGCCAAACTTGTACTTTTGAACTCTTCGGTCGTTTTCATCGCCTTGAACTCTTCCCATTGTGGTTCCAGGAATGGGTATGTAGTCAAAGGCGTTTCGTCCGTCTCCACGTATTTCTTGACAAGCGTGCTCTTGAAGTTCTTCCATGCTTTGCACGCCGCTTGGTAGGTTTGTCGTTCCACAGCGTGTAAGTGTTCTTCTGGGAACTCGAACGATGCCAAAATTTCGGTCCACAGCTCACGTTTTCGAGTGTCAGGCACGTTCTTCCACGAATTGTATGTGATCTCAATTCGTTGTCGTGCAACTATTCCGACCATGGTTCGGAATGCGTTTACCGCTTGCTTAGGAAGGATAGGGACCCCAGCTGCGTTTACCGCTGTGATGGTCTGTCGGCTCTGAGGCTTCTTTGATATCCCTCTTCCTTGGCATCTTGATGTTGGAGCGGACGCCTCCGGCGATGATGCTGAAGAATGCGCGGGTGACATGTTGCTCATTTTGTGGGTCTATTAAGATAAGATGAGAATGTAATCATATTGAATTGGAAGAGAGGAGTAGAGGGGAGGGGGAGAAGGGAGGGGGTGATATGGACATAGAGAGGGGGTGATGTGCCTATCTTAGCACCTACTTTAGTTGCTAATACTATAAACCAAATAATAGAATCAATAACAGTCTCAACATGAATATGTGCTCTCAAATTGTAGGGTTGCACAAGATTAATCTTGGCCGTCCCGCTACTAAATCATATACTCTTCCTTGATTGGTTATGCCAAATAATGAATTCAGTCTTTTGAGCTCTACATACAAACTCTACAATCTCAAGATCAAGATATATTCAGCATGCATATATTCAGACAGGAATATATGGAAGATTGTATATAACAGATAACAGCTATTAGAGCTCAAAGACCGAATGAACCAATCTATTAGAGCTCAATTTAATAACATGCCATAACTGTAAATCCCACAGGCAATCTCAGTATATGGAAGATTGTATATAACAGATAACAGCTATTAGAGCTCAAAGACCGAATGAACCAATCTATTAGAGCTCAATTTAATAACATGCCATAACTGTAAATCCCACAGGCAATCTCAGTATATGGAAGATTGTATATAACAGCTATTAGAGCTCAAAGACCGAATGAACCAATCTCAGTATATGAATTTATCATCATCGAGCAACTGTAAATCCCACAGGCAATCTCAGTATATGGAAGATTGTATATAACAGCTATTAGAGCTCAAAGACCGAATGAACCAATCTCAGTATATGAATTTATCATCATCGAGCAACTGTAAATCCCACAGGCATCAGTATGAAGTATCAAGCATCAACCCTAACACTCAGTATGAAGTATCAAGCATCAACCCTAAACCCTAACAGTAAGCATGAAGCTCGGGGAGGGATTTGATGACCTTAGGGTTTTGGTGACGGAGGAGGAGGCGACGACGACGGAGGAGGAGGAGGAGGCGGCGGCGACGCAGGAGGAGGAGGCCCCGGGCTCGGGGAGGTGGCCGGCGACGATGGAGGAGGAGGCGGCGGCGATGCAGGAGGAGGAGGCCCCGGGCTCGGGGAGGCGGCGGCGACGACGGGCTCGGGGAGGCGGCCGGCGACGACGGAGGAGGAGGAGGAGGCGACGACGGGCTCGGGGAGGCGGCGGCGACGACGGGCTCGAGTGAGGCGGCCGGGGAGGGCTCGAGTGAGGCAGCCGGCGAGGGCTCGAGGGAGGCGGCGGCGAGGGCTCGGGGGAGGCAGATCGGGATTTAGATATTAGAATAACTGCATAATACACGGAAAACCCTAGACACGGGTATATATAGCGGATTATTACAGACGGTTCTAAACTTAGAACCGTCTGGGATATGAATATCACAGACGGTTCTAAACTTAGAACCGTCTGTAATAAGCATACTATCTCAGATGGTTCTACGTTTAGAACCGTCTGAGATAGTAGGCTTATCACAGACAGTTCTAAACTTAGAACCGTCTGTGATATTCATATCACAGACGGTTCTAAGTTTAGAACCGTCTGTGATAAGACTGTGCCCAACTGTAGTCATTCATGATCAACAGCCAACCATCTGCATTCATGATCAACTACCTACCAGCTGCATTCATTTACACATTTTATCAGTCTGCATTCATTTTTGTCACACATTTTCACATACACATCTGAAAATTGACTACATCACATATTTTCACATATACATCTCAAAATTGACTACATCACACATTTTCACATATACATCTCAAAATTGACTACATCACACATTTTCACATATACATCTGAAAATTGACTACATCACACATTTTCACATATACATCTCAAAATTGACTACATCACACATTTTCACATATACATCTCAAAATTGACTACATCACACATTTTCACATATACATCTCAAAATTGACTACATCACACATTTTCACATATACATCTCAAAATTTTCACATATTTTCTTTAGAAATTAGCCCTTCATCATGATCAATACGTACGTAACTAGTTTCGTCACGTTGTTGATCGTCGACCCTTATGCCATTTCCAAAAGGAGGTAACTCGTCAAATTGATTGTATTCCTCCTCGTCCACTACATTCTCCACTCCAACAATTCTCCTTTTTCCATGAAGAACTACATGGCGTTTCTTATTTGCCGGGTCGGTTACATAGAAAACTTGAAAAACTTGATTGGCGAGTACGAATGGTTCGTCTTTGTACCCGACACGTTGGAGGTCCACGGTCGTGACACCGTACTTGTCAACCTTCACCTGTGGGAGATGCACCCAACGGCAGCGAAATAAGGGGATTTTGAAAACCACATAGTCGAGCTCCCAAATCTCTTCTATGAAGCCATAGTACGAGTTTCTCGACCCATCGGTACTGAATGCATCTATGCGGACACCGCTGTTCTGGTTAGTGCTCTTGACATCCTGAGACTGCGTATAGAATGTGTACCCATTTATGTCATATCCTTGCCATGTCACAACTGTAAATGTCGGCCCTTTTGCCAACCATGTCAGCGTCTCACTCGGCGAGCTCCTAGCGATTTGCTCCTTCAACCATTGGTTGAACCAACGGTTGTGTTGCCTCATGATCCAAACATCCGGCCGCTCCGGATTCTATTGCCGAAGCACATCCTTGTGCTGGTCCACATAAGGGGCCACTTCAGTCATGTGTTGCAACACCGTGAAATGGGCTTGAGTATACGTGTCCATATCTGGAGTGATTGCTTTCCTTCCGATAGTTCCGAGACCCTTCAGCCTCCCCTCATGACGAGATTGAGGGACACCTATCGGTTGAATCTGAGCCATATAATCGACACAAAACTCAATAACCTCTTCGCTTGCATAACCTTTGACGATGCTGCCCTCCGGCCGAGAACGATTCCGTACGTAGGACTTGAGAATTCCCATGAACCTCTCAAATGGGTACATGCTACGTAGGAATACGGGCCCGCACATTTTTATCTCCCACACAACGTGAACAATGAGATGGACCATGATATCGAAAAACGAAGGAGGGAAATACATTTCAAGGTGACATAGAGTCATCACCACCTCGTCCTGCAGAGCATCTAGTCCTTCGGGATCGATGACCTTCTGAGCAATTGTGTTAAAGAAATAACATAGCCTCATGATTGTCTCTCGGACTTTAATCGGCAAAATATTTCTAATTGCAATAGGGAGCATCTGTGTCATCAGCACATGACAATCATGAGACTTCATTCCATTTAACTTCAAATCTTGCATCGAAACAAGTTTCTTCACGTTGCCGGAGTAACCAGACGGAACTTTGACACCATGCAAGCACTGGCACAGTTCTGTTTTCTCAGCCTTGGACAGAGTGTAACACGCAGGGGGAAGGTATGTTCGTCCATTATCAGTGTGTGTCGGTGCTAACTCAGGCCTGATGTCCATGTCAGCCAAGTCAAGCCGTGCGTTGACGCCGTCCTTTGTTTTATCACGGATGTTCAGTAAGAGACCAATCAAGCTGTCACACACATTCTTTTCTACGTGCATGACGTCGATGCAGTGCCGAACATCTAGGTACTCCCAATAAGGTAAGTCCCAAAATATTGATCTCTTCTTCCAGGTGTTCTTCTCATGAGCCCTCAATTTACGTCCCTTTCCGAGGACAACATCTAAATCCTTAACCATATCATAAACCTCGTGTCCCCTTAAATGCCTTGGAGCTGAACCGTCTTCCTTCTCTCCGTCAAATTGTTGCTTCATCTTGCGGTATGGGTGAGCCCTCCGAAGGAACCGGCGGTGACGCATGTAGACGGTTTTGCGTGAGTGTCTTAGCCACACACTCTCGATACCATCTAAACAGTGAGTACAAACTTTGGCACCTTTTGTACTATGGCCTGATAGGTTACCAAGGGCAGGATAATCATTTATGGTGCAGAACAATAAGGAGCGCAGAGTGAAGTTCTCTCGTTTGTATGCATCCCATACCTATACCCCTTCGTTCCACAGTACTTTTAGATCTTCCACCAACGGTGCTAGGAACACATCGATATCATTCCCAGGTTGTTTTGGCCCTTGAATAAGTATCGACAGCAAAATGTACTTTCGCTTCATACACAACCAAGGAGGAAAGTTATAGATGCAGAGAGTCACGGGCCATGTGCTGTGTCGGCTGCTCATGCTACTGAAAGGATTCATTCCATCTGTACTCAGTCCAAACCTTATATTCCTTGGTTCTGCACCGAACTCTGCAAAACTCCTATCGATGTTTCTCCACTGCGCGGAATCAGCAAGGTGTCTTATCATTCCATCCTTCTTGCGCTCCTCCGAGTGCCAACGCAGCAGTTTTGCCTCCTTTGGATTTGCAAAAAACCTTTTCAAACGGGGAATTATAGGAAAATACCATGCCACCTTAGCAGGAGGTCCTTTCTTCGCCTCTGTTCCCTCGCCATCATCTGATTGATTGTTACGTTTGTATCGGGATGCGTTGCACACCGGACATACATGCATGTTTGCATACTCTTTACGGTAGAGGATACAGTCGTTCGGGCATGCATGTATTCTTTCTACTTCCATTCCCAACGGACAAAGAACCTTCTTGGCTTTATACGTGGTTTTAGGCAACTCATTTCCCTCCGGAAGCATGTCCGCTAAAAGACCTAGCAGCGCCGTGAAACTCTTGTCGGACCAACCGTTGCTTGCCTTCAATTTCAACAGTTCAAGCACGGCCGACAACCTCGTGTACTTGCAGCTCGTGTACAAAGGTTTCTCTGAGTCCTCCATCAAGCCACGGAATTTAACATACTCTCTCTCATCATAGTTCTCTTCTACATCGCGAAGCATCTGATTCAGATTATCATCGTGCAACCTATCCGAATCCGAGCCACAATCGACATCAACCGGCGGCATGTCATTCACTTCACCGGCGATGTCATCCGGGGGCATATCATTCACTTCGCCGGCGATGTCATCCGGGGGCATATCATTCACTTCACCGACGATGTCATCCGGCGGCATATGATCATTCACTTCGCCATGACTGGTCCAACACGTATAATCTTTTTTGAAACCCCTCCGAATCAAGTGCGCTACAATTTGCCCTCGGTTCTTAAACATCTTCAAATTCTCGCAGTCAGTGCATGGACAGCACATATATTCCACCCCCTTATTCAACATATCCTCCTCGGCGGCTCTTATAAAAGCAGAAACGCCATTAATGTACTCTTCACTCACACGGCTCGCGGCATACATCCAGCTTCGGTCCTACGTTACGTACATATATAACAGCTTAGTATTAAAATCTAGATTAACTAATTATAACTACATATATACGGGCCACATTTATTATATTGAGACTTAATTTGCTAGCTCAATTCATATTACAAACACAACAGCTATTATATAACCAACAATTTTGCAAATTAACCATCTTCAATAACCACTAATGGATTACTTAGACCTAAATTGTAATGCAATTAAAGAAAAAATAAATTACATTACTAACCATATCTAGAGCAACCAGGAAAGACTGAATATTCAAAGCTCAATCTCTGCCTCTTCCCACCAAATTAACTGGCCTGAAATCGCCTAGCTTCCTCCCGAGTGAAAAAGTGCGCAGCAGTGGATAGATCTGGATCGAAATGAAGACAGATGTGGTCTGAGCAGCGTAATAAATGCCTTAGCCATTATCACAGACGGTTTTTAACTAAAAACCGTCTGTGAATTATCACAGACGGTTTTTGATTAAAAACCGTCTGTGATAACTAGCTTATCACAGACGGTTTTATATTAAAAACCGTCTGTGATAATCTGGGATTATCACAGACGGTTTTTAATACAGACCGTCTGTGATACTTCGGTAATAACCGCCTGTGATAATCCATTTTCCCGCCACAAATACCACAGACGGCCTCCTAATTACAACCGTCTGTAATAGTGTTTATCAGAGACGGTTTCACAAAACCGTCTGTGATGAGGCGTCTACTATGAGGCTTTCTGTAGTAGTGTGTTTGCCATTCAACCATGGAAAGCTACATTGAAAACTAGCTTTCTTACATTACTATAAAAGAAGCTAAACTAGACGCTTACATAATATACGGTTCCTAGAAACTGTCTGTGCTGTAAGTATCACAGACAGTTTATACGAATAACCATCTGTAGTATTTTCACAAACGTATATTTATACGAACCGTCTATGATAATACAAGATGTCACAAATGGTTCTTATCAAGAACCGTATGTGAATTATCACAGACGGTTCTTGATAAGAACCGTCTATGATAATGGCAGACATCACAGACGATTTGTATTAAAAACCATTTGTGATAATGAAGTTATCACATATAGTTTGTATTAAAAACTGTTTGTGATATGTTTCTCTCCTCGTAATCCCCTAAAATTTCATAATCTCTCACCTGGGTTTGAGTAGGATTTAGTTTTGAGACACCTTTAGTAAAACGAGCATAACATTTGCATACGGTGTCCGTTTTTGACTTTTTGTACTCGTTGGAAAGCTAAGATGAGCCTGATTAAAAAAAATGACCAACTTGCACCCGTCGCCCTCTAAGACCCCCTAAATCGGCCATCTTTAGCCCTAAATTTGCGTTTTAATTTTTAAGTTTCTGTTTTTGCCAAAAAAATTTATCTTCCCTTCGGAATTTGGGTTTCGCCTCAACTACAAAGTTGTAGATCTCGTTGAAATCTTTCAAATGAGTATATATATATAAGCCATATAATGTAACCAACTTGATATCTTGTAATGTTGTAATAGTGGATTCTAACCTTAATGGAAATAAAATGTGTTGCTGTGTTTGTTGCTGTATTTGCTTATTTTCAAATGATATAGTTAACATTTCTTGAGGCTATCCGAAAAATAGAAAAAATTTAGGTATAAAATGAACTATCACAGACTGTTTTATGATATAAACCATCTGTGAAGAATTATCATAGACGGCTCGAACCAGAAACTATCTGTGATGGGGGATGTATCACAGACGGTTCTATATGCCAACCGTCTGTGGTACTCATACATCATAGACGGTTCTAGCTACAAATCGTCTGTGATGTGTGAGTAATACAGACGGTTGGTAGTTAGAACTGCCTATGATAATGTTTTTTACAGACGTTTCCAGTTATAAACTGTCTGTGATGTATTTATCATAGACGACTCACAAACTGTTTGTGATAAACTTTGATTATCACTGACACATAAATTCAGACGGTTTAAAAAACCGCCTGTGATGATAATTTTGAATCATCTGTGATGACCGTTTTATAGTAGTGTTAGGGAAACTAGCATTGTTAGCATCGTACAGTCCTGGTTAACTATCACGTCGATCAAGTAGTTGGGATCATAAGTATAAATTATCTCATTTTTAAGGGTTGATCCTTCTTCATTTGCTCATCATATATACTGTTTGTTCTTGCATCTCTCGATGGATGGTACTAGATAATCAAAATAAATTCGTCGGATGCATTAATTTCTGCCATTGTTATTTTCTGGCAACGCTGACGGAATGTTTTGTAATAAGCAACAGTACGAGTACTGGATAAGTTTTTTTTGGGTGATTCTCGGTTTTTCCATCTCTATCATGGTAATACTACATTCCCAATGTTGGTTGAATGATATTTTGTCCACTCATGGCTCATCAAGCAGCCGAGAAGGAAAACTTAGCTAATCGAAGTGTTAGAAATATGTTATATATGGGAGCCAAGGTCATTTGGAGATGTAACAAGTGTACAGGATTGTGATCACTTATCAGCCAGGCTCAATTTATCTTTTTTTCTGACCTATTTTTGTGCATGCTTGTTTAGAAAAAGAAAAATGTATGATGATGGGTAAAATAATTATGAGACAATGAGGAAACCAACTAGACAGCTTTGGGGGTGCAGGATTTTAGACAAAGCAACTCTGCATGTGCCTGCTTATCGGACTGTAATGGTTTGTGCTAATAATGATTTGATGAAACATTCCCTCTGCAAGTTATCGTCGATTAGTGCTTCTAGCTATGGTAGGATAAATGGGTACAGTTTCTCAAAAAGTGGACCACTGAAGCATGTACATTTCTCACTTTATTATTGTTATTATTATTTTGAGATGGAATATCTACGATTCCATTAACCGGTGTGCATGGCCAAACCGCCGGCCAACGCACTTGTTACCTAATCCGGAAAACAGCCGATCCAAACATGACAATCAGAACGATTCCTGAAAGCTCCCTTTGTAGCTAAAGCATGAGCTACGAAATTACAATAACGCGGGCGAAACTCCACCCAATAAGACTGAAAACCTAGAATCAGGGCATTGTTTGCTTCTCTGACCAGGACTCCGACGGATGCAAAATCATAAGCGTAACCCGTCAGTGAAAGATAACATTTCCCATCTGTGGCGGAGTCCGGATTGGGCCATAGGGAGGCAAGAGCTCAAGGGGAGACATGAATTTGTTATTGTCCTATTTAAACTACTTATAAAAATAGAATTTTTTGAGAAAATTTTTATATAAAAAAGCGATAGAACACAGATAATAATTATCATGGATGATAACTTTAGTGTAGTTTGGCACATATGCATGTTTCACCGAGCCACGAAAGGTACAATAGAAACAAGATAGAAGGAAGAAGTGCTCGATAAAACTCTAAAACATATAGAGATAAATATCATGCACTTGTACAATACAAATTGGACTCAGCACTAGCTTAAAATTTTGAAAGAAAATAGAATCTAGATGCTACGTTAGATGGTTTCACGTGTCACAAATTATCTCTTAGGCTTTGTAGCTTCACCTTAATTATTACTTAATCACGTAATTGAATCGGTAGGAGCTTAATCCAAATAAAGTTCCAGTGCTCATGCGTGCTAATGAAAGTAGTTAAAAATCATGAGGGGGCCAGGCCCCCTTGTCTCCGCCCGTTTCCCATGTCCAGGTCGCTCGCCTGTAGATGTTTCCGCGTCTGCATGGGTTGCATCAGGAGTCTCAACGTACCCCTCCCCCGCCGCAAGCACCTCGCCCTGGCCACAATCCTCATCCTCCTGACTTTGTAGGCAGCCTTGAAGAGCTTTGCATCGATGTTCACCTTAATAATGTTTATTGGAAGCTTCGTCCAAGCCTTACTTTGCTTCCTTTGTGGCCTTCTCCTTGCACCGAAAACACCTGCATCCAGTGCCACATACTGCAACTAAAATTGAGGAACTAATAGGAATGCTCCAACGAAAAACTGCACTTTACTTCTCACTCTAAATAAGTTGATTAGCTGAGCTATTGGTGGTGCAATCTATTTGGATGCTTAACGCATGATTTGTTTTATCTCTACTCTTTAAAAATGTGAGTTGGTGGTCGTTGGTGCATTATCCCTTCTTTCTTCTCAGTTGTCCGATCTAAACACTGAAATCTTGGCCATCTATATCCCCCTCTCTCTCGTTAACTGTCCCTCCTCTCCACTTCCACCTTCAGTTATTCTGTTCTCTCATTTTATCTAGATCTCTTGCCCATGGTTTCTCTCTCCCTCTCAGATGGTCGTAGCCCACTAACCCATCACCTCATCTCCCCTCCCTCTCCTTGCCGCCCATCGGGCATCTCTCCATCGCCACCACCCCATCTCCCCTCTCCCTCCTCACTAGCCATCGGGCATCTCCCCACCATCGCCGCCCCATCTCCCATCGCCCCTCCAACCAAGATTTTTCGCTACACGAACAGTGCGGCGAAGCGATTCCAGTCAAGACGGCGATCAAACTGGTAGGAACCATGAGGCAGCACGACGCTCGGCGACAACGGCAGGTGGATCCAAGAGAAGGGCACTCGCCGATGTCGGCCAGTGGATCCGAGAGGCATGCTCAGCAAAAGCAGCCGATGGATCTACAAGGCAGCGATCGATGGCGGTCGGTGGATCCGAGAGATGGGCGCTCGTAAACGGCAGCCATTGGATCCGACCACGAGCATTGACAGTACTTCTGACTTACGACCATGCACGATGGTTGATGGCTTCCGATTTACGACCACGAGCGATGGTCAATGGCTTCCGACGTACAACCACGAGCGAATGCTCATGGCTTCTGATGTACGACCCTGAGCGATGGTCGACGGCTTCGAACTTATGAACACACGCAATGGTCATGGTTTTCCAACTTACGACCATGAGCGATGGTAGATGGCTTCCAATTGACGACTGTGAGCGATGGTTGATGGCTTCTGACTTATGACCCCGAGCGATGGTTGTCGGCTTTCCATTTATGACCCCGAGCGATGGTCAACGGCTTCTGACTTATGACCACGCGTGATGGTGGAGGGCTTCTGACTTACGACCACAACGATGAGTTGGATCGATGGTTTCTGACTTACGACCACAAGCGATGGTCGAGGTCTTCCAACTTACGACCAAGAGTGATGGTGGATGGCTTCTAACTTACGACCACGAGCGATAGTTGATGGCTTCCGACTTATGATCTCGAGCGATGGTCGTTGGCTTCTAACTTATGACCACAAGCCATGGTCAAAGGCTCTCGATTTATGATCACGATCGATGGTCGACAGCTGCCAACTTACGACCACCAGTGATGGTCGACGGCTTTTCGACCAGAGGCATCTTCCGATGAGTTTTGACCAGGATGGCTTTCGACCACGACCATCTTCCAATGCCTGGTCGATAACGTTCGATGTCGTGGTCAAAGCCAAATGTACTCGGTGTTTAGTTTGGGCATGCCACTCGATTCCTTTAGATTCCTCCCTAAACCTATTGATTTCTCCCCGAATAATCGCCGCCTCCACTTGGTGACAACCCGCTACCGCCGCTCCTCCCTCCACATCCGCAGATGGGCCACCTCTTTCCCTCCTCGCCATCTCAGCTTCCCTCCCTTCCCATCGGGCACCGCCGACGCTCCTCCCTCCGCATCCGCGGATGCGCCACCTCTTGCCCTCCTCGCCAACTTATGTTTCCATGCCCTCCCTATTGGGTGCTCGGTGACAATTCACCACCGACAAATCTCCCGTGCTCCCATAGAGAAATCCCAACAACATTCGCCGCCGATGCTCCTCCCTCTACATTCGCCGATGTGCCACCTCTTCCCCTCTCCTCCATCTTAGCTTCCCTCCCCTCCCCGTCAGGCCCCAACCAATTTGGCCCTTTTCTCGACTGCCGCCTACATCCGATAGCTGTGTCACCACCGTTCATCATATCACCTTCCACTGCCGAGACCGCATGCATCCATGCAATCGCTTTCCACCAAGCCTCCCGTTCCCTCGCCCCCACCCCCACATCCCCTCTTCTTTCTATCATAGCTGCCTCCGCGGCCCTATCCTACCCCCGTGTGCTACCTCCAGAGATGCACCATCGCGCGCTACCCCAGTGATGCAGTTGCAGACGATGTCCAAGATCTGTACGATGGTCATCCATGAGTTGCTCAACATGGACTGCCCTCCCCTTGACACTTCCACTTTGAGTGGGTCGTCGCGAGTGCTACCCCGACGATGGAGCCACCGTCGGCATCCAGGACCTCTGCAATGGTCATCTGTAAGCTAGTTGACTTGGAAGTGAGGCTGGTGCGAAGATGCAGGGGCCTGCTACTATTGTTGCAGACTGGGCCTAGGTTACGGTGCGGTTGCAAGAACAATCATGGGAAAGAACATATTTGCAAAACGGTTGCTCTGTCAAAGATAAAAGAGGTACAGCTCCTTCTCCTAATCTTGCACTTCTCATTCTACTACCCTTCTACGCCTCCTCCTCTGGTCGATTCAGGTTAGGCAACATAAACTCTAATGTTCTTATGTTTTTGTTCATGTATTCTTTGAACTACTTCTCCTTCTCCTAATCTTGCACCTCTCCTTCTCCTTCTACTATGCTACATCTCCTCGTCGGGCCGATTGGATTCCTAACACACAAACTGGTTGTAGCCACTACAGTGGTCGATGGTCGAAGTTACAGTGGTCGATGGTTGTAGCTACAGTAGTCGATGGTCATAGCTACTGTGGTCGATGTTCGATGGTCGTAGCTACCGTGGTCGATGG
Organism: Dendrocalamus latiflorus; assembly: GCA_017311315.1. Taxonomy (NCBI): domain Eukaryota; kingdom Viridiplantae; phylum Streptophyta; class Magnoliopsida; order Poales; family Poaceae; genus Dendrocalamus; species Dendrocalamus latiflorus. The sequence continues at coordinate 23,917,272 of CM029661.1, forward strand.
TCGTAGTTACTGTGGTCGATGGTCGATGGACATAGCTACAGTCGATGGTCGGTGCTGGAAGACCTATGTGGCCAGAGATGCAGTTGAAGTGCTGTGGTCGACAAGCCTTGGTTGGTGAAGTAATTGATAAGACGCCATCGAAGACGGTGGTCATAGCTAGTGGTCAAAGGCAGTGGTCGTAGCCATGTGACGGGATGCCTGTCAATTGCTCGATAGTGTTCAATATAATCTTGTTGTTGAGAGTGGTCATAGTCGAGTACTCGGTGTATTCGAGTATTGCGTGGTCGTAGTCGAGTACTCAGTGTGTTTGAGTACTGTGTGGTCATAGTCGAGTACTTGGTGTGTTCGAGTACTGCATAGTCTGTGTGTCCGAGTATGTGTAGGAGTTGAAGACCCAGAGTCGGAGAGCGGTCGGAGACTTCAGACCAGTCGAAGGCGTGGTCGACAAGCTGTGGTCGATGCCATGGTTGAAGTCATGGTCGAAGCCATGGTCAAAGGAATGGTCGAAGCCACAGTGACTCAGTCGGTAATCGGAGGAGTACTGTCACAGTCATTAGTCAAATTATGCTGTGGTCGATGGTCGTGGCTACAGTGGTCGATAGTCATAACTACAGTGGTCGATAGTCAATGGTTGTATCTACATTGGTCGATGGTCGTAGCTACAGTAGTCGATGGTCGTAGCTACAGTCGACAGTCGGTTCTGAAAGACCTATGTGGTCGGAGATGCAGTTAAGGTATTGTGGTCAACAAGCCTTGGTCGATGAAGTGGTCAACAAGGCGCAGTCAAAGACAGTATTTGTAGCCAGTTGTCGAAGCCAGTGGTCATAGCCTGTGGTAGAAGCCGGTGGTCGTAGCCAGCGATCATAGCCAGCGGTCGTAGCTAGTGGTCAAAGACAGAGGTCATAGCGAGTGGTCGAAGCTAGTGGTCGTATCTACAGTGGTCGAAGCTATGATCGTAGCTAGTGGTCGTATCTACAAAATTGTATGCATGTTCTAAAAAATTTACCACTCGTTAGTTTTAGAGCATGTAGTATGATGAAATTTTAAAATCTATAGTAACGCATGGGCATTCAGCTAGTTACTAATTATTAAGAAAATGTATCTCCTATTCCATTTTGTATTTTTACAGTGACGTGAATTTCACGTGCATGCCTACTAGTAATAACATTACTAGTGTAACATACTTAAGCCGCAACACATTGGATTTAAGTTTGTACTTTCGAGCGTGTGGCATTGTACAAATTGGTAATCCTACAGTAAAACAGTGATAACTTGATTCCCGTCCGAAGGGAATCACCGTTCTGTGGAATAAAGTACTGTTAACTGACATAACCAAAAAGGACTAACTGACCGAGACGTCGTGAATATTGATGTTGGAGATGCAAATGTCTCGTCTGCTAGCGTCAAGAAGAGTCATCCATCAGGTCCAAACAGATTACAACCTACCCTAGACTGGAAAAGCTACACATACGCAACGACTACGCACCATCGATGTTTCGCCTGAAATAGTTCAGTTTATATACATTGGTGTATCATCTACTAGTTAGGCATTCTTTCTTTCGTTATATCTACGTTAATCGTAGGTGGGAAAAGGCTAAAAATTATCATATTAATATTAGAAAAAATTAAAAATTTCCACATTATTCAGAAAAAAAGAACGACCTTCACCGTCTAATATCTGTGAATTGTGTAACCTAAGGCTTGGATTACATGTACTATGCCATACAACGGGACGAAAAAAAGGAAGAGAGAAGCCCAAGTTCTCATCCGAGTTCTGTAATTAACATAGCATAACACAGCAGTTGGATACATTTAAACGAGAGGAATAATAGGAAATATGCCAAAGGTCTCATCCGATCCCATTAATAAAAAACATCCGCATATACTATGTTGTACATCCTAATCCTATGTCCTTTTGCACCTTTAATTAATGGAGTCTATTTGTATATCTACGTACTACTCCATCCGTTCCCTAATATAACCCATTTTGCTGGGAAACGTTATTTCAAAATGTGAGTCCATCGAATAATATAAGCCCAAGTGCACAGATTGATAGATAGTGCTTTTGAAATGCATGCGGTCAAACTTTCAAAACTTTTAACTGACGATATCTTTTTAAATATTTAACTTGGATACATAAAAATTATATGTATATATTTATCTCAAAAAATACTTTCATAATATTATAATTTTATTAGATTTTATAAATATGTTATAATATAAATTAATAATCATAGTTATGTTTTAGCAACTATATCTATGTCCAAAATGCATGTATATGTGACTCGAGCCACCATGTAGCTAATCAACTGTTCTAAATAGCGGCCGTCATCTAGGCAGTGGCAAGTCTAGCTTGACAATATACTAGTTACATGCCTGTTCGTTGCAACGAAAAATAAATACCACACAAATATCACATCTTTGATAACCATAATCTAATCATTGGTATCGTAAGGGAAAGTAAAATGAGTTTCAGTCATACTGCTTTTAGCATGTTTGGCTAATGCACCAAATTTCCTTGATTGATGAGAATTTTACTCTGAGCTTATGTCAAATTTGCTTTTCCAGTTATCAAATGGTTCATAGGATTATAGCTTTGGAATTGACAGCAGTGGAATATGAACGTGAGGACATAAGCTAGTTGATTCACAATGTGAATTTTGAAATGCACAGAATAACTCGTCGTAGAAGCTCAAATGAAATGCTTAGAAAAGTCAATAGTTGAAGCAAAATTCTTACAGATCCAATTGCTAGGTAGTCATCTTTATCGGCAAACTCACACATGTGATACATACTATCAAATGTGATCACAAACTGAACATTGAACATCAATTTTATCTTACGCCATTATTATTAAGGAAAGTATACATATTCACACTCGTAAATAAATCAAATTAGAACATACAACGGAACACTAAACTTACATAAATAACAATATTTCTCTTTAACACATATAGCAAATCAACCAATTAAAAGATGGTGATACATACATACACACACAAGCATCACATATATCTACAAGCATTACATTAGTGAAGCATGATAGAGCCAGCATCACATATGACAACTATGTACAAAAATGGTAGTAAACAATATTTTTCTGTAGTATACTTAATTCATAAATAACTGTCAAACCATTTTGGAGAATAACAAACGACAACTATGTGCAAAAATGGTTGTAAGTTGGAATCCGTCGACTATCGCGCGTGATTGTAGGTCGGGAGTGGGCGACCATCTCTAGTCATCGTAAGTATTCAGCTGTCGACCATCGATGTGGTCCTAAATCGGGAGCTTTCGACCAGGGCTCATGGTCGTATGTCGGAAGACCTCGACCACACCTCGTGATCGTAAGTCAGAAGCTATCGAGGACACCTCGTGGTCATAAGTCGAAACACCTCGACCAGTGCTCGTGGTCATAAGTCGGAAGGCATCAACAACACCTCGTGGTCGTAAGTCGAAAGCCATCGATCATACCTCGTGGTCATTAATCGGAAGTTGTTGATCATACCTCGTGGTCGTAAGTCGGAAGCTGTCGACCATCACCTGTAATCGTAGGTCGGGAGCAGTCAACCATCCCTGGTGGTCGTATGTTGGTAGTGGTCGACTATCGATCGTGGTCCTAAATCGAGAGCTTTCGACAAAGGCTCGTGGTCGGAAGACCTCAACCACACCTTGTGGTTGTAAGTCGGAAGACATCGAGGACACTTCCTGGAAAGAAGTTGGAAGACATTGACGACACCTAGTGGTCGTATGTCGGAAGCCATCAATCACACCTTGTGGTCGTACGTCAGAATACATCGACCATAGCTTATGATCGTAAGTTGGAAGCCCTCGACCACACCTCGTGGTTGTTAGTCGGAATACATCAACCATCGCTCGTTGTCGTAAGTCGGAAGACATCGACCACACCTCATGGTCATAAATCAGAAGCCGTCAATCATACCTCGTGGTCGTAAGGCGGAAGCTGTCAATCACACCTCATGGTTGTATGTCGGAAGGTGTCGACCATCGCGTGTGATCGTAGGTTGGGAGTGAGCAACCATCGCTAGTCATCGTAAGTATTTAGCGGTTGTGGGACTCGGATTTTTCAATCCAAATCCACTGTGATTCACTGCACTATTCCCTAGATCAGTAGATAGTGCTCACAGTTTACAGTTCTGAATATCAAAATACATATCATGCAGAAGCGTAAATATAACAGTAAACATACACATGGGCCGATTTGGCCGAAATCAATAAATTGCAGCAGCGGAATGAAGCACACAGGTGGGACCTTCAGGACACGCCCACGGGCAGCCAACTGGAGGTTCGCGACCTAGCCCTTGACATCTTCATCTTCTCGGCCAGCTTGTCCAATCTTGTTGCTGAGGCGAGGTGATTTGATTCCTGATTCTGAAACCTGTCGCAAAAGCGAGCGTGAGCACTCCAACCCCGTGCTCCGCAAGCCAACACACAGAATGCAAACATATAACATGCATGGCTTGTCAATGGAAAGGCATAGGGCTATTTTGTTTGCCAAAGAGTGATTTTGAATACAATTACATACAATTTCCTATGACCTAGCAGGTTTGCAATCACATTTTTAAACCATTAGTTGAAATAATTCATGTAAACATGTTGGCATCACACCAACTAACCTTATGGCATCGCACCATAAGTTACCTCTTGGCATCGCACCAAGGGCGGCGTATGACATCGCACCATACACGTTGGCATCACACCAACTAACCTTATGGCATCGCACCATAAGTTGCCTCTTGGCATCGCACCAAGGGCGGCATATGACATCGCACCATATGCTCATGGTTGGCATCGCACCAACCATCCTTATGGCATCGCACCATAAGTTAACCCTCGACATCGCACCAAGGGTTGCGTATGACATCGCACCATACGCTAAGTGTCGGCATCGCACCAACACTACATACGGCATCGCACCATATGTTTTTAATCAAGTTCATAATAGTTTGAAAGGTTTTCCTTGGGGCATTAGTGTCACCCCAAGTATCTAGCATTCCTAAGCATGCCATATAATTAGGGACTTAATTTGTGAAATCATATGTTAATTCTTACTATGGCGACAAGGTTCACATGTCCAAGTTTGGCAAGGAGATTAATATGAACAATAGAAATAACAGGATTTAACTAACTTGCTGAAATCAACATAACATATTTCATGAAATAGTAGCATGCAAGTTGCTAATTTAAAAGGAAATAACTTTGAAATGCTGGTTCAATATGATCAAAGTGTTGACTCGCCTGGCGCGGTTTACCGCGATCTTGAGCTCACACGAAGTTGTCTCATGCGATGATCTTTAATTCCTGGTCTTCATCGATATTGGCCTCGCTTGATCCATAGAATCTTCAGGACTCCAATTTCTAATTACGCGACAATCGACTGAATACAAATAAAAGCAAATAACTCAAAAGATCCAAATAAATCCGAATAAACGCATTTTAGTTTTATTATGAGTCAATGGGTGATTTGGGTGGTTTGAAGCAAAGTCGGTGGTAGAACATGATAATTTGATCCCTCTTTATTAATCATCTATTTTTATTATTTTTGTATTTATCAGGGAAGTTCCATGAGTTAGGTTAGACCTATGAGTAGGTGCACAAGTTTATCTTAGCATTATTTTGTTGAGTGCTACTGTTTTGGGTATATGCCATACACGGGGTATACAAATTTTGGCTTGCCAGATTAATACTATAGCCCGGGTTATTAGCATTTTATGGTGTGATATTTTATGTGCATTTAGTTGTTACTAAATCTATTTCAATTTGAGTTAGGATTCAATTGTATGGGCCATATCTCGTTATTTCATGCTCATCATTGTTATTTATTAGATCTAGTATTAAGATTTAACTAATGATATTATTATCTTATCTATGCTTTAGTTACTATTAGTCTTAGCCTTATTTATCTAGCAAGGGTATACTTCAATACGTGCTAGTTAGCAAAATCTGCCACTCGAATTTATTTAATGGTATCACTTAAGGTGTTGGACCTATATCTTAATTTTAATAATGGGTAATCCCTATTAAATTTGAGTACTTAATTAAAATCATAATGTCTTTATCGATACATTTAATAATAAATCTTTTGGATAATTATTCAAGCCATATAATATGAGCTAATTCAAATTTAAGACTTAAATAATCTCACTTATATTCTAATTTAAATATATTAACTTCACTGGATTATTTTCCTAATTTCCCTTAGTTTTTACTATTTAAATTGGATTAATAACAGTAAAATCAAAAGAAGCAAAAATGTGCAAAAGGGTGGACTCGAACTCGGGATCTCTCAGGAGCCTGCTCTCTAATGCGCACGCTAGAAACCACTCTACCTCTTGGTGTTTCGTGACTTGTGGGGAAAAATCAACTAATAAACCTTGCGGGGTTGAGAGCCAGTGAGGAAGTCTCCGGCCGAAAACAGGGGAGGCGGCGCTGCCAATGGGAAGCGGCCGGGGAGAGGCCGACGAACACTAAAATGGATCCTGGGAGAGAAGAGGGAGTCCGAGGAGGTGACACGGTGGTCAGAGCGGCGCCGGTGAGTGGGCGGCGGCCGGCCACGGGTGGTCGTGGCACGATGGTGGCGTGGTGAAGGGAGAGGGAATTTGGCCGGCGCATGATCGGTAGGGGGGTGTGGGGATTCTTACCATGCGGTGGTCCGGGCCGGAGGGAACTCGAGGCGGGCTGGTGGCGTGAGGCATGGTCGGGCGGCGGAGGCGCACGGTGCCGGCGAGCTGGAGCGGGCCGCAGCTCCGGCCGTGGTGGGGAAAAGCTTCGGGGTACCGCGGTGAAGCTCCCATACAGAGGAATCGGCGAGAGGGCCACCGGGGTGGGATTGGCGGCGGTAATGGCGGCGGCGGCCGAAGATTGGGGAGATTGGCGCTACGGCCACTTCCGATGAGGAGACTCCAATTAAACGCAACGGGAGGAAGGAGGGGAGTAGAGGCGCGAAGTGACGCGGCCGGATTGCCCGGGGTGTCGCCGGAGGGCCGGGACGGCGTGGAGGTGCCGGCGGGCGTGCTCGTGCGAGTGGGGAAAGAAGGAGGAAGCGCCGGTGTACTTATGGTCACGGGAGGAGACTGCGAAGACGGTGGACGGCTTGGGCAAAAACCGGGGGCGGCGAGGAGAAACCGTGGGCGACGGCAGCGCATGGATGTCGCGTGGAGGAAAGAAGCTGAGCACAGCAGAGAGGAGTGGCGCGGGCGCGCGAAGGAGGTCTGGCTCGGTCGGCAGGGGAAAAAGGGAGGGAGGAAGAGAAGAAGGGGGCCCACATGGCAGTGAGGGGAAACGGGAGAGTTGGGCCGGGCCGGGGTGTTGGCCAGCCGGCTGCATTTTTTTTGAATATCCAATCTTTGGTTTTGTATGCTAATTAAATTATGAAAAAGAATATTCTTTCTGATTTCATTTTATTAATTTAAAATGGGGATTCAAGACTTTGGTAATTTGAATTCACGACCTATAATGTCATTTTTTTTATTATTTACATCATCACTATTTGTATTTTATTCACTCACTTTTTATTGCTATTTATGTCATTATTTTCAAAATGAGATTTTCTATTTTTAACTTAGATTTCTCTCTTCTTATACTGGATCATCTTTTCAGATTCGTATTTAAAATTTTGAATTTCCATTATTTGTATATTTCCGTTAACTCCAAATTTTGGAATTTCAACCAAAATTTAAGAACACACCATAAAGATCCAAATCCAAGTAGAATATATTGCAAAAACAATTCAAAAGCTCCACATTTTCAAATTTTGAATTTTTGGGATGTTACAAATCTACCCCCCTTAAATGAATCTCGACCCCGAGATTCCGGTAGAGTTGAAAGAAAGGAGGTGGGGTTATACTAGCTAGCAATGGGTTTCCGGGTGCTGCTCGACGTATAGTTCCTGAGCTCCACAGGGAGATGAAGATCTACACATTAGGGGTTATCACTTGGAGAAGTCAAAAGGGAAGAGAGAAACCTTGTTCTTCTGGATAAGTCGTAGACTTCCAAATACTTGCTCTTTGACGTTGTTGTGTTCACGTCGTAGAATGGAGTAGTTGCATCGTCTATTGGACATATGGTTGTAGAATTTTCATACTAATAGGTGGGTAGCAATGGTCTCTGCTGTAGGGGTAGACAGAAGGGGAGAGGACCTGCACTTAGAGGAGGCAAAAGGGAAGGAGGGGATCTGTATTCCTCTGGAGAGGTCGTCGATTTTAGGTGCTCGCTCCTTGACTTTGCCGTAGTTTTTTTTCGACATTATATCTCGTAGTGCTACCCCCCTTAAATAAATGATGATTATCATTATTCATCCATTGTACTCTAGCTGTCTTGGTCGTCACGAGATTGGCGGGTGGTCTTCTTCACAGTGATGTTGTTTTCCTTAAATACTAGAAGTTTGAAAAGTCTTTGCTTCTTCTCGATTACACTGGTTTTGGGTTACCTGTTATCTCGTTCCTTTGGATCCGATGGGGTTTTCAGAAAAGGTGAGAGGGAATAGCATGAGATGGGGATTAAATCGCGGAGATAAGGTGTTCTAACCCATTTAACTTTAAAGGAAAATACCCCGAAAGCTGGGGTGATATAGAACCACACAAATTTTAAAAGCAATCTTTTCCTGTGACTGCGAAATAGGACGCCCGAGGGCAAGAGGCAGCGCACAGGGCCAAATAGAATCTTGCAACAATACAACGTCTACTCGGGGAGCACACATAGGAGGGTGCAGGGTTCATATGCACAGTCCGTCTAAAACGAGATCATCTTATCTTCATGATCATCTTCGACGTTCCTAACCTTAATATTTGGAGTAGGGGTATGAGAAAAGGATCAAAATTTTCCTTTTGTAATTAATAGAAAGAAGTGGAAAGTATTTGGGGTAGTTTCATTGGTTTTGGCACTCTTTTTTTTTATAAATGATCCTTGTGGCTAAATAGATTTTTTTTGATATCCTAATCTCTTCCAACGTTCAACTATCCATCACTGAATCAATTCACTCCCATATGATTTTTTTTGTACATAAGACTTAGAATCCAATGGCCTTTTTAATTTAACTTCCACTTTTGAAACTGCACTTAGGCTATCTTTCTTCATTAATTGTTCATGGCATTACTACCATCTAAGACTCCAAACAGCGAAAGAGATTATTTATTTTATTTGATCCACCAATCATACTCGTCCTATTGTACCATCCATCATTTCATTAATCTAGTCATGATTATCTAAGTCCCGCATAAATCTTTGACCTTCAATCATATATTTGTGGATTAAATATCATATTTTCACTATGACTGTATAATCAAAATCTCGGATCCACTATTGGTCAACTTATTAACTCTATAATCCAATGAAAATGCAATACCTTTATTATAAATCCACCTATATATAAATTCTCCATCTAAAATTTTATTAATCGAATCGAGGTTACCAAATTCTTATATGTGCCTGAATTTCCACCACATCTTTATAAATCCAATCTCCGGTTCGTCAATTGCCAGTTTTATCAGCTTTCCAATCCTATGAAGATCTAACTTTCTTTATTTAGATCCACTGATATCTTTCGTATCGTGACCTTCTAATAATCCAGTCTGGTGTCATTGATCCAAATCCATAGTTTGCTTCTCCAATGATCAACTTGAATCTTTATTATCTATCTACTCCTCAATTCTGAATTCTGATGATTATCCAACATTATTACCTTTAAGTCCACCAGTGTCATGTGTATCAGGACTTCCTAATAATCCAAGATTGTATTCAAAATCATAATTACTCCTCGGGTAACCACCTAAATCTTCAGTGACAACCTCCGGATTAATTCATTATTATGAACATCTTCCAGAAATAATGTTATTAATTAAGCATGTACTCTGATAGTTGTGGTCATCTCTCCAATTTCTCAAAACTCTATCAATTTATCTAGCAATCGATCATATTCCATTATTCCACTATTGTAAATATCTCCCAAGAATTATGTTATTTATCAATGTTGTACTCCCGCAATTATTTTCATATTTCCTATTTCTCCAAGAATAACTTAATTCATCCATCTAGTCATTCTAATTCTTTCCGTTAGGCTCCACCAATTTTTTTTTCTTCCAATTTTCACCCTATTGTTTTTCTCCAAAAATAAAACAATCTTTGACATTAAGCTTCAAGGTTAAGCACCATGACTCTTGGCCTTAAGTGTGTTTTTATAGAGAGTTTACAAGTGAAGTACTGGATTTTCATCACTTTGAATTTGGGTAAGAGAGCTTCAGAAGTAAAATTGCTAGGGCAGCATATGGACAAGGGATCATCTAAGAGAGATGAGAATGAGTGATACAACTTATATTTTTCGAAATAGATTTTGAAGAAATAATTCTAGTTATGAAACTAACGACCAAGCTAACTAGGTCACGACCTGCAGTCGATATGCTCTGATACCAAAGCTGTGGGACTCGGATTTTTCAATCCAAATCCACTGTGATTCACTGCACTATTCCTTGGATCAGTAGATAGTGCTCACAGTTTACAGTTCTGAATATCAAAATACATATCATGCGGAAGCGTAAACATAACAGTAAACTTACACATGGGCCGATTTGGCCGAAATCAATAAATTGCAGCAGCGGAATGAAGCACACAGGTGGGACCTTCAGGACATGCCCACGGGCAGCCAACTGGAGGTTCGCGACCTAGCCCTTGACATCTTCATCTTCTCGGCCAGCTTGTCCAATCTTGTTGCTGAGGCGAGGTGATTTGATTCCTGATTCTGAAATCTGTCGCAAAAGCGAGCGTGAGCACTCCAACCCCGTGCTCCGCAAGCCAACACACAGAATGCAAATATATAACATGCATGGCTTTTCAATGGAAAGGCATAGGGCTATTTTGTTTGCCAAAGAGTGCTTTTGAATACAATTACATACAATTTCCTATGACCTAGCAGGTTTGCAATCACATTTTTAAACCATTAGTTGAAATAATTCATGTAAACATGTTGGCATCACACCAACTAACCTTATGGCATCGCACCATAAGTTATCTCTTGGCATCGCACCAAGGGCGGCGTATGACATCGCACCATACACGTTGGCATCACACCAACTAACCTTATGGCATCGCACCATAAGTTGCCTCTTGGCATCGCACCAAGGGCGGCATATGACATCGCACCATATGCTCATGGTTGGCATCGCACCAACCATCCTTATGGCATCGCACCATAAGTTAACCCTCGACATCGCACCAAGGGTTGCGTATGACATCGCACCATACGCTAAGTGTCGGCATCGCACCAACACTACATACGGCATCGCACCATATGTTTTTAATCAAGTTCATAATAGTTTGAAAGGTTTTCCTTGGGGCATTAGTGTCACCCCAAGTATCTAGCATTCCTAAGCATGCCATATAATTAGGGACTTAATTTGTGAAATCATATGTTAATTCTTACTATGGCGACAAGGTTCACATGTCCAAGTTTGGCAAGGAGATTAATATGAACAATAGCAATAACAGGATTTAACTAACTTGCTGAAATCAACATAACATATTTCATGAAATAGTAGCATGCAAGTTGCTAATTTAAAAGGAAATAACTTTGAAATGCTGGTTCAATATGATCAAAGTGTTGACTCGCCTGGCGCGGTTTACTGCGATCTTGAGCTCACACGAAGTTGTCTCATGCGATGATCTTTAATTCCTGGTCTTCATCGATATTGGCCTCGCTTGATCCATAGAATCTTCAGGACTCCAATTTCTAATTATGCGACAATCGACTGAATACAAATAAAAGCAAATAACTCAAAAGATCCAAATAAATCCGAATAAACTCATTTTAGTTTTATTATGAGTCAATGGGTGATTTGGGTGGTTTGAAGCAAAGTCGGTGGTAGAACATGATAATTTGATCCCTCTTTATTAATCATCTATTTTTATTATTTTTGTATTTATCAGGGAAGTTCCATGAGTTAGGTTAGACCTATGAGTAGGTGCACAAGTTTATCTTAGCATTATTTTGTTGAGTGCTACTGTTCTGGGTATATGCCATACACGGGGTATACAAATTTTGGCTTGCCAGATTAATACTATAGCCCGGGTTCTTAGCATTTTATGGTGTGATATTTTATGTGCATTTAGTTGTTACTAAATCTATTTCAATTTGAGTTAGGATTCAATTGTATGGGCCATATCTCGTTATTTCATGCTCATCATTGTTATTTATTAGATCTAGTATTAAGATTTAACTAATGATATTATTATATTATCTATGCTTTAGTTACTATTAGTCTTAGCCTTATTTATCTAGCAAGGGTATACTTCAATACGTGCTAGTTAGCAAAATCTGCCACTCGAATTTATTTAATGGTATCACTTAAGGTGTTGGACCTATATCTTAATTTTAATAATGGGTAATCCCTATTAAATTTGGGTACTTAATTAAAATCATAATGTCTTTATCGATACATTTAATAATAAATCTTTTGGATAATAATTCAAGCCATATAATATGAGCTAATTCAAATTTAAGACTTAAATAATCTCACTTATATTCTAATTTAAATATATTAACTTCACTAGATTATTTTCCTAATTTCCCTTAGTTTTTACTATTTAAATTGGATTAATAACAGTAAAATCAAAAGAAGCAAAAATGTGCAAAAGGGTGGACTCGAACTCGGGATCTCTCAGGAGCCTGCTCTCTAATGCGCACGCTAGAAACCACTCTACCTCTTGGTGTTTCGTGACTTGTGGGGAAAAATCAACTAATAAAGCTTGCGGGGTTGAGAGCCAGTGAGGAAGTCTCCGGCCAAAACAGGGGAGGCGGCGCTGCCGGCGGGGAGCGGCCGGGGAGAGGCCGACGAACACTAAAATGGATCCTGGGAGAGAAGAGGGAGTCCGAGGAGGTGACACGGTGGTCAGAGCGGCGCCGGTGAGTGGGCGGCGGCCGGCCACGGGTGGTCATGGCACGATGGCGGCGTGGTGAAGGGAGAGGGAATTTGGCCGGCGCATGATCGGTAGGGGGGTGTGGGGATTCTTACCATGCGGTGGTCCGGGCCGGAGGGAACTCGAGGCGGGCCGGCGGCGTGAGGCATGGTCGGGCGGCGGAGGCGCACGGTGCCGGCGAGCTGGAGCGGGCCGCAGCTCCGGCCGTGGTGGGGAAAAGCTTCGGGGTACCGCGGTGAAGCTCCCATACAGAGGAATCGACGAGAGGGCCACCGGGGTGGGATTGGCGGCGGTAATGGCGGCGGCGGCCGAAGATTGGGGAGATTGGCGCTGCGGCCACTTCCGATGAGGAGACTCCAATTAAACGCAACGGGAGGAAGGAGGGGAGTAGAGGCGCGAAGTGACGCGGCCGGATTGCCCGGGGTGTCGCCGGAGGGCCGGGACGGCGTGGAGGTGCCGGCGGGCGTGCTCGGGCGAGTGGGGAAAGAAGGAGGAAGCGCCGGTGTACTTATGGTCGCGGGAGGAGACTGCGAAGATGGTGGACGGCTTGGGCAAAAACCGGGGGCGGCGAGGAGAAACCGTGGGCGACGGCAGCGCATGGATGCTGCGTGGAGGAAAGAAGCTGAGCACAGCAGAGAGGAGTGGCGCGGGCGCGCGAAGGAGGTCTGGCTCGGTCGGCAGGGGAAAAAGGGAGGGAGGAAGAGAAGAAGGGGGCCCACATGGCAGTGAGGGGAAACGGGAGAGTTGGGCCGGGCCGGGGTGTTGGCCGGCCGGCTGCATTTTTTTTTTGAATATCCAATCTTTGGTTTTGTATGCTAATTAAATTATGAAAAAGAATATTCTTTCTGATTTCATTTTATTAATTTAAAATGGGGATTCAAGACTTTGGTAATTTGAATTCACGACCTATAATGTCATTTTTTTTATTATTTACATCATCACTATTTGTATTTTATTCACTCACTTTTTATTGCTATTTATGTCATTATTTTCAAAATGAGATTTTCTATTTTTAACTTAGATTTCTCTCTTCTTATACTGGATCATCTTTTCAGATTCGTATTTAAAATTTTGAATTTCCATTATTTGTATATTTCCGTTAACTCCAAATTTTGGAATTTCAACCAAAATTTAAGAACACACCATAAAGATCCAAATCCAAGTAGAATATATTGCAAAAACAATTCAAAAGCTCCACATTTTCAAATTTCGAATTTTCGGGATGTTACAGCGGTTGACCATCGATTGTAGTCGTATGTTCGCAGACATGGACCACATCTCATGGTCATAGGTCGGGAGCCTTGAGCACACCTCGTCCTCGTATGTTAGAAGCCATCGAGGACACCTCGTGGTTGTACGTCAGAAGCCCTTGAGCACACCTCATGGTCATAAGTCGGAAGCCATCAAGGACACCTCGTAGTCGTATGTCGAAATACATCGACCATCACTTGTGGTCGTAAGTCATAATACATCGACCATCACTCGTGATCGTAAGTCGGAAGCCCTTGACCACACCTTGTGCTGTAAGTCGGAATACATCGACCATCGCTCGTGGTAGTAAGTCGAAAGACATCGACAACACCTCGTGGTCGTAAGTCGGAAGCCGTCACTATCGCGCGTGATCGTAGGTCGGGAGCGGGTGACCATCCCTGGTGGTCGTAAGTAGGCAACGGTCGACCATCGATCATCGTCATAACTCAGAAGACCTCGACTACACCTGGGGTTGTAGGTCGGGAGGCATCGACCACACCTCGTTGTCATACATCAAAAGCCATCAAGGACACCTTGTGGTCATACGTTAGCAGACATCGACCACACCTCGTGGTTGTAAGTCAGAAGCCGTCAACCATCACGCGTGATCGTAGATTGGGAGCGGAGCAGTCGACCATCGCTTGTGGTCGTATGTTGGTAGCAGTCGACCATCGATCGTGGTCCGAAATCGGAAGCCTTCGACCAGGGCTCGTGGTTGTAAGTCAAAAGACATTGAAGACCTCATAGTTGTAAGTCAGAAGACATCGACCACACCTCATGGTCGTAAGTCGGAAGACATCGACCATCGCGTGTGATCGTAGATCAGGAGCCGTCGACCATCGCGCGTGATCGTTGGTCGAGAGCCATTGACCATAACCGTTATGACCACAGCCATGGGCACTACGACTATGACCATAACCGCTACGACCATAGCCACGTGTGCTACGACTACAACCATGACCACTACGACCATGGACACGTATCAAGGGACACCTATACTGACTCTTACACACATATTCTTACAGAATCTTACACACTTTGGCTCATAAGATCAAGTCTTTATTTAGGATACATATATAATTATACACACATATGCTTATAGACTTACATACTCTGACTCGTAAGATCGAGTCTTTATTTTGGATACATAGATACACACATAATTATACAAGACACACATATACTTACTGACTCTTACATATTCTCACTTGTAAGAGTCAGATACTACTTATGTACACTACATCATGGAGTGATAATGAAAGGACTTTGATGGAACTATGACTATAGCCACGGGCGCTACTACTATGACCATGACTTCTATGACCACGACTACTTGTTGTAACGACTACACACAAACTACAGTCGCTTCGACAACACACACCAGTCGTAATGACTTAACACACACTAGTCGTAATGACTACACACACAAACTGGTCGTAACGACCACGACGCATCAACTTGAAGCTTCGACCACAGCGCATCTAACCAACAAAGTTTCGATCACAGCTCATCATCTCGATGCTTCCACCACGGCTTCTCAGTTACTCGGAGTGTTTGACTACGACTATTGTAGCTTCGACTGCTGCTACGACCATGGCTTCAGGGACTGCTTCGACCACGCCTTCGAGTGTAGCTTCGACCATGGCTTCAAGGACTACTTCGACCATGCCTTCGAGTGTAGCTTCGACCACTTACAAATCATCAAGATTAACAAAAACCTCACCTTGCAAACACACACAGAGCACAAAGGAATCATCAGCACTGTCGCAGCAAAGTCGCAAGGCATATGCACCGAGTAGCTAGCTGATCGAGAGAGGAAAAAAATCCGCGGGTCTCTCTAAGCAAAGCGACGACCAGCTTGGGAGACCAAAATCGCCAGGCAGTGCGATGGGCTCTGAGCGAAGAACAGGAGGAGGTAGAAAGGCTCACCGGACGAGTGACCGCTGGGCGACGGCGACAGGGGGAGAGCCACGTGGACGGGCGTAGGAAGTGGAAGCCGCTGCCACCGCGCGGCACCAAGCAACGGCAGTAGTAGGGGCAGGTGCAGCAAGGGGAGGAGAACCGTGGTGACGCGGCGCCGTGAGGGGTGGGGCGAGGAGGGAGCAAGGAGCGGCCATCAGATCTAATGGCCGCCGTCTACGAGCGCCCGTCTCTCGGATCTACCGGCCGCCATCGATCGCTGCCTTCTAGATCCACCGGCTGCTATTGCCGAGCATGCCTCTCGAGTCCACTGGTCGCCATCACCGAGTGCCCTTCTCTCCAATCCACCGGCCGCTGTCACCGAGCATCGTGCTGCCGAATCTCTTTGCTGCACTATTCGTGTAGCGAAAAATTTTGGTTGGAGAGGCGATGGGAGATGAGGCGGCGGCGATGGGGAGAGGCCCAGTGGCCAGTGAGGAGGGAGAGAGATGTGGGTGATGGCGGTGGGGAGACACCCGATGGGCGACGAGGAGGTAGAGAGGAGATGAGGTGGCAGGTCTGCAAGGGAGAGAGCGTGGAAGAGAGATCTGTAGAGAATGAGAATAGAATAACCGAAGGTGAAAATAGAGAGGAGGGACACTTAGCGAGAGAGGATATAGATGGTCAAGATTCCTGTATTTAGATCGGACGACTGAGAAAAGAGAAAGAATACACCAACAACCACCAACTTCTCTTTATATAATAGTAGAGATATGCTTAGCAGATTAACTTATGAAAGGATGTTCAAAGCAAGGAGAAAACCAAACCAATGTACGCTAGCTACAACCCTCATGAGCAAAACAACTGTGTATATGGAACTAGCCAGCACGCCACTTATGTAGATGTCAATTTAAGATCACACCACGATAAGGGGTGGATACTTCAGTTAGCATCTAACACCATCCATTTTTTAGTTCAAGTCCACCAGACCTGTACGGTAAAAAGGTGAAAAAAAAGAGCTATCTAGATAGCATTTCTATAGTTAGGCAAGCAAAACCAACATCCTTCTATGGTTTTCACTTCATTATGGAACCTCAGAATTAGAGTAAATCTGCTGTTGTAGCTGCAGTTGGACACTTTCAGGCAGCAGCAGGCTGGCTCTTCTTCAATTTCTCAGCACGGAACCTCTTGGTGTCAGCACCCTTTACATTAAATTCCATCAAGAGCTCCTCGAATAGAACCTCCATGTTGGTCTTGAAGGATGCAGTGCGACCTGCGCGCAGCTGTGGCTTCGCTGCACTGCTGCTGCTGGATCCTTCGGCGTCAGAGCTTTCCTGTTCCTTGCTTTCATCGTCCTTGTCAGGGACTGCGGACCCAACCTTATGACCCTCCATGTAGTATTTGCATGCAGCCAGAATGGCACGGCCGTGATCACGGAAGTGGCCGGCGACTAGGTCTTCGAAATGCTGAAACAAGCAATAACCGACAACAAAGGTTATTAGGTTATTTTGTATATAAACTATGTAATATACGGTTCTCAGTGCTCTACGCTATAACACCAGCTAAAAATGGTGATTACCCTAATACCAAAAATTAAGATGTTTTACACTGAGAGCTAGCGCCCATACTGCTATCTCCCACCCTACTAGACGACAGAAACTAACCACATACGAATCTATCGGTTCAGATATGTTTAAGGTTGTCCACAATTGATGACGTTTCCTCCGCCCTATTTCCTTCTAACAAAATCACATATGATTAAGCAAGTTCTATTTTGGACAAATCTTCCAGTGGTATGTCCGATGAACCTTAGTTCATAACAGGATAAACATCCATTAGAGAGGTCGGAAGAGGTCGGAAGACGACGACTTGAGGTAGATAAACGTTACACGAAAGAGAGCACTGATTAGGGGAGAAATAGATCTAGCAAGGGAACAACCACATCTGGACTTTAGGGACTAAGAACTTGTTTATTCATCTTTGTGTGATTCAAGAAAATACAATGACATCCTTTTCATAGGGATAACTTGACTTTACCTCTAAGAAATAATCTCTAACTTAAAGGAACAAAATAACTGAAGATAAGTTTCCAAACTAACCAAATCAATCTAATCTCTAAGAAAGGAATCTAAGTACGGGTGAACAGTACACATGTTCTACAGTAACTGTGATGAACAGTATGCGTGCTACAATAACCATGCACGTAACATTACACCCATCGCGATGAAATAGCTCATCCTCGAGCTATAACATAGGGCGCTCATCCTCGAGCTATAACATAGGACGACAAATTCCTTCGATCTTCAACATCACTGTCATCTGCTTCATTAGGTTGTCTAATAGGGATAACTCGACAACAGAAGCCATGGTGTTGGTTGTGATACCAATTGTGATAAATCTTAGTTCATCAGGGTAAACACCATCGGAAGGAAAGCTGGATAGCGTCGACTTAGTGGAATGAGAGATTTGACTATAGACTAGGATGACAAAATTTAGGAAAGAGACTAGATTAATTCATCTTCATTGCTTAATTGATAATAGATACATACTAATACTAACCCTTTTATAGGGATAACCCGACTTGACCACCAAGAAATAATCTCCATATCTAAGGAAACCTATCTCTAATAAATAGAATATATCTATGAGGCAGTAAGCTCATCTAATAAGGAAACTAACTATTCTTATCTCTATCCTAACTAATCTGACCTCGCCATGCTCGTCTGCTACAGTACGCGGTACTGTTCACACGTGTGAACAGTCATCTTCTCCCCCCTTCGGTGATAGCTCGTCCTCGAGCTGTGGTGGCAGCTATGGCTGTAGCCCTAGAAAACCACAAGTTGAAGACCGTGGCGTCCAAATATAGGTGCAACAACATTGATAACATCTAGGATCGCCACGGCAGACGCGGTGGCAACTACGACAGTGTGCTTCCACGATGTGGTTGTCGCGGCAGGCTTTGGCAGGGTCACACGGCCTTCGGCAACACCATGCTAGTACATGGCACAGTCGCGGTGTGCGCCGGTAGTACCACAGCAGGTCGCGGCAGTGACATGGTTGCCGTGGTAGGGCGTGGCACGGTTACGGTAGGCGTCGACAGAACCGCGGCTGCCATGGCATGTTCTGGCGGCGCCATGTCAGCTGTTGAGAATAGTGCCACTGCCACCTCTTGTTGCGCCTTATTCTAATTTATGATCTTCTCCAAGGTGATATGCATGTTAAAGATGTCTGACATCTTCTTGTCAATGTTAGCCATCTTGTTAGCGTTAGCCTTTATCTTGGCCAACGACTCGGCAACAGGAACCATGGTAGCAGAAGTCGTGGAAAGAGATTGACTACTCTGATAGCAAATGTGATGAACCTTAGTTCATAACAGGATAAACATCCATCGGAGAGAGGTCGGACGATAACGACTTGGGGTAGAACGGCGCTAGATGAAAAAGGGTACCAATTAGGGGAGGAATAGATCTAGAATAGTTGGTCAAAGGAACGACCACAGTTAGGAGACTAAGGACTTGTTTATTCACCTTTGCTTGATTAAAAAAGATATAATGCCACCCCTTTTATAAGGATAACTTGCCTTGGTCCCTAAGAAATACTCTCTAATTTAAAGAAACAAACTAACCGAAAATAAACTTTCAAACTATCTAAATCAATCTAATCCCTAAGAAAGGTAACTAATTGCAGGTGAACAGTACACGTGTGCTACAGTGAACACGGTGAACAGTATGCGCGTGCTACAATAACCGCGCACGTAACATTACACCCATCCTACTGAGACAACTTGTCCTTGAGCTTAACATAGGGCGACAAATTCCTCCAATCTTCAACATCACCGTCATCTTCATTAGGTTGTCCAGTAGGGATAACTCGGCAACAAAAGCCATGGTGTTGGCTCTGATACCAATCATGATGAACCTTCGTTCATCGGGGTAAACACCGCTGGGAGGAATGCCGGGCGATACCGACTTGGCGGGATGAGAAATTCAACTATAGACTAGGATGATAGAATTTGAGGGAAAAGACTAGATTAATTCATCTTCATTGTTTCATTGCTTGATTAATAATACATACATGCTAACCCTTTCATAACCCTTTCATAGGGATAGCCCGACTTGACCTCCAAGAAAAATCTACATCTCTAAGGAAACCTATCTTTAATAAGTAGAATATATCTATAAAGCAGTAAACCCATGTAATAAGAAAACTAACTATTCTTATATCTATCATAACTCATCTGACCCCGCCATGCGCGTCATCTAAAGTACTCGTGCATTTGCTACAGTACGCGGGTACTGTTCGCGTGTGTGAACTGTGCGCGTGAACAGTAATTTGACACGTGACTTCTCCCCCCTTCAATGACAGTTCGTCCTTGAGCTGCGGTGGCGGCCATAGTTGCAACCCTAGAAGACCCCAAGTTGATAAGATATTATGACGTTTATTGGTGACTTTGAACACCGTGACATCCACATACAGGTGCAACAACATTGATGACATCTGCGATCGTCACGGCAGATGCTGTAGCAACTACGGCAGTGTTGTAGTAGGCTTCCACGATGCGATTGCTGTGGCAGGGTCACGGCAACCTTCGGCAACACCGTGATAGAACATGGCACAGTCGCGGCATGCGTCAATAGTACCACAGCAGGTCACGACAACAACATGGTTGCCGCAGCAAGGCGTGGCACAGTTGCGGCAGGCGTCGGCAGAACCGCAACTACCACGGCATGTTCTGGCGGCAACGTCGTAGCTGCTGAGAACAGCACCGTTGCTGCCTCTTGTTGTGTCTTCTTCTGATTCACGATCTTCTCCAACGTGGTATGCATATTGAAGATGTTCGCCATCTTCCAGTCGATGTTAGCCATCTTATTGGCGTTAGCCTTTATCATGGCCAATGACTCGGCAACAGGAACCATGGTAGCAGAAGTCGTGGGAAGGGATTGACTGCTCTAATATCAAATGTGATGAACCTTAGTTCATAACGGGATAAACATCCATCAGAGGGAAGCCAGACGATGACGACTTGAGGTAGAACGGTGCTAGACGAAAGATGGCACTGATTGGGGGAGGAATAGATCTAGAATAGTTAGACAAGGGAACGACCACAACTGGGAGACTAAGAACTTGTTTATTCATCTTTGCTTGATTCAAGAAGATACAATACCATCCCTTTTTTAAGGATAACTTCTTGCCTTGACCCCTAAGAAATAATCTCTAACTTAAATAAACAAACTAACCGAAGATAAGCTTTCAAACTAACCAAATCAACCTAATCCCTAAGAAAGGAAACTAATCGCGGGTGAACAGTACACGTGTGCTACAGTCATCGCTGTGAACAGTATGCGCGTGCTACAGTAACCGCACACGTAACATTACACCCCTCCCGATGAAACAGCTCATCCTCGAGCTATAACATAAGGCAACAAATTCTTCCGATCTTCAACATCATCATCTGCTTCATTAGGTTGTCTAGTGGGGATAACTTGGCAACAGAAGCCATGGCGTTGGCTCTGATATCAATTGTGATGAACCTTAGTTCATCAGAGTAAACACCGCTGAGAGAAACATCAGGCGGCATCGGCTAGGTGGGATGAGAGATTTGACTTAGACTGAGATGGTAGAATTTAGGAAAGAGACTAGATTCATTCATCTTCATTGCTTCATCGCTTAGTTGATAATAGATACATACTAACCCTTTTATAGGGATAGCCTTACTTGACCTTTAAGAAATAATTTCCATCTTTAAGAGAACCTAATATATATATATATATATATATATATATATATATATATATATATATATATATATATATATATATAAAAGAGTAGAAAACTCATCTAATAAGAAAACTAACTATTCTTAATTTTATCCTGACTAATCTGACCTCACCATGCGCTTCTGCTACAGTACCCTTGCGTTGCTACAGTACACGGGGTACATGTTCACACATGTAAACAGTGCGCGTAAACAGTAATTTGGTACGTGACAACTTCTTCCCCTTCAGTGACAGCTCGTTCCCTAACTTAAACAAATAAACTAACTGAAGATAAGTTTCCAAACTAACCAAATCAATCTAATACCTACGAAAGAAAACTAATCGTAGGTGAACAGTACATGCGTGCTGCAGTAACCGCACACGTAATAGTATGTTAAACCATTAAATGAAGAGAGCAATTGTGTTCATGTGAAGACTAAGGACTTGTTTATTCATTTTTGCTTGATTCAAGAAGATACAATACGATCCCTTTTTTAAGGATAACTTGCCTTGATCTCTAAGACATAATCTCTAACTTAAATAAACAAACTAACCGAAGATAAGCTTTCAAACTAACCAAATCAATCTAATCCCTAAGAAAGGAAACTAATTGCGGGTGAACAGTACACGTGTACTACAGTCATCGCTGTGAATAGTATGTGCGTGCTACAGTAACCGCGCACGTAACATTACACCCCTCCTGGTGAAACAACTCATCCTCGAGATAGGGCAACAAATTCCTCCGATCTTCAACATCATCGTCATCTGCTTCATTAGGTTTAGTAGGGATAATTCGGCAACAGAAGCCCTGGCGTTGCCTCTGATATCAATTGTGATGAACCTTAGTTCATAAGAGTAAACACCGCTGTGAGAAACGCCGGGCGGCGTCGGCTTGGTGGGATGAAAGATTTGACTTAGACTGAGATGATAGAATTTAGAAAAGAGACTAGATTCATTCATCTTCATTGCTTCATTGCTTGATTGATAATAGATACATGCTAACCCTTTTATAAGGATAGCCTAACTTGACCTCTAAGAAATAATCTCTATCTTTAAAAAAACCTAATAAATATATCTATAAGATAGAAAACTCATCTAATAAGAAAACTAACTATTCTTATTTTTATCCTAATTAATCTAACCTCACCATACGCTTCTGCTACAGTACCCTCGCGTTGCTACAGTACGCAGGGTGCTGTTCACACATGTGAACAATGCGTGTAAGCAGTAATTTGGCACATGACAACTTCTTCCCCTTCGGTGACAGCTCGTTCCCTAACTAAAACAAACTAACTGAAGATAAGTTTTCAAACTAACCAAATCAATCTAATACCTAAGAAAGAAAACTAATCGTAGGTGAATAGTACTTGCGTGCTACAGTAACCACGCACGTAATAGTATGTTAAGCCATTAAATGGAGAGAGCAATTGTGTTCATGTGCGCGGACGTGTTGGGAAACTGCAAGAGCTTAAGAATTAGCAATATGTTACCTCAGGAGGTCTACGAAGTGAGTATAACATCGTCCTACATGAATGCTGAAATGTGGTATCATTATAGTCCAAGGCACTCCTCTGTCCATTAGCACTATTGGCATAGGTTTCATATCCTGGCTCATTGAAGTATGGCTTCTCATTCAATACGAGAGCTTGAATGGAGATTACCACCTGTAGCATGGTTGAGTGAGCTGAGTTCCACCTCTCACAACCCTGACCATCCCAGGTGCCTAGAAGGCTAAGACAGACTTTTCCACAAGCATATAAATTGGGATTAAGCCGAAGCCCTCCAGAATGATAGTACACAACCTGCAAAAGCATCAATAAAAATATGAAAATAAATTACATACAAATTGACCAAAATTTTGATCACGTACTGGAGGAGTTGCAGGATAACTAGCAGGAAATTGAGCATCAAAGAAGAAAAGGCCATCATGGTAGGGTGTTCCCTGAGGCCCAATCATCACAGCCCTGAGAAGGTCCATTCGATTTTCTGAAACACGAACAAATATGGACCCTGCACAACAGAACCGTAGTCAGGATATGAATTTCTAGAATTGAAAATATACCCAGAGTACACCAATGAAATAATATACGTCCAGATTCATCAACAATTATACATAATACAAAACTATGCATTTTTGAGATTTAGCAG